>CM070032.1:163369141-163405189 GCA_036250615.1 Ptychadena robeensis
TTGTGGATGATTTTTGGTCAGATATCGAACAAAAAAAATCCATCGGAACAAATGGCCGTTTTAGATTTTTGTACAACGAACCAAAAATCGTTCGTCATTGATCTGTTCATCTTGACGTGTAAACCCACCCCAAAAATCTCTGATTGTTTTCTTCAGTCTCAGGACAGTATCCCGAGGACAGTTTTAATGAGATAGATAATAAACTTATGGCTAATAGCATGGTGCAGAATTGTAAAGCCCCTCCATACACCTTTAGATTATTCCATACAATTTCCTTTAGATTACTATGTAATCTGCACCTGGAGGTGTGATGGCAGATTGCCTATTTTGTTCAGTGTTTCACCTTGCTTTAACGATGAAGGATTGGGGTTGGAGTGTCTACTTTATTTATTTTATGGCCCTAAAATCTTGAGATGCTGAAATTTTATATCAAGAAAAGGACATATTTCACATAATACATACATTTCCTCAGTTTGACAAACATTTATAATACAATTAGGGGAGAAAAAATTATGTTAAGAATGCCTTTCCTTCTATGTTTAAGCATTGATGGTGTGACAAATAATGTACTAACATAAAAAAGAATTCTACAGTGTCAACATTTGAAATGTTGACTTAGTATGATTTCAATCAAATAAAGAGTTAGAATGTCTACATTCAATAATTTGGATACAAGGTCGAATGTAGCCACATTACAAGATTTTTTATGAATCCTGTGCTCAGCATTGAGTTAGCTCTTGATAAAACCAATCTATTTAGAAGCAAACACATCTAGCATCTAGCATCTAGCATAAATCCAACAATGAGATTCCAGAGAGCTTATTAATGTTATTCATTAGTTCGTTCCTGAAGATCTCATGGCAGCCGCCCTTCCAATAAAGAATGCATTCTGTCCTGATGTGAAAAGGGACCTGCTGAGTATGTAGATACTTCCGATATTGGCATTGTAAACTTCTTTTTGAACAATTATGCATTCAATTGTGTTGATTGCCATCCAAAGTTCAGTTAGCATATAACACAAAACAACATTTCACAATTATAAGCATCAATAAACATGAATTACTTGGCCTTAGATAGACGTAAATGCTTTTATTAATAAATGTATCATATTGTAAAATAAAGACTTTAATATATAAAAACAGATTAACCTTAGGTAGCGATACAATTATTGTTATTGTTTAAAGTGGTACCGGTAATTTAAGCAGATTATTATGTATTACACAGAGACGCTGTGGGTATAAGGACTTGGGATGCCAATGCCTGTCCTTCAATACAGACAAATGACGCAGGCACCCTCATTTCATGCCAAGGAGGTTGGACCAACCAGATGAACATCGCTGGAGGATGCCACCGGCTTGCCTGATAGTTCACATTACTAGAATTTTTTTAATGATTTCTAAAGTTGAATAAAAAAAATAAAGTATATAAATAAAATGTTCAAAATTATTCAACCCCCACTGAAATTTAGTGTTTTGGCCATTTTGACATTGATTTTGATCATTTCAGTCATCTTGTTTACAATGCAAACATAGCTAATAGCTGTCTCCAAAGAAGAGTCGACTGCAGTATGTCAAAAGTCATGTGGACAAACCACAAACGTTTTGGGATAGTGTTCTGTGGACTGATAAAACAAAATTAGAACTATTTGGGCCCATGGATCAATGCTATGTTTGGAGGAGGAAGAACAAGGCCTATGAAGAAAAGAACACCTTGCCTACTGTGAAGCATGGCGGGGGGTCAATCATGCTTTGGGGCTGTTTTGCAGATACAGGGGTCTTCTGCAGGTACAGGGAAGCTTCAACGTGTGCAAGGTACCATGAATTCTCTTCAGTACCAGGAGATATTGGAAGGAAATGATGCAGTCTGTCACAAATAGTGATGGCCAAACTGCCATGGATGTTTGCCCTTCTTCTTGCCGGTGAGCAGTGCGGGTTTTTGACCCGCCCTGTTCACCGGCGAGAAGAAGATCTCTATTCTTCCTCCGGCAGGATCAGAACCTGCAAATCGTGCCGGAGGAAGAATCTTTTCACTAGAAGACCCGGGCATGAAGCCGGTCTTCTAGTAAAAAACCGGCTCGGGGACAGGAAGTGACGTCAGTGACGTCACATCCGGCTCACTTAACCGGGAACTATGCGTTCCAGGGACAGGATGTGACGTCACTGACCGGTCCGTGAATAGGCGGACGGCGGACTTCTTTAAAAGTCTGATCCGCCCGTTTGCGGACAGACCTGGCCGATGTTCAGCCATCACTACCTGAGGCTTGGGAGACGTTGAACCTTTCAACAGGACAATGATCCCAAGCATACCTCCAAGTCCACTAGAGCATGGTTGCAGATTAAAGGCTGGAACATTTTGGAGTGGCCATCGCAGTCACCAGACTTAAATCCGATTGAGAACCTCTGGTGGGACTTGAAGGAAGCAGCTGCAGTGCGCAAGCCTAAGAATGTGACTGAACTGGAGGCTTTTGCCCATGAAGAATGGGCTAAGATACCCGTAGATCGCTGCAAGACACTTATGTCAAGCTATGCTTCACGTTTAAAAGCTGTTATAACTGGAAGAGGATGTTGTACTAACTACTAAGAATGAAGGTCACTTGGGGGTTGAATAAAACTGATAATGATGTGAGCACAGAAAAGATATTTGTGGTTATTTCATTATTAATGTTATGTTATATGTGTCTGACTTACAAGTGCCTCGCTGATTTCATTGTAAACAAGATGACTGAAATGACCAAAATCAATGTCAAAATGGCCAAAACACTAAATTTCAGTTGAATAATTTTGAACACAACTGTGTATACCTAAATAGTTATATTCCTCAGTAGTTGCATAAAGTGTTGTAGTCTGTACAATTTTATGTGGAATGTTGTCCAATAAAATAAAATATGTTTATACATTGACCTCTCTTGCAGTATAATTATTATCTCTTGTTCTCTGTCCCTGACCTCATTATTAAGGAGAGAAGAGAGGATGCCTGAGGGATAACGCTGGAGGACACCACTGGCTTTTCTCAAACAGGTAAGCAGTCCTGAATACAATAATACAAAATATTTATATATAAATATTTATTTCACCGAAAACATGTATAATAAGCTGTATACTATTATTTTGTAAGAAAAACGTATTATTTATTACGGTATGTTGGTAGATATGGCATTTTCAATAGATGGAGAATGAGGTCTCTTCTGTTTCAGGAATTGGAAACAACTGCTCAATGACATGCATGCATTTACTGGGCTCTGTTCATTCAGGTGAAATGAAACATTACAAGAAATGAATATAGTGCAGAGCCTGTGCCATTTTTGTATTAAAACAAAGGAAATCTTTTGGCAGGCTGATGTATATTTTCTAGATTTTCAGAATCACTAGGGAAACCATGAGTCTCATTAATTTAAGAAGCTTTGCATGCAATGTATCTCTAATTTTAACTTTAAATGCAGGGGTTTGGGTTTTTCAGACGACTACATTTTTTTACTTTTATATTCTAGTGCATAGACCTAATAACACATTGACCTGATCTTTATGAAAACCAATTGGAACACAGTTTTTCAAATTACGGTTTAAGGAACCTTTGTGTCCCAAGACCTTACCAAGTTCCAAAATATTGCACTATTAGCAAAAGGACTACAGTTGTATTTCAGCAGTTACATTTAAATATTTACAAAAAGACATTTATTAAGCAACATCTCAAATAAAATACAGTGAGTCCTTTAAAAACAGTGCACTTTTAATGGTCGGCAAGATAGTCTTGAAACACATAATTATGTAAAAAATTATTGCTAATTAAACTAAAAATATACAAAAAAACTCTGATGAAGCAAGAATACATCCTGGCAATCTGTTTGTTGATGAACCAGGACCACTTCTCACGAATCTCCATAGAGTTGCTATATTCATCATTATATCTGATGAGATGGAAAAACTCCCACAATTGTAGAAATTCTTTTCAATAAATATCAATGTTTTTCAAGTCTTTTCTTGGCTTTTATTATACATTAGGCCAGATGCTGCATATGGTAACTGGAAGCAACCATATTTACAGATAGTCTGGTGGACTGGCTTAGGATGCTTTTTGTCAAGATCACAAGATAACTAGACTAAAGCTTTCAAGTATATGATGAAGCAAAATGGTTTTATAATATTGTGATTTAAAAGAAAATGGGAGTATATGTGTCATGTTACAACCCCTGTTAAACAGAAACAAATTACTTTCCTAGCGCACTGGTACATATTTCTGTACCAAAAGCGCATCATAGACTTTAATGGAAAAAAGTTTTTTTTAAATTGTAGGCCTGTAATTTTCCAAAGTATGTCCATACAGGAGTCTGGTAGACATCCTGAATATAATAAGATGTTCAGATGCTTTGTGAATAACTCAAAATATCAGATCATGAAGATTTCAATAATTCACTTTATCAGGTAAATTATCACTGCAACCACTAGATGGCAGTGCAGATGTGCCAGATTACATAGGAAAGCATGGGGGAGGGAGTGATCCGTGCTCCTGCGGCTGCCTCATTAGATCGGAGACACGCAGATCAGTGAGTTTTCTCTCCTGCGCCTCCAATCTCTGCCTGACGAACCTAGCTTTTCCACTGCTGTTCTGACAGGTCAGAGCTTGACAAGCTGGGACCGGCAGAAATGGCAGGGTTGTTAAAAGTTGCTTATAATTTGTAAAACAGTACCTGCTTCACCGTCAGTTAAATACATTTTAATTCTTCAGTTATCCTATTACATGCACTTATATTTCTGTATTAGAAAATAGGAAATATTTCATTTGTTTAACACAGTTAGAGAAAAAAAAAGAACATTCAAGAATAAATCCAATTAAAATAGCTAAACTACAGTAACCGTTCATATCATACATACTCATTTTAATAAGCATTCTGGAAACATTGTAAAACCAGTTAACATAAAAGCAGTCATGGCATAGTTACTTCACATGTGCTCCCATGTGTCCATGAGTCTTTTCTTGAGCAGTCATTATAACCTTGTAGATTGCTAAAGCTGGAGATTTGGAAATTCAAGGCATATGGATTTTAAACGTACCGAGTCTGTCATTATTTTATACCTTACGTCACCAGTACCGCAGCTATAAGAAAGGAATGTATAGCTCAGCAAATCCCCCATTTTATTGACTGTTGTAGGTGACAGATTCCACTGCTTGTAATTCTCACTATTTTTGACATTCAAAATCAACCACACTTGGTATGCCTTTGCAGAATTTACGATGACCTAATCCTACAGAAGAGACCAATAGCTAAACAGCAAAACCACATGGTCCATATTTAACCAAAGCTAAAGAAGAAGACATTAACAAAATGAAAAAAGATTTTTTTTATTTTACCATATAATTAGAAGTGCTAACATTTCTTAGAAATCTTTATATATTACTTTCATAATAGCTATATTAACCAGCATCTTCCTAACCTAGAATCTAACATTCAAAAACAAATTCACCATTGGTCAACATGGACTTACCTGTTGCATATTCTAAACCTCAACAATTATGCCCTGATTCTCAAGAACATGGTAAGAATATTTCTCTAGAGAAGACATGCAATGCAAGGCAGAGGAGACACCCTACAGTGTAGCTGAAACCAGACAAAAGTATTCATTAATTACTTTAATAGTACGATGCAACATGCTCATAGCCAACACTTTAAATTCTTTTTTACAGAGAACGTTGTCTTCTGTAAGGTAACTTCAGATAAGTGTGAGAAATGGCCTCTAGAAAGGGACAACTGCTCTACTGTACTTTTTGTGATACCTTATTAATTTTAAACTTAAGCATGTAGCTACCAGGCACTATTTGATACAACATTCTCACCAGAATGTTAATCATGGTATTCATACCAAGCATTGTAAACCAAACATGGAGAATAGATTTTCAATATGATTATAGCATTAGCAAGATCGGCACACATACAATCCATATCCTGTAGTCAAATAGATTTAAAGGAAGTAATTATCATAAAAATCAGGCAAAGGAAGGCAACAAGGCCTGGACTCTCACGTGCAAGTCAAATGATCTAGGAGACCAAGTATGCAGGAACCAGGACCAGCACTTTGACACATCAAAGTGAGTAGAGTGTTATTGGTCAAGGGACAAGGGAATCAGCAAGAAACAGCTTACAGGATAACAAAACTGAATATTTGAATCCTAAACATAAACTTACAGCAGAATATGAAAATAACAGCAGTACACAGTGCAAAACAGAAGGACAAAGTTAGAAGCTCACAACCAGTTAATTACTGAAAATCATTAATGGCAGATGGTGAAGAAGACCTGCAGACTGGACATCTGCATAAACCTAACCCAAATCCTAGCTCCACCTCTACTTCAAAAATCCCAAAGCACCTTGCCTATGAACCCAATACACATGCATTACAAACACCATAACAGAAGAAATGGTGGCCAATATTTTGGTTATGTTGTGCATTGCCTCCCTCTTTAAAAATAACCGGCTTCAATAACATAACACAAAGATGTAATGACAAAATAACGCTTGTTAAGACGAATTCTGTAATGCTGCTCGGTGTCCTGCAGTGTAAATGTGCACTTGCAATTTTTAGAAATGTATTTCAAATTACTGTAGAAGGTGAACAGGTTAATCAAATTAATTAATTATAGATCTGACAGGGATGCGTAACCTAAGTGAAGAAACACATCTAATAGAAACATATTCCATGCCGCATTAATATCCACATATCTTTTGTGGGATATGAGTAATCAACAGCTTGTTTTAAAACATTTCATCTTCCTGGAAATTCCTAGATTCAAGGTCAAGGTCAACTAAGCTTACACAGTATATGCAGCAAGACATTAACTGGATATGTTTTAAATAAATCACAGATGCATGTATCCTGTAATTCCAGGATTACGGTATTCAATACAGAAATATACTGTTATATTGAATTGAACATGTATAACCATATTTTTTATGCTAAAACCAGTATTTTTTATTTTATTTTTTGTTTTTTTTTGGGAGGGGGGGTTGGATAAGCAGGTAAGCCAATGCCAGGTAATTGCTGCTGCTTATTTTCCCGAATGTCAAAGTCAGAACAGAAAATAGGCATACTGTTATTGATAGATATGGAAGCAGAATCTATAACAATTTAAATTAATATCTCCACCTCTCTGTCCTGTGAAGTCCTCCATTTCTTGTTTAAGTGTTATATGAATAGGACTGCAAGGTAATTTGATGCACAAAAAACAATTGTTACACTGTGTTTGTTACAGATATATGGTAGGGACATTAGATTGTGAGCTCCACTTAAACAGGCCACAGTACAGGGACATCACATCAAAGCCTGGATCTTACTGTGGCTGTCTTCCAATGACGTTGGGTGCAGTTCTGCTCTCCTGCTGCCTGCACACCAGTTCAGATGGTTGAACGCCTGGCAACCAACTTTATAGCCTATCTTCTCCTGTCTTATCAGGCTGATCCACTCTGAGCAGACTCATCAAGAAAGGACCCAAGTTTATATAATGGTAGGCCACTGAGGGCCAATAAGGCCACTGACTTATAGGAAAGATACTTAAAGAGGACTGCACCCAAATGCCTATAACAGGCTGACTTACTGTCCCCTACACTAAATTCCCCCTCATATATGAACTTGCCAACCCACACAAGATAGAAGCCCACTGAAATTCCTTATGAGCATAGTGTTCTGAGGGCAATTTTAGGTGTTTGAGTCCATCTAAGATCTTCAAAAACAGCAACAATATAAAAGGAGGACAACTGGATCTTGGTTGCAATTTCAGGGATGAGTTGTCCTTCTTGTTGGAGGTTCTTCTTTTAGGTTCTGAACTGTTTGTGATGTCTCTTGAAGTACGCTCAGGCATCTTTTCCCCTTCTTAAAGTGGAAAAGCAATTAAACTTCTCAGTGGACACAATGGCCCATAGGTCGGTGGGACCTTCAAGAGTCCTTCCAAACATCACAGTGTATGTGGAATGGCTGGATGTAGAGTGGACAGTATGATTATATTTCCATACCAGGTATGGTGCCCACTTATTGCATTTTTTCTCTAGTCAATGTCCAACGTCAAGAGGGAAATGCGGATCTCTATCCCCTTGAAGCAAATGATACACTGTTTACAGACCTGCTTGATCACTTAAGAGAGTCTGATACACAAAACATTTTAGGGACTTCACAATGTCATTCATCTGTATGGATTCTTTCTGCAACAGATTCTTTCTAGAAACTTCCTTACATGGGTATCCTGAGGAAACATGATTCTGCAATACAGTAACTATTCTCTTAATATCATTCAATACCACTCACTCAGTTTGTTAGTCTCTCGTGGGATGGCCTCTTGTTCCTCAGAAGTTGGCCCTTTCTGGAGGTGAATAGCCCTAGGAAGAAGCTAATTGTAAGTGTCCCAACTAGGTCAAGGGATCACTTGGTAACTAAAAGCCATTATTTACAGATCCACCTATGCAACAATTACAGACTGTGGCACCCGGACCAACACAGGTTCAACTCACCTTGCAATGAAGCTGTGTGCAATTCTGCTCCTCAGCTGCTTACACACCAATTCAAACCTTCAGATCCTTAACCTCATGGGCGATCGCGTGGAAAATATAAAATTGTGATTTGCCCCATCGGGGTCTTACATTATTGTATTGATGTTTGATACTATATTCATGGAGTTGGGAAACAGTGCAGTGATGCAGCTAACATGATATGAATTAGTGTATAGTATGCATTTTTTAACATGTTCTCTATATCTTCTTCTCAGGGCAAAACGCATTACTTCTTTAACAGGACCCCTGGAGACTATACTTGAGGGAACAGGTTTTAATTGTTGATGTATTTTTATTCATGGAATATATATTTGTATATACCACATATGTATGACTGTATATCAAATAAAGACTTTTTAACCTTTGTAATTTTGTTTTTGATATAATCTGTTTTATTCTATTAGAGTTGGTGCCTCAATGGCCTTAATTGTCTTTTAGTTTTTTTTGTTTTTTCGAATCACTTTGGGTGTGGCACCATGATTAAGTGCTCAAGGGAGGAACCTCATCATGTAGAAAACTAAAAACGGTCTTTGTTACTGCCTAGTACAGTTAAGTGAACAATGATTTTTTCATTTAAATCTACAAAACATGTCAAAAAGTTTTTCAAAACTTTATATACACTTTTCTAGAAAGTTTTCATTCCATTGCACACTTGTGGCCTGCTGCTTAGCTTTTGTAAAAATGAAGGTAATATTTAATCATTTAGTATATCAGGGATCCTAATGTACTTTGTAAAGTATGCAGAACCTCTAATATCACCCATGAGAGATGAATCTATTTATTGCAATAAATGTATAGATTACATGGAATGGGAAATGAATGTGTTAAGTGTCTAGTTTCAGTTTATAAAAACATGATGTCATATGGGATTACCACTGTATTGGAGACCTTCCACTTAATGACTTTACAAGGTTTCCAGAGTGTTTATGATTCATTTCACATGACGTATATGCTGATTGAATTATCTACCAAAATCTGTCCACAATTGCAACTAGTATAATTGACTTTGATGGTAGAGCCACACACTTAATTTATATGTATAGTGTATACAGTATAAGATATAATAAAACTAACATATAAGACCCATGATGTAATACTCATGTTACCACAAAGCAAACATTTATTGTCTTTGTGGTATAATATAAGAGATAAATAAAAAAACATAAAAACATAAAAAAATAAGGAAATGTAGGAAATCCTTTTTAATCTATTATCAAAATGTTTGCACATTACCATTGACTTGTATGTATTTAAATGATCAATAAGATGCAAAACATTAAACATTAACAAGTAAATAGAATGCAGACTATAACAGAGCCAATTACCTTTCTTAAAGCGGACCTACCACCTGGAAGGTCACTCAGGATTATCAGCTGCGCCGATAATGCTGAGATCCTTGATTGTAGTAAACAAATCTTCTTCTGACAGCTGGAGAGAAGCTTGTCAGGAGTGCTCCCCTCCCACTGCCTTACGTGTCGCCTAGGCAGCCAAGGTGGTGTCTGGGAGATCTCTGCCAGGCAGGAAATCGTCAGCAGACGATTCCCCCTCTTCACAAACCCCCCCTCCCATACGAGTCTCTGCAGCTCCGAGTGGAGAGGGGAGGAGAGGGGGGGTCAGTATCTGCAGAAGTGTGCAGATGCCAGGAGCCCAGATGCTAGCATTCCACCTGCAAGCAAGTGAAAACAGTTTAGTGTGGGTTTTTTTGTGTAGCAGTTTCCCAGCATCTAAACTGCTGTCAGGTGAGTATTGTGTCTGTTAAATGTATGTCTGTTTTTTATTTTGTGTGTAAAATCGCTTTAATTGTTTGCATCTTACCATTTATATTTATCAAATATTTACCTTTACTTCAGGGAAGACATATGAAGGGGCACAGAGAGGTATTGCTACCCAGGTTTTCCATAGTATGTAACTAGTGGAGCCCACTCGAGTTCCAGTCACTCAACAATGAATAGAGTGGTTCAAAATTAAAGGTTGGACTTTAATAGCTCATATGACCAGGCTCACCTCCAACCCAAAAAAACGTGTAGGTGTTTGTCTGTATTTCCGTGTAAATCAAGACCATTACAAGAGGTATGAGACCTATTTATTAGAACTTGTGGCCCTTCACTTCAGAGCTCAGAAAATCTGTACTATGATGTTTTTCCCAAAAACCTACTATACAGATTGAAAAATTAAACCTGCTGGATTTGCAAGTTTCATAATGAAGTGTAATAAGTTTAGCATCTCTTTAAGTAAAACACTCTGTAATCAAGCTCGGCTATTTCCTTCACTAATCCAAAATTAATATATTTTAATCCCTTGGCTTTCCTTGTTTTTTTGTTCTTTAATTGTGTTCAGCGATGTGTAGCAAGTTTAGTTGAGGCATAATTTAAGTTAGATGTCCCACTGGCTTTAATTACATGTTTTTGATGAAGCACAGTGTACTTTCCTTCCTGTTTTTACAATAATTTCACCATAGAACATCTTGATCATGATTTGCCATAATATAGCTTGATCACGATTTAACGAAACTTTGATCAAGATTTAGATCAAGCGAGAAAATGGCATTCTAGTTCTTTCTGCAGATATAATATTATATTGGTAATAATAAATATAGATGGTCAAATTTTTCGACTTGCTAACTTTGTGAGTGGATTGCAAAGCCCCTGAACATGGTATCATCCCCATAATTCCTGGAGATGTAGAGAAGGGTTGGAGAAACATTTGAAAAGAAAAAGTTTTGCTCTAGCACATGTCGTTTTTGCATAAATTAAGTTCAAAGTTAAAGTTGAAATTCCGATTTTCGAAATTTCTACTTGACTTTGAACTTAATTTGTGAAAAAACTATTTGTGTTAGAAACTTACTTTCTTTTATGTATTATACCCCCCAACCCTTCTTTACATCTCCAGCAAGTTTGGTGATGATCCCATGCTTAGGGGCTTTGCAATTAAGTCGAAACCGTCGAAATGGTTGAATTTCTGGAAAAAAAACGACCATCTCTAATAATAAACTCTTGAACTGATAAGTAGAAATGTACTGGTTGACTTTGATCAAAATTTTATGCAGATTTAATTAATTAAAACATTTTTGTTCATTTGTTACGAAATATAGGGCAGTACAATAAAAGAGAAATTGTTGTTACATGGTACATACCATTAATATTGAATTTACTGATATGTAGTGTAAAATATGTGGGATATTGTAAGTTTTAATCAATATTTAAATGAAATCTGAGTTTCAATAGAGACAATTAAATCGACAGATGAGGTCTGTACAGGGGTATCAAATAAGGCAATGAACTTATAGGTTGGGTGTAAAGGTATAGAAAATCTGAATGAGAAAACATTTTTAGGTTGATAGGATAAATGTATGTGGAGATGGTAGGGAAAATGAAGGAAGATAATAAATAGCTTGTGTAAAACTGAAATTGCCTTCTTTTGTAGCTATACCAGCATGGTTAGTTTTACATAGTATGCTAGGTAAACAGGTATAATCTATATGTAACAAAGGCTAATTTATTAACTATTTATTAACTATTAGGTTAGGGCTCAACTATGCGCTGGCATCTGCTGATGGGTTACTGTTGGCATCTTACTGATGGGTTACAGATGGGCTGTGTCAACATTTACGTGATGAAGGCGATGACCAATGGTTTGGGAGCCCTAACAGGCTGGGCAGAAAGCCCTGTCAAAGCCCTATTGCCTTCAATGGGCTGTTAAAATCCATGCATTCAACACAGGGATTTAATGGATAGTGAAGCCATAGGCTCAATCTGAATGTGCTAAAGATGGTACTGTCAGCAGAGGTTTAAATTTACTACTACTACCATCTAATAAGCAATATGTATATATATATATATATATATATATACTCAGCCTAAATAAAGTTAACACAATCACCTCAAGTGAGGTATACTATATACCTCTTATATAACCACTGATTACAATTTAACAAAGTCCATTCATAGAAATTACAACAAGTTCATTCATAAAAGCATCAACGATGTTTCAGCGAGGCGCCAGGCTATTTTGAAGCCTGGTGCTCTATTTCTGCAACTTTCATGAAGCTCTCACCAACTCTGGTTTCTTCTTGCAGTTCTCTGATAGGCACATTTATGAGCTTACTGTTCTGCACACTATGTTTTCAATAATCAACCTTGTTCTAGCCAAGTAAAGCTGCCAATTGTTAACTTCATCTCTAACATAGAGTGCCAGGTATTTTCAGTAGTTAATAACAACAATTTAAACTCCTACTGTAATTAGTAAAAAATAGACTTTCAAAATTCAGGCTTGTATATTTGAGTGATGGTTTCAGTAACACTTAAAATCTCAGCTACTAAGGCAACTTAGTACAAATCATTTGTTTTTGTTTTTCAAACAGAGTTGTGGGCATTCAGTACTGTAATGCAATACATAAATAAAGAATTAAACATACATTTATAAGTATTTATGAAGTCTGTTTAATTAATATACAAAATTATTTATATACAGCTAAATGCTTAGAATTTCTAACATGAAATAACAAGCGACAGTAGGGTTTATAGAAACCATAATTTGACAGGGGGCCAGCCCACATCTGAGATTACATCTTGCAGCCTGCTCTCATATGCTTCTAGCCACTACAATAGAAACTGTATAAAGTTACTCTAAACACTAAACTGTTTTTCTTTATACGCATGCTTAATGCATTGCTCACTTGACACATATATGTAGGAAACATAGGAGTTATTGCCATTTTATTTTGTTCAGGATGTGGATTCTTCTGGAATGTATAAATTAATGGGTACACAAAGTTATCAACTCCAAAAATTAGGATTTGCTTTCTTAAGCTGGCCATACACCTTCAGATTTCCTGTCAGATTTCCTTCAGATCAGATTTTGTTTTACCAAAACCATGTAATATGAGGACCTTTTTACACCTTCCAATCACTATGTATTCTATCAGGGAGGACACTATACTACATGGTTGTTGGTAGATCTGATCTGATCTGAAGGAAATCCGACAGAGAAATCTGAAGGTATATGGCCAGCTTTAAGGTTTTAGTAGAAATCTAGAATAGTCAGTTTCAGCTACATACATCAGAGTGCATTTACTTTACATTTAACTGCATCAGATCCCTTCTTCAGGCTTAATTCAATTCTGTTTTTTTAAGACTCACATTTTTACACCAAATTACAATATCATAAATATTTTAACAAAAACAAGAAGGGATCTGTGACATCTTGAAGGTTTGCTTTTTCCATTACTTCAGTTAGCCGGATTTTAAGTGCAGTCACTACTGCACTTATTACAGTTCTCCATGCTGGAAGGAAAGCCGTACAGGCCTTGCAGTATTTCTTGCCACTTCCGTAATATAACTCCACCAGTCATCAGTGGGCAACTACGACACATAGACCAAAAGATCTCACTCAAAATAGCAACCTCTTCACAGAAGGGATCTGTGACATCTTGAAGGCTTGCTTTTTCCATTACTTCAGTTAGCCGATAAAGGGGATCACTTAAAGTTGTTCTATACCTAAAATAAAAAAAAACTTACATTACATTAAGACTCACCTGTCGGCAGTATACATCTGTGAAAACTGCTACATAATAAAAAAAAACAGTTCACCTTCCTCACTTCCTCATTGCTGGGGAAATCATATTTAATAATGGCAGACAAAAGCAATTCTGCCCATACTTCATTCTGACTATAGGGCTGTAATTCTCTAAAACAGACACTAGATGGAGCTTATGATTACATCATGTTTGATTCTGCAGATGTGAAGCTACATCTGACTACAGACTTCTTCCCAGCTGTCCCTGTTTCCCAGCTGTCCCTGTTTTCAATTTTACAAGCTGCCATGGCGGGTACATCCCGCAGTGGGAGGGAAGAGCACAAAATTAGCCTCTCCTGCTGTATGGAACATTTTTTTTTACATTTTGAGCAGTGATTGCCTAATTATCAGCAGTGCTGCTGTTTATCATGTAAAGTGCCCAGTGAGGTGGTAGGTCCGCTTTAAACTCTCTATAATTACTGATGGCTAACAGGGTAAAACACTCTACTATTACATTTAACTGCATCTTAATTCCTAGCTCTATATCTGGAGTGTGGGACCATAGGCTATGGAGTTCTAACTGCTGGATTCACCGGATTTTAAGTGCAGTCACTACTGCACTTACTACTGTTCTCCATGCTGGAAGGAAAGCTGTACAGGCCTTGCAATATTTCTTGCCACTTCCGTAATATAACTCCACCAGTGGGCAGCTACGACACAAAGATATAAAAAAAAAGTTTTTTTAAAAATCTGTTAAAAACCATCCACAAAATTAGTGACTTGTATAATATCTTAATTGAAAAAAAATAGAGATCACCCCTAAACTGCCCAACAAAACTGTCTTTTTAATTTGTTTAATGGAAAACTATTTCAAAAACCTATCCTGTCTTTCTCCTATACTAGAACAGCAAAAACAGCTTATGAACTAAGCTTGCCATCCTAACAACAGGATTGCAAGTAGATGTGTCCTTTTTTAAGTTCCATCTTATGTGTTTTTCTTTTAATTTTGCAATGAGAAACCAAAATAAACAGACCCTTCTGACAAAATCTCAACCTATATTAAAGATACATGGACATTCTGTACCCATGGTGTGCAAAAAGGTTGATAAAGACATTTCCTGGTTGGAACAAGGCTTTTGTATCCTTGGGGGCAAATTAAAAGAGTCCTAACATCCTTTGATCCTTCTGATTCATTAACTTGTTATAATGATCTCTAACTGTAAAATTTCCATTGCCTCCTAGTATCATTTTCATTCCAATCTAGACCAAATAGGGTCTACTCCATGGAATATAATCTCAAAATGATTTATGCTCATAAATCCTCATATGATGACTGTTGGATTTTCACATTTCAATTTTCATTGGTTAATTGCATCCCTCATCCAAAAAGAAAAACTGTTAAAGGATTTCCAGTCTTGGAGAAAAGCACAAGGAAGCTTTGTATTGGGAGCACTGCACTTTTCTATTCTAAATCAAAGCCTAAAGAAATATCACAAATGTGATTTTGTGAAGTGAAGAAAGGGGATTAAGATGCTGCTCATAAAATAACAGTGTCTGTATTCTTCTTTACAAACTCAAGCATTCCCTGTAATAAAAAATGTTTGAAGATTTTTCTTTTGTTTGAATCACTGAACTAATATTTAATTGTATAACCATTGTTTCTGAGAACTGCAGCACATCTGTGTTGCCAATTTCTATGTGTCAACCAACTTCTGGAACTTGAGAAAAAGTATTCAAACCTAAGATGGTTGGACTTAATGTTACCCCTTAAGTTTTCTATTTGTATATTGTCCAGAGATTGGGCTAGCCAGTGGCAGTTTTAGCCATGGGCAACCTGGGCAATTGTCCATGGCACTTTCATGCTGGCTGAATAGACTCCATAACAGAGTCTCACCACATGATCATCCGTCCAAGGGGATGCCCAGGGAGGGGCGTCCATCCGAGGGGGTGCCCAGGGCACGGATCTCCCTAGGACTGTCCATGGGGCTAACCCTGCCCTAATGCCAATTTTATTGGTCTGGAACTTGTTGCTCGTTTACTGGTGTTTACTGCTCATTTATTGTTGTCTTCAAGTGGATTTTCTCTTTGGCATAACGCAACATGGCCTCTTAAAGTACTTTGATGTATTTAAACGGATCCATGATCCTGGATATGCAATACATTGGCCCAATACCATAGTATGAGAAATATGCTCATTTCATCCTGGTTGAAAAAACATGCTATACTGCCTTCACAGGGTACTGTGACTTGGATACAAAGAACAATCTTGATTTTCTTATTCCACAAATATTGCACGGGATGCTTGGCAGCAGTAGAAAATCTACATATGGAATTCACTCAAGAAGACAGATACAGATATTTAATAATGGTCATGAAAATAGCATATGCATGAAAATATAATAGTCAATGACAATATTTCATTTGCTGTCTATTCTTATACATATGCTCTGTAAAAATGGATTTTGTTAGGTTGGATTTTCAAGATTGCAGTGGTTTTGTATGTGGTTACTAATTCGTAGCTAATATTTTGATTAGATTTTTTCGTTTTTGTGGCCTACACTCAAGTCTAGGAGCATTTAGTGAAAAAGAATTGCTAAGCCTCATTACTAGGAATCTATTTTTTATTCACATTTTAGGTGTAATTACTGTTGTTATTAATCTACATATTTATATATTTAGTATAGGATAGTAAAGTAATATATACTCAAACTGTATATAAGCTGTGTATACAGTGGGTACGACAAGTATTTAGACCCCCTTAAATTTATCACTCTTTGTTATATTGCAGCCATTTGCTAAAAGTCCTTTTTTCCTCATTAATGTACACACAACACCCCATATTGAGAGAAAAACACAGAATTGTAGACAATGTTACTTGCGATCCAACATGCACGAAATTCCTAGTCGATCTGACAAGGTGGGCGCACCTGAATTTCGTTTGAGTGACTTCCGGGATGAAGCTTATAATTTACATTGAGACAGTGTGCAGTGAAATCAAAGTATGTAGTCAAGCTTGTACTACTGTGTTGGTAGTAAGGCTGGATTTTAACTTTGACATAAACACATTTATGCTTTCAGGGCCAGGGGAACCCGGTGTGGCTTCCCTTTGCGTGCACGTGGATGTGATCTGTTCAGCTGCTTATTGGAAATTTGACCTGTGCTCAGTTTCCTGCTGTCTGCCCTGACTCTGCTTGGATGTGATTATGCCTTTTGCCTGACCCTTCTGACCTCATTTGGACTATGACCTCAGACCATGCTCTGTCTGCTGCCAGTCCCTGACCCTGCTGCTTGGACTATGCTCCAGTGTATAAAGTGCTAGATTTTGTGCAGCTGTGGTTGCCATTGGCCTTTTTTGTTTGTGGGCTCCTGGTCCCAATTTCTGTCCCAGACATCAAGCATAAGACCTTGGAGCCACCAAGTGCTAGGATGGCACAGCTTGCCTCCCAATGCTCAGTAGGGGAGTCTACTGGTGCAGCATAGTTAGCATTGATATCTGGGTTGCATTTATTTAGGGCCAGGGTTTCACATTTGCTCAATTTATCATAGATGCAAGCCTCACATAAATTAACAATAGGCTGTGCAAATAAAGAAAAAAAAACACAACAATTTAGTTTAGGATTAGAAAAGGCTATAGTAAGTAGAGATATTCAAAAATTAAATGATGCCTCTTATAAGCCAACAAAAGTCATGAAAAATACAAGCTTTCAGTATGACATATGATATTTTATTTTTTGATACTTAATTCAGGTTTACTAGAATTACAATAGAGAATAGTATATACAATTGAAGTGGGTTTTAAAGAATATATTGAGTACAATTCTGAATGCAATGTAAAAGCACTGCTCGACATGACTGTATGGGATGTTTTATATCAAGATTAATTTGACATTACTTTCCAGGATTGCATTTCCTTGAATAACTTTACCTACTCCTGGAGTTGCCTTTTATTGGTCACAGTGATTTTCCAACACGGTAAAAATGTATGACTTGTGAAAGATTAAGTCCTGCCCTCAAGGTAACCGTCTGAATTTTTTATTGATATCCTATAAAAACTGAGTCATAGGAGAACAAGGTATTCTGGCCAACAGCTGTCTTACACCCACTGAGCACACGTTCTCATGGCTGTATTACAGGGAAAACTGAATATTTATAAGCAATATTTTAAAACATTCACTTTAAATTCATGGATCACTAATAAAAATAATGATTCGTACAGTTTTTTGTTATACATAGCAGTAACCTATTTTGTCAGCAAATAGTGTATTCAGGAATGGATAGTTTAGCAGCACACCAATGCTATTTATCAGAAAGAAAATAAAAAAAATATACATTATCTTTCTCTCATTTACAATCAGCTATATAGTAGCTGACAAAAGTGAGTACACCCCTCACATTGTACAGATAGTTCATAATATCTTTTCGTGGGGCGACACTGAAGATAAGACACTCTTATACAAAGTAAAGTAGTCAGTGTACAATGAACAGCTTGTATAACAATGTAAACTTGCTGTCCTTTCAAAATAACTAAACACAACAAAAAGTGAGTACACCCCTAAGTGATTAATGTCC
The DNA here is from genome assembly GCA_036250615.1 of Ptychadena robeensis. Taxonomy (NCBI): domain Eukaryota; kingdom Metazoa; phylum Chordata; class Amphibia; order Anura; family Ptychadenidae; genus Ptychadena; species Ptychadena robeensis. The sequence continues at coordinate 163,387,755 of CM070032.1, forward strand.
AAATTGGGTCAATATTTTGTGTGGTTGCCATTATTTTCCTGCACTGCCTTAACTCTCTTGGTCATGGAGTTTACTATAGAATCACAAGCAGGTCTGCCCCCGATCACGTCACCAGTGACATGAAGGGGGTGGGGGTAGGCAGCACCATAGACCTCCATGTAAATGGAGGGGTGTTGCCTTTTCCAAGCATAACTCCAGCGTCTCCTGTGATGCTGGAGTTATGCACAGGACCACCGGGCAGGAAGTAATTTGTGGCGGAGCATGTTGTGCTCCGAGGCGATTGTCCATGGCGCGGCTTAAAAAAAATGCACCACATGTGTAATGCCTAGGAGGTTAACTGTATCTAACTATAACAACTGCAGTCTCGGTTATGTAATAAGAAAATCTAATATATCTGCCTAAACTGTAAACTGTCTTAAGATAGTATTGACTAGTCAATTAATGGTGGACATTGCTCAAACACATAAAGGGATAAAAAGCAAAAACATACTTAATAGTGTGTTAGAGACGCATTTTCATTTAGAACACCTAAGCAACTATGACCATAGTTGTTTTCCCCCTAATTTTATCTGTTACGTTTTCTTTTTTAATATTGGCATATTGATCATGATTGCTAGGCCTGAGAGAAGGGGGCCATGAACAGCACGGGGTCTCACCCTTCAGAGCATACTAGACCCCTTTTGACAAACCTAGAAGGACAAGAGAGGGGCCCCCATTCCTATTCCTCCAGGTTCCATACCATGCCTCAACATATGCTGCTAATGGTAAACGGATCTCCTGCCCACAACCTTGCCTGGGTGTTGTGGGGGCAGGGGCTCATTGAGTATTTTGGTTTTCCCTTACAAGTGGCCCATGGATCCTGCTCCCCACCTTTTGAACGGGTAGAGAGGTCTCCCAGACATCTTATCCATTCACCAGGGAGCTTAAAGATAAGTCCCAGAAATATTTCACTTATTACCCTTCAACATACTTACCTGCACACTGTATACCCCTGTATAATCGATCATTTCCCACAAAGGATCAATTGTCTTTTCCCTCAACTTTTCCCTGAAGTCACAGAGACATTCTTTGTCCCTCGCAGATTCGCCTGAACTATAGGGCTACATGGGCGCAGCATGTGTCTCCAGTGTAGGATGCCCCCGGGTCTCCAACGCCTGGGCATGACACGCCAGTACAGACTGGCACGTCATTCCCCATAGGAATTTACAGAGGATGGCTGCACTGCATCCTTTTCCCTGCGGTCTACGCACACGAAAATCGCACAGTTTTCCGTAATGTAGATACAGCCCTAAATAGTAAAAATTACTAAAACTTTGTTTTTGAAATAATTTATTTTCATTCCCCACAGAGGAACATTGCTCTTGGGTTCATCCTTCTGTCCCGCTCTGCTGTGCTGGAAGATGCCATTAAATGCCAATGAATGACAGTTTGGAAACTCAAGGATCCAGAGCTGACCCCACCATGCTCTACTGCCTGGAGATCATTAACTTCAAGGATGGTCTGATTAAGTTTGTGACAGAGCTGATGATCAGTTATTGTACAAGGCTGTAATCAGACCGAAATGAGGATGATTACATCAAACATTAAGGCATATGAATGTAATTACTTCAATGACCTTGTCATTTCTTTCCTTTTTTTAAAATATCAATTTAAAAAGTGAAAAGTGACATGAGTTGGGCAGCAGTCAACGTGAATGAATGTTCTGTATATTTTTATTGTTGTCATGCCAGCACATCTACTGAGTCTTACAAAATCTAAGAATTAACTTTCTTTGGCCTCTTACCGAATGTGTATCTTTGGACAAGGTTATCCAATGAGTGATGGACTTGGATTGATTAAGCAATTGGGACATATTAGATCAATGTTGTCCTATCAGTAGTGTCTGACACAGTGTTTAAAGCATTAGAACTGTTCATTAGTGAGAACATCACTTTTCAATTATCCTTAGACGATCGTGTTCACTAAACATTGCTTCATTATATCCCATCCCAAGTTTTATTCTACAGTAAATACTAGTTCTCTGGAGACAGAGAAAAGAGCTGACTGCCCAGTGGTTATAGAAAATATGCACTCTCAGATTTTCCTCTTCTTTGGCAAAGTCTTACACTTATGAGAAAATACTGACATAACCAGTAATCAAAATCAACACTTCCCACAAATGTGGCCAAACTTTTATGAGTAAAAGAATAAAAATGCACATACAGCTTTGTTCTATACAAAATAACTAGATTTGTACATCATGCATGCATACATCCATTTATCATTCTCAGCAATGTATTTGATGTTAGAATGGAGTAATACTGTTAGAGAATCAAATATTTTTTTTAATTTTGGTCGTAACTCAGCTCTTAATTGCTATGCTCCTGGTGAGTGTTTGTCAAGGAAAGCTAGGGATTGGTGGATATTTAGGGTGCCAAGTACAACCTTCATCCTCCTAGAGCAACCCATTGGGTCACTTAACAAAGCACAATGTCTTTGTAGGAGGTTTGTGGCTATGCTAATTGATTTCAATAAAAGTGGATTGGGATCCAAATTTAAATCGATTTGGGACTATGCTTTGCCCTAAATCCTCATATAAAAATGACTATTCCAACCTACAATGCTTAACCTCCCTGGCAGTTTGCTAAAACCCAGTTTTGGCAGAGTTTGTTTACAAAACAGCTGGGATCAGGCATACTGGCCTATGTTTGTGCGCCCACTGATTGCTTCCGCCATAGACCTCCATGTTTATTGAGAGGTGTTGCTTTCCAGGCCCACATCTGTAGATCTGTAAAGGGGAGGAGGGAGGGTGGGAAATCATGGCAGAGTACAATGTACTCTGCTTTGATTGCCCTTTTTGCGCCATTTTCAATGGGCATACCGATAGGAAGGTCAATAGATAAAGGACATTTCTTTAAACAATAACACAACTGGGACTATATTTTATCTTTTATCTGTACAAAGTTGTATTTACTTTTTTTTTGTTTAAGAAGAAGAATTAGTTTTTTGCCCTTTAATTATAAGCTGAGAATTTGAATGCAGAGTTTAACAAAAAAAACATGTATACTACTTAATGCATTTTTAAAGGGCAGGTCAAGATGCTTAAATCAAGTGCAATGCAGCAAGACACGCTAAAGATGATGCAAAGCTTTTTTAAGGTTTTAAACAGCTGTGTTTGATTGGTGTTTAAAGCTAGTGGAGACCAAGGCATCACAAATCTATTCATGTCTATTAGATAAATGTCGACTCTGCCCTCTCCTTTACTCCCCACATACAGAACATTGCTAGATCTTGCCACTTTCATCTCTGCAACATCTCCAAGACCCAGCCCTTCCTATCCCCAGAGACCACCAAAGTCCTGGTACACGCTCCTATCATTTCTTGCTGGACTACTGCAACATCACCCTCTCTGGTCTTCCTCTGACTAGACTATCACCTCTTCAGTCCATCATGAATGGTGATGCTAGACTCATTTACTCCTTTAACTGCTCCTCATCTGCCACTGCCCTCTGCAAACCCTTACACTGGCTTCCAATTGTCCACAGAATTAAATTTAAGATTTTTTTCCCCTGCTTTTATATCACTCCACACCTCTTGTCCCACTTACATTTCCAACCTGGTACATAAATATACCCCTAACCGCTCCTTCACTCCTCCAGTGACCTACTAATGACATCCCCACTCATAACCTCATCACGTGTGCTGCTTCAAGTGGTCTCTAGGGCCGCTCCTACTCTTGCCCTCACCCCATTAGTACTTTTAAAAAAAAGCCCAGAAAACCCAACTCTTCAGTGCCTTCTATCTATCTTCTCACTCCTAACATCACAACCATGCCAGTCCCATCCCCCACCTGTTGTATACTCAGTCCCCCAACCTATGCGATTGTAAGCCGGATCAGGCAGGGTCCTCTACTCCTCCTGTGTCATAACCTGTACCTGTGTGTATTATCTTGTGCTGAATCTCCACTCTAATTTATTGTACAGCGCTATGCAATATTGTGGCGCTATATAAATAAATGATGATAATAATAATAATAATAATAATAAAAGGGTGCTTTCCACTATGCCACATTTGTTGTTTCATATTCTCCTCTACTAACTGAATATTGAAGTAATGATTTAATATAAAGCAAATTCTTCAGCATTACTCTGCTAAATAAAATCAGACCTCCTATCTTGTTCATACCAAAACATGCTGTGTCAGGTTGTGATAGTGACTCTGACAGTTACTGATTTACTAATAACATCCATCTAGATCAGAAGTTGGCTCCTTTGTGCTGCTGAACGTCACACTATGAAAGCTGAAAGCAGTCAGACTTTTGGAATTTTTATTTTAACAATAGTAATCTTTCTATTTGTCTTAAGGTCCCCATACAAAGGTAGATTTTTAGTTTGATTCCCGAACAATCAATTGTCATGCACGTTCGCAATGATCGATTGTTCAGAAATGTAACATGGCCACCTAATAAATCCCGCATCGATTTGCCGTTCAATCGATGAACGCTTGAACACAACATGGTGACTAGTGATGGCCGAACATCGGCCTGGACTGTCCGCGAACGGGGGGTCGGACTTTTAAAGAAGTCCGCCGTCAGCCTGTTCAAGGACACATTCAAATTCCCCGCCTCTAGGCGGGGAATTTGAATTGGAAAAACCGAATGTGACGTCACATCCGGTCCCTGGAACGCATCCTGGAACGCATAGTTCCTGTTAAGGGAGCCGGATGTGACGTCACTGATGTCACTTCCTGCTCCGAGCCGGTTTTTTCACTAGAAGACCGGCTTCATGCCCGGTCTTCTAGTGAAAAGATTCTTCCTCCGGCAGGATCTCGCAGGTTCTGATCCTGCCGGAGGAAGAATATAGATCTTCTTCTCGCCGGCGAACGGGGCGGGTCGAACACCCGTACTGCTCGCCGCCGAGAAGGAGGGCGAACATCCATGTTCGCTGCCGAACTGTCCGCCTTGCTGGCAGTTCGGCCATCACTGATGGTGACCTCACGATTGGGTATCGACCCATTATGGGCAACCTTAGTGCCTGGTTTATTTGTATATGCAAAGATCTACAGCTGTGCTCATAAGTTTATACACCCCAGCAGAATTTATGATTTCTTAACCATTTTTCAGAGAATGATAACACAAAAACTTTTCTTTCACTCATGGGTAGTAGTAAGCTGAAACCATTTATTGTCAAATAATTGTGTTTACTTTTTTAACTCATAATCACAATACAAACTACCCAAATGACCCTGATCAAAAACTTATACCCTGGTCATTTGGCATGGTAACATGTACACAACGTAACACAAAAGCGTTAGAATCTATTCCAGCACTATGGACCAGGCCCTCCCAGTCAGGTCTGTGTGCCTGCTCAATTGGGCCCCCTACCTGCACCTGCCTGGCCTGTGAGACGTAGGCGTACCCCCCTGATTGGCCACCCGTGCCCGCCCACTCCTGGTTACAATGGCTATTAAAGGTAACCATCTTCACCTGTGATCTGTTTGCAATTAATGGGTGTGTGTGAAAGATCAATGGCATTCTGGACTCCTGATAGACACTTGCATCTTTGATCCTGTGCTGCACTGATTTTTTGGTTCCAGCTTTCCTACATCAGTGACAACACAGGGGAGGTGGGGGGCTTCCCTCACCAGCCTGTATTGTAACACAGACATAGGCGTCCCAGATTCTCACAGTAATACATTGCAATCTGTTTAAATTTCCTGTACCACTTTGGAAACAGAAAATAGCAGAAATGCCAGGGAGGTTAAAATACATACGGTAGTTATTTCTATCTCTTTTCATGCTTTGCTGTAGCTTATTGCTGCTGATCTTACACATCCTTTTTATATTGCCTATGTGCATGCATGAACCCCAGCAGTGACATTGCCATCTCTCTAGGTAGGTTCACTGATACATAATGACATCAGTGAACTATCTGCATGGTCAACTCAATCAGCTGATGTATTTGTATTTCTATGATTGACTGCTTCTACAGAGGAAGCAGAAATGAGACCTGGTCAAATGACCCTGATTGACAATTATTCTGTGGATGAAAATGATCATGTTCTTCTCTATAAGTTCTCTATCACTTTTTTAAATAAATGTTATTACAATTTACAGTTCTGCAACAGTACTAATCAGCTTAGCAGTGTTAAACCTGAATACTGGAGGTTCTCAACCCCCCTCAGCCACTCTGTTACAATCCAATGAGTGCTGGAAGGCTGCAAAACCGCCTGTGAGTACTCATCCTAAATATTAGGAAAGTATAGAACCTCTTACTAATGACAATGCCCTGTAACTTACTCAACACATAAGATAGAAAAAAAAGTTAAATACAGCAAGTTTGGAAGCAAGCTTTCGGGATGTTGCAGATCCCTTCTTCAGGCTTAAGCCTGAAGAAGGGATCTTAGACATCTTGAAAGCTTGCTTCTCTAATGACTTCAGTTAGCCAATAAACAGTATCACTTGAACTCCAAACTTGCTGTATTTATGGCTAACACGGTACAACATTGGCTAACACGGTACAACATTCTACTATTAAAAAAAAGATTGTGCTAAAAAAAGTTAAGAAAACCAAAACACCGTGTAACTTGTTATTACTGTTATAAAAACAACAATAAAGTCCTGTATGTTCCAATCACACAGCAGTAATGTTAGGCAAGATTCATGAGTGAGGGTTATCTATGGAATTTACAGGGTTATTGCCACAATTCAGAGACACAACAGCTGTTATCTTATCTGCCCCCCACCATCGACCCTGTGAGAAAGGGAATAGATTTACAGAAGGAACTTTAATGAGTGCCATGTCTCATCTGTGTACATGAGATCTGTGTAGTGTTTGCCATGTTGCTGTGTAGTGGGATCACATAGGAGGTAGTACAGTCAGCACACCTCCCCATACACATTCCCCTGATACTTCCATTATTCAGCACAACCAAGGGAGGAGAGGAGGGGGAGGCAGCCGTGGCTTGCTGGAGCTCAGACACCCATCAGAAGTTTACAAAGTCTGCTCTGCCCTCCTTCTACCCTCCCTGCCATCCAGCCTGCCCTGTGTCATCAGCTGCAATGCCCGAGGGCACCCATCTTCCCCAGTTATTGGGGGGCACACAAGCTGCAGGATGGGCTCGGGAACATAGCACAGCCCTCCTATGTGTGGCTGCCAACATCGGACAGATGCTCTGAGTTCATTCTCTGCTCTGTAGCTGGGACGTATAACAGGGATCAGGAACTTTCCTTCCTTCTTTAGGAACTGCTGAACACCGGACATCAAATGTCACCCCACATTCCCCCGAAATATTCCTAGTCACTCACCTATACATAGGGCTAGGTGGGGGTGGGGTGACCAGGAAGGTCTTCTATGCCAAATGGTCACTTTGCTGACCCCAACACAACACATGGCTACTCGGCTATGCTGGGCTGACCCCTGATGGGGCAGGCTGGCTGTATGAACATGCTGGGGCTGGGGGCACTGGCTGCCCTTTCCATGGTGAGCATCATGACCTATGGGTACCTGTCCCTGGACAAAGGAAACTTGGGTGTGGAAGAAGAAGACGAGGGGAGCCCGGAAAGAGAAGTGGGGCACCAGCCTCATATCATCTTCATCCTGGCTGATGATCAGGGATACAGGGATGTTGGGTACCACGGATCTGAGATCAGAACTCCTACACTGGATACGTTGGCTGCAGACGGTGTCAAACTGGAGAACTACTACGTCCAGCCGATCTGTTCCCCTTCCAGGAGTCAGTTCATCACCGGGAAGTAAGTAATGTACGATAATACAAAGCTGTCCACATCACCATTGCGAACTTTGCATCCTAAATCACCATCCCCAGTAATGGCTCTGCTGGGCGAGGCAGTGTGTACATGCAAACCATATATGATGTGTACTATATAATGACTGAGATATGCAGGTATTTACTGATCATGTCTGTGCAGACATATATAACTTTCTTTCTGGAACTTTTCATTGTCTATAACAGCTGAAAATGTACTGGAAGTAAACAGAGGCTGGCTATTTATTCCAATTATTACTATTATTGTCTTTGTTAAATGTCAATCACAAAAACATTTACCAAATATATTTGCAAGTGGGTATCTGTGTTACCTAAACTCTACTCCACAGTGAGACAGCTTACTGCTGGTTAAAGCAATGGTAAAAGTAAAAGTTTAAAGAAAAGTATCCCCCTGAAAAAAACAAACATATTTAACACATGGCATTCTAATATGAGGTCTATTGCAGAGAAAAAGTTACTTTTATAAATCTGACTCTCCTAGGGGTATCAGTTTTTGAATGGGTTATCTGCCTGGCCCTATGTTATGTCACACACAGAGAAACATGCACTCTACCTACTGTCTGCAGCTTGTTCCCCCCATGGTTGTCTTTCTGTTTGTCCATGTTGTTCAGGGGGCCCCCCTGGTCGAGATGTTGAGGGGGGGGGGGGGGGGGGGGGGGGGGGGGGGGGGGGGGGGGGGGTCAGTGCAGCCGTATAGGGAGGCAGGTAGTACTAAGGGAGGGCTGGTGCAATACCCAGAGGAATAAGACATCTGGCAGTGGGGAGAGCCAATAGGCAGGTGTGTTTTGCAGATCTCTCCTCTCTCTGGCTGACAACATTATTCTGACATAGCTGCGCCCCTCAGAATACCTCTGCACCCCCAGTTTAGGAACCACTGGCTTAAAGTATCAGATGCTGATCATTCAATGGTTTCTGTAATATTTCAGCATATGCCAATGGTACAACCATTTGTATGCTACATATGCATGTCTTGGTGACATCTGGGGATGGAGTATTGGCAAATGCAGGAGAAGATGATGTCACCATCACAGTTCCTGCACAATGCATTGCTGGACATTGTGAGGAAGCGGTAAAACATCAGCAAGGTTCTTTGTACCCATTAAGAGTAGAAGTAGAGAAGACGTCCTCTTACTATTGAGAATTTTCTGATGGTAGAACAGGAAGTAAAAGGAAATTTTTCAAATGAGAAAATAAATAAATATATACGGTATATGTATTATGGTTTATTAATCTGTTGGCTGGCAAAAAGTTATTTTCTGTGTCAGAAGAGAGTGAGAATTATCAAAGCCTACTTTTTTAGTGTACACTGAGCCACCAAGGAACAGCTTAGTGTACAGTCACATTTTGCCCTAACAAAATACACAACCCACCCAATGAACATGGCAGAAGGCTCTGAACCCAGAAGAGTGAAAGGGATGCAAACTTCCCAGCTCTGGATAGATTCCTTCGAGTAGGTAAGTCTATCATTACATGCTCTGCAGAATGTTTTCTGGCAGATGACGTCCGCTTTCCACTGAAAAAGACAAAAACATTTAATACTTAGACATACTTTTAGCATTAACTGACCAGTGATTCATATTAAGCATTAATGTAAGTTAACACTTATTTAATGACCAGAATGTGGCAGATTGTATCCTGTCCAAAAAGAAAGTCTCATGTTTTATTTCCTGTCTCTGAATTCTTATACAGTTTGTCAGCGGATTTCTTTCTTTTGAGAGGTTAAAGCATGGAGAGTTGAGCTAGACACTGATTCACCACTAGATCCCTGCTCTTCTGAAAAGGAAACGCAAGCTGCTCCGTATGGTACAAGATGAGCTCATTAGCTTTTAGCTAACCGAATGCAATAAATTACATCCAGTGTCTAACAATCTGCAGAAATGTCTAGGAGTTGTACAAAGCTGCCATGAAGTATCCCCTTGTCCCTTTTCTAAAGCCAGTTAACTCTTACAAACTAGAAGCATTGTACATATTGGTACTATTAGTAGGAATAGTAATATATATGCTGCATCCTTGTACAATGCTGTCTAAACACATTACATTCTCCTCAAGTGTATATAATCAAATTTCCGTGCCCTACCACAGACACACAATTACATACGAAATGGACAACTTACTCTGAAGCTAATTAGTATGTGTTTGAATCCTGGAAGGAAACATCAACAATCTGTATAAACACAGAATAGACTCTGCAAACTCTTACTGACATTGAATGTTACATAGAGCAGCCACTCTTAACCAGAGTTCCATGGAACCCTAGGGGTCCGCCAGAGGTTGTTCCAGGTTCCTTGGGCTGTGGTTGACTGACTTCCAGTTTGATGATGCCTGCATAGTTCTTGGGTCATTTAAAATTGGAATGACACCAATGTACTTTGTAGAAGTCTATAAAAGTGGCAAACAGACCACAGCCTTCATTTTGACTACCAAACTAAGGTGAATTTCTCTACTAACTTCAATTAATAGTTTTACATTCCCTAGACCTCAAGGTTATATGAAATGTTTCTCTTGGCTAACAAGTTTGACAAAGGTTAAGTGTAGCTCTGCTTTTAGGATTTTTCATATGTGTTCCAAGAATACAGGTGATTTAGCTGTGCAAGGAAATTGAGTATATTTTCTTATACAACCTGTTAGGGCCATGGGACCCAGAGTGGCTTGGGTATGCAGTTTGCATTTTCTTCTATTCTTGCCGTGCAATACTCCCAACCAGACTGTTTGCATAGACATCACCTTTAGTGTCACTACATGTTGTCACCACAGTTTTGAGGTGTTCTCCAATCCATCCCAGCTCTTTATGTCCACTTCCTGCAGTCATTGGGAGATCCAGGGTGCCTTCCCTGGTGATCCACTTTAGATACTTGTAGCACTTACTGACCTATATAAGCCTGGGTGTTGCATGGCTTTGCTGCCCATGATAGCATATGATTTCTCCTGGATGCAATTTGTTCATTGGATATCTGACCTTTGCTTTGTTCCTGATCACTCTTTGTCTGCTGCCTGCCCTGAGCGTGCTTGGACTTATTTTTCCGGCCCTTTGTCACATTGTTGAAAAGATGCTCCCCTCCATTTGTTTTCTGCAATAACATAATGCTTCGAGGTGTCCAAACATTGCCTTGGGGACGATGCAATGGCATGCCGCTCATGACACTGTATGCTCACCCTCATGGCAACAACAGACAGTCGCTAGGAATTATCGCTGCTCATTGCGATGAATGAGCATTTTTTAAGTGCAGGAAATTTTAAAAGATGACAATGTCCCTGTCACACTTGCCTATTACACATCACCCCCATCATTAGTGATGCCAAGAATGCATGACCATTGTTGGCCATTACAGGCTCTTGGTGTTGCCACTTTATCAAATCTAAGAAAGCCAATGTGGCCCACAAGTCAAAAAGTTTGCTTACCCATGGACTAGACAATTCTTCTTCCTACCCATTCTGGATACTCAGTTTGGACACTTACCATTGTTTTGTACCCCTGTTTTGCTTCTGGTCCCTTGTCAATCCCTGTTTTCAGCACACATAAGATCTTAGAGCACCTGAGTGCTGGGATGGTACAGCAAGCCTCCAAAAGCTGGGCAGAGGCTTTTCTATAGGGGAGTGACATCTGGGAACAGGGATTGACGTCTAGGGGAGGCATTAACACAGGGCCAGGGCCTCACACAACCACTCCCAGTTCTCTGACAACATCTGCTGAGGTCACATGAATTTCATGTCACCCATTTACAAGATCTTGTGACACATTTTGAGAATCCTTATCCAAAACTATACATGATAGTTAATATCACTGCAAAGTACATTTAACTACATTTAAACGTTTTTGATGGATGAGAGATTTGGTTTGGGCAACCTACCAACAGTTCATTAGCAGGTATATAGGTAGGTATCAGTTATACACTCACCGGACACTTTATTAGGCACACCTGTACATCTGCAGATTAGAAGATGGGCTACAGAAGCAGAAGACCACACCGGATGCCACTCCTGTCAGCTAAGAACAGGAAACTGAGGCTACAATTCGCACAGGCTCACCAAAATTGGACAAAAGAGGATTGGAAAAATGTTTCCTGGTCTGAAAGTCTCGATTTCTGCTGTGACATTTGGATGGTAGGGTCATAATTTGGTGTCAACAACATGAAAGCATGGATCCATCCTGCCTTGTATCAATGGTTCAGGCTGGGGGTAGCAGTGTAATGGTGTGGGGTACACATTTGGCACACTTAGTATAAAGCTTGAATCATCTAAGACTGGTATCTTGAACATGACAATAGGTTCACTGTACTCAAATTGACTCTTTGGGATGTGGTGGAACGGGAGATTCGCAGCAACTGTGTGATGCTATCATGTCAATATGGAGCAATGTCTCTCAGGAATGTTTCCTGGACCTTGAAGCAGTTCTGAAGGCAAAAGTGGGTCCAACCCGGTACTAGCAAGGCATGCCTAATAAAGTGGCAAGTAAGTGAGTGAATATGTTGCAATAGAAAGCTATTTAATAAACTGCTAATAAAAAACATATTAATCCAAATTAGAAACTAATCCAACATATTTTGGATAACATTGGTGCAGAAGTCATTGGGTAATGGGCAGTTGTGTCATCTCTGTTGACCTAGATAAAACATCTGCTCTCTTTTGGTTCTTCTCTGAGCCTTTAGTAAAACTTGAGAAGATGCTGCATACAGTTCAGAGTAACAGTCACAGCTGGGAATGTGAAAAATTACTGTAACTAGTAGGTCATTTCTCAGGAGAGACCAGTCAAATCCCTATTTCTTATGCTTTAAGAAAACTTTATCCAGAAATATTAGAATAAAGCTGAAGCTTATTTCATTTCCTTACCAAATCACAAAACAATTTATAATGGGCAGTTTATTTTACATGATAACTGGAGTACAATATTATCATCTCTACAACACCATGAAACAAAAACATGTTTAATATTTATGGTATTTCCATATAAACTTTAACTGCTTTTAAAAAGAAAACTGGCTTCTACCTCACTCTATCCAAAACTTGGAAATTGAAACATGCCCTATATATGCTAAGATATGGTCATGTCTAGTGATGGTGGAACATCGGCCAGGTCTGTCCACGAACGGGCGGATCGGAATTTTAAAGAAGTCCGCCTGTTCACGGACAGATTCAAAATCCCCGCCTCGAGGCGGGGAATTTGAATTGGAAAAACAGGAAGTGACGTCACATCCGGTACCTGGAACGCATAGTTTCAGGTTAAGGGAGCGGGATGTGACGCGTTTTGGATTGCCCCTGTTAGCGGGCATAGACATGAATGGACGCAGTTAAAAACGGCTCAATTCATTGATTTTTAACCAGATAGGGTAAGGCAAGATATCCTGCCCCCCCAGCACTTCCTGCTTGTAGGTGGCAGCGATCGCCGTGCCGCGATCCTAATCACGGGAGACCGCAGGAGACTGCTGGGTGCTAGGAATCGAGGCAGATTGCTGTAGTGGAAACAAGGCATTATTCAGGCCTGGCCGACTGTTGCAATTATCAGTGAACTGATAACAATACTTCATCCTGCCTGACAACTCCAAAGGTGACACCTTGTGACAAACATTTCCTACAGGTGTACAGTTTTAACACACATGTGGCCAACATAGAAAAAAAAAACTCCAAATGCCATGCAGTTATTGGTATCGTGCAGAGATTGACACAGGAGAGCAAAAGGCTACAGGAGATCGACAGAAAGGAAGAACAACATAGGATAAGAAAAGAGAGGACAAAAGTATTTTATGCAAAAAATGGAAATGTCAATATGTATAATACCTTAGTAAACTAAATGTTATTCCATCAGGATCAGTGTGTTCCAGTTGTTAGCCATGGCTATGGCCATAACATTTTCAGTAGTCAGTATACAGTTACTGGCCTCATATGACCAATGATTAAATAAATACATGCAAAATAATAACAGTTGCATAGACAAGTATTATTAGTTGCAGTTACTTAGTTACTTCATGCATTAACAAGATCTTCAAAATGATCTTAACTAAATAACTTTATTTTGGTTTTCTCAATCTAAACTTGTTGCAGTTTATATATAAATATACACCTTTTTGTTGCAGTTAGCAATTACAACCCACAGTGCTGGCCAAAAAAGGAATTGATGATCACTGAACACAAGATCTAGCCAAGAAGTTTTTAGACTGTCCTCGTAATTCAGAGTGTCACGCCAGAAATAATGCATGTTGTGTGGTCTGATGTTCTGGCACCTGTCCTGCTGCTTGTCAGAGGCCTGGCTGCTTGGATTCCAGAGATACAACTCACTTAAAGTGACCCTGTTAGAACTGAACTATGGGAGCTGCCATTCATTACTTGTCCTAGTATGGGCTCTTGGGGTGTGCAGGTACTTCAATACCAAGCACGTCACTGATGATATTCCCCTAGGCTGACTAAGTGGTGCAAAGTGGTGCACATTGATTTGCCGTTCAATCAATGAACACTCAAGCACAGTGTGGGGTCTGCATGGGGTCCAATCGGACCCGAGTCGGTAGGATGAGGGTTTATAATAGTGCAAAACAATTGATCCCTGACAGTGCTTCTCTAAAGGTTTAAATAAACATCAACATAAATACCAAAATATCACCAAAACCTCCAGTACCCACCACCAGCCACACCTCCACCAGCTCGATGGGTACTCTATCCACATTGCAAATTGGTGCCCATCAATTTGCCATTTAACTCACACTGGAGCACAGTGTGGTGAAATCACCATGCTGCGGTTAATTGTGGGTTAATTTACGGGGTATCAACCGTGTGTGCCCAGCTTAAGGATCAGGATGACAACCTTTGTAGATGAATCCTTCAAAGTCAACTAACAGGGCTATGGGAACTGTTGGCATCACTTGAATGTGTCCTGTGGTTTTGGCAGTACAGTACCCCAATAAGTCAGATGAAACTCTTTTTTCTCTTCTTGCTTGACATATTTAATCATACAGTGTTTCCCTTCTAAGTCTCTGGTGTGCTCCTTCACTCGTTGGATTTAAGTTCTCTAAATTATGGAGGCTCAGTATGGCACAGTCCTTTAGAATAGGGCTACACTATGTTTTTTTTCAGGGTGTCATGGATACATAAGGCCTTACATGTCCATAACACCCAACCAAAGACACAATTTGTAAAGGGCATGTTAAGTGCAACATTGCTGAGAGGCATTGACACACCCTATTAGTAGAGTAAACAAAGTAGTGTGGACAAGTCCATAAGCTGGGATCCACTGTTGACAGCATTTCAAATGATCTTGATATTTAAGTAACTTCAGCACATCAGATCCCTTTAGAAGAATACTAAATTGTAATTGTAGTGACCTACTTATACAGCATCATGTTTGCTCCACCCACCAGCCACAATTTGCCTGTATTATATAGAGAAGTACAGAGACATCATTATTGCATCAAAAAAGTTGCATGATTACCATGTTGATGAGGAGAGGGAAGGCAAAATGTAAGCAAATAAAACTTTCACTTTAACCAATCTAAAGTTAATGACTGGGGGATTGTTGGCTGGACCCGACTACCCCTTTAGAACCTTTACTTAACACAAAACAATCCAAACAAATAGACCCCGTGCAGTTTCTCTGACTGCTGATGAAAGTCCAACAAACGCCTTCATCTCCAATATGTCAATCTTTTTCCACTCCTTTGCTTGATCATGATTGGTGTTGTTCCACTCAGCAATCTTGTGTCTAGCTTCTCTATTTGTTTCCAGAACTATAAGATCGAACATTTCTGGGGTTATAAAGGACATAAAAGCTTTTTCAGATGAAGAACAAGTGAAAGCACTTGTTATTCCAGGCTGCTGTCTGATTATGTCTTGAACCCTGCGTCTGCCTATATTCGGTGTGTCTTTCTCCCAAACTATACCATTTCTTCCAAGTAACACATCTAGTATATGTTCTTGTCTATTGGAAGAACCAGGATCGGTCTCGCCTTGATCCATTCCACATCCCCACGTCCTCTGCTGTGACTCTGTCCACGTCTGTGGCCACGTGGACCATGACAAGTAACACTTGCCTGTACAGGACCTTCTAATGATACAGGAATGTCAGTGGTTTGACCCTCTGTGGTTGGTTGACCAGATCAGTGTCACTATCATCCGAGTTCTGAGATGTGGTCATTTTCAACACTAGAGTTGTCAGAATCTTCCAAATCTGAGTCATCTGTGTCCTGCAAAATTTCCTTAAGGACAGCTGCAGCACTGTATCTTGTGTATTTCCCACAGTCAGACGTTGCTACCACCTAAAAATCAATAGTTATACACAGGGGTGCACATAACTTTTTTAGTGAACTCCTCAGATGAGTACCAGGAGATGATGTGTGGTACTCACACCATATGTAGGGTGGTCATCCTCACTGTCTCCCTCACTGTCCTCTACGTCAGCTTCCTGCATGGAAGATTCTGCTGCAGATGGACCTCCCTGTTCCTGATTGATCTTCCAAATAGCTGTTTCCATCCACAGGTCACCAGCTGGCTTTGGGTCAAATGTAACTCTCACAGTACATCGTTTGAACCCCCAGATCTCATACCTCAGTAGTACAACCCTGAAATGTTCTGACTTAGTAACTAACCCCTGAGACTACCTGCAGTCCAAATGTCATCCTTTCATAGTCATATTCCAGCTCTCACACAGTGCTTTTCTCAGATTTACAATTACATATGCATACTCTCCTGACTTTCATCCACAGATCTCCAACACCCTTAGAAGTCCAATCTTTTATTTTGGATTTGTAATTTACATTCCCAATTTTACACCCCTAACTGCAACCTATTATAGTTATTAATGTTTCCCTGCGGTTATCCAAGGGACATAAATTGTATACATTTACCATTTAGCTGCGGCCGCCCAGACCAGTACCAAGTTGTTAGTACGCATATGAGCTTTGTAACAATAATGCAGGTACGCAGAGCTAGTTTTTGGCCCCTTTTGAGTACTAGAGTACCACTTATGTGCACCCCTGGTTATACATTAAGTATGCATGCAATAAAATTCCAAATATTTTGGGGTCTGTTTGGACCCCAGATACAAAATTGCTGCCGTCGGCACAATAACATACCAAAAAATACCAATACCTCCAGTACCCGCCACCAGCCATACCTCCACCAGCTCGATTTGTACTCTATGCACGTTGCCTCCTCCCACCACGTTTGATCTCGCCACCTTGGGTCATTGACCATACACCAACATAGTGCAACATAGAATTTCAGTCGACTGCCTCCTTTACCAGCACGTCACCCCATTTCACTTTGAATAATATTTCTTCTTGGGCAATGCCAACACTGTGACAAACAGAAAAGCAAACAAATAACAAAGAAATTACATGACAACAGTTGAAGCCCCACAAAACTCGTCCCAACCTAAACCAACCCAATCCCAAAGCCATCCCATAAAGCAACAAAACAGGGTGGGCAGGAGGGGATGTCCTTAATCCAAAAGGGGTGGCGTCACTTCTGCTCTAACATTTTGTCCCTTCCGGTCCTCCTCCTTATGGTGCCACTTCCAGGATGCCGATCAGCACACCACCCCCAGTCAGGCACCTGTGCTTCAAGGGTGCTCTAGCTGCAGGTGATATTATTGTAGCTGAGCCATTGACCACATTAAATTAGTTACTTACAGGGAGTGCAGAATTATAAGGCAAATTTGTATTTTGACCACATCATCCTCTTTATGC
>CM070032.1:163409446-163433454 GCA_036250615.1 Ptychadena robeensis
TCCGATTCTGCTCTGATCAGGGGGCGTTGCGGTCAGGGAGGCGATCCATCGGACACGGATGTGTCTCAGCATGTATGGGGGGCATAACTATCTCAGCTCATCGGCATGACATCAGAGCCAGGGAGAGAGGCGGGATCTTCTTAAATTACTTCTTACAGGTAAGTTGTTGTTTTTTTTGCTTTCCTCCGTATTATCGGCACTTCTAGTGCCAATTATGCAAAGATGTACTTCAGGTGGTAGGTCTGCTTTAAGTATTTTTTATGGAATTAGCTGATCTCTTAAGAAAGATACACAGAATTTTGCTTTCTGTAACTGGTTTGTCAACGTTCTCTGATTCTAGAGGTGTTTAAATAGACAGCTGAAAATCAGTATTAGCATGCAACCTGCAGAGTTTGGTTCAACTTTATAAAGTGTGCATGATGTTTGCATGTTCACTGTTTGCTCATTAAGCATCTCTGTCTGGCACCCTATGGTAAGGTTACTAAAATCCTATCATTAATCCAGATTCTTTACATTTTATTACTCTATCAATGCAAACCTCTTACTCTATTATACATATTCTTTACCCAGCAAACAACATTCTTCCACTCTTCTCATCTCTGTTTGTATAAAGCTTATTCTAACACCTCCATTTATTTCTTAGCTACAGCTGAGCTTTCTCAACTAATAGAGATAAGCAGACGATTTTTGTACATTCCCACGGTAATGGAGAAATTCTGCAAAAGTACATTTTCAACTCGCTATGAGGAGCATTCCATGAATATATCCAACAGTTTTCTACTTCCCCTTCCTATCAGTTCATCAGCGCATTCCAAGTGTTCCCAGGTGCAAAGGTTTATCTTATCAAGTTACATCAATCATTGCTTATTTAGCCACCCTTCTAATGCCCCCCATACATGCAAAGATTTTAATGGGCGACGGATGAAAAGCGAGCAATTTTTTGATCGCTCGACTGAAAATCGGAACATGCCCACATGGTCCGATCAATTTTAATCGATCGTAATTGTGAAAAAAATCGATCAAAACATGATCGGACATGTTGGAAAATTTTTATCGGTTGAGTACAAATTCAGTACAAATTACGATTCCAAAAAAAATCGATCAAAAAAACCCCCAAAAAATCGATCAAAAGTTGGTTATTCAATGTGGAGTATATTCTATTTTCCATCAATCAATCTCCAATTGTACGATTGAAAAAAATTTATCGTTTTTAGTCTGTCGGATGCTAACATCTGTGTATGTATGGGGGGCATTACTGTAAAGCTAGCCACACATGGCTCGATAAAGTAACAGATTAGAGGAACATCGGGCGGCGTGCGCGCTCTCGTCTCCCGATTCACCTCTCATCTGTCACTTCATCTGAGCCATTCACTGTCCCTTTTGAGCAGGATCAATGGATCCTGCTCGAAAAATGTCGACCAACAGGTTTCCAACATGTTCCAAAACCTTGGTCGAAATCCATTGCATTGAATAGGGGACCCGCTATCCACATTCAATGCAATGGATGACAGCTGGAGCCAGAGACAGAGCAGCTAAACACAGGCTTTAGCTACGGCTGTCTGTGTGAAGAGGGCGTGGCCAACACAGATCCA
Organism: Ptychadena robeensis; assembly: GCA_036250615.1. Classification (NCBI taxonomy): domain Eukaryota; kingdom Metazoa; phylum Chordata; class Amphibia; order Anura; family Ptychadenidae; genus Ptychadena; species Ptychadena robeensis. The sequence goes on from CM070032.1 coordinate 163,411,039, forward strand.
GATAGCTGCCAGAAAAGAGGAGGGGGGCTGGCTGGGTCAGTGCCTGTGCATGTGTCTCCAACTCCAACAGGTACAGCGCTGCCAGCCAGCTGGCTGCCGGGTGACCGGTCTCCATCGTCCAGTAATTGATGTGCCCATGTGGTGCACATTGATTACTGTACGATTGACCCACGATCAATTACAGCATGGTGACGTCACCACGCTGTAATTGATCGCCAGTTGATTGCACGGGAATCTACCCGTGTGTGGCCAGCTTAAGTAAGCATACATTTGGGCTAAGTTTACACTGGTGGTTCTCGAGCTGCTTTCAGCTCGGGAACCGCAAGTGCGCTCCCGCAGCCGCGGGATAAACAACTCCCTGCTGCAAAACAGTGTAGGCGATTACAGGGCGTCTAATAAGGACCCTATGGAATGGCAGCCCGAAAAAGGACCAGCAGACTCCTAATGTGGCGTCCGCTGGTCGGTCACGCTAAATGGTCGTTTACCTGGCAGTAAAAAACCGCCAGTGTAAACTTAGCCTTAAGGTAGCCATATACGCTACAATCCGCAGGCGGCTGATCAACCAATCCCGCGGGTGTTCCCGCCAATCACTCAGCCGTAGATCAGATGTGTCCACCTGGACAGATTGACAAGGGTTGCACAGTGATCCGTGTTGTTAGTAAATTCCTGGCCGATCACATTACTTTGGATGGGGACAAGCATCCCTATCCAAAGTATTGTCCGGCACACAAAGGGTGTCTTCCGATCTTCTGAGCAACCGGTTGCAGCATGATGACATCAGAACGCTAAAATCATGCAGGGATCGTACGTGTATGGGTACCTTTACACTGTCATTTTCCGGTCTTTAAGATAACGATCCTGTGACAAGTCTGTCATGTGAAAGACCAAAACCATGCCTCATGATGCGCTCGCTGGTCAGTTGTGCTAAATGGTCATTTACCAACCGCATAACAACTGCCCGTGTAAACAAACCCTAAAGTATGCAGGTATTTGACTTATTAAGAGCTAGGTGTCAAGGGGTGTGTGTGTACACTTTGGCTTCGTGCCAATGGTAATGCAGGAAGCCATGTTGTTTTTGATGCGCTCTGTTGCTGTCAATGTTGCATCTGTGGGGACAGGCAGATTGTAAACAATTTGCCACCCATCAAAATCTTTCAATGCAAGAAAAACTGACAGTACTCCATCTCCTGTGGTACTTTGCTCTGAACCTGCCTAGGAGGTGCCCTCTTGGATTAACCCTGCTCAGATACATGGAAGCTGCTAGGGACTAGAGATGGTCGAATTTTTCAACTTGCTAACTTTGTGAGCTGATAGCAAAGCCTCTGAAAATGGTATCATCGCCAAAATTGCTGGAGATGTAGAGAAGTGTTGTGGGAACATTTAACAAATGTAGTTTTTGCATAAAATTAAAGTCGAAATTCAGATTTTCGAAATTCAGATTTTCGAAATTTGTACTTGACTTTGAACTAAATTTGTGCAAAAACTATTTGTGTTAGAGACATATTTTTTTGTGTAGTATACCCCCAACCCTTCTCTACATCTCCAGCAAATTTCCCATGTTCAGGGGCTTTGCAACTAACTCAAAATCGTTGAAATGGTCGAAAAAAATTAAACCATCTCTACTAGGGACCACTTATATGCCTCGACACTAGTAGTCACTCTCAACACTACTCAGGTCTCCCCACAATAAATTATTTTCCCTTTGCTTAACACAGGCCTTTGTGAGAATAAGTCCATGGTCCACAATGGGGTTATAAAAAAAGGGGTTCCTTATATATATTGGCTATAGTAGAATATATTTATATTTCAGTCACTGCTGCTAAGAACAGCCAAGTCCTTAAAACCCAAGAGGTGGTGCTGTTGCCCAGGAATGTATTACAATTCAGTCTAGGTTCTCTTGGGCTGTCCTACCCTAACCTGCTGTTACTTGTAGTCCCACAGCATGCAGACTAAAGGTGGTCATACATGGTATGATTCTACACTTTAATCGACCTAAAATGTTGTGCCTAAATCATGAAATATCCACATGGTACGATCAAGTAAATAATCAAAGAAAATATCGAATTGGAGAGAATCGGACATGTTGGAAATTCATACAAGTATCTGATGGGTTTTCTAGGTATTTCAATTAATTTGTATGCGATTGTTCTATGTAGCATGCGCACTGTAAAGGAACATTGCAGGGTTTTTTCTCGCCCATTCTGTGTGGAGCTGTTATAGAGGACACATTGTAAAGGGATTCACTGATTGTATCAACATTGTGACAGCATATCTGAAAACTTCAGAATTTTCTTTTTTCTTTTTTTTTTGCATTGTTACAACTTTTAGGATGTTTTTGTTTTCTTTAAAAAAAAACATTGATTTGAGTGTTACATTGTTCTTTATTCTGAAATAAAATAAAGACAAATGTGGGGGAAAACTGAAAAGAAAGAAAAAATTAAGCACACTGACATCGAGTATTCCCTTTGTCTCTCTTTCAAGTTAGAACATAAGAATATTTCCATGATTATGAATCACAATGTATGCTTCCATAGATCTTCCATAAGCATTTTCCATAAAGTCTCAATTAACCTTCTCATTTCAGCCGAGTGTAATCACAGCTTACTTCTTCCTGTGAATATCCATATCCATTTAGTCATCTCACTAGTGAATGTATTCTTTGAAAAAACTTCTCACTGGCAGCTTCCAATATCTCATCTTCACATCCACTAAACAATTCTTTGGGAACCAATAAGCATTAAGTAAGAATTTAGAAAGACCATTTCACACTGACACTCTGCAGTTGCAGTGAAGTGCAGTACCACAACGCAACAAGGCTAGCATTAACGCAAGGTACAGAGGTTTCCATAGTATTTGTAACACAGGCCCCTCGTTTGTGGTAACGTGCAGTGCCCTATATTACTGTAAATGCATTTTTACAGACGCAGAGCAAGTATCTCTTGTAAGGGAGACTCAAGCACAGTGCAAAACGCTGGGTTTTCTACCCTAGCGTGCCCGTCCATCACTGATGTGTTATATATGGGAGCATTCTAGTTTAATTACCCTGTAATTAAAGTGAGGATTTCTAGAAATTCCTTACTCTTCTACTACTACTGATTTTCTATTCTTAAATGAGTGTTTTATTTAGCATTTTAATCAAGCATTTCCAAGATATTAAGTTGAGCAAATCAAATCCTGCATGCTTAATAGTGTCAGTCAGTATGTTTAAGCACCTTTAAAATTCATAGAGCTGGAAGGCTGAATAATAGTGAACTAAACATATCAGTTGAAAACCGACCATCCACCTGAAAACTGCGGCTGCCTGGCACACATGACATTCTGCGTTCACTAGTTTAGTTTTCAGGTGGTTGCCTATGAGTGTAACATGGGGGTCAGTGATTTATATATGTCAGGAGGCAGTTAATGTACATGTTAATGAATATTGAAATATTTTGGAAGCATCTTAAGCTAGCCACACACGGTTCGATGAAGTAACAAATTAGAGGAACATCAAGCACTGTGCGCGATTATGCCACCCGATGTTTCTCTAATCTGTTACTTCATCTGAGCCATCCACGGTTCCTTTGAGCAGGATCAATGGATCCTGCTCATAGGAACTCGATCAAACCTTGGTAGAAATCCATTTTATTGAATAGGGACAGCGCTATATAATGGAGGGGCTGACAGCTCGCCGCACACACAGAGCAGCTGAGCCGCACAGGGGGGTGGCTGGCTGCAGACGGATTGCTCTCCCCAGCTGGAGAAGTTGACTGCTTCTGAGGCTGTGGAGAGACCCGGGGGACCGGAAACCAGGCCCCCATCGTACAGTAATTGATTTGCCCATGTGGTCCACTTGATTACTGTCTGATTGGTCGGCAATCAATCACAGTGTGGTGACATCACCACGCTGTAATTGATCGTCTGTCGATTGCACAGGAATCTACCCGTGTGTGGCCAGCTAAGATTGATGTCATTGATCAGATTTGTTGACATGAGCTCTAATTTGATTATTACTTTGAGCACCACCATCCTAGGTTTTTTGCTTTTCCAATATTCATATTCTCTCTTCATATATCCTCTACATGTTCTGATACAAGTGTGAGTGCAGAATGCTAAAAAGATACTTGTCTAAATAAATTTCATGTTTTATGTATTGTGCCTACAATTGAATCTTTTATAAAGCAGTTGAATACATTGGCAGCGATAAGCAGCTGTATTCTCCAGTAAACTGCCAATCATTTTTAAATAGTTCATCTCTCTATGCGAACACCCCCTGTGGACCGGAGCACTTCTGAAATCTCTGCTGTGGCTCTGTTGATTTGGTAATAATTTTCTCATTCTTTAACATAACAAAGTACCGTGATGCATTCCATTTTTCATCTCAAAAAGGATTAGTTTAACATTAATGTTACTGTAGATACAAAATGATACATTTTGTTCTATAATTTGTTCTGCTTAAAGTTAAAGTACAATTATGTTATCTAGCATTTATTTATTTTTTATTTTGCTGTCAAACAACAAGAAATAAACAAATTGAAATGGTTAAGCCTCCATCGATCTTAAAATTTTTACCCGATTTTTGGGCCGATCGACCGTGTCTGATGACGTCATCATGCGCAGTAAATCTGCCGAAAAATCTGGTAAAAATCGGCCTGGGCACCCTTTGTGTGCCAGCACTAAGGGCAAGTCTCTTGCACTTAGCGAAGGGGGGGGGGGTGTTGGATCCAAGAACACAGAGGAGACATCTGATCCACCCCGTCTGTTCCGTGTTCTGTTACCGGAAGAATGAGAATTTCAGTGTAGGGGAGGAGCCTATACAACTTTGGAAGACTAGAGCTTAGGTTGGTGTTTAGCAATATTGAAATCAATTTTCTGTAGATAAGCTGTCATTATCATTAGAACTTTAGAATCAATTAAACCAGAAATCCCTTATCCTAGATTTGGAGTGGAAAAAGATTAGGCTGGTTGTAAATTCACAGTGTAGTTGGGGCTTAAGACAGTTATGGTAATGCACAAACCAGTTGTAATTAAGTTTTAGCTGTATAGACTAGAGCAGGGGTGGGCAAACGAAGGCCTCTTTTCTGGCCTTTGTCATCTGGTTCAAAAGATGCTCCCCTCCACTTGTTCTTTGCCATGAAAACACATAATGCCTAGTCCAAACGTTGCCTTGGGGACAATGCAGTGGTGATCATGTGATGACACTGTGGGCACATCCTCATGGCAACAACAGACATTTGTCTTTAGGAATTACTACTGCATATTGCAATGAAAGAGCATTTTTTTAAGTGCAGGAAATTTTAAAAAACTGACAAAGTCCCTGTCACACATTGCCTTTTACAAGGGGTGCACATAAGTTGTACTCTGGTACTCAAAAGGGGCCAAAAACTCTGTGTCTGGGCAGCCGCAGCTAAGATGTTAGATGTATACAATTTATGTCACAATTTGTATTACTGCAGGGAAATATGAATAACTATGAAAGGTTGCAGTTACGGGTATGAAATTGGAAATATAAATTACTAATCAAAAAAAAATCGACGTTCATCCCCCAGATCATTAACACCCTTTGAAGTCCAGAGTAAGAGTAATATCTGACAAGAGAAAAGCACTGTGTGACAGCTGGACTATGACTATAAAATGTTGACATTTGGACTGCAGGTAGTCTAAGGGGTTAGTTACTAAGTCAGAAAATATCAGGGTTGTACTACTGAGGTAACAGGGAGGCCCATCTGCAGCAGAATCTACCATGCAGGAGGCTGATGCAGAGGATAGTGAGGGAGACAGTGAGGAAGACGGCTCTACATATGGGGTGAGTACCAAACACCATCTCCTGGTACTCATCTGAAGAGCTCACTATAAAAGTTATGTCCACCCCGGCCTATTACACATCACTGCCATCATTTGTGATGCCGGCGATGTATGGAATTGGCACACCTATGGCAAGTTGTCCATTACAAGCTCTTGGTCTGGCCCCTTTATCAAACTTAAGAAGCCAATGTGGCCCAGAAGTCAAAAGGTTTGCCCACCCCAGGTCTAGGATATGTGATTTCTGGTTTAGTGGATTCTGAAGTTCCAATGATAATAATATGAACAGCTTATCTTCAGAAAATAGATTTTTATATTGCTGAATACCAACCTTACCTCTAGTCTTCCAAAAATGTATAGGCTCCTCCCCTACACTAAAATTCCCTAAACTGATTTCACTGTACACATTTCATAGTGTAAATGAGAAGCTGGCACCAGTCTGAATCACATTTTTTGGAGGAAGTACTTCCAGCTTTATCAATACCTTAATGAATAATGGAAAAATTACAAAATGCATTTTTATGGTAAATTCCCCTGAAATAGCCTGTGCTCCTCTGGACCACTCTTTTGTTTCATTGACATAGCCCTCTGAACAAATCTCCCATCATATCTTTCCAAAATCAGGTCTAAGGAATAGTTATTTTGAATCACTGACATGGAAGGAGCATAGGAAAGTTATCTACCCTTATTTATTTGTATTGTGTAAATGTCAGACTTATTTGACACCAAGCTTGAAATTTCATCCTTAACAAAGTGTATGTATGAGTGTCCAACTATCAACATTTGTGAAAAAGAGCAGCAGGAGTACCCCACTGATAATTTGGTATGAGGATTTAATTGTATCTGCAGATACACACCATAACCAAGGACTGAGACTGGCACATAGGAAGTGAGAATCAAGGGTTGAAGGAACTGGTGGAAGGAGATGGTTTGAGAAAGCCGTTGGGAAGGTGGATTCAATGAAAATTTTTAACTCTGTGGAGGGAAAAGCACATGTACAGTGGCTAATCATATAAAGAGTTCTTTGAGATTGTCCCATGTATCTTCTCTGGCGCACCCTGTAGGGTGTTTTCAACTCTTTGGCTCTGGGTTCTATATCCAAGTAACTAGTTCTCCACTTCCACTCCATGTCCTTTTATAGCAAGGGAAGGAAGGGATTCTAAATAGTGTCTGATCTTTATTCATTCTTATTGGGTGCTCTTGTTCTTTGTAATTATTGTATTACTTTTCTGTTAAACCTTTTGTCTTGGGAGACAACTGGGGTTTAACATCATAGAGGTTCTGGTTGTTTATAAGTGAATGTTTTTGGATAGGTGCCTTCACACAAATTAAGGATGTTTTCAGGTGAGTTATAATCACAGTTAAGAGTTAACAAATAGAGATGAAGCTTTGTGAAATGACAAGAATGATAAGCAGAAACCTTTCCCTTGACTAAAATATGTTATCATGCTGTTTGCTGTTTAATAGCTGACATGGAAAGTGGATGTCACTTACCTACTGATGAAAACAAGAATGGAAATGAGACAAAAATAACCCATGCTAACACATCTAAGATCCATGTTCTCCTCCATCCCACCTCTCTCTGCAGGTCTCCAGCCACAGCACTGCTATGGCTTAATTTGCACGCAAGGAGATGGCAAGTTTTTCTTTTCAGTCAGTCAAAATATAAAGCTTAACTCCAGGCTAAATGTTGGTCTGTGCAGACTCCTCTACTGTATTTCTTTTAACTGTACTTATACTGTATTGCAATGTGAATTGGAAGCTGCATTTAGTAAAACCACACCTCGTTTCCTGGCTAATAGGAAAAAACATAATTAATGCTTATTGAACCCAACCTCAGTATGTAAGTATGTGAGTATTAGTGTAGCGTTGCTCGAGGTAACCACTGAAGCAACCTGGAGCTCTTTGGATGCCTATGTCACACACACTGTACCTGGATTAAACAAACGTCCAGACAGCTGATTAGGGGGGTAACTTTTACTATGGAGGAGTATTTACAGGTCTTTCACCGTCACCCAAGGCAGGGATGGGGTTAAAAGCATAGGGACTAAGTTACGAATGAAGACTTACCAGCTGCACAGGGGGTTGGGCTGATGGCTCTCTTACCCAGGAAAGTTCAGAAAGCAACAATGGCGATTCAGGTAGAAATGGGAGGAATCCTGTGCCTCAGCCTTACTCTGAAGACACCTCTTGAAAGCCGCATCCATCCACCTAGGCAAGATGAGGGAGATACTAACCCTGGTCCAAAGGACATCCCTGTCATTCACCATGGATGGGGGCCCAGCCCGGGCATTGCAAATTGGATGGCCGGCAGGGGGAACCTAGAAAGAGATGGGAGCACCTTGCTCCAAGGTAAGCTGCTGACAAAAAGCCTAGGAAAAACAGTTAACTTGCAAATATATAGACTCTGCCCAGAGGAGAGGTCATGCCAGTATCCAGGCAGTAAACTAAATCAAAAGTGAGGGAAAGAAGCCATAACCTCATGCACTGGCAGCTGTTGCACAGAAATAGATACTTTTTGTAAAGCTATACACACATTTACATACCATGTCATGGCCTTACTATACAAATACATATATAGATCATATATACAGTTTTGAGTGTATTACACTACACTAGTACAGATTCCTGGCTCCATGAAACCATGTTGCGCACCATGATGGCTAATCTCACCAGTAATGATTTTCCTGAAGCACAAGCTTGGTTATGATGTCACGTGGTCTAAAAAAAGATAAAAAAAAGCCCAAAGGGCACTAGGTTGGGCATCAGGATTCAGGTTATTTAAATGTATGTATATTGCTAATGCTGAAATTTCTTCACAATCATTATTCATGTATCGTCCAGATACAGAGTTGTATCTGCATTTTGTTATTGCCTCTCATAAATGACTTTATTGTGTATATACTGTATTTATTGTGAATATTTCACTTTGAATGCCAGAACGCTTCTGAAATCAGTTAAGTTTAAAAACAAAAAGGAAATAATCAAACAGACTTTGGGTTTTTCACACTTTTATGAATACATCTTCTGGAAAAATAGACCAGATTGTTTTCGCAATATGTGTTGAACACAATTACCTCAGGCAATGTAACAACAGCACCTACACTTTATTAAACATGGTAGACAAGATGCAATATACATGCCATCAATTGTACCTGCCAAATGATTAAAGAAGGATTATTAAACTTACTGTTGGCAAAATAATACTACAAAGCTTCAGATGACAGAAACAAGGAAATGTACATGTAATATACATAATGTATGTGCTATTTCATAGTCTTGTAACTATAGTTTGGCAAAATAACTTTCTAGAAGTTCATCACATACTGCCTATTATTCTACTGAGAAATATCTGTTATCTTATCTGTATTTTAGTAAAATTTAGTTTTCAGTACATTTTCAGTTGCGATTTTAAAAGATTTCATTTTTAATTGTTGTTCATAGCAAAGGGGTTGGTTCTAATTATTAAGCTGTATTGTTTAAGGGAATCGCTTTCAACATTGTTTTGGAGGTAATGGGTTTCCTGTAACTTTCATTTCCCTGGAACCTTCACTTCCTTCTTCTGCATTGTTCTTCTGTCAGTGGTTCCCAAACTTGGGGGCGGGCCTGTCACAAACCCCCCAAACTCAAATTCCTTGTTTCCCTGTGTCGCAGTTCCGGTCACAGCCACTGGGTTCCCTCAGAACGCATTCCTCACTGTGGACAGGATAACAAGTCGAATCAAGTTGAGGTTGTGAATACACTATAGAATCTCTGTATATTTATATATACATACACATATATATATAGAACAATATAAAAATATTAACAAATGAATAGAGCTTTGATAGCAAAATAAATGTCAGAATATACCATGGATGATAGTCCAACGTTCAGAAGTTTGGCCTTGTTATAAGTCCAAAAGGTATTGTAGGCCAGCAGTCCAGGCTGGATTCAGGTATGAGGTCAGCAAAGTTGTAGAACGTGGCAATGAAGGATCATAGTTTAAGGACTAAGGTTTCAGGACAATCAAGAAGGACCTAAATATTCACGAAGGTTTATGTTTTGGAGCAATTGTACAATTCATCATCCAGAGTTCAATAAACGGTCAATTTTCCCCTGGCTTCTGAGTGACCTAGGGGGACTAGCTCCCCTCCCATAATTCCTTTTCATGTGAGATGGCTAGTGTTTAGTGTCCTTATCTGAACTCTCAGAAGTACCGATCAGAATATGCCCTGGTTGTCTGCTAGAAGAATTCTAAGGTAAATTATGATCTTAGGTGTTTGGACAGCTGGACATTCTTTGGTGTTCTTAGAGAACTGGATTGGAGTTAGGGTCTGGCAGAAAATGAATTTGTAATAGATTAGCACCGACTGACACACACACACACACACACATATGGCGATTATTCGTCACAGGCCCCACCATTGACAGCCCCTTGACCCCCGGCTGTCAATGTGAACCATACTGTATACAGGCTGTATTTAAAGAGAGAGCAAAAATGTAGTTGTGTCCTTGGCACAATGTCTTTATTGGAACACCAAACAGCCCATAGAGAAGTGTGTGGGCAATGCGTCATTGCTCGGATTCATTTGTTTGAGTGTAAATTTTAGCTTCAGCAACTCAGCAGAATAAATCAGGAAGTTTACATGAAAAGCTACAGAGAAACTGTATGTGATTAGGAGCCAAGAGTTCCACTTGCTGGATGCCTGTGTGTAAATATACTCAATACTAAAACCAATAAGAAATATGTTTTTGACATTTCATTTCAGACCTGCCCATAATAACCGCAGATAGAAAATATATTTTATATATTTTATATATATATATATATATATATATATATATATATACTATTGTAGATGTATTTTATATTTCACTCCAGCCTGGGGTAGGTGAGCAGGAAATCGCACCTGATGGTAGACAGATCAGCAAATAGCCATAAAAATTAAAGACACACTATCTTTAGAAGAAGATCGATTACAAGTATAATAAAAACTGTCATTGGATTTTTTTTCCAGTTATTCTTGCGGAAGGTTTTCAGAAATTCTTACTGCAGTCTACTGCTTCATTATGTTGGGAGCTAAAAATACCATCACAGTTGCTGGCTGGTAGGCGGACAGTTCTTTCAGAAATATGCCCAAATTAGCTATAATGTAATGCATGTTTTATTGTGTTTCTCTTTGCTTCTGGCATCCTGTTTCAGTAAAATGTATCATCAGGCAAGCACACTAGTGTTTTTTTTAATGCAGAAATACCTTATCTTTAGAGAAAATGAGCCATGTCCTTTAGCAAGGGTTGCTGCTTAGAAATACCACAATATCCTTGGGGTACAATGCCTAGTTTTTACCTTGTATTCAAAGTGATCAGAGAAAACATAAAATCACAGACAGTTAAAGTGGATAACATTGCTTATCTGTAAAGTAGCACCTAGCACCAAGTCAAAGAATGGACTATGTTCATCAGAAAGTGAACAATCAATTCTTGATTGCTCACTTCTTGGAGCTTCAGTCCAGTACAAATCGCTATCATAATGCTGGCCTATATCTGTCAACTTGAATCTCCAAAAAATAAGGGAAAGTCCCAGATGTCACTTTTGGTATTCGGAATATGGCTCGTCTATGTTCCAAATGCAGGAAGTGAGGCCACTGACACCACTTCCGATATCGGGAGGCACCCCTTCCATTTAGTTGTTAAATTACCCCAATTTCTAAATACGGGAAAAATCTGGGATTTATTGCAATCGGGATTTGTTGGGAAAACCACATAAAAAATGTGCTGGTCATGGGAAAAGGGCAACGGAGCACACTCTCCTTCATCAGATTGCCGGTATGAATATATGTAGGTTGCATACCAAGCAGATTGGCCATCCAGTTTATACACAAAGCTCTCACACAAAAAGCATTGATCAGATCATGGTGTCTGAATCTTTCATATGATAAAAGATGTTCACTTGGCCTTAAATTTCACAGCACATCAGGGTTGCCCACTCTCCCATTGGTCTTTGTACTCACTCTAGAATCTTTCCTGTGTTCCATACGTAAACATCCTGATATTCGGGGAATAGTGAAAGACTCAGGGCATCATAAAGTGGCAGCTTATGCGGATGATCTTCTGATGATCCTCACCAACCCACACATCTCCATTCCGAACTTACTCTCATGCCTCCACACATACAGTAAAATTTCTAATTTTAAAATTAACATAACAAAATCAGAGGCGCTCCCGGTCAACCTCTCACCCATGCAATTGGCAAAACTAGCGCCCTCATTTCCCTTTAAATGGGCGACAACTAAAATAAAATATTTAGGCATTCACCTGAGTACAGACTTTACGTCCCTATTCAAACTGAACTTCCTTCCTCTCCTGACCAAAATCAGGTTAAATTTGCAGACGTGGAGAAACATCACCTTGTCTTGGTTTGGAATGTGCGCAGCCATCAAAATGATGGTCTTGCCGCAATTCCTTTATGTGATGCAGGCCCTACCTATTAAAATCCCCGTTATTTTTCTCATGAAGGTTCGATCCACAATCTTGAAGTTTATTTGGGGAGGGAAAGCAGCTAGAATCAAATACTCCACACTATGCCTACCCTAAAGCAAAAACTGAGTGGATTGGCCTTCCAGACATAGCCAAAATACCGATATTTTTCGGCCATTAAGATGCACTTTTTCACCCCCAAAATTGTGGGGGGGGGTGCATGCCGTCTTATGTGTCTGAATGTTGCCAGACCAACGGCCGGCCGTCGGTGGTCGCACGGGAGGAGAGTCGAGGAGCCAGAGCTACGGGCTGCCTTGTCATTTGCGAGTTCGCCCGCCTCTTCTCATCTAAATGCCGCCATCCCTGACATCCCCACCAATGAGAACACAGAGGAGAGCTGTGTGCTGTGTTCAGCTTCGGCTATGGACGGCTCGGCTGGGGTGCAGGGAGATGCCGAATCCAACAGACACTGAACAGATCAGTGTAGGGTCTTTTCCTCTTTTTCTACGTGTGCTGCTGGAGTTGTACTGCTGCTAGTGACACCTGTGGCTGATTGATATTGCATCATTAAATTCATTGCATTATCCAATTGATGTGAAAACGTATTAATCTTTTTTTTTTCTGGATTTTTGCCCTAAAACTGGGTGCGTCTTTTATGGTCCGGTGCGTCTTATAGGGAAATTTATTTGGTACTATTTCAGCGATCCATATGAGGTGGACTGGTGTTGCCATTCAACTCATAAGCAATGGGTAAACATGGAGCAGGAAGACTCCCCGTGGGATCTGAGAGGGATCTCATGGACAAACTCTAGCCTCCCACACAAGATAACCTCACACCCACTGATAGGACCCATGATCACAATAGCACGCAAACTTATGTGCGAAGCCAACTTTTCCCCCTCGCCGTCTCCTTTATATCCCATATTGGAGAATCCAGCATTCCCACCAGATATCAAATCCAAACCCTTCTCCACTCTGGTGAAGAGAGGGCTTTTTAGAGCTCTGGACTTTGCCACACCTACAGGATGGTACTCTCTAGCAGACATCCAAAACCTGGAGGGGATGAGCTCACACTTCTGGAATTCCGTACAATTAAGACATTATCTACATAGCATCCCCTTCCATACCGACTACACACGCAACCTCACTCAATTTGAAGTAATCTGCAGGGACGCAACTCCAGTCAGACACTCAATCTCCCTGATATATGACAATTTAATTGCTCCCCCTGAGAACCACTCCCTGCCCTTTATAAAGGCTTGGGAGAGGGATCTCGCGAGGGTATTCTCTCAAACACAACTGGATAAGATTCTCCGCCTAGCTTATCAATCATCTATAGCATCACGCTCTCAGGAACAAAGCTACAAAGTTATCTCGAGATGGTACAGGGTACCCTCCCAACTCCATAAATTTAGAGACTCGATCTCGGACACATGTTGGAGGTGTGAACGCTCCCCTGGCACATTCTTTCACATATTTTGGGATTTCGATGAAATCAAGCCCTTCTGGAGTAAGGTTCGTAAGGGTATCAACCTGATCACGGGTTCTGATCCAGGCGAAGATCCTGCAACATACCTGTTACACCTGAATCATTGGCCTATTGCTAAATATAAACAATCTCTCTCTAAACATCTTATTACAGCAGCTCAATCATGCATTCCTTTATGTAGGAAACAGAACACTGCACCTACCATTGCACTCTGGCTCTCTAGAGTCGCTATATTACGCCTAATGGAAGACCTGACAGCTTCCATGAACAATTTGGAAGATAAATTTGCGTCCACCTGGGAAAAGTGGCCACACTTTACTACTTTACTATTTCCGATCAGTATGTAGAGCTACTGAGGTCATAATTCCTTCACCCCCCCCCCCCCCCCCCTCCCTTTTTCTTTTTCTACCTCTTCTCTTATTCCTCTTCAGCTCCTTTTACACTTATCCCCTTATTTCTTGCTCTTAACAACTGCACGCAGTACACCCCACACATAGTGGGGATTGTGTTGTAGTTCACCTTGTTGAACCCCCTGCCTTCTAAGTTTATAATGGGTACGATGTAACTACGTCAAGGGATAAACTTGAATTGTACTAGATCACACTTCAAATACATGAAACTGTTATGTGTGTTCATACTTGTAAGATGTGTCATTGTTGTCTCTACAAACTACTGTTTGTCACGCAATTCACCTCATCGTATCCCATGTTGTTTTGTTACTTAATTTTGTACTTATCTTGAATCGATTGGAAACTGATGTTTATTTCAACAATGTTACCTGTATGCTTCAATAAAAGTTTAATCATTAAAAAAAAAAAAATCATCAGCATCAAGCATCAGCTGCTGAAAAATTTACATGGAGGCCTCTTACCGGACTTAAAGGTCTGCTGCTGATATCTAATGGCTATATCACAACATATTTTAACCAGTGGAAAAAAAGAAAACTGTTCCACACTCTTTTTCAGAAAACTGTTTCACACTGCTAACACCCAGCATCATTCTACCTATTTCCCATGAGTTAATGAAATGGGTAGGAATTATTATTAGAGTTAGTCCAAAATTAGTGTTGAGCTTGAATATTTAAATTCTGAATATATTGGATGAATACCAGCTATTCGAGAATTTGCAAAATTCGTGAATATGGTGGCGGATATTCACAATCTCGAATATTCGCGATATTATTCACCAGGAAGCTTTACGGCCTTGCATAGTGAAAGTATATTCACATTGTGAAAATAAATATAGAATCCTTCGCCCTATGGAATGAGTATAGTGGTCTTCATGACTTCTTACCCATTCCTAAAGGGTTAAAAATATACATGAATAAATTAGGCAGTAGAGTAGGGAAAAGTCCCCATGCTACTGAGCATGTCTAACAGGTTACTTAAGGGAATATTGATATTTACAGGCAAGTGCTCGACCAGGGCTGAGCGACAAGTGATTCTGCTCAATTCTCCTAATCCAACCATCTTTAGTCACTATGTCAGCACAGCTCAGTCCAGAAAGACTTGTTGCTATGAGCATCTGATAGCCGAAAAAAATATTGCTTCTCTTTGGACCATGGGTTGTCATGCCTTCGCACTATAAAAGGCAAAAATATGGTTTATTTAAAGAGAGGGTTAGGGGTTAGGACTTTGGTCAACAGTACAATAGACAATTCCACTCTATAATATTTGGTGTCCAGTGGGGAAATGAAGGCATGCTGTGGATTCTTTTCTCCTCTGCCATATTCTGACTGATATATGTCTTCAGAGCTGACGGCAAAGTGATGAAAGGCGGGCGAATATAGTGCCACAACCAAAGCAACAGCATCAGTCCAAGAATTAGCACTGCTGAGTATTAATAATATATTAATTATATATTATAACTAAAATTGATATGCTTGTACATTAAACATAAGTGGTTTAATCTGTTCTGCACGATTAGACTTAACATATTAGTTTACATAAATGATGAACGGTGATGGTTTGCAATAAATAGCATTTAAAATGAGTAATATGTTCATCCAAGCACAGTCAAAGCTCTTCTATTTTAGTCTCATAAGTATAGAGGTGGGTGAGTGTTTTTTAAAGATATGGTTATTTATAACCTACGAAATGCTACAAATCATAGTATGTTTATAAGGAAACAAACCATCTATTTGCCACTAACTCAACTAATGTACTTTGTATCTTCTTGCTGGCAAACAATCTGTCAATAAAGCTATAAAAAACCTTTTTCTGAAATAATCCTGAAGCTCCCTCATCACTCTTTAGAGCACTTTGTGGATGTAACAGTCTTCCACACGTACTGTCAGGAAGTACATATCAGTCACATCTTGACATCCTCTTAAAAAGATATGTTTTCACAATTGAAAACAATTATATATCACCATCTAGTGGCCATGTTTGATACAGCAGTACATTAACTCCCTGAAGACTGGCACGGAGACTTAAACACGGTGACTGCAAAAAACAAGAGCAAAGCAGATGTCTAATAATAAAGTACAAGTGTCTCTGCGTCCAGTCCCTGTGTCCTTGGAACTGCGCTGCTGCTTATGTGCCCCCCGGACAGCCGTTGGGACTTGGAGCGCAGAGACTTCGGGCGGCTGGTTTTCTGTCGAAATCTGCTCCCCCTGTAGCACAGAATGGCCAGCAGGGGAAGCACATCTAATGAAATCAGATAGGTGAGGGGGAGCTGATATCGACCTGGGAGTTATCCAAAGCAGTGCCGTGAAGCTGTCACCTATGGCGGCTGCTTTGTCCATGCCCCCTGGTCTCCATTGAGCTGTGCTCCCCTAGACCCTTAACAAGCATTGGCCGCAAGGCTGTCACCTACGGTGGCTACTGTGTCCATGCTCCCCCGGTCTTCTTGGAGGAGATGTCGACGGAGGGCAAGAAGACCGGGAGAGCATGGACACAGTAGCCACCATGGGTGAGAGTTTTGCAGCCACTGCTGTTCAAGGGTCCCAGGGAGCACAGCTCGATGGAGACTGGGGGGGGTCATGGATACAGCAGCCGCCCTGGGTGACAGGTTCACAGGCACTGCTATGGATGACTCCCCGGTCGATATCAGCTCCCCCTGGAAGTGCTCCCCCTATTGGTGATTCTGTGCTACAGGGGGAGCAGATTTCGACGGGAAGCTGATTTTGACGGGACACCGGGCCACATATGTTCTAGTGCCCTTTAATTTAACAGGCTTTATGTCTAGTAAGTATATATTTTTATAGGGGAGTTGAGGAGTAAGGGCCAGATGCCATGCGCATAGGCTCCTGACTGTCTCAACTAAAGGCTAGGGACTAAGGGGGACTTTAAAGGCACCAGTAAGGTTAAAGTAAGTTATCCGTATGTTTAATTAATTTATTAGGCAATATAGGTAGTTTGACAATTCAACAAACATATACATCATTGTTACATCCAATATTATCATAGTCATTACATTTCGAAAGTGTTGAACAAGATAAAAACAATATTATTCATAGTATCCTGCACCTGCTACAGCGGATGTGACGGATGGGGTTCTCACTTCCGGTTGGAACGTGATGCAAACAGACAGGTTGGTGGCAGGGATCTTCTTACATACTGGGGGTGGGCTATTAGGTCACTTTAGGCTCACTCACCTTTTAGGTTTGGTTCCCCTTGGGGGTGGGGGGGTTTGGAGGGGAGGATTGTTACTCCTCTTCAAAATTGTTATATGGGATGTGGCACATGACACACTTAAAATAGATAATAGGAAGCTAGATCAACTGTATAAAAATTTTGTATATAGGGTGGAAGACACCCATTTCTTAGGGCAAACTAGCTTCTCGTTTTACTTGAATTATGCATCATATTATACTTATCAAGTTTTTCTCCTCAACAGAATGAACTAATTTTACTCTAGTGAATCAATCTAAATATAATTTGTGGAGAGGGAGGCTGTGGTTGACTCTGTGCTCAAAGGGTTAGATCGCCCATCCCCTTTTGAACAGTAGTTGAAAAATAAGGGAAGGGGGAAGGGGAGGAGGTTACCCTCGATGGGGACTTTTAGTTGGCAGATCTACCCTAGTAGTTATCATCAATAGTGATCACATAAATAGATTTATTTAAAGTTTTATTTGAAACATCGACACATAAAAACATATACATATGAAAACAGAGCATCAAAGTGCAGGTGGTCCAAGATGGCCCCAATTTTGCAATCATAGAGTGCGGGATGTTGAATATCACTCAAATATCTGAGTTCAGAAGTGTAGACTGTAAATAATGGTCGACATGTTTCGCCCGTATATAACAGGCTTCCTCAGGACATTTACAGCCATTTGGACTGCGGAAGATCTATGTGCTCATCGATGGAGGTGCTCCCCACGAGCAGGGGACTGGTGAGATACAGCAGGCCAGGGACCAGCGCGATGACTCTAGCGCATCCCCACGAATGGGTGGGGAGAGAAGGATAGGCTGCCGGCCCAAACAGGGCGGCTCCAGGAAAACCCAGAGGAGGAGAGGCAGAGGGGGACCAAGGTGCACTGGCTAAGCCAGTGGGAAGCGCTTATCCAACTCCTGCCGTTTCAGGATACTTTTCCTGTCGCCTAGAGGGAACATCTTTATATAGACTTCAGAAATCCGGACCCATACTCCTGGCGAGGCCGGTTTTGGTGCGTGCACCTTGGTCCCCCTCTGCCTCTCCTCCTCTGCTAATTATTAAAGAGGCTAAAAACATACAAGAATTTTGGTTTACTTTAACCTATTACTTCATTTATTTTCATCTGTTAGATATACTGTTCACAAATGGACCAACTGTGGCCCCTCAGTGGGATGGCGGGAATTTTCTGGGGATCGGTGGTCTGCCTCTGCCCGTGGGTCACGAAATTCGCGGACGCAAAGCGGTCATGTGACCGTGTTAGTACTGTCACGCTACCGCCCAGGTTTCCTCTGCCTTAGCTCGCAACCCCTTGCTATGGGGAGCGGGGCGGGCGGAGTTGATTTGGGACGAGGCCAAAGGGGAGGGCGCTGGTTCCCATGGTGACGGCGGGGGATAAATGGGTGTGTGTGCTGTACGCTGGCTACAGCGGATGTGACGGATGGGGTTCTCACTTCCGGTTGGAACGTGATGCAAACAGACAGGTTGGTGGCAGGGATCTTCTTACATACTGGGGTGGGTTATTAGGTCACTTAAGGCTCACTCACTCACTTTTTAGGTTTGGTTCCCCTTGGGGGTGGGGGGGTTTGGAGGGGAGGATTGTTACACCACCTAGTTTATAATGGGGACGCTTAGTTTCACATTGCTTACACACACATCACCCCACATACATCACAGTCCCATTTATTTTTTTTTACACATTACACAACACCATTTAGATTTAGGTTTAGTTTTACATGACACACATACACTTTCATTTGTTTACACATAAGCATTTTTCCTTTGGAACACAGTTGTTTTGGTTTGTATATATACACATATCATTTCACAAGTCAGGTGTATTGGACCGTACCGCCACCTGGTGGATGTATGTACCTCACCCTTAATATTATCTCCATCCTCAGGTGGCCGGGGCTCAAGGGCATGCGCCCACCAAGTTCCCTCATTTTTTTGCGACCTATGTCCCCTCGGGTGGCACATGTGGCGGATGGCCGACCACTGACCTCCGGTATCTCGCACCACTGTAGAGGGCTCGCGGTCCTTTGTAACTACTTTACATTATTTTTAGGCTGTAAGTACATCTATTTACACATATCTGATGTCTATCACACTTTCGATACTGTACAATTGACTAAAGATAACTGTTTTAACATTGTTAGAATAAGAAACACTGAACATCTCCTGAAGAAGCCAAGTTTGGCGAAACGCGTCAAGATAATGTTTCTAAATGTGCACAAATCTGCTATATACATTGTAAACCCTGGTGCAGGATACTATGAATAATATTGTTTTAATCTTGTTCAACACTTTCGAAATGTAATGACTATGATAATATTGGATGTAACAATGATGTATATGTTGTTCTCTGAATTGTCAAACTACCAATATTGCCTAATAAATTAATTAAACATACGGATAACTTACTTTAACCTTACTGGTGCCTTTAAAGTCCCCCTTAGTCCCTAGCCTTTAGTTGAAACAAGTAGGAGCCTATACGCATGGCATCTGGCCCTTACTCCTCAACTCCTCTTCAAAATTGTTATATGGGATGTGGCACATGACACACTTAAAATAGATAATGGGAAGCTAGATCAACTGTATAAAAAATATATTTTTATAGGATTTTGGAGTGCTTCTATGCCAGTAAACATTTTATTTCATTTAAGCTAAAATCAAATTGGTGAAGCATGGTTAAGTCTTTAACATATGAGGGGCAAATCCAACCTAGAATTTATTTTGTGTTAATGCACTTATCATATGTTTTTGTTTTTTTTAACAGAGCCATGTGGCTCTAGAGCAGACCAATTAAATAAATGGCCTCGATTGTTAAAAAAAACAACATGCATTATTTTTTTAATTAACATTTTAAGCAAACATTGACAAGTTAACAGTTACAATTATAAAATGACAGCAAGCTATAGAGGTTGGACTAGGTTAATTGCTATGTATGTAACAAGGAGTTGCCTCGTTAGAATACACCTCTACTACCCACCCAAAGAACACCCAAAGGGGTACACATGCAATCACCATCACACAATTTAACAATATTTTAATATGATAGTAGCATAATTATCATAAGTAACCCTGAAATGTATCAAATTGCAAATGAGCAGATCTAGGTCTAGTATATATTCTCAGTAGAGATGTTTAATTACTGTATTTGGCGGTCTATAAGGCTCTTCATTGCATAGGACACATAGTATCTTATCCCGGTAAAGATACTGGAAACTACTGCACTCCTGATTGGTGCTCCATGCTCACATACAGGTGTAAGAACGATTCGCCCCTGGGTGGATTTTTCCCTGTGCAGAGACTATGTGTAAGCCGGCTGCTTCAGTCAGCTGACATACAATCTCTGCACAGGGAAAAATTGCCCTATCAGTTGGATTATCCTGCGACACTGCAGAGTGTGTATGTGAGCCGCCTGCTTCAGTCAGCTCACATACAGTATCTGCCAAGGAACAAATCCGCCCTACCAGGCAGATCATTCACTGGCACTGCAGAGTGTGTATGTGAGCAGCTACTTCAGCCAGAAAATGCTTATTCCACTGCAGGAGGTCACACAATTAAATAGAATTTAATAAGTCATACAGGATATGGTAGATGCATCAATTTGTACATTTGCTGCTGTGCTTGATTTACTCTGCTTAATATTAATATTATTATATTAATATTATTTAGTAGATAATTTTTATCACCTTCATGCGTGACTTAGGCCAAGTCAAAATCTTTTTATTTAAACTGGCATTGGGACATTGGCACATGAGTAAAGTAGAACTCATTATCTTCCCCCATCACTCTCTAAGCCTAGTGCTAGCAGGATGTGATGAATAGATTGTGCTGTTTTGTTCAGAAAATGTCTTTCCTTCTTCGTTCTATATTACTGACTTCACTCAGTGTATATAAAATTGTTTTTGCTGCATCTCACTTTCTGTGAACAAAGCAAATAAGTGACATCCCCATATATCTTGTACACCTACACTTCGCTTATTGCATTTCTTACTTATTTTTTAATCTTGCCTCCACTTTCTATATTATCTGGAGTTCTGTACATACTTCTGTGGCATATAAGCCAACAATTTCATTGCTGCTCCTCATCTGCAAATATTCTTTATTTAAAAAATGATATATGATGTGTTCCCACATAAACCTCCAATACAATTGCAATTGCCATTGCTGTCAGATACATATAGAAATATATCCATGTGCTTGTGTTCCAAGCTATTTATAGTAAATCTAAGACCCTGTGTAACCTACTTTTGCTTCTAACGTGCCATGAATTTTAAATTCCTTCTAATACCATGTAAGCATTTCTATTGTATAGGTATATAGGGCATTGTGTAATTTACTGCTCACTAAACAAATATGCAGATCTTTATGGCAACAGCAGAATAAACACATGCTACCTTTTTATCGTGTTACAATTAGCCTTTTGTATATTAATAAATAAAAAGCAAAATGGTTCCATATAGCTTTGTGGATTTGTGGACATTTGCTAAGCTTGGTATTAAATTTTTATACAGCTAATACTATTTGATGACCTGAGGTTTGGGTTCATTATCACAGTGATTCCAGACAGAAGTCTTTAAAGAGTATGTTTTTCATCTTTGACTGTTTAAAGAGATAAAATAAAGATACATTTCAGATATAGGAACAGAATAATGGAGTATTTGAAATGCTAACTTGCAGCACATATTCTCTCCATAAATTATTGTTTTATTCATTTCCAGTATGGCTTTGATCTTACTAAAATTCTTGATTGGGAAAATCTCAAGCATCACTTCTTCCCTCCTTGCCTGTCATAGTCATCTTCTTAAGTATGGGTGATATATCTAGCATGAAATAAGTAAGGGCACTTTATCTATCATGATAAAAGTAAGAGCACTAAATCTAACATAACATGATATAAGTAAGGGCACTTTTTCTAATATTATATAAGTAAGGGCACTATATATAACATGATATATGTACAGGCACTATATCTAACATGATATAAGTAAGGGCACTATATATAATATGATATAAGTACAGGCACTATATATAACATGATATATGTACAGGCACTATATCTAACATGATATAAGTAAGGG
>CM070032.1:163435602-163451569 GCA_036250615.1 Ptychadena robeensis
AACTTTTTCAGGGTGGAAAACACCCACTCAGCACCCCCTCATTCCCCGTTAGATTTACAACCAATACTTTAGATGAAATTTAATTAACCTTTGATATTGCAAAGAGGAGTCTTTAAAGCTGCCCTTGTATTACTTACCACTTTAGGTGAACATAACTTATCTAGGATACATAATACCTTGAAACAATAGCTTTCGGAAGTTCAGGGAGGGCAAGCCTTCCCGGGGCGGAATTACAGAAATGGCAGACTACTGTGGGGAAGCATGGGACACTTATATGTCCTCTTTGTATGCACAAAGTGGTGGTGACAATAAATTGGAAACTGATGCCAATCAATACATTCAATCACTCAAAAGACTAATTCTAAGAAAATCCAATATTACATGGCACAAGACCTATCTTGAGAAATATATATCGGAACACATTAACCCAGTCGGCTTAAGAATTCAAATATTTCCACACAAGGAACCAATAGATCCTTCATTTAAGATGCGATGGGAAGCCATATTAACGGAATGCAGTTCAAAACTCATGAAACTCCTCGTGGAAGAATATATGAAGGAGATAGAGAATGTGAATACTGAACTTAGACTTCTACAGGCTCAATTTGACCACATCCTCAAGGAAACAGTTACTCTACAAAAAGAACAGGAACTTCGTGTCCAGACTGACATCTTTAACCTTAATTTAATACAAAACAAAAATAAGAAATTTCTAAGGGACCAAACAGCGTTTAATAGTGGAAAAGCCTACAGATGGAAACGTACATTTAGGAAAGAAAATAAACCGTTCAGGAGAAGGGATGATGGTGCGCAACTTGAAACTTCTGAAACATCGTCCCAATCGTCTACTCAAGGTTCTCAGAGACCTTATACTAGATCTGATACATCGAGTACACAACATCAACGTCGTAGGCCACAGAAAACACAGAGTCAAAGACCATCAATGAGGACAAGATCCCAAGCAGCAACCGAAGAACAACCCACTGACTCTGAACAGGACCGTTCAACTCATCATGAGCCTTCCGGATCAGACCCTACGAAGGTCAGTTTTTTGGACAAACTTCGGGCCGATGTAGGGCAAGATCCACTACAAGTCAACAAAACTACTTAATAACTACATCTACGGAGGATCCCAGACTTGAAGTCATCAACCTGTCGTCCCATGTCTTAACGACATCGGAGCGCGAGTTGCTGTCTCTAGGTCTGGGTTTTTGCCCTACTCAATCAATTGACAAATTCGACGTAATAAAAGATATCCACCTGTTCGCTAGGAACCTTATACTGAAAGTTCTATACCATAAGGATCATTCCAATACAAAGATTGAAGATACAGTTGATTACAGTCACTGGACAACACAAGAATTTCAAGCATAAAAGATTGACCTGTTACTTATGAGACAGGAGATGGCAGTCGGATGAGGAATAACTGGGGTAGACCAGGAGGGAACGACGATACTTAACCATTACCTCAGCCAAAATCTAAGTCCAGATTCTTCCCTTCATAATTGAACCAACAATCACATCTTTGTAAAAAAGGTAACTAAAAGAGATTGAACAGTCTCGCATTACGAAAGAATTTTCCAATAACTTTTCCAAGACCAATTTCTGGATTAAGAAATTTTTTTTTTTTTGGATTGGATTTTCAAATACCATCAAGCATCGGTAAGGGAGGCAATATTTGTACTCCAACAATGACCAATCTGAATCTATGTGCCTTAGATTTCAGTGAACAAACATTGGTTCGACAATTATGTCATTTCTAATACAAAATTTCATGTGGGAATACAATAACTTTGATCTTTTAAGCCCACAGATGTGGAACGTCTCGGAACAACTTACGGGACTATCTGCAAGTGAAAGAACCCAGGATTGCTTACATTTTTGCACTACCTAAAGTGCACAAATTTAGAACAACCACTGGAAGGACCATTTGTAGCGGGGCATTGCATCTACTGAGAGGGCCAGCTGCTGTGGACCAATATCTCGTCCCATGTGGAGGTCTACCCTCATTCCTAAGGATACACTTCTTGCTACAACGAATTGAAGGTACTATGTAAAATTATTTATACTTGGCTAGTTAGCCTAGATGTCGAAGCATTGTTAACAGCATACACATGATTTAGGTTTAAAGGCGGTGGTAATTTCTTCTACAGGAGCGTGGTATTGGAACAAAGTAATTATAATCAATTTTTGGTCAACTATGTGTTTATCCTTAACAAGACTGTTTTCATATTTGAACCATCACTATACTCAGTACAGGGCGTGGCTATGGGGATAATGTCGCCCTAGCTATGCCAATCTGTACTGGTGGTATTGGGGGAAACGTGCTTTGGTCCTCCCGAAATATGAATTCCTACTAGTACCATGTTATAACAGCCTGGTTTTGTATTATGGTTCTCGTGATGGTTTCTTATTTGGGGGGGAAGGCCACAAATTTACAGTTGGACGGACTTTGTAACAACTTTACATACAAATCAGTGAATTTCTTAAGTTTACTTTAATTGGGAGCCAACTCAAGTCTCCTTTTTGGATTGTGAATATCTTGTGTTGATTGAATCTAGGTATCTTAAAACATTCATTATTCAGAACCTACAGCAGGCAATACAATCCTTGCCGGCATCTAGCTCCACCCAGTCATTGATTCGCAGTATCCCTTATGGCATATCTGCCGCTGAAACGCAACTGCTCCACAGGGGGACTTGCCTGGAGGAGGCGGAAGCACTCAGGCGCCGATTGTTGGGTAGGGGATACAGTAACAAATTCTGAACGAGCATTTACAGGGCGAACAAGCAGAAAAGGACTGACTAATTTTCAGATCTAGAAGTGCAACCAGATACAACGTTAAATTTTGCCCTTCAATCGACAACACTAGAATTCGTCAGATTTTGAATAACACTGGGGGATATTACTCTTGGGATCCAATTATCCAGACTATGTGAAACAAGCCTGAGGTGGTCTTTAGGAGATCCAGATCACTGTAGGGAAAATTGGTTCGAGGTCACTTACAGGAGATTTAGGGAGGACAATGTTTCCGAAATGAACCTTTAAGTGTAATCATATTCATGTATACTTGTCCATACATTGCGATCACAACGATTATTTTACCCATGGAGAAAATTTCAACCTAACCATTCGCGATTGTATATCTGGAGGTGTCTATATGTTTCAGATGTAATTCCACCATGTCTGGCATTTGTACGTGGGGCAGACCAACGCCCATCGGCGTTAGATTTCAGAACACTAAAAACCGCGAGAAAAGCATTCTACGTCAGCGTAGGGAGACTAAGCTTCTGATGCATATATAACATTTGTCTTCAATAGATGATTGTTTTGTATTGCAGGGTTCATCCCTCAGTGGGGGGAGGGGGGGGGAGGAACCTAGACAAAACGTTTGCTTCAAATTGAACAAAGATGGATTTATATCTAAAGCAACTTGCACCCAGGTTAAATGAAGCATTTGGAATTTAATGCTTCTTTGAATTACAGATACCCTGGTGTAACCTGATATGCCTTTTTTCTGTTCTTCTGGAACCTATCTGTTTTCATTTGGTATTATGATTATTATCATTGTGTTAACTTAGTTTACCAATTCTGGGGCACCTCTTGGATCATGTGATACGTTGTGATGGTTGAATAACCAAATGTATTTTGGAATTATCTATCATTTACCATTGTGTCAATGATATGCTATTTATGAATTTCATGTGCTTCCTTTGACTTGTTGAATTACATGCTAATTACGTTCAATGTTACGTTCTGATTTAACTCTATTACTTCATATATTCCTTTTATTTGT
Source organism: Ptychadena robeensis (assembly GCA_036250615.1). NCBI lineage: Eukaryota > Metazoa > Chordata > Amphibia > Anura > Ptychadenidae > Ptychadena > Ptychadena robeensis. Next base: position 163,439,399 of record CM070032.1, read on the forward strand.
CCACTTGTAGGAAGCGCTCTAAACAATGAAAGGTTTACTTTCCCGGCTGTGTTACTAAGGGCCACGCACAATCGGGCATTAGGGATGCCCCCTTCAATGGCTAGGTCTGTATGGGGATGCTGGGCATGCAAGGACATTGCCTGCTTTTGGGGATGGTAGGTGCTGGAGTGGGGGATCCTGAACCGGCTGGTATGCGGGGGGGGGATTGCTGCCGTCGGGCTACTGTCCTATTGTCCCATTGCCTTTTTCAAGCTGGCCCCCTCCTATGGGCGGATTGAGGAAGGGTCGTGCGGTGTGGTAGTTTCTCCCGCCGTGGCTGGCGCGGGCGGCGGTGGGTGGGGGTGTGGGGGGGAATCCTTGTCCATGCTGTCAGATGATGACGGTGGACGGGTTCCCCGCGGCCCGCCCCTGGGCGGCCCTCGCATGCGTGCTCGGAGGAGATGGTGGGAGGGGATATCTTGCTGTTTGTACGCCTGCCCTGGCGCGGTCGCCGAGCACTTGCGGCGCTCAAGATGACGTCAGCTGGTGAGCGGGCGGTGCGCCAGAGCTTGGGCGGCGGGGGATATATAAGGGGAGCCGTTTGACTCCCACTAAGGCGACGGGACTCTTGTGGACGCACCTATTAGGTATGTCTGATGCACTAACCTCATATGAAGCACTAGGTACAGGATCTGCTTATACAGTGTAATGACTTGTTTTAAAACTTACACCAGGCGGTTAACCCCTGAAACAAATTTACTGCGAAGGCAGCATTGAAACTGAGCCACACCATGGACAGGTACCTTTATGCCCCTATTGCATGGCAATAATCATGTATGCACGCACCAATGATGTTCATTTTTACGTGGTGGGGGACCAATAGTGGGACTGGATGGGAGCGGACTAACTTACACATGTTTTTCATTCACAATGATCCCACACCCCCAAGTGGCCCACTTATCCTGGTATGTTTTTCTTTTTGCTATTGGTTGGTATCTATTTACATGTGGTTTGTTTTGATTAGCTTTTCCCAATTTTACTCCTCCTCTTCACTTGGTAGTCCCTTCAGACCTTCCTTTTTCCCCCTCCCCCTCGTGTCAGGGGGTTATCACTCCTTCTGGGTTCCCTTGACTGTTCTTTAACCTCTTCTTTTATTCACCCTCTGTTTTTTTCTTTGTCTTTCTCCACTTCCACCCACGGAGGTGTTTCTGTTACATCTCGCACAACACACTTTACACACCTGTTTTTATCTGCTTGACACAGCAGGTACACCAACCCCACACTCACCTGCGCTCACTACACGGTCTTTTTATATTGTCATTACTGTGACAAGATTAGAACACTAGCACACTCATTCCTCACATTCACCGGAGGCCACAACCATTGACTTGTTAATTGGGCACTTCCTTCACTACACACATCACATCCACACAAGTGGTATCACATTCAGTCATCCCATATATCACAATATCTTGGTGTTTTTGTACCAGTGGTTGTTTTCCTACTGTACACTCCCCTAGGGCTAATCCTTCACTACAGTCTCCCGTCTAATTCTCATATTTTTGTGCGCTTGACTCTTTCCTAATGGCCCTATCCTTCCCACTACTTAATCCCCCCATAATATTACCTTACTTACAGGTTGACTTGAAGGGCGATACAACATGTGACCCGCCGCTTCTGTCCCCCGTTCCCCAAAAGACGCGCCGAGCAGGGGGGCCCCTGCCCGAGAGTTCCTGGTCCATACCCAAGTGGGGGTATATGACGAAAAAGTCTCTGTGCTAGAGACGATAATACTCTCGTCCTTAATAGCCTAAATTACCACCCTTCATTTATCTAATTTGTACTACCTCTCTTTGATCTTAGCGCGTGACGACTTCAAAGTGGTTGCATACAATTTTTCCTGAAGAGCGAGTGATTCTCGCGAAACGCGTCGCAGGAGACTTATAATTTGTATGCTTTTATTTGTAACCACATGTATAACTTGTATGCTGATGTTACGCAATAACAATTATTATTTCTGTATTAAAATTTATATTATTACTGGTGCCTCAAAGTCCCTCCATCGGTGACCAAGGTGTGTTTCCCTGGTCACATTGGGTTGCAACCTTTCTTCTTCTTAGGCGGTAATGGATTACAATGGTCTTAGTATTGTGTCCACATACCGATTGTAGTTCTCTGTTGCACCCTTTCCCGAGATGATCGGCCGCCCAGTAAGGAGGATGTAGGAGCGACTTGTGGGTATTAGGGCATAGAAGGAGGGGGTCCTAGGGTGGGACACTGTTAGAAAATCGAGCAATGTACTGTCAATAATGCCTGCCTCCCTAACTGCTAATAGATATCTGTCTAACTCAATTTTATAGTTCATACATTGATCTTCATCGATCATTTGATACCAGTCACGATTTCCCAAGATATCGAGACACATCTTCTCATAACGTTGGTTACTCATTAGGACCAGATTCCCACCCTTATCGGATGGTTTTATATCCAGGTTCGGATCCTTTTTTAGACTTGCAAGCGCTTGTCTGTGGGCCCTAGACATGTTGTCTGGACATCTATTTGACCTTTGTAGTTGTTCAATTTCTTTTGTGACCTGTGTGACAAATAAATTTACATGGGAGTTTAAATTTAGGGCTGGAAATTTCTTAGATTTTCGTTTTAGTTTTGCCACTTCAGGGTTACTTACCTTACAATAAGGTTACAACCTTATTAACATGCTTAGTTATGTTATAATTATTTATATATTATTATTATTATTATTATGTACCTGATATGGTTGGGTCAATTACTAGGAGGGGTCATCCTGTAATTTAGTGTGGGAGGAGAAGTCACCACACTTCATTCGGAGGATAGTTTGTGTCGGGTGAATTTCCCACCCCCCATCAATTTTATTTGGTTAATATAACTTTGCTTTATTGTCCTTTGTTCTTTTATAACTTGTCACGGCAGGGACAGGGTTGTCAGGACCTTGAAGGTGGTCTGGTCATACAAGAGGTAATTGGAAGGGACCATTGTAGATACGGAGTCCCACCCTTTGTTAAGGATGCCATAGTGCCAGGGAACTAGTTTTGTAAGGTGGTATCTGCATTTTATTGTAATTGTCTCCGAGTCGGTGTAGTGCGGCTGGAGGCAGATACATGGTGCTGGATAACTGCCTTCAAGGGACCTTCATTTTATTTGAGAATGGTCTGTATTATATTATATTTTGTTATTTATGTTGGTAATAAAAGGCTCCTGGGCCATTAAAAATCCAATCCGCGTGAGTCTAGTTCTAGTTAGGTTCTTATGGAGTAAATGTTGTTGTTCTTGTCATGTTCATTACTTATAATCTCCCTATGGGATCGGTATGGACCACACTTTGGCTGCTGAAGATACTGCATAGCTATTTTACCTTGGGTGATAAAAAACTTGTCCTGCTTAAATGATCTTCAACGTTATAAACTGAACTTTTTTACTTTTGGATATAGAACACTGCTTTATAAAAGAAGTTTCTTCTACAGAATTTGCATACACACCTGTAAAGAATATAAAATCATAGGTCTACAAAGGGAAATGTGTAGGGGGGTTGTATCTGGACTGATACTTTGCTTTTCCCAATGACTGCGGATGCCAAGACATTTTGAACACCGACCCCAGGGCATTTGTAATGCAAAAGCTGTAATAAAATTTTAGCTGTCTAGCTTTTGACAAAGTTTTAGCTTCCTGTCTACATAATGATAATTACATGTAATAGAAATATAGATATAATTTGTCCTAAGGTCCGTATGTATGGAGTATATACTGTAAGTACCCTATGCTAACTATCCCCAACTGAACTCATGTCAATTTTTCATCACAACAACATTACTTCAGGGTGGCCTTCTTTCTTGGAACACTGGGAGAACAACATGCCCCCAGTCTTTGAGGAAGAGAAAACGCAGGCTTATGAGACCTTCTCTGCTTTGCCAGAATGTTTCTTTACATGTGCACATGCAGCACACATAATTAGATCCTGATTATAACACTATCTAAACATACATTTGCTGTTTTGTTTTTTGTTTTGTTTTTTTGGGGGGGAGGGGTTAACATAAACCTGTGTTAATTGGAGTGAGTGAGTGAGTTTCTACCAGAATTAAAGCAAAATACATAAACAATAGTAGGAGGAAGAACTTGCGTCCAGATACCAATTGTTAGCCTACCAAGAAGAGTTATTTGTTGCTTCATTTAATACATAAAGCAGAATGTATAATGTGGTCCTGGTTTACCATTAGGGACAGCAATGCTCATTGCCTGAAGAAGGAATCAGAAGGCTTGTGTAGGTATTGCCACAATTTTTTTTTTATCACTTGTGTTGTTCTCAAATGTAGGGAGAGATACACATCAGCAATGGCTGTATTCCAGGAAGACAATAATAATACATGTGAGAGGATTGTGAAGAAATAATATTTTCTTTATTAGAATGAATGATTATGAATTGTTTTTTAGAGAAATTGAATGATTGATTAATTAATTTGTTTTTCAGAATGCCAACTCCCATATAATAAAAGTATATACACATACGTTTTTAATGGAAAGTTATTTTTGCGATTATTTATGATATAAGATATATGATTACTGGGTATGTATCACGGAAGACCTCAGTTGCAATGATAAATTACTGCATTAGATGCTTAGATAGGCCTTTTCTCCATTCCCACTCTTTTATTTGCAGGGAAATATTCAGCTCTGTGATTATATAGCAGCTACACACCTGGCCTCAGTTAGTGATGTTCAGATTTGATGACATTTAAGTCAATGCTTGATCAAAAGTGTTTGCGGTTCTGCATCTGGTGCACATTATGGTTTTGACTGATCTTGAATTATTCCTTTGCCTGCGTGACCTTTAGCTTGTCCTGACTAAGGCTGGCCATACATGGTTTGATTTAGCATTCGATTCCCAAACAATTGATTGCTGTGCGTGTTCACTGTGATCATTCTGGAATTGAACACTTTCCACCTAGAGCGAAAATGGTGCACATCTATTCGCCAAACGATGGCTGAACAATTGTTCAGCGATTAGCTGAAGTTGTGGTTGATCGCACAGGAATCGACCCGGCCACCTTAAAGCGGACCTACCACCTCTGTATCTGCTTCCTATTATTGGCCATTCCGATAATAGGGCAAATCGGAGGTTGAAAAAAATAAAATACTTACCTCGTAAAATCTGTCAAAATGCCATCTGCAAAGACATTTGTGTCTCAAAATCCCAGTGTGCCCTGCAGCCAGCCAGACCTGAATTCAGTGATGCTGGAGAGGAGGAGCGTCACCAGATTCAGATGCGGATTGGTGGAGAGAGCCAGACCGGAAAGGTCTCGCTTCTCCATCTTACATGCAGGACACTTCAGGCATGTCGGTGCTGGAGCAAGGAAGATGAGATAGCGAGCATTAATTTTTGTCTCCAGGGATCGCTTTTCCTGGATCAAGACTCCATTTAGGTAAGCAACTACTCCTTACCTTTAGCCTATCCTGACTCCTTTCCTATTGTGTGATCTAATGCTTTTTTGTGTGCCTGCACTGGCTTTTATCAGTTAGGTAACCCAGAGGGTCATACCATGGTTCTATCTGTGGATTAACATTTTCAGCAGCTATTGATATATGACAAAACAGAGTCTTTGCCCTTAAAGATGGGTTAGGGCTTATGTCCAGGGTTGTCTTATTTTTCCATTGAACAACAATCTGCATATATTCTTTAACATACAAATCAATATTTATGCAAATCTAATTGTGTGATCACATTCTGGAATATCATTATAACTCTCCAAACTCCACATTTCTGTCAGATCTGTCAGATTGGTGTTCCAGCTTGCTTAGGGTATGGTTAGGTGTCTTAAGTGCAATTCTTTTAGGGGTGTCTACCTTCCCTGATGAAGAGTATATCTGTTTTGTTACATTCTATTGTCAATTGATTTTTGACTTTTTTTTACATATATAGCTGCCCGAACACTATTTAATTTTTAAGAATTGTAACTTGGGTTTATTTTTTGAGTAGAGCTTATTCTTCCAACAGTGTCCAACACCCAGAAAAAAATTATGTTAGGGTTTATTTTCTGGGTAGGTCTTAATTTTATGGTAACAGTGTATGTCTGGGTGCGACTCTTTCAACCATTGCTGGTGACCTAGGGGGTTCTATGCATTGTGCAAAAACACTAACAAAATTTAAAGGATGGTACCGTAGTATTTACAGATGTAGGATGTGGCACAACAATGAGTTGTACCAACATTCAGCATTTTACATTTAGTTTTTTTTAAAACAGAGTACTTAATAGTCTTCTTTATTGATATATCTGAATCATTTTGGAGAAATTGTGCCAGGAAAGATCACGTCATTATAAATATTGTGATGCATACTGCAAATATGTTAAATCTCAGATAATTAATTAATTGTTTGTGCGCATAACTATGTAGAGATTACAAAATATTTTGCACTGTCTTACTCTATGTTTTAGACATACTTATGAATAAGATTAACATATTTTAAATAATCATCTCAATATGTACTGTTGTTGAAAGAAATACTTCCTAATGTAGAAATATATGGCCAAAATGCTATAAGGAAATAACACTTTCAGGGGGTGGTTGTAATAATCCACTTTACTTTCTGGGCTTAAAGCCCACATCTAGGCAGAAATAGGTCATTAACATCCCTCCTAATTACTGAAATCATGCACCTAGGCATGCAGACTGCTTCTACAAGCATGTGTTAAAGAATGGGTCACCCTCAGGATTTCAGTCAGTTCCAGCGTGGTGCCATGATTAGATACCAACCTGTCGAATAAATCCATTTTGGAAACATCCTTGCTGCAAAAGATTTGTTAATCTGGGCATAGACGTCTCGATGCCGGGCTGATCTCTTAGCAGATCGACCACACGTGATGTGCGCCAGCATTGTCCGCAATTTGTCAGATCAATTTCTGAGCCAATTAATGGACCGGTTTAAGGTGAATGCTTTAGATTTGTGGATGATTTCTTGGCAGATCAATCACCACAAGTTTGCAGGCCAGTAGATCGTAGCAAAAGTTTCCACAAATCTAACCGTCTATGGCCAGCTTTCGTGGTATTATACCAAAGCTGAACTAAAAACTACAGAATTATGAAGTGGACTTTTAAGGCACTAAAATGTAAACCATTTTATAAGGATTTTATTGAATATATGTCCTGGAAATTTTCCAACATACATATAAATACACTACATATACATACAAGCATGGCCATTTCTAGCTTTTTGGGGGGCCCTATGCGAATCTTGTTGGGGGCCCCTTTTTGTATACTATGATGGAGTTTAAACCCTTTGATGATCTGTGCCTCATTTTGCTACACTTTCAAGAAAAAAAGACACACAAAAAAAAAGGCCAACAATGTAATTTTACTTTAAGAAAAATGTTTATTAGAAATCTAACACCAAACTCCAGATAAAATACTTTACCCCCACCTGTCACTAAAAATTTCATAATAAAATAAAAATAATATAGGCACCACTATTTTTAATACCATCAAAATCTGAATGTAGAAACTACTTCATAGCACAAAACACAATGAAATAGCTTATTTCTTATAATACAAAACACAATGTAACTCTCACAGTACAACACGGTTTGAACCCCTAGGGAAGTTTGTACAGCTATGTATTGTGTTGAGTTGAGTTGTGTTGAGCTTTAATCTCAGTTGAGTCTGCAAGATCAACTTTAGCCACAAGATGTCCCTAGAGAACACTTGCTATCAAAGTACAACTATCATCACAATCTTCTTCCTTACACATCTTAAAAGAGGGGGGGGGGAGCTGCAGATCTCTACAACTCCAACACAACAACCCCAACTGACCTGCCCTGGGGACCAGAAGGAGGGGGATGGAGAAGAAGAATGATAGCTAGGAGGTTAATAACAATACATCGCACATACCCCATCCCCGGATAGAGGAAGTAGCATATGGGGGAGATCACGATCCGTATACATACCAACTGGAGAATGGTTTGAGCATGCTGCTCTTGCCTGCTTTAATGCTGGAACACTCTATTTGGCTCAATGGGAGGGCTGGGGAGGGAGGCCCCTAATGGTCGAAGTATCCCTGTGCGCATGCATAGTTTTCATAGCGCAAGAAACATCCCTGCATACATGCTGAAAAGTACATATGAAACACCTTCATACAAAATACATCCTTAATCAAAGGACATTGGATGTCTCATTAGCTATACTTGACTTCAAATGAATTGCCAAATGGAGCTTCCTCAGGCAGAATACACCATATAAGGAGCACAAATTCAATTAATACATAAACATCATATCAAATAAATAATTTTTTTATCTCTAACTATAATCATACCAGACTCACACTTACCTCTCGGATGGGTATAGTGGGTATTACCTTTGGCCATCCACATGTTTGAAACTGAATATTCTGAAAAACGACATCACCAATTACAGGTCATGACTAGACAGGTTTATGACGGATGTGTGGATGAAAAGCAGGGTAAAATAACCCCCAATGAAACCGGCGCAATGTGGGGGGGATCAAGGACAACCCCTCCCTTTATTAATAGGCTGGAGAACACAAGATCCTGCATGTTCTTTTATCCAGATGGTATTTTAACAAAGTGTTGGGAACAGTTACCAAATAGCATTTAATAGCTTATGGGGTTAGCTAAAATCTTATATAAAAAAGTACAAAAGTTATACATCTGCCAAGTTGAAATGTATCAAATTTTTTTACCTTGCTGATCCTGACATAAGCCCCTTTCCTGTCCTTATTTGCCATACACTCCCCCTCTCCTGAGTAACATATGGAGGAAGTATTCTGCAGTGCCTATACAAAAGAAAGTTATTTGTGCCTTGTGCAACACCAAATTCTAAAGACGCTTAGTCAAAACTATTTTCTTCTGCTGAGCAGTATTGTTAAGCAGGGTTCTTGTTGCTCAAGGCACTTTTGTGTATATCCTTTAATAAAAGATGATAGAAATCCCTGCAACCTCTAGAGCTTTAATGAAGGGGCTTTATTAAAGGGAAAAGCCAAACAGAGGCGTTGGAATTCATCACACTGAATCAAAGAGTAAAATACCACCAGGCGTTAAAGCAATTACTTCTGCCTGGTGTTTGGAGAAGAGGAGATATGTTCATGTACTGAATGAATCCATGGGTATATATGTGCAATGTAGCTTCAAGGTTATCCCTTCTTCCTTTCCAGTCATCAGAGTTTAATCACAAGATATCCATGAGTGCCACTTGTAATGCTAGGGATTGGGGGCCTTTTATTAATGTATTCTGTGAAATATGCACTAGATATCTTGAATAAAAGCCTTTGTGAAGAAAAAATGTGGTTAAAGTAAATGAATAGCAACTACGGTACACAGTAATAGTTTAAGGCATGGGCAACCTGGGTGGTGGCCCAGGGTGGCATCTGGGTGGACCAGAAGTAGTGATGGCCGAACATCGGCCAGGTCTGTCCGTGAACAGGTGGTCCACCGTCTGCCTATTCGCCTCTAGGCGGGGAATTTGAATCGTAAAAAACTGAGGTCACATCCGGTCCCTGGAAAGCATAGTTCCTGGTTACGGTAGCCGGATGTGATGTCACTGTTGTCACTTCCTGTTCTCGAGCCGGTTTTTCACTTCATGCCCGGTCTTCTAGTGAAAAGATACTTCCTCCGGCACGATCTCTCTGGTACTGATCCTGCCAGAGGAAGAATAGAGATCTTCTTCTCGCTGGCGAACGGGGCGGGTCGAACACCCATACTGCTCGCCGGCGAGAAGGAGGGCGAACATGCGGGCAGTTCAGCCATCACTACCCAGAAGTCTCCCCCACAGCGTGCCCGCCTATCCGCGTTGCCGCCCAGGGAGACAGAAGGGGTGGATACTGAGCAGCAGGGAAGGGCTGACAGCATTAGTTCTGGGGCAAATCCAGTCAAGTGGCCTATTGAACCACCGAATCAGCTCACCATCCACGCCCACCTTTTCCTTGTTTTATAACAGATGTTGACGTTATGAAGCAAGACAAATATGATACAATCAGCCCCTAGCAGCCTCTCTCCACTTGCCCTCAGCAGCCTCCCTCCTTCTGCCCCCAGCAGCCTCAGCCTTACTCCATCACCCCCAGCAGCCTCTCTCCTTCTGCCCCCAGCAGTCTCAGCCTCTCTCCATGACTCCCCCCCCCCCCCAACAGCAGCCCCAGCCTCTAAGCCATCCATTCTCATCTCATACACATGGTGAAGAAGAACAGAAGCTGGCACTGGGAGTGGGACGAAGAGGGGCATTACAGTAAGTCCCTCCCTCCTTCAGTTTCCACTTCTTGACTTGAAGAAGCTCTGTGGGGCCGGGGTGCTGTGGTGATGGATGACAGTTGTGGTGGGCCTGCATGGAAGGATCTGAGCCGGTGCCTGTAACAGCTGCTTGTCCAGCGGTGGTTTAGGACGGCCTGGGGGCAACTGCCTCCCATCCCCCCTTTCCAGCCCTCCCCTGCTAAGCAGCACCCCAGGAGTTGAGATGCTCTCCCTGGGAGGGGGTTTGGGGGAACAAAACGTAGTCCATAAGTCTTACCTTAGCAGCTCCCCAACCCCCTATTGTCCAGATGTAGCGAGTGACACATTATGGCCCATTGAAAACTGAACAAGTGGGGGATGGGCCAGGACATATGTGTATGTAGCTCAATGGGTGGGGTCTACTGGTCCTTACCCTTATAATGGCAAAGTATCCAAAAGTGTAAAAAATTACACTAGGTACTCTACCTGCTAATATAACATCAAGTGAGCACTGACAGTAATTGAACTTTCTACTTGACTCTGAACTTACTTGCACGTACACTCCTTCCTTACATCTCCAGCTCAGTTCTGCACAGCACAGGACACTGCTGAGCAATGAAGAAGCATGAAAGCCTCTACTCATAGCTGTATCCCCACAGCAGGGTACCTTAATGAAGTGCTTTCTTCAACCAGCCCTCCATGCAATGCAGCTTGAAGCACGATGCCACTGTCTCTGTTACAGTTAATGGACCATTGTCATTATATCAAATAGCCAGTAAATTTTCCCTCCATTAAAAAGGACATTAAACCCCTTTTGCTATCCACGCCTAATGCTTCTGTAATGCTGCCTGTAGACTTCAGAATGTAACACTTCAGGCTCTTAAGCCCCCCATACACCTTTAGATCACTCCATACAATTTCCTTTAGATCTACCAACAACGATGTAGTATACTGGCCTCCCTGATAGAATACAAAGTGATACATAGTGGTAAGATTGTAAGGTGTATGGCCTTTACACTTCGCTCCATTTAAAAAAAAATCTAACTATTTATTTTGATGAATACAGGATTGAAACAGTATATACTCAAAGCAACATGGGTGGTTGGTCACTGTGGGGCTCTCAATCCCCAGTATAAACCCCACCCATTTTTGGTTTCACAGTATAGATGCCTAATGAGATAACAAATATCTATATTAACTGCATCCAGACAGAAATTGAGCCCAGAAATTATCCCTTGCTGGCAATCTGTAATAAAAGACAAAAAAATCCTTACCTGTAATAATATGTTCCTGATCATCATCACTCTCTCCTTCTTTCACTGCAATACCACCAAAGAGTTTTTCTTACTTCAGCTTCTTTCACTCAGGATATAGATAGTACCGATAAAATTTGACGATTTCAAGTTAATTGCAAAGCCCCTGAACATGGTATCATCACTAAACTTGCTGAAAATGTAGAGAAGGGTTGGGGGTATACTACAAAAAAAAAGTATTGCTCTAACACAAATAAAATAGTTTTTGCATAAATTAAGTTCAAGTCAAAACTTCGATTTTCTACTTAAGTTATGCAATTTTTGTAAAAAAAATTGTAATTACTTTTCTATATCTCCAGGATTTTGGTGATGATATCATTTTCAGAGGCTTTGCAATCAGCTCACAAAACAATTGGACCGTCTCTAGATAGCAGTAACAACATCTGTATACAAGTCCTATTGAAAACAATGTATCTGGCGTGCCTCAGTATGCCATATGCTTTACTGCAGCTATTAACCCTTGGAAGACTGGAAGCTACACAGGAACACACATGCAACCCAGAATAGCACTATAACTACAATCCTCTAAAAAAGACGGAGGAAAAAAAAAATAAGAGCTGCACACTTTTTTCAGGGTAACTCCTTTAACCTCCCTAGCGCACTGCTGAGGTCCAGATTTCTGTACCAAAAGTGCACCA
>CM070032.1:163451669-163467816 GCA_036250615.1 Ptychadena robeensis
TAGTACCAGTTGGAGCGCTGGACGAGGTGCTGCCGTCCATAACGCTAGGGCGGTTAAAGACAGAGCTCAACTGATGGAAGATGGGCTGCCAATTCCCCATTGGCTCTACTTTCAGACAAGGCATTACCTTAACACTCACAAACAAAGAGCTCTGATATGTAGAGAAAATACCCTTTTCAAAAAACTTTGGGCACATTCCTGCATATCTGGTGGACCTGTCCACTAATCAAACATTTCTGGGAACAGGTACATGCAACAGTCACAGAGATCACAGATTTGGCATTGGGATTTAACCCGGAATCTATGCTCCTGCACCACAATGTGTTCCCCTTTCATTTCTACAAACACTCTTTAGCATTTCATATATTCATTTCAAAGCTATTGATTCCCGCTTTATGGAGGACTAATAAGACCCCCTCCTTGGAAGATTGGTACCAGCGTATAGACAAGATAAATGAGATGGAAAACTTGATTCACATCTCACATGACACCATGATCCGGTATGTGAAAACATGGTCGGCCTGGAATAAGTTCAGGGCACAAACCAACCAGAATTAATCTGCACACTAAGATACCACAAATTGTCATTTATTGATGAGTTGATATACAGGAATACACATGGCAACTTCCACAGAGCAGAGCAGGTAAGTATATTTATAGTTTTGTAGCGACTTTCAACCAATGTTTAGAAGCAAGTCAAAATTTTATAATATTTTGGGCGGGGGACTTTCTGAGTTTAGGTACGCATTAAGCACAGCAGCAACAGAGTTGATTGGCTATGCTTTCATCTGCATGTTAAATCTTCATTTGGGCATCTCTATTGAGCAGTTGTGGCTGGGACGGAATGGGCAAACCCAACATTATTATATCTTTGTAAAAACTTCAGTAAGTTAGTAATAGTAAGAAGCAATAACAAAGTAAACATTTAAAATGCACCTAACAGCATGCATAAAATTTTACCTCCTGAGCATTTTAAACGTGGTGCACTTATTTAAAAAGTGATTCATCCTCCTCCCTTCACAATCTTCACATCCGCAGCGTCATCGATGTGCTGAAAAGAAATGTCAACACCTCCATTACATGGAGGTCAATGGCCCCACACCGATGACGCTGAAGAGGCAGAACCAGAAAACATCTGCAGGTCTGCTGATACTCTCTATCACCGTGGGCTTGGCAGTAAAAGTGGGTAGCTCCAAGTGTAGCTTGGAGTGAGTGTGTGGGTAAGCAAACTTTCCCCTAGCTACACTTGAGGCAAACACTCAATTTAGCTAAGAAATACTGGTACATCACTCTAAAAGGAATATTAGAGTATAATCTAGCTTAATATATACTACCTATATGGCAATATTAGTTTTAACATCAAATCAAGCACACGTGTTATTAGCACATTTGGTAAATTGAAAAATGGATTTGGCCATCTCAGTTTATTTAAGAACCTCTGCAGGGGCCTTACAATTTATTAATTTATAATATATTACATGGGGTTGATGGTAATGAAGGGTAATATTGGACCAAATTGCCAAATATTCATAGCAGTTGCCATCCAGATTTGAATTATAGACATGTTTGGTTCTGTGAATGCAGCATTTTGATATGCAAATGATAAGAAATAGCCTAATTGCTTCAAGCTATTAGCATTTCCTGTACATAATGATTCTTCTGTGGGAAATGACTTCTAATTACTGGCTAATTGTTGTTAAAATTAGGGGTTTTATCTTTTTTTTTTATCAAAAACATCATATATAAAGACAGGGTAAAAAGAAGGAATCTACACATCTAAGTAAGAAAAATAAGCAAGTATTCTACCTTGAGAAGTAAGACTCTTTTTTTTCTTAGCAAAAACTCACAATCTTACATCTTTCCAGAATATGGCTTTGAGTATGCTGAATGCTAGAAGTTTAAATAATGATCTTTACAGGGGACCCCTATATACTCTAGGAGCCCCCACTTAAACCCCCACAACACTGGTGCAAGGTTGTGGCGAAGAGGCAACCAGGTTTTCCAAAATGACATGGTATTGTTTGGATGGAAACCACACTTTACTGGCCCCCATACTCTCCAGGCATGCCAGGCTATGCCATGCAGGCATCTGATATGTTCTGGAGAGGGGAACCGAACACAGTTTAGGGACCCTCCTTTTCCATGCATACCAGACCCAATGCAAACAGGGGGTCTAGTTGATGTTTGGGGAAACCATTTTTACAATTAAAAAATATAAATCTTGTAGGGGGACACACTGTTCATGGTCCCCAGACATTTAAAAATGAAACAAATGCATCCCAAAAGCATGCAAAGGTAACCCCCCTGTGTTCGGAAATTAAGCAACATAGCAGGATCTATGTTCAAGTGGAAATGCTGACTTGAGCCAAGTTGCTCATAAAAATGTCAAAAGCTTGATAAAAGCCAGGGCAGTTGAAAGCTTAGACACTTAGAAGCCTGATAAACGCCAGTGGGTTGAGTGAGCAGTAGTTTGGCTAAATGATATGTATTCAACTACTCTGCAAAGTCCTGAAAGGCAAGTGCAGAGCTTTCCGTTGAAGTCAATGAGGTAATATCATACCTTCCAAATGACACTTGATGCGCTCATCAAAAACAACCTGTAAGCACACAACTTGATAAACAACAGGAAATATTATGCTCATAAAATTTACCGTGTGATAACATGCCCTTCTAAAATGATCTTGAGGCGTATTATACATGCCTAAAAAACAATGGTCGCATACCCCAGCCTCAGGAAGAATTCTTGAGCATGCCCATCTCCAGCCTCAGTGATGTCGGTATGTGTGACCACCACCACGTTTTTGCTTTCAATGCACTACAGATTTTTGATGCATGGACGTCCTCTGCTGGGGGATGGGATCTGATGACTGCACACTAGAGGATGCCAGGGGCACCCCTGATGTCTGGATTTCTGTACCAAAAATGGTACACTGTTCTAAATGAACATTTTTTTTCTTGTAACTTAATGAAATATGTCCAAATGGTCTTGTAGACATCCTGAATATAATAAAGTTTGAAACACACAATTGGTGTGCTTGTAAATCATACACAACATGCATTGATGAAAATGGACTGCAGCTCCCTAGAACTTGTCAGATTCTGTCTTTTTGTCCCTGTTACGCATTTTTCTTCCTGCCTGGGAGAGGCGATTCCCATTTTGTGTCACATATAAAGTTTTATTTTCTTACTTCTGTCTAGGATGTCATTATGATATCACTATGAAATCAATAAAATATCAAGTGTGGTGAGATTATTTTATTGTGCTCTGAATAAGCAGCAGTGAACTTCTAATCCTTCCATTCTAATACAAAAAAACTTGGCTATCCAAAAGCAACTAGTAATATTTTCTAATTTTGTATGCCAAGTAAATTTTTCTGTAAAATACACCAGATAGGATGGAAAGAGTTGCCAATGCTATTCTTATTCTAACATCACTATACAACAATTTACTAACATGGAAAGAATATTACATTAGTAAAGTTTAGACCCCAATCTGCAGTTCCCCCCAAAATGTACCTGTTTTATATATTATTATTTATTTTACTTTTAAAGTGCTAACATATTACTTACATATTACTATTACAATAAATGAAGGTTGAACAAAACAAGCTTACATACACAGTAACTGCCTTGAATGAACTCCTGTGCAACAGCAGTGGTGTTTGGTGATTTGCCCAGAGATGTCACTTGGAGTCAATCACTCTGACACATCAATGGAACCAGGTATTTTCTCATTTTAATTTACTCACGTTTAAGCCTTCCAGTGCAACTCATATATCAGTATTCTCACAATATTTTGTGACCAGCATACTTTTAGTACTGACAATTGTTTGGTTGCCTAAACCCACCCATCTGACAGATTTCATTTCCCACCACTATCAGACTGTATTTACCCCCACCAAACCCTTTACTCCTTACACCACCACCACCAAACTGCATTAAACCCAGCTTACACCTTTACCATGCTCCCCCCCCCCCTCTCTATTTAATTACTTCTACTTTCTACTATTGCACAATAGTAAATAAAAGATTATCATCGGTGTGAGGCCATTGAGAACTCATAACTATTGGAAGATATTTATTGCACTTAAAAAAAAATTCTTATTTAGAGGATCTTGGGTGAGAGGGCCTATATGTGTTTCTAGTTTGAAGATATGATTTTATTTATTGTATTAAAAAAATTTACTATAAAGTGGTTAAACATTTAAGACAATATTGCTGTTGCTGTTCTGCTATAGATTAAAGATAAAATTGGCCTTGAAGTGGTGTATGAATGATGACAATGATGAAGATATATTTAGAGCCAACTTAACCAACACAGGTCAACATTGGATACTTTGGCAAGCATCAATAAGGGAGGCTAAAGAAAGAGTTAAAGAAGTGTTCCAAAAAGACGAACAAGTATTTACGTGATCTAATATATTTTATATAAATTGATATAAAAGGCCTGCTTTATATGAGACTGGCTCAGACTGGCTTTGATATCAGTATCTGAATACTGGTTGTCTTGTACTGCTGGATACTGCAGTAAATTGATAAAGTCTTCTATCTTCTCTGTCATCTAAATTTTTTTACAATACTCATTACAGTGAAATAGCATACTGAGAGACAGTGAAGGTCATTGTGACTTATAGAATAAGGAGTAAGTTACAGATAGGTCCATACTTATTGGTTAGAGATTGTTGCATTATGTCCAATTTCGACAAAAAATCAGCATCGTTATATATCATCCTAGATGCTGTTCAGTTTGATTATGTGACATGGATTACTTCTCATCTTTAGAACCAAGTGTGTTTTATTTTAAAAGCTGAGTTTAATAAAGAGCACAGATCTTTTTCCAGCAGTCAGGCCACTTACTCACATTAGTCATTATTTTGTTATTTTCAAAAATGAGAGCCAATCAGACCTGAACATATCAGTTATATTGTTATTCTTCTGGTCCGTGTCATGCTCTAGAAATAAGATTATATCTATTTCGCTCTTGGTGCTCCTAGAATTGAATTTATAATGGTCTTCAAGACCAGTCCAGGGTCATGATGTCATCATGAAGCCTCATTACTGATCAAATACAAATTTGCTTTGGTGTTGTACACTCATATCTTTTTACATAAATAATGTTTATGGGATTGTTGTATATGTTCCTATTAAGTCAAAATATAAGATGCCCAAGTTTGTACATTTTCTGTTTTTTAATAGAGATACAAAAACATACATACAGTATGTAGTATTAAATCAGTTGCTTCCCTGAAAATGATTGATCTCCTAAATAACATGAATTAAGTATTAGTACAGAGTTTAAAGCCACTGCATTGGCAAAGGTTTTAAAATGCTTAATGTTTAACTCAGGCCTGGATTTGATATTAGGCACGGTGGAACTACTGTATGTCATGAACTTGCAAAGGTTCAGAGGTGACGTCTGCCTGCACACAGCATATGTTAAATCTTCTTTCATCAGTACAAATAAATAACTGGTGGGATTAGAAAAGTAAACTAATGAGTCAGAAGGGGATCGTGGCAGCCATATGTAACTTCACTTAACTAAATATTTGGATCCAGCTTAAAGTTGTCTACCAGGCATATTTTCAATGTTTAAGACAGACATAATATGTCAATACATTAAATGCTTTGGAAGTGTTTTCCTCAAAGGGAATTATAGTATATTTCAGGAGGCGAAGGGGGGGAGACATTTGGACTGGAATTCTTAGACATTGTTCCAGTTAAAAATACAGCAAATAGAGAAAATGCCTGTTGGTCAGTCATAGATCCAGTGTGATTCTAGCTTCTAATTTTACTTGACATCACAATGGCTTTGTTATACTGGTATCTCAGCAGTGTTGTTATCTCCTGCCCTCTCTGGGTTATTCTACATGCACACCTCGATCTCTTGCCTAGAAATTTGTATAGAGAAAGAAGTAGTAGTAGTATTGGAAATCTGTCTACTGTAAGAACTGACCTCTAAACTCTGTGGCTTTTGCTGAGGCTCCACTCCACTCCACTCCACAAAACACATGTAAAAAAGCAAATGCATGTAGGGGGCGTTTTGGGTGCATCCTGGTATGCTTTTTAAGTGCTTTGGATGGGTTTTTATATAGATTCAACTTTTTCTTTCTTTTTTTTACATTGATCGCTATGGAACTTACAGCATGGTCTTAAAAAACACATGAAAACACCTCTTCGCGCCTTGGAGTTTAAAATGTGCTTGCAGTGCAATGCGCTTCCAAAAGCCCAGTAAACTGCATTTTAGAGAACAGAATGCACCACGCATGCGTGAACTGAAAACAATGGGGAGTGTTTCCAAGAGTGAAAATGATGCAATGGAGCCTAAGGGTTTAAGCTATGTTTTTTTCCCGGCGTTTGCCACGGCAACAATCGGAAAGCTCACATACGGGCCAATCTATAGAAAACAATGGACATGTTTTGTGACGTGAAGAAAATCGCATTGGGCGCAGTTTGCTTATGAAAATTATAGTCATGCCGACGTGTCCATAATGCCGCCTGTGGTTTCTGGGTCTGTAGACCCAGCCTAAGATGAATTCTGATTGGAGCTGATTACTGCACTTTACATGCTTTGATGTTGTATGTCTTCATGGGGAATTGTATTGACTTTATTGGGACAGAATCATATATACATTAACATTTATTATGTACATTCAGCTGTATGTACATAAAGTCACCAGAAGTTTCATCTCTATACAAACAGAGCATGCTTTAACCTTCTGGATTTCTTATACCATGACACAATGCACATTTCAAGGCAACAGATAACAGATCAACACTGTTTACAAAATGTACATTCTTAGTAAAAAAAAAAAATATACAATGTATCTTATACATTCTTAAATTAGTTTACAAGTTTTACAAGTCTCTCTTTTCTCACCAGAAAGAGTGCTTTATAGTAAAAGTGATATGGGGAAACTGTTATTTCTATTTTATGTGAATTACTTATTGGAAACTATTTGTGCACAAAACCCAACTAGGGAGTTGCTACTCCATACTTATTTTGCATGGAGTAAGTAAGTTTATGGAAAAGAAACAGAAAAGTCTAAAAACATGGGTCAGGGCTGTCAGGTACATATGCACAACTATGGAAGTCCTGTGTCAAAATCCGGCAATAACATTTGGGGCTGTACATAGATTCTGTATTATACAACTGACTAGAAAATATGAGTAAGTACACCTAACACCTATTAACCCTGGTTTGGATGTATAGCTTCTCTAACAGATCATAAAAATCATACTGCAGTTTCGCTCATCAATATGTGGGACCACAATTCAACTATATTGAGCTATATTTCTAGGGTCAGATGTACTCTAGTTCAAAAGCACAGTAAACAACTAATCGAGCATAGTCTTGTGTCATCAGTTTTGGTAACTGTAATGTGAGCATGCGCTAAATGCCACACTTGTAATAGATGTATTGGAAGTTGGTGCTCGGAACAATGCAGCTGACATACAGCAGGCTTTCTGATCCAGTCTGTGCTGCTCTCCTTGAAGCAGTTATAAACCCAATTATAAAGCTAATCTGGCTGTTTATTGCACACGGGCCATACTTTGCCTTCCCCTGGGCTAGGTAGATCTGCTAATACATTGCATGGCTGTGGTCTCTGCAAGGATCTTAATGTGTATTCCTCACAGCAGAGCAAATCTTTGATGTCGTATGGCCTGTGACCTCTGTTTCCCAGTGGAGTAGAGGTACACACATCTGGACTTGTACGAATAAAACAAGAATGGCCATATGCATCAGAGTTTTTAAATAGATATGTTCAAATGGTCTTGTTTACTAGGCATGACCATACCAGCTTAACTGATAGCTTCTTGTGATTTTTATATGGATTTAATTACTGTCTTATTTTGTTGATCATGTTATATTTCTATACTGTAGCCAGAATGTTTATATATTACTTGTACTTAAAATTTAATGTTGCTGTCAATATTGCTGTGCACATATTTTCACTGTTTTTTTTTAGTATATTTGTACTGACATTTGTAATAATAGATGTGGGATATGCATTTGTGAAAACATGTTTCAATCAAAATAGACAAACTTTTATCTTCAATTTTATTTTTGCATAAAACCACACTTTTACTGTAATTGGACTATATTATATTTGTAAGTGTGGCTACCCCTAAAAAAGGACCTGTATACGGGGTTTCCAATAATAATAATAAAAAAATAAGTACAAAAGATGATGAAAAGTTATGGGCACTGAATAAGCATTTAGGGCAAGGCCGTGTCTACCATCAAATTTTTCAGTTCCATCAGCCTCCACAGGCCCCCTGTTTATGGTACATCCCATCCGAAACTGGTCAATAATAGCTGGGTGTGGTCAAATGGTAGTGGCCAAAATTGGTGGAATTATAAAGGACATAATGAATTTACATTTCATAGAAGGGAGTCATTCTAAAGTGCAATGGGCATCACACACCTCCTTTAGGATATGTGAGATACATAGTCTCTTAGGGGTGAAGGTGGGCACATATCAACTCTGGCTCATGAAGGAGGTAAAGCTCAAACTCATCACACATGACCAATATAAATATTAAGTTATTTATGATGGTTATTTTTGATGGTACTCATAATTTCATTATCGTAATTAAATTATTCTAAGCAGTTCAGGTCAACCATGAGCTGCTGGAGGATAACGATTTTAGTGCTTTAAGATAAATTACTTCATAGTATAGGCATCTACCAAGGTCAGTTGGCACTTGTGTTAAAGCCCAATAACTACTTGGTCACATATTATCTTGATAATAGTATACCTTGAAAAAAATTACATTGAAGCTAATACATCCCCACTCATAACCTCATCGCATGCAAGGCTTCATGACTTCTCTAGGGCCGCTCCTACTCTCTGGAACTCTCTCCCTCGTCCTATTAGACATGCTTCTACTCTTGGCATTTTTTAAAAAGCCATAAAAACCCACCTCTTCAGTCTCACCTATCCATCTTCTCATTCCTAACATCACCACCATGCCAGTCCCATCCCCCCACCTATTGTATACTCTGTTCCCCAACCTATGAGATTGTAAGCCTGTCTGGGCAGGTTTCCCTACTCCTCATGTGTCACAACCTGTACCTGTGTGTTATCTTGTGTTTGTATCTCCACTCTAATGTATTGTACAGTGCTGCGTAAGATGTTGGCGCTATATAAATAAATGATAATAATAATAATACATGGTTTTCTTTTTCAGATATCAGATTCACACAGGTCTCCAGCATTCTATTATAAGGCCTTCTCAACCAAACTGTCTACCTCTGGACAACCTGACTTTGCCACAGAAATTGAAGGATGTTGGTTATGCAACACACATGGTAGGAAAATGGCATCTGGGTTTTTATCGCAAAGAATGCATGCCAACGCATAGAGGATTTGATTCTTTCTTTGGATCACTCTTGGGCAGTGGAGATTACTACAATCATTACAAATGTGACAGCCCAGGAACATGTGGCTATGATCTATATGAAAATGATAATGCAGCATGGGAACACGACCGTGGTATTTATTCCACAGAGATGTACACACAACGAGTCCAGAATATTTTAGCTAGTCACAATCCAAAGAAACCTATATTCCTTTACATAGCATACCAAGCAGTGCATTCTCCTTTACAAGCACCTGGAAATTATTTAGAAAATTATATGTCCATTACTAATATTAACAGACGACGATATGCTGCAATGCTGTCATGTTTAGATGATGCAGTTAAAAATATTACCATTTCTTTAAAGAAATATGGCTTCTATGAGAACAGTGTCATTATTTATTCATCAGATAACGGCGGGCAGCCAATGGCAGGTGGCAATAACTGGCCTTTGCGTGGTAGCAAAGGTACTTATTGGGAAGGGGGTATAAGAGCTGTTGGCTTTGTGCACAGCCCATTTTTTCAAAACAAGGGTTATGTATGTAAGGAACTCATACACATTACAGACTGGTTTCCCACATTGGTTACTTTGGCTGGTGGAAATATAGATGAAGACATGCAATTAGATGGCTATGATATATGGGAAGCAATAACTGAAGAAAAGCCTTCTCCAAGATTGGAAATCCTGCACAACATAGATCCTATGTACCTAAAAGCAAGAAATGGATCTTGGACAGCTGGATTTGGCATATGGAATACTGCTATCCAATCTGCTATTAGGGTGAACCACTGGAAACTGCTTACTGGAAATCCTGGGTATGGTGATTGGGTGCCTCCACAAAGTTTCACCAATATTGGACTCAGTCGTTGGCACAATGAGCGTGTTTCTCCCTCAAATGGAAAGTCTTTGTGGCTTTTTAACATAACAGCTGACCCATATGAAAGAGTCGATCTTTCAGAAAAGTACCCAGATATTGTGAAACAATTGCTTAGGAAACTTGCACAGTTTAATAAATCTGCAGTTCCAGTACGTTATCCCCCAAAGGATCCAAGAAGTAACCCTAAGCTTAATGGTGGAGTTTGGGGCCCATGGTACAAGGAGAAAAAGAAAGGCAAAAAAGCAAGTGGTAAGAAATCCAAGAAAAACAAGGGAAAGAAAGGCTCCAAAAAGCGCAAACAAATGTATTCTGGTTGTGTTCCTCCCTCAAGCGTACAAGACAGCTTAGATCCCAGTTAACATTGCTATTGTCCTGTGTACAGCACAATACATATTATACACTGACAACGCTAAGGTACAGTTTGTCAATTCTGATTGACAAAGACTACATTACAGTGAACAAGGGTGCGTTAAAGCTAAAGGCTCTATGGACAAAAAAAACAATTTCTACCTAAGCAATTTTTTAAATGAAGCCAGGATGGGCTAGAACAGGAGTGGCCAAACTTTTTGATTCATGGACCACAATAGGTTCTTAAATTTGACAAAGGGGCCAGACCAAGAGCAGATGGATGGAGTGTTCGTATGAACTATATAAAAAATAATGGCAATGTACTTTTATTTCATAAAAGGTTTGGTGGGCAAGATTAAAAGGTGAAATGTAGTTTGCCTATGTCTGGGCTAAAACCAAAAATATTGAGAAATATTTCTGCCCATTTCTCCTTTTGTGTATTTCCATTCACTTCCTACATTACTGACCATCTATCATTAAGGTACAAAAGTGACTGCAAAACATATAAACCAGCGTTTTCTTTTTTATCCAAATAAGTATTTCTTTAGGATTCTTTACCTTGGCATATAACTTAAGGCTATGTGACAGTCTTTAGAAGCACCAAATGCAGTTATAATGTGATGTATCAGCCGCATAAATTAAACATAAAACTTTATTTTCCAGATTATATTCAAGCCCTCCTACTTTTATGTCTCACATATTTATTGCTTCATTGGGTACAACCAAAACACAACTAATATAACCAGGCTGTCTCTCAGAACTTACATTTCAATTATACCTCAGCCCTTCCTGTAGATGCCATAGGCTATGTCTCTCTGCATACAGCCACAGACAGAGATATAGGTAAGGGCTTAGCATTTAACTATTGACAAAAAGTTACCATTTGCAAATAGGTAGTGTTGCTCTGCTTTGGCTCGCCGTTTTGAAGAAAGAACAAGTGTGAACCGTTTAAAGCAGCCAGTGAAGCAGATGATGGAGGTAGCTTTATATTAACATTCTTTAGAAGGGAAAGTATACATTAGGGAGCTTTGTATTGCCAGTTGTTCCCACAAGACCTATAAAAAACAAGCAATTATTGTACTGCACACCTACAATATATTCTGGATTTCCCTATTTCTTCACTAAAGCAATAATGTGCATGATAGGGAACATAAATCAATATCAAAAAACAAACTTTGCAATAGGAAAATTTACCACCTCTTAAACAGTGCCTTTAAATGAATAATTTGCCCTATAAAACAAATAGTAATATCAACTGGAGCAGGAATAAGGGAACAGTAATACCCTATGCCAGTGATGGCGAACCCATGGCAGATGCACCAGAGGTGGCACTCAGAGCCTTTTGTGTGGGCACACGAAAAGCCAGCACAGAGGCAAGAAGGAAGAAAAGAACTGCAGCCTATTGTCTCTTAATGATGTTAGTTCTGTTCTCCTCACTTCTGATTGCACACATCGCCCTAAACCCTCCCCTCTAACTGCCCCCTAACCCCTGTATGCGCAGTTGTAAGGGTTTCTGTTTGGGCACTAAAAGGTTCTATGCTTTCATTGTGTTCTGTTTAAATATTATAAAAATATAATTTAAGTGCAATTTTCGACAGAAATCTGTAAAAAAAAACTATGAATGTCATATAGTTACACAAGGGATTGGGCATTGTAGGTTGGTATGAATAGGAACGGCACTACTGCACTAGGTGAAAAAGCTGATGATCTGAGCAATACTTCTTTGTAAGGCTACTCTGACAAATCAGTTACTATCAGCTAGGAGATGCTACATGAATTAGTTCTTTGGCATTCCTTTCAAAACAGATTTGCTGTCTTATTACAGTTGCCAAAGTAATGTCACCCAAAGTTCTCCACACTCATTTCAATTACAGATAGTGATGAATGATTAAGTCTAAACTTTTTCTGGTTTCAGCAATGCTATGCCCAGTGGTACCAGTTCTATCAAAATATACCATTGCCAGTGGTGGGAAATCAGGTTTGAATTAAAACCCAACATATGTGTTGATGTATGTAATAGATGTTTGTGTATATTTTTGCTATGGCTTTGCTGTTAGTTCCCACAAGTCAGTTGACTGAAGGATTACATTTTGGTGTTGCTGCATTACTGGAAAGGAATATTTTTTAATTGATAAGGAAACAGATTTTTCAAGTTGAAACTGTATTAAATGTTACTATGTCATATCATTACATATGGATATATGGACATATATTTTAAAGCAGCCAGGAATATGATTTCAGCCTAGACCATCCTTTTCTGAAGTTGCCCAGATGTGTCAGCCTCTCAGCAGGGTTCAGTGGAGGAGTCTTTTACAAGGGTACAACTAAAGGTAAGTATTAGCAGGGTATTCAAAATTTCTCAAAAATTTTAACAAACTCTGCTAAGGGGCTATGATCATATTATGTTCATTTATCTTATCGTTCCATAATCCGTGCTATTCTGTGTATTCAGCCTTCCATTTATTATATTTCATATATCACAGCAAATGTTACTATATATAATGTTTTAGCTTTTTAGTTTTACTGATCATAAAATAGATTTTTGTATTTCTCAGAACCTTTTTCTTTGTACAGGTACACCTATTTATGTAAAAGTAGTCCTCACACTGTATTGTACTGTCTAGTATTGGTGAAGCATCTGCCACGAAAACTAGAAACAAGCCTCAGGCGTTTTCCGCTTTGACCTCCTTGGGAACAATGCAATGATGTAATTTATAAAAATAATATGCACAGTGTGAGACATTGTAAAGGAAAAAATTGCAAAAATGTAAATAAAAATTGCAAATAAATGCCAATGCTTGGTATATTGTTTATGTGATATTTATTTTATTTTGCACTTTACCTTTAGATAATTTGTTTTACTTTGATACCATAGAGACCAAATATGAAAAGTAACCTATTACTGTACATCATTTAAAACCTAGGTTACACAAATATTATTAACTAATGTATTTATAATTTCTATCATTAATAAAATACAGGTGAAATCCTGTTCAGAGGAGAGTTTAATGCCTTGTGTGTGTTGAACGTGAGCTCAAAGTTATGCTGTCATAGGAAACACTGAAAATTTTAATTATGCTGAAAAGTACTGTGGCAACTGACTGCTCGTCTCCTGACAGTTATGGTGAGATTTCAGGATATTGCAGTGTTATTCTCTGTTGTTCTATCTGGAGAGAAAGCGGTACCTGAGAACCGGAACTGCAAGTGTAACGGAGTGGTTAGGGCTGACTGAGTTGAGCCTGTAAGGGGAGGGACCCTGTGAAAAACGTGGCACAGGGCAACAGGTGCAAGGTTACCTCTACTGGCTTTTTCCTCTTCCCTATTCCCTATGGGCAGCCATCTTGGGTCTGGTGGAGAATAGGGATACTGAAGTGGTCCTTCCAAAAGTTTTCCTGTTATGGGTGAATGTAATGTAGTGTAATCCTGGTCAAGAAATAATTTAGTTTTGAAGGAACACACAGTTCTGCAAGTGTTTGGATATTTGAATGTCATTATAGCTAAATTGTTAGCTGGACGATAAATAACTATTAAATATATGTTTAAATGAGAACTTGACTGATGGCCTTTTTACAACTTTTAGAGTATTTAAAGTCAGTATTTACTTTTTTATTTTTTGAAGACAGTTCAGTGTGTTGAATTGTGATGAGGATTTTTATCTCTTTTGTATTTAACTACAACCTATACCATACTGGAGCTGTATCATAAATACAGCACATACACGTACAGTTCTCCTATCTAGCCTCAAGGGCTACTGATGAAAAGGAAATAACTGAACATGTGCCTTCTATTATGTGAAAGCCATAAATACTCACTGTTTTAACTTCTGCCAAAATAAAGAAAACTTATATAAAGCTGAAATGTGCACAACTAATGGTCTGTATTTATTAAAGAGTTTTGGTGCATTAGAAGAGATTACGGTATTTCTTTCTTTGGTACTTTAAATATGATGTTGATATTACTATTCAAATATTACACTGCTGCATTAGGACTAGTCAAGACATATAGTACCATTTATCCAGATTTGACTGACATTTTATAAAATCTTGTATGCTGTGCAGTAGGGATGCAACTTCTAAACACGTTAGAACTTTGTCAGCACTCCACTTCAAATGGCTCTGTCCAACCCTTCACACAGACTTCGATCTCGGGCACAGCTTTAGTTGTTAGATGGAACACCGGTGCAGGATTTCCAAGATCTCACTTTTCCAAAGAACAGGGACTCTGCACTCACTTGTATAATATCCAAAACAAATTTCTTTCTTTATTGTAGCATAAATGGCATTCACATTACATCAGGGCAAGACCCCCAGAGTGTCCTCTCCCCTCTGACATCCCCTGTGATATGGGCGATGTGGTATAGAAGCCCCCATAAAAAAAAATTCCCTCTTCATCTTGGCTATCATTTCCCCTACTGTTCCCCTTTTTGGTCAACCACTCTGCCCTGGCTTGTCCCCTTTTTATCTTACCGAAACTCTCTAACATCTTGGTTTACCCATGCCATTTTGGCTGCCCCCCCCCCATCTCCCTGTAATTTATCTGCCTGCACCCTATCTACATGTAGTATTGAGCTTGAATATTTGAGAATTCGCAAATTTCGCCATTGGGAAGCTTATGGGCATGCATTGCGAATATATATTTTGAAGGTAATTGCAAGGCGATTTATGAATCTAGTTTCGCAATCGCACACAATTGCGAATATTTGCGAATATAGAATTGAATATTAGTAGAATTATTTGCTAAATATCACAAATTCAAATATTGCCTATGCCACTCATCACTATTTACATGCCACCTATCTTCCTGTTACTAGAATAGTACAAGAAGTTCTCTATACAATAAACAGAATACTGGGTGTCCTGCAGTCAAGGAATGAGGCATGAAGCAGGCTCTATCTGAATTGCTTCAGCTTCTAGTAAACATAACAAACCAAGTAACGTAGTACCAGTGTAATCTATTTCTACAACTTAACAAGTCTGGTGATAAAGTTGGAGTACAACTTTAATACATATTTTATATATATATATATATATATATATATATATATATATATATATATATATATATATATATATATATATATATATATATATATATATAGAATATACTGTTTTCTGTAGAGAAGATGATTCTACCTCTTAGGAAATGTAGGATGTTTCATGTACCTGGAAGAATTAATTAGTTACTAAGTGTATGTGTCTTAGAAAATAAACTTAATTAAATATTTTTCAATCAAAGTTTTCTTAAGTCAAGTGACTTCATTTTTCCTTTCATCCTGTTTCCAGAGTCATCATGCACTTAGTAATGCTAATGCTAATGTACTTAGCTATACTAATTATGATTGCAAAGAGCATATTCAATCACTATTTCCTTGATTTGGTGTAAATGATATGGACTGATTCACTGGCTGTATAATTCATCTGTTGTATATATTCATCACTTTCAAATATTAAAGTGGTAGTATCATACTAAACACAAACCTTACTCTGACATTATAGGACCATAGCCAGCTATTTTGTAGGACACCCATCTAAACTGTGTTTATTGAAGATTTTATTAAA
>CM070032.1:163470289-163485801 GCA_036250615.1 Ptychadena robeensis
CCCCCCCCCCCTCCAGTGCAATGTACAGAGTGGAGTGCCCACTGAATGTCACATAAGATGCGATATACAGAGTGGAGTGGTCACTGTATGACACATATCACACAATGTACAGCGTGTAATTTAATACATTGTGCAAAAGAATTCCTCAAAATAAATTGCTTGTATAAGTAATAATGATATATGAAGATAATCATGTGAATGTGGTGGTTGTAAACATTTAATGCCACTAGGATGTTCTGCTTGGTCTTCATCAAACTCCTTGGTTAATGTATTTAGCATTTTTAAAAAAAGCTAAGCCCTGAGGCTGTGAAGTTACTTTGCTGCAATCAAACAAGCCACATTCAGTTAACAAGCTTCTTCATAAGTAGCAAAGAGGTCTAATTGCAAGTGTCGTCCTAAGATTAAACATGACATGAGAAGCATAAAGCCAATGGTAGTATCAATTAAAAAAAGAAAAACAACATGTTTCCTTGATTCTCTAGGCTTCAAGTCCTGGAAGGTCAGTGATGCTGACTTTACCAAATAATAATTAGCTAATAAACTTAAAGCAGACCTTTATTCACCCATTGTTCTCCATGTCCCTTTTAGTCAAATCTCACCTTTTACACACAGTCTGTGAAAAAAAATGGTACCACGTCGCTCCACACATCCAGTGTCTGCATCACCACTTTGTTGGCCAGAGAAAGATTTGGGTAGGGAGATGTTAAAGCCTTAATGGCACTTCCTTCCCGATCCATTAAAAACAATTATCTACCACCATCTAGTGGTCATTTGTGGTATTGCAGGAAGACTGACAAGGAGAGCCTGGGAGGAGAGGATTCATTTTCCAGAAGGAGAGATGAAGCAGTGAGACACTGAGGCAACAGCAGCAAATATAATTTTTGGGGATTATGGAGAATTTTATCATCATTTCAGTGGTAAGTAAAAGTTTAATTCTATATGGTTTTTTTTCTTTATGATAGATATACTTCGATAAATCGTGTTACTGTTTACATCACGTAGTTAGTCTCAACTGACACATTAATTAAATGTGTGTTTAGAAAATCAATCCAAATGTCTTGGAACAAGCAAGAGTGAAGTGAAGCCAATACTCAATTGCCATTAAGTGTGGATCAGTGACTCAAAAAGTATTGATACCCCTGATTAAGAAAGTCAACCAGGCACTCAGAACTGGTATCCAATGTAAACATTTATTTAAATATTGTGCATCATGAATTATTTAACAACAACAATTTTAATGTGTATTTCTTTTTTTAGAATACACTTGTTTTAGAATCTATTTTTAGGATATGTTTCCATGGCGCTATTGGCTCCGTCGGGTCCCCCTTTGCCAAGCTCATTCCTTTGGCTTCAGTTTTCGTCTGCCGATCCGCCGGCCAGAGGTTGACGTACTGCACTACATTGACCTTCCGGCAGATCGGAAGATTGCCGCAAGAACAGCCGCTGCTGCATACAGGTAATGGGGATCGGGTCCCCGCCAAAGGAATTCGCTTAGCGCAGGGGGACTTGGCGGAGCCACTAGCGCCGTCTAAACATACCTACTTACAGATATTCATATATGAAACAAATCTACTACTCATCCTATAAGTACTCTGGTAGCTGGTCAATTTTTTATCTCTCTAATACAGTGGTGAGAAACGGAGTTGATATGGAGGGCAACTTAGCATCTCAAAAGGGCCACACATAACTTTTTCAGTCTATACTGACTTGTACAAGCATGTTATAATGAAGAAATGACAGCAGGCAGAGCTGGAAGACATTATTTTTCATTTTGAAATAACAACACTTGTTTTACATTATTCTTTAAGCATTAGGGAACACTGTAGCATGGTAATGCCCTTTTTTTGTCATGTGTAAATAAGGATATGTTTTTTATGCAGCCCAGTATAATAAACTGAGATTAGAAATGTGTAATGACAGTCATTGTCAGTTGTTTCCTTGCTGCCCCAACTTGGTGTAAGCAGTAAAAGAATAAAGAACATCAGTAAAATGTTATAAATTATCAAAGTATGCGATGCTTCTAGAAGTCATGCTGACTAATCAAGTTTGAGACACACAATTATGTAAAAGTGAATTGCTAATTAATCTAAAGAAACACCAAACTCAGCTGAAACAAGAAAACATCCCGCAAATCAGTGTGTTGATGGATCAGGGCCACTCCTCACTAATCTCTATAGAGTTGCTGTGTTCGTCATTATACTTGATGACATGGAAAAGCTCCCACAATTGTAGAAATATCAATGTTGTCCAAGTCTTTTTTTTTTACCCCCTGAGTATTTAGATTTTCACACCTCTGTTCTAGAATATTCCATATTACCACTGGTTATGAAGGGCTGATTCATATGTTTGTCTGGTGTAATTAGTTAGATGTCCTGTATTTGTGAGTTATTTGCAAGGCCTCTAAACATTGTATCATCACTAAAATTGATGGAGAAATATAGAGAACGGTTGGGGTAACGCTACAAAAAAACATTGCTCAAGCATGTGCAGTTTTTGCACATAAATTAAATTCAAATTTTATTGTAAAAGACTTTACTTTAGTCTTAAAAAAAACTACAAGCGCTTAAGTAATATTTTCCTTTTTACAATATTTCTCCAACCCTTCTCTACATCTCCAGCAATTTGGGGGATAATTTCTTGTTCAGGAGCTTTGTCATTAATTCACAAATTCAGACAGTGGAATTTTCCGAATGAAGTAAAAAAATTACTAATGTGGCCCTTTGGGCGTTCTTCAGCGCCCCCCTCGGTCCTCCACTTGTGGCCCCCGGAACCAAACTTTTAATGCATAGAAACTCACCTGTCTGTGATCTGACTCATCCTCGCCTAAGATATTCTTAGAGCGGGAAGAGGGGCAAGGGACTCGCTCAGGCTCCAATTGGCAGCAATCCAGAGCAGAGCAGTCCATTGGGAACGGCCAACAGGATTAGTGCCTATGCTCCCACTATCCTACCAACGTAAGGGGGATGATTGTATGATATATATTGCTGCACATAAACTCAGAATAGAGGCTTTGATGATATCTATGAGGCACATAACATTTGATTATATATATGGTGGAATATACATTAAAACAAGTTTTAATATATACAAGTTTGTTTTTTATTTAAAAAATAATGTCTTCTAGCTATGCATGCTGTAATTTTTGCCCAAATGTTATTTGCGGCCCTAAGTGCTACACTTGTGGCCCTCCATATCAACTCAGTTGCCTACCAATGACCTACAAAAGGAAGAAAAGGAAGTATTAAAACTTATCACCTACATTTCAGTGGCTAAATGATATTGGCAACCTGTTTTCATACAACAGATTTCATTTTTAATATTGATTTATATTCCATGTTTTTGAACTGTGCCTAATAATCAATGTTTTACATTTCAGTTAAATATTCAGGCCTTTTTTCTGTTATATTTCCTGAATTTAATTATATGTCACCCTAAGTAATTGCTCTACAGTTCCAACATAAGTAATACATATAATTTGAACAATAAAATGATGAAAAGAAGAAAGATTGCTATTAAAATTTTAACATTTTAAACTTTCATTGGTTATGAATAATTGTTCGCGGCAGTTCATCTTTCAATTATGTATAAGTAGATTTTTTATTAAAAGCTATCCTTGCATACACAGAAAAGAATTATTGTTTTAAGCTATGTATATACTTACCTGCTTGCATTCACTCATTAAAAGAAAATTTCCCTGAAATGACATCACAACACTGTCGCCCTGGGGTAAAGTGCCCTCCCTTCTAACTTGCATGCACACAACCCTAAAAACTAGTACTGTTACATTTCCCATGAATTATTGCAGTAACACACTGGCATTAAAAAATGGATGGATATGGCTCTTAAGAAGGGGAGTATAAATAAACGGTGAAAAAACAGAAAGTGGTTGTGAGACAAAATGTGTCTAACAGAAAGTAAAACAGCCAAGTCTGAGGAACTATTTAAAGCAGTGGTGGGCAACTTGATATGGAGGACCACAACATTTTCAATCTATACTGACTTGTATAAGCATAATGGAAAAAATTACAGCATGGCTGTCAGGCTTCAGTGTCTGGCTGCAGCTCTATCCGCTGAGCCACCGAAAAATATTTGCTTCAGTACCTGGCAGATACCTTATACAAAGACACCTGCTTACCTAGAACTCATTGAACCCTGAACCCTCCCATGGACGTCCTATGAAAGCCAGGTCCGTGCTTAGCTTCAATGCCAGATTATTGAGCTTCCAGCCAGTATCTTGCTTCCTGGTTTTCCCTGCTTGTGCCTTCGTTATCATCCTTCGTGCACCAACCCTTGGCTTTGACAATGTGACTACTCTTCGTCTTGCTCCCTTGTGATGGACACCATCGGTTTTCGACCTAAGCTTGTTTTAACTACGCTCCTGCTTGCTGCCTCTTGCTACCACTGTTGATCCTGCCATTACTTGAGTCGCTGTTTCAGCTACTAGACTCTGAGCCTGACCGCAGATCGTTACAAAGGCAGAGCTAGAAGACATTGTCTTTAAACAACAAAACTTGTTTTAAATTATACTTCAAGCATTAGGGAACACTTTATTATGGTAATGCACATTTTGTGTCATATATATCATCAAAGCCTTTGTGCCCCTTTTCTGTTCCTCTCCTCCTCTTCCCGCTGTAAGAAGATCATGGGCATAGATGCGCCAGCGGGGATTGCTGAACAGACAAGTTCTTAAACCCTATGCATTAATAGTTAGGTTTTGGGTCCGCAAGTGGAGGACTGAGGGGGGCCGCTAAAGAACGCCTAAAGGGCCGCAGGTTGGGCACCTGGGGTTTGACCTCCCTAGCGCTCTTGTGAGGTCCAGATTTCTGTACCAAAAGTGCACCATAGACTTAAACTGTATTTTTTTCTGTTGTAGGCTTGGAACTTCCCGTACAAGGGTCTAGTAGACATATAATATAAATAAATAAATTAATAAATATGAATAAAATAATGTTTGAAACACTCAATTATGTAAAGAAAATTACATGAAAAAGGGGCACATCTGGGGAATCACACTGAAAACAGTTCTCTCCATAGAAAACAGTTTTTGTGCGATTTACTTGTGAATCTCCCGCCACCTCCCCGATTTGACGTCATCACTCTGGGGGGATCAGCTTTGTGCAGAAGCCAGTTCAGAAGATCGGAGCCGCGCAGAATGGTGAGTTTGCGCTGCCGGGGCTCGGATCTCTTCCGGATGGCTCCATCTCGTCCAGTGCAGTACTAACAGGACAGCCCTGGATGCGATGGGGCTGTGAACAATTAGATATTTAGGAATATAATGTTTTTTTATAATTGTAATAGTGCGCTATTTATGTAAAACAAAATTGGATAGCTGCAGAACATGTATCTGTTAAATTCATTATAGCAGCATATTTCTTAACACAAACATGTGTGGTGCGTTAAAATGCAATTTATTTTAGGTGACAACTTACTTTTTGGTTTAAGGGCATGCCACAGGATATATGTAAATGATAAATATCAGCATGCAGGGCACCAAAAAATCATACATATTTTTTTCTTTTTTTTAAAAAAAGAGGAAAGGTAAACAGGTGGGGTGCGTTTAACAATCTCCATACACAGCATCTTGAATGGAAGCTGATAATGAGACGAAGCCTGAAGACATCACCCTAGTCTCTTCATTGACAAGGAAGGACAATGGGTCATACCAATGAAAATCAAGGTAGACAGGTTTTAACTTTCCCATTAGTGGAACAAAGTTAAATACTTTTGAATCCTTTATCATGGCTGCTTTCCATAACCTCCTGGAGAGGGAACTCCGATCCTCCGACACTCACTCCCCCACCTAACTTGGTTCAATCTAACATAGCCCTCCTCTAAGCCTTTCCTCCTCTTCCTCTCGCATTCCTCCTCTCTTTACCTGCCTTCTTTTTCCCCTGTTTTTCCGCCTTTTTTTCTTTTTTCACCCTTTAACCTCCCCTCTTTTTTTCTCCCTTACTCTCCCATTTGACTTCTCCCCTAGCTTTCTCCCTTCTTCTTGTTTTAGGGGCATGAAATCTCAGGGCTTTTTCTTTTTTCTGTGTTTGAACTAGTTTATATATAAAAGTTTTCCCCCTTTCCTTCTGCAAACTCTCAGAAGAACTGCAGTGAAGCTCTGATGATTTTTTTTATTCTTTGTTTCAACACTTCACCATAACGGATACCATTGCCATTCTGCTTGCTAAATTGTGGTCCATTCTATATATTTAACCAAAGATACTTTTGAATCAATAGTTAAGAATATTAGTTTGTTCAGTAAAGTCCAGTTTATCAGTCTGTACAAGAAAAAGCGTGAATATCATGGACGTCTCTCAATCCTTTATTGGTATAATTAAAAGGCCATTCTGTCTGGCAAGAATGTTCAACATGGAAACATCATACTAAGAATTAAACATTTAGGTAGATAGCAAAAGCTACCATATTTTGCAGTAAGTAACAAGAAATGTCATATTTGGTATTAACGTGGGTAACTAAGCTTGCTATCAGTTACTTTGCCTTTTGCCTTTGTCTGGAGGATAAAAATGTATTTTAAATAAGTACACTGCTGAACTGTAATAAATATTATCTACCTGTTCACATGTATAACCTTTTCTTGCTAAAGCGTATTCTTTTATTTCTAATAATTTTTCTCTTTTAGAATTTAACCTTTTTCCTTTCTCTCCTAGTTGTATATAGTGAGTTGAAGTGTTTATTCTCCATCTCTTTTTAGAAGTGATAACAGCTGATAACCATTCCATGTGATTCTGAAAAGAAACAAAATGAAACTTCACAAAAAAAGAATAGAACAACCAGCTTCCCAGTTATTAAAAAAAATACATTACAATGTGTCCTGCAGTGGTTGCTTTACATCCAGTAGCACTAATAATTTTCTGGGTATAATGATGAAAGTCATTATTCACCCTATTTCTGTGTACCAGGGGATTCATGGTAATTATGGGTGGAACTATGTTTAAAGGCAACAATCGTACCATTACAATCGTACCATACAATTTCTGTACAATCAACTTTTGTTCTATCAAAACCATGTAATATGAGGACCTTCCTAAACCTTCCAATCACTATGTATTCTATTAGGGAGGACCCGGCACTACATATTTGTTGGTAGATCTAAAGTAAATTGTATGGAGTGATTTAAAGGTGTATGGGGGGCCTAAGTCGTTGTTAAAGATCACAGTTCTCTTCAGCATAAAGGAGCACCAAAATGCCTCTGTATTACGAAAAGGGCCAGGATATTAAGTAATTAGCCACAAAACTGCCAGAATGTGTTCTAGTGTAGATAGGGTAGAGCGATGTTTAAGCCTTAAAGAAGAACCTGCAGCACTTCTTTCATTTTGCAGAGCTACATACCTGGAATTTTAGAAATATTATAGTAAAATTTAAAGGTGCCTAAACTAGAAAGTTGCATAACCCCATCTCATCTGTTGACATTTCTCAGTAAGTTCAGAAACTTGCTCTGCCAATATATTTTAAAAAGGGGACCAACATGCAATGCAGGTGCCCATATGTCTGCTTGTTTGAGTTTTTTAGGGCTTGTTCACATGTGGAGAGCTCACCACCTGCTGTACAGAAGATGTACTGAGCTTTGATTACCAGTGACCAGCTAGGAATTTATTTTGCCTTGTGCAGTGGATTTTTTTCTGTTAAAACTCTTACTTATTATTACATGCTGTACATTGCATAACTCTTTGGCTAAGGTAATAAATAGCAGCACACAACTGCATTGCACACAACACTCAGCATGAGGAGTGAATGAATAATATTGCATTTTATTTTTTTACTATTGCAAAACCACAGCTGGTTTTGGGTCAAAAGTAACTCTCACAATGCAACACACTTGAACCCCCAGATCTCATACCTCAGTAGTGACACCCTGGCATTTCCTACAGTCCAGATGTCAACCTCTCATAGTCATATTCCAGCTATCACACAGTGCTTTTCTTTTGTCAGATTTTACCCTTACATATGCCTACTCTGATTTTCATCCCCCAGATCTCCAACACCCTTAGGAATCCTTTTTTTTTTTTAGATTATTAATTTACATTCCAAATTTCACACCCCTAACTGCAAACTTTCATGTTTCCCTGCAGTTATCCAAATGACATAAATTGTATGCATTTAACATTTAGCTGCTGTCCCCCAGACACGGAGTGCCTCCAAGTTGTTAGTACGCATATGAGCTTTTTTAACAATAATGCAGGTACACAGAGCTTGTTTTTGGCCCATATTGAGTACCAGAGTACCACTTATGTGCCCCCCTGCTTATACGTATCCTTTAGCACAGCTGCTAAAGTTTGTTTTATATTCTTTAGCTATTATTCAGCATGCCTTGAAGCCTGGGACACCATTTTGACACACTGCAGCATTATCTCAAATAAACATGACCATAAGAGACAGAACTGTGTCATTTTTATTTAGTAACACCAGTTTCATGTAAGAACCTGTTGATTCACGTTGAACATCACGTGCTGGCAGTGCGCCAGCTGGGAAAACACGTACAATATTCGGTTTGCCTCCTATACTTTAGAATGGAGGCAAACTTTGACCCTTCCCCCAACAGTCATGTGGGTAAGTACAGCCTATTATGTATTTTCCCCACCCCCTGTTGGTAAAGGGTCTGGTATGCTCTGCAAAAGGGAGACCATGACAGCATGCAAGGTGCCCCCCCAGAACATACCAGACTCCCTGCTGGCACATGTTCTGGTATGTTCTGTTTGTGGTCTCCCCTCCAAAGCAAACCAGACCCCATTGGCAAGCCTATCCTACCAGGCCCCATTCCATATATCCGTCTCACCCATCAATGAAGGGAAGACCCTTTGTTAAGATAAGGGGGGTCCCTTCCCCACAGCATGGGTCAGGCGTTGTGGGGGCGCTGGTGGAGGCTTTTTTAATTTTTGGGGTTTCCCCTTAACAAGAGGATTTTCAGATCCCGCTCCCCACTCTAGTGAATATCTACAGATGATTCAGACCTCCAAAGATAATTTTATAAACATTTCTTGACTTTCACATAGTTACCTAAAAGTGACTATTCAAAATTGTAATCCATCTAATCCCTCGAAGGGTCAATTGTCTTACCAAGGGGGTCTGGAGCTCCAACAATGCGTCCCACGAAGTCCGGCGACTGAATAAAGGGGTGGGCTGATTGAGCTCCACCCAGCGGTTCACTGCTTTCACAATCAGTCAGGCGGTGTTTTTGATGTTTCATTCAGTCAGTGGACTTTGTGGGACACGGACGCATCGCTGGAGCTCCAAGGAAAAGACCCCCTTCATTGGACTATTGACTCTTTGATGGACGAGATGGATTACAATGTTTTAATTGGTTTTGTGACTACAATTATTACCTGAAGGTTTGAGAAAGTCAATGGCGGTTAGCTGCTAATGGCTGGTATTTGCAAAACTTTGTTCCGCTGGTTCACGAACAGCCTCAGTTATTGTTTGTTCATCACTGCTGATAATACATGTTAAAATGCTAAGTTTTATAAAAGCAAACACCAACTGTAGCCTTGACTCACATACGGCATCATTGGCAAGATTTGTATAGTCCACCATGGAAGAGGCCAAAGAATTGTTTGAAAGACTATGCTAATGGCGAGGCGCATTATTGTGAGTGAGTTTTGGTTAGAGATGTTCTTTAAGGTGTTTCAAAGAGGTTATCATGCTCTTAATAATGTTAATAGATGGAGAGGCATATTAACGTTACTTAAACGCCAGCTCTAGTAAGGTTTTGAACGTCTGCCACTTACGTATGATAGAGACTACTGTGCTCATTGGGACAATGACCCTAAACACACAGCAAGATATCAAAGGAGTGGCTTCAGTACAACTTTGTGAATGTCCTTAAGTGTCCCAGCCGGAGCCCAGACTTAAATTCCATTGAACATCTCTGAAGAAATCTTAAAATTGCTGTGCACAGACACTTTCCATCCAAGTTGATAAGGCTTGAGAGGTGCTGCAAAGAGGAATGGGCGAAACTGGCCAAAGACAGGTGTACTAAGCTTGTGGCATCATATTCAAAAAGATTTGAGGTTGTAATTTCTGCCAATTTGGTTACCAGAAATGCAAGCGCATGTCTAGTGTGCAAGGTACACAGGTTTCCTATGGAATCCTGGGTAACTTGTAATGACCTTACCTGGTCTGTACTGTGGTGCAACACAGCTAGTGTGAACAAGCCCTAATTTTATAACAGTAAGAAAAATGCGGTAACACAGAAGAGCAGCGCATTTGTGATAATGTAGGCTGGATTATGGGAGTGGAAGCAAGAAATATTATTAGATATTGCATTCTGCTATATTTCCTTAGCCTAGACAGGCACTGTGCTCTTACAACACAGCACCTAAATATTTCTATAGGCTGTCAGAGTTCAGCTTTACTGTAACACTTTGAGAGTATAGCTAATAATGTCACCTAATAAAAATTAAAGTTACAGTTAAGATTTTTATGATGGCATCTCATCTTCATATTTTGCCAGAAAAGCCCATTTGGCTTTCAGTAAGATTAACAAATATATACTTCACATGAAATTAGACTTTTTGTTGCTTTACATTGCCATATATCCAAAATCTTTAATTGGTTTAACATGAGAAGGCTGTAGGCCACCAGAGTGAGTTAAATAAAATCCAGTTAAAGATGTAACCTGGAGATGATTATTATACACTTGTAAAGCTTTTAAAAAAATTGGCAATATTTATTTTAATAACTTAGAAAATTTAGCTTCAAGCACAAATTCATATATTCACATATTCCTCTATTTTATCATTTCCCAACAACATACTTGTTTGTATTAAACATCATTTAACTAAGATTGTTTTAAAATGTTTGGTGTTATTGTCCTTCCAAGCACATTTGTGTTTCCTTAAATTATATCCAGGAGCCAAGATTAAAGTAAAAAAATCTGGAAAGTCATTGGTTGCCTGCCAATAAACATGACGTACGGCACTCTGATTAATCCACAAAGCAAACATGTTCTCTCCAGAGAAATGAGACAGGAAGAGCAATGACTTGTAATGCTAGTAAAATTATAAGATCATAATACGTTTTATAGGCGGTTTCTATTAATTGGTATATTTAATGGCAACAGTATATTCTATGTACTTTGAGACAGTAGTAGGGTGATGCTGTCTCCCAGTTGCACTGTACTGTAGCCCACAGACTTCCCACTACAAGCGGCTGTTAAGAAGGCGTGGTTCACGTTTGTCAACATCAGGAAACTTGCCCTTAGAAACCCGAACAGTTGTGCATTGATTAGCAGCAGATTCATTAAACAATGTGAAAATAGCAGGTTTATCTATAAAAATAGCTCACTCAGGATGTACTTTATATAGAAAGCTTTGTTATTTGACAATGTTATGTACCGTTATAAGTTGGGAGACATTATTCATCAATAAAATTAATTGTCATGAGGAGAAAAGAAGGGCATTGCAAAATATATTGTATTCTAGGAATATATTAGGTCAATATCTGCAATATTGCATATTGTTTGTATGCCTTTTTATTTTACACACGAAGCAGAGGGAAATCACGCTGGCTACAGAGAGTGGGAGGGATCCAGGGCATGAAGCACATGACGCCCCCCCCCCCCATGGCAGAATGGCTTAACAGCCTCAAAAGTGAGCTCTCAATCATGGAAAACCATATTTATTCATATAGTCCAAAACAGAAATGACCCTCACAGGGGTTAATCAACAACACAAATGTCTTTGGAAATGCCAATCCTCCTGGCTTGCAAAAGGTCCAGCACAGGCTCTTCCCTTTAGCTTATCACAGCCTAACTCCTAGAAGTCTCCGGCCTGGGCTACACACTCCCTGTGTGCCCCCTGGTATCTGCTGCTCCACCGCTGCTCCAGCAGCACAGTGTCTCCCCACCTCATCAGGAAGCCCTGACTGACCCCTTTCCAGTTCCCTTTGTGGAGACACACCTGGCCATCTCATTAGGGTCCAGCAGGTGTACCTTGGTGGAGTGGGAAGGCCCACCCAGTTCCTTCCATTTCTAATCCAGTGAGTCCAGATCCCTGCAACCAAAAACATGACAAATCTGGGCAGCAAACCACTGTTTCTGTCCAACATTATCCTATTCCTTTCCAGGATATACCAGTAGACCCTTTCACTGCTGGATAAGGACCACTTTCACAGTGACAGACAACTGGTCTGTCACAACACTTAGGTGTCTGGGCAGCTTGGCAGGAGAGTGGCAACCCACCAATTGGCCTGGGACAGATAGGAGATTTGAAGAGGAGAATTTAATAGGAGAATTTAAAGAGAAGATTAATTGTTTCATCCACAGGATATCAGGGATTAAGACCCATAAGTGTCCTCATTGGGCTTATCATTGACTGAAAGTTTGAAGAGGGTATTGTCTGATAAGTGTAAGTACATTGTTGTCACAATAGAGTGATCGATGTATTATAGGTGACTATTCACGAGTTCCCTATCTTCCCATCTCAGACCAGTTCAATCAAGGAGGGTCCTTAAAATGCTTCCTAATGTGTGCTTGTATATGATTGTGTCTAAGTACTTCTATACAGCATCATAGCTGTATATAAGCAGCCAGAGATCTAAAGCTGGGAATAGACGGTACGATTTACTGTCTATTCCTTTCCGATTCTATGCAGTAGCAGGCAGCATGATGGCGTCATCACACCCGCCTGCTAGTGCAGAGAATCGGACGGTACTCTGCATCTGCAGCTCATTAGTTCGGCTGGGGGCAGCCGTCCCCAGCCGAACTAATAGGATTGGGCTAAAATTTACCATCCTGTCGGATCTCTGTGCGATCCGACGGGACAGCTGATTTCAGCCCAATCCTCGTCAGTTGCAGCCTCCAATTCCTGCACGACCCGATCCTTAAGGGATGCGGGAGCGCGCACGGCATCGGATCGGGGATCGGATCGTGCAGGAATTGGTACGTGTATGCCCAGCTTACGGCATTACTATAATGACTGACCGTTTTAAATGATGTCACTGATGAGCTGCTTATTACTCTTCTGCAGGGAAATCTCAGGTGAAAGTACTGGTAATGTTTCTTTTGTGCTCTGCCTGCTTCCAGAATTAGTAGTGGGAGCTCTACAGGTAACTCCAAGTCAGAAGTGAACCCCTCCAGAGATCAAGACCAAAAATACACCAGCCAGTATCCTGTTGAAGTGACCCTGTGAGTGATGTAAAGCTTGTGTTTGCATTGATGCACTACCTTCATAAACCCGTTTTTCTTTATTGAGTATCACATGATACAAAAAAATTATATTTATGGGCACCTCCCTTGGAGCCTTTTTCCCGTGAATACTCACTGCAACTTCCAGATTCGTTTACTATGGACACTCTTTGTCTAATGGAGCCCAGAAAAACCTGGCAGGAGTTTTATATCAAAATATATATGATTACAACTTGTTGTTTGAACAGTTTGGGAGAGGTCCCTATTTTGTTCCAACATGGTATTGACCCGTTGTACAAAGCAAGGTCCATAAAGACATGGGTGATTGTCTGTGTAAAGGAACATGATTGTCTGACACAGAGCTGTGCTCTTAACACCACTGAACACTTTTGCGATAAGCCACATCAGTACCTGACCACAAATTTTCTTTTGAATGAATTGCCTAAATTACACTCTAAAGTATTATGGAAACCTTCCAAGAAAAATGCCAAATAAAGGCAAGCTTCATATAGATTTGAATTAATGATGAAAATTTCATAAACATACATTAAAGTCGCCCAAGGGCCCCACTAGGTTCTCCACTTGCGGCGCATGAAACGAACGGGGGAGGATTGTATAATATATATTGTGGCACATTACCTCAGATTGGGGGCACATAACATTTTATTATGTTTGGGATATGTGCCCCATCAATATAATTAATGGCTTTGATGAGATCTATGAGGCACAAAACATTTGATGACCATGATGAGCATTACCATACTACTGTTTTTCCTAATGCTTGAAGTATCATTTAAAAATTACTTCTAGCTATGCATGCTGTAATTTCTCCATTTTAAAATGCTTATACAAGTCAGTATAGATTGAAAATGTTATGTATGGCCCTTAAGTGATGCAAGGGGCCGCACTTGTGGCCCTCCTTATCTACTCAGTTGCCCATCACTGCTCTAGGTGTACAGGACAGATGTATACAAACCGGATTCCCAAAAAGTTGGGACACTATACAAATCGTGAATAAAAACTGAATGCAATGATGTGGAGGAAACAACTTCTAATATTTTTTTCAGAATAGAACATAAATCACAGAACAAAAGTTTAAACTGAAAAAATGGACCATTTTAAGGGAAAAATATGTTGATTCAGAATTTCATGGTGTCAACAAGGCCATTTTCACCACTGTGTGGCATCTCCTCTCCTTTTTACAACACTCAACAGACGTCTGGGGACCGAGGAGACCAGTTTCTCCTCGGTCCCCAGTTTCTCCATTCTTGTCTAATACAGGCCTCTAACTGTTCAATCGTCTTGGGCCTTCTTTGTCGCGCCTTCCTTTTTATGATGTGCCAAATGTTCCTCCTGATGAAGACTAGCCCATTCAAAACACGCGTTGAGATGTTTCGACTACCCCTTTTGTATCATCTACCTTAAAGCCACAGTCTACAGGCATATCAAGTGCCCGGCATCATAAAGGCTGTTCAACTGACCATTCCGTGTCCTTCTGACCCTTTTCTGGACTATTTAATAAATCTGTATGGACATGATATTTTACTCTTTGTGCGGCTATTTCTATGACCGCCCGTTAACTTATGTCAAATAATTTATGTGTTTGTCTGCTATAAATACCGAATGACTACTGTCTAATCAGGTGGCCT
Source organism: Ptychadena robeensis (assembly GCA_036250615.1). Classification (NCBI taxonomy): domain Eukaryota; kingdom Metazoa; phylum Chordata; class Amphibia; order Anura; family Ptychadenidae; genus Ptychadena; species Ptychadena robeensis. Next base: position 163,485,071 of record CM070032.1, read on the forward strand.
TAAAGTCCCTATACCCCGCGCATGCGGGGAACAAATAGCGATTTCTGGGGGGGTGATTCGATCCCCCTCTAAGATCTTTTTAGATATATATAGTTTGGGATGCTGTCCACCGCTCACTCAGACCAAGTGATGTTTTATATATAAATGTTCTCTATGGGTGAAAGATCTGGACTGCAGACTGGCCATTTCATTACCCTGATCCTTCCCCTACGCAGCCATGATGTGGTGATTGATGCAGAATGTGGTCTGGCATTATCTTTTTGAAAAATGCAGGGTCTTCCCTGAAGAAGATGATGTCTGGATGGGAGCATATGTTGTTCTAAAACCTGAATATATTTTTCTGCATTGATGGTGCCTTTTCAGACATGCAAGCTGCCCATGCCACACGCACTCATGCAACCCCATACCATCAGAGATGCAGGCTTCTGAACTGAGCATTGATAACAACTTGAGTTGTCCTTGTCCTTTTTGGTCCGGATGACATGGCGTCCAAGATTTCCAAAATGAACTTCGAGCTGGCCCAGTGAAAATGCCTGAGCTTGTGGATCTTGATTAGAAATGACTTCTTCTTTGCACTGTAGGGTTTCAGCTGGCAACGGCAGGTGGCAAGGTGGACTGTGTTCCCTGACAATGGTTTCTGGAAGTATTCCTGAGCCCATTCTGTGATTTCCTCGTTTAACCTCCCTAGCGATATGCCCGAACCCAGTTCGGGCAAAGGCACACTGCAACTA
>CM070032.1:163515680-163540602 GCA_036250615.1 Ptychadena robeensis
AGGTCCTAGTGACCAACCATGTAAGGAGTATTTTTCCCAATGTTGACCACTATAGGCTGTGGCAGCTTCTAGTGACCAATCATGTAAGGGGTATTCTTCTTAGCTGCTGATTCAGTGTAAAGGAATGTGAGGCTGAATGGTAATAATTATGCTCCAGGCAGTGGTATCCCTCTTAGCTCTGTAAATGTTGACTGTCCCCCAGCAATATACTCCCAGTAATTACCAGGAAACCCCCTACTGGGATAGTCTGGGAGATGACAGTAATCACAAGCACCATCTTACCTTTAAGGGGCCGCAATAAATATCTTGTCTGAGCCAAAGCAAGAATTTTCTGGCTTCCTAATCAGAGCAGAGGGATTGTATTGGCCAGTAATCATTGAGATGATCCTTCAGGACTCCATTTTTATTTCCTGATCACAAGGCAAGCGGCAATGGTCCCCCTCCCCCATATAGTAATGAGTTTATTGCATAGATTTTGTCCGGAAGATTTCTTTACCTTCCACACCCCTTTACAACGCTTTGTTGCTAAGAGCAGTGGCTGCTATGTTAAAAATATCATTATCAAGCGATCAGTTATCAGTTGTAAGCAGAGCTCACACCCCATGTTAACAGCGGTCAGGGTACACGTCTGCCCTTGTGTGTCTGAAAACCTTACATAGCGTATTGTAATTGTCACATCATATTTTGTGTCATTCAGTTATGTTTACTATTGCCATTAAAACTAAGAAGGTCTATATACACTGATGGCAAAATACAGACAGAAAATAGTCAACATTCGGCCTAAGCAGAGAAACTGTCAGAGACTTGAATAGTCTAATGCACTTAGGGTCCTTTCACACTAGCCACAAAAGCGTCTGTTGGCATTAAACTATGTGATAATGCAGCACCCAAATGCGACCTGCAGGCAGTTTGTGTTAACACGTGCTATGGAACTACTTCTGCTATGGAAACCGATGTACCATGCATTAATGCAAGATGTGGGGTAATTCAACACAAACGGGGCATGTGTGATGGGGCCCTTAATGGATGGCATGTAAATTGTATCCACCTCTGTCCTAAATGCTTTCAGTTGTATCAGGGTGGACCACATTGAAGTTTTACTGCACAATGAGACCAAGGCCACAGAGCAAAACTGAAGGTTACCACACACATTACAATTGGACTTCACAATCTTTGTACAATCAACTTTAGATTTACCAAAACTATGCTATATAAGAACTTTCCAAACTATCCAATCAATCTGGATCCCATCAGGAAGTTCGTTACACTACATCAGTGGTTCCCAAACTGGGGGGCAGTCCCCTCTGGGGGGGGGGGGGGCTCTTATGCTTTCCAGGGGGAAGCACATATATTAAGGAATTTTGTAAAATTCAGACATAACCAATGTGACCATGTAATCCTATGGGTTCATCAGGTCAATATGGTGTACTAGTTGATTAAGTGGAGGGTTATGCCCATGATAGGTGAGAATGTGGCCAATGTTGACCTTACAACTTTCTAAATTCCCTCAGTCCTTATCACATTAATGACAGCACTTGGAACCCAGAAGGAGGTTTACATTGTTTATTATCTGCAGAATTCTTATTTTTCACAGGCAGCAGGGGGGCTGGCAGGGAAGCTGAATTTCCACTAGCAGAAAGGTCATCGTCCAGTAGAAATAAAGAGGAACAACAATGTGTATAGCATCTATTATGTAATGCATGCTAATTATGTGTAACACACAGTATGTACACTAAGCACCATGCTCCTGGTATGAATCCAGCCATACACACGGTGGTATATGAAGAACCGATTGTGTTATGCTGTAACTGAGAAGTCTGATTCCTCTGCCTCCTAGCTTCTCCTCTTCTAGATGATGCTACATGCAGATGATGTGCATATATAGGTCAGGAGCAGCATGCAGTAGCTGCAAGCAACAGAAGGCACACAAATAAATGGGTCTAAAAATAGGTTTTCAAGAGCTAGACTAGATTTCCCCATAGACCTTAGATTATCGTCGCCTGATGTAACCAGGGACAGACGGATCAATAGGGAAGATCATGGGGTTTTTCCAACCAATCACAGTGGGTTTCTCTTGATTTAGTGCTGGCGATGCACTCCTAGTCTGCCCACTACTATACAATATACAGCATTTTCAGATCATGCTTAATTGAAAGACCTTTTCCCCCAAAAAATATTTCAGTGGTTAAATCAATGTTTTTTAAGTCCGATTAAATTTTTATAACTGGCATAACACAAGTCTAGTGTAACTACTAGCGTAACACAAGGCAATACAAGTACAGAGCACGCCTCGTATCTGATTCGCCTGGAAGGACCCCATCATAGAGAGCATGATTATTACTAAGCCCTTCGGGGCTAAATGCATCAGAGGAAGTAACCAATTTGAAGATGCTCTAAACCCTAGGTGCCCAACCTGAGGCCCGGGGGCCGCATGCGGCCCTTTGGCCGTTGTTCGGCGGCCCCCCTTGGTCCTCCATATACGACCCCCAAAACCGAGCTGTTAATGCATAGGGCATAGCAGCTGACCCAGCTTTCCTATTCAACTTTGGCAGTCCTACATCAGTAAAATTAGGGAAACCAGGTCTACATATGAGCACTGCACCCAGGGGCAGGAGGGGGGGTGGGTGCCTTTGGGTTTTGACTGCCTAACGGGATCTGGTCCACCACCTGCTGATATATGTTGACAGGGGGAGGGTTTGGATCGATGTTATTTGCGGCCTTTAAGTGATGCCGAGGGCTGCACTTGTGGCTCTACATATTAACTCAGTTGCCCACCATTGCTCTAAACAATGCCTACTGTCACATTAGACACATTTCTTCACAAAAAGAAGCTCAAATGTCATGTAGTCTACTGTTAACGTTGACACATTTCTCTACAATGCTTATAACTAGACAGATGAATGAACACTTAAGCCAAAAACTATGTAGTGCCAGGTCCTCCCTGATAGAATACATAGTGATTGAAAGGATTAGAAAGTTCCTCATATTACATGGTTTTGGTAGAACAAAAGTTGATTGTACAGAAATTGTATGGAAAGATTGTAAGGTGCATGGGGGCCTTTAGGGCCTGCAAACACCTTTAGATTTCTCTATCAGATTTCCTTTAGATCTCATTTTGTTTCAAGTCTACATGTGTTCAATCAGAGGACCCTATACTACATAGTTGTTGGTAGATCTAAAGGATGTCTGACAGAGAGATCTAAAGGTGTATGGCCAGCTTTTTAAACATAAAGTGCTTGTTATCCGCCTTTAGGTTTCAGATAAATACTTGTGGAACCCCCTTAAGCAGGGTACAGACATGAAGATATGGGCCAGATCGATGGCTGTTTCGAGTGCCGTGTGGGCTCACTGCCATCTATCTGGCCCATATAATATGCGTCCATCGTTGTTTTCGAGCGGGTCAATCAATGATTGACCCGCTCAAAAACAGCCATATAGGACATGACCGGTCGATGTCTGATGCTTTACATGGAAACCGCGGGTCTCCATGTAAAGCATCGGCTGAGCTGGAGAGAGAGCAGAGCTGCCTCCCCGGCGCCGCCAATATCTGTGGTCATCACACTGCTGCAAGGAACATCGGACGGCTCAAATGTCAAGCCCTCTGTACCCTGCTTTAGTTTAAACTGCTCTGACTGCTATATCTTAAAAATCCGGGTTAAACTCCCAAGTTCTGCCAAAACGGGGCAATACCATAGTCGCAATACAAAACGCGTCTTTAGTACAAGGGGCTCTGCTCTGACAATCACAAGGTGATGGGACGCATGCACTTTGCGGGTAAGTGCCCATTGAAAATGAATGGGAGGAATGCCAAAGACTATGGCTTTGCCGCAATTTAGCAATTGCATAGTGGAGTTTTGGCCTTTTTACATTTTTCCAGCACCTAGCTCTATCCTATATTTTTTATTTGTCTAATGCCAGAGGTCCTATGTCTAATCTCAGCAAGCATTTTGACATTCATGTTGGTTCCCAAGTGACATTTGTGAAGAGATTATGTTTGTTTCTAAAACATTAGCTTTTCACATTAAACTGCCATGATAATGGTGCAGTCTTAGTGACATAGTGCTATATCTTCCTGGTAAATCTAGCCTACTATATTGGGAGGTGAAGTTTACATGGAAACCTCTGGTTCACAGCCAGCTTGTTCGCTGCAAGCCATAAATCTTTTGGATTGGTTCTTATGTCTAAAAATGTCTAAAGCCGGCCATAGGCGTCTCGATCCATGGCCGGCATGTAGCAGACTCATTACACAGGGATTCCTGTCAGATTGGAGAATCCCCGTCCAAATTAACTGACTACAACAGGATCAGCCACAAAAAGTATTGTCGAAACTGCAAGGTGGGCACCCCTGTAGTTGCGGGTGACTGACCACCCTGGGTTTGGCTGGGAATCGGCACGTCTATGACCAGCTTAAAAAATACATTTTAGTTTGAAATACTAGTTTGTTTTGTTTTAATGCTAACAAGGAATATGCTAATAGGAGGAGAGAGAAAAGTTTTTGGGTAACTACAGTAAAGAAACCTGGTCTCCTCTGCTGTCGGCATGTTGTGCTATGTTAATACGCTGTGTAAATCATAATTGCAGGGACAATCTTCAAACTTTGGTAGGTTGAACAGCATCCATATCTGTGTAGGTTTGCTTTGAGTTTTATTATTGCTTTGTGTGACATTAGAATGTTGCCTGCCTTTTGTGTTATTTGTAGGTTTTCTCATCTTGTATGACAACCACCCAGTGTGTGTCTTATTTCTAAAGCAGGCGTTAAGAATGTGATGCAGTATCTAATAGCTGTAATGCGGTCAGGTAACTGAGCAGAAGGCGTTTTGTAGGAAAGAGTAGAATAGGTGTTGAGTAAAAGGAGATTGGTTTACATTCCATTCTATCTCAAGAAACTGACTAAATAGTATTCCAATGGGACAAATGCTGCCTGGATTGTTGCTGTCCACAGTTCAGCTGTATATGTAGAGAATGGAATAGGTTTATTCATTAAACCACTAGAAAGAGCAGTGATAACATCAAAGTTTAATAAATGATGGCAGCTATCAGAGTCCAGGCTTATCAGTTAAGAGCAGTCAGGACAAGTGGAGACAATGATACCACTTTACATTGTTCAACGTACTTCTGAGAAACACATTGCCTCCACTCTGCCTTTTAGGAAATGGTGAATGGAGGTCACTATAGGACACACTCTGCAGCATGAGATCACACATTCTCTTTACTCATGATGATGATTTAAGTAATGTGTTTTTCTGTTTTTCAGGGGTGCATTCTCTGTGGTGAGGAGATGCATGAAGATTAGCACAGGACAAGAGTATGCAGCCAAAATTATCAACACCAAAAAGCTGTCGGCAAGAGGTATGCATGAAAGTGTTTAGAAATTGCTTGTTTATTAGTAAACAACAAACATACCATATTTTCAGACTATAAGACGCATCGGACCATAAGATGCACCCAAAGTTTTGAAAAAATAATTAGGACAAAAAGAAAATAATGCCATTCAGATTTTAAGGGAATATACAGAATGTTCCAGTAAAGTAGGCAGGACTAGACCATGCAGTATTCACTCTGTATTCCTCCAGCCAAAAGCCCAGTGCCAGGAGGGAGGGCTTCGCTGCCTGGGGTTAAACTATAGCATACACTAGCAGCATCCATTCTCTGAACACACTGACCAACTTATGAAGAGATACATTTTACAATCTAGCACTAACAACTTACCCATGAGTAGCTATTTACATATGGGAGGAGATATGTGTCACAAAATGTATTTATTGCAATGCAGTATGTTAATGTAAATACACAACTCATGCTATCTACTTGTAAAATGTGTCTCTCCATCAAGTTGGTCAGTGTGTTCAGAGAATGGGTAATTCTAGTGCTAATGCAAATAAGATCTCTTCTTGGCAGTGGTTGTTTAGCTTGGCTTGAGGTAATGGAACCCATTTCTGCCTCCTGGGATGCATAGCTAGTGCTGCCAGGATTCTTCATGTTTTATCTGATGGTTGCAACATGTGGAATAAGGGCAGAGAAGCCACTTCCTGATCTATCTTCTCCGGGCAGCAGCTGAAAACAACCCCCGCACTCCTTCACAGACAGAGCTCAGCTCCAGTGTGGGGGAGAAGGGGGAGCACTCAGCTAGATCGTGTGAAGATCCTCTCTTCAAAAAGTCTTACAGACGTGACGCTGACGTCACATCTGTGAGACTGAGACATAGGGGCTTGTTGGAGAGAATTCCCAATAACCCCTGCAGCTTGTAACGTCCTGCCTAGGCGAGACGTAACACAGTGGGAGGAAGACACCCCTTCAGCTGTCAGAAATAAGTTTTTTGTTTTTTTTTAGTCAGCGATCTCTGCAGTATCAGCTGAGCTGAGTGGTAGGTCCGCTTTAATAATTTCAAAGAAAAATCAGCAAAGCATGTCCATTCTTACATGTTTTGAGCTTCACAAGCCAAAGGTGTCTGCAGTTTTTAACTGGTGACCAAATTCTCATAGACATCAAATATAGTGAGTCATATTATCTCAGAAGAAGTCTTATGCACATATTCATGTCCTGTAAGGATGTGTACAATAAAAAAATGGTTTTACTCAAAGGCTGAGTTATGTGGACAGTTACGAATGGCATCTTTGCCCCTGTGTGACCATGAACATTGACTTCCGCTACCATTGAGTGGTAGTCCAAAGAACTAAGATGTGGGTAGTTGCAAGTAATTGACATAGTTTAAAAGTGCTGCACACAGCGGTTCAACTTTGTTTAAAGCTAGCCATACATGTGTCGATTCCTGAGCAATCGATCGACAATCCGATCGATTCCGGTGAAGTCACAGGCGTTGATCGATCGACCATACAAGTCTGTGCCTACCACCTTAGGCCACTGATTCCTGGACGATTCTGTTACCAGTCGATCGATTCGCAAATGTCAACGTCCCTTGATGTGTGCCCGATCGATCAGAAAACACCAACAGGTTGGTTCCCTGGCCGATCCGATTTGGGGGCCATGTCGATCGGTCGGGGTTGATCAGTCAAGGTGGGCTGCACTCAATTCCTCGTCGATCGATCGGCGTGCACGCGCCTGGTGATCAATCCGCCAGTAATAGAGTGTGAAATCGACCTGTGTATGGCCACCTTAACCTCCCTAGCGATATGCCCGTTCGGGCACAGTGTGGAAGCTCACCTGGTCCGGCTGCCGTGGCGATCCTTCTCCTCGCCGGCTTCTTCCGGGTCCCCGAGTGACGTCACGGAGGCGGGACCTGGTCTTAAAGAAAAAAAAATTATTTTTTCGTTTTTTAAATCTTTTTTTTTTTTACATTTTGGACTGGATTAGTGAAATGTCTTTCTATAATCCAGTTCAAAAGTAGATCCAACTAGCAGAAACGCTCCCGCTGAGCGTTTCTGCTAGTTGGATCATCTCCGGCTGCACACGAGTGTCTCCGGCTATTTCCCTGATCGGCACTGGTGTCCTGATGACATCACGCGCCGGGCGGGAGATTTAAAGGTACAGAATTTTTTTTTTTTTTCTGTTCTTTGTTTGTGGCCTATTGTTATCAGTAAAGTTAAGCAGGGTACAGACTGCTCGATATTCGAGCTGTCCGATGTACCCTGCAGCAGCTTGATCACGTCATCACGCTGCTGTCAAATATCGGTGTAGCCGGTGAGACGGCTCTGCTCTCTCTCCAGCTCAGCCGATGCTTTGCCTGGAGACCAGCAGTCTCTATGCAAAGCATCGAACATTGGCCGTATTTACGGTCATGTCCGATATGGCTGTTTTAGAGCGGGACAAACAGTGATGAGGGCATATTATATGGGCCAGATGCTTTCTCAACTGAGGCTGTACTGTGACATTTTCTGCTCATATCCAATCACGTGACTTTGTCTGACACAAATCTTTGTTGTATTACAAAAGGGAGTGGTTGCAAAATATATCCTGGGAATGTAGGCAAACCTTTTCTGGTGATAATATAATCTACTGCATTAAGATTATTTTAAGTGTAAAGATGCCATTACACATACAGATGGGCGCACAATTGAGGACCCAATTGAGCACTGATGCCACGTCATGCGCGGTACCGGGCCATCGATTGCATGGCCATCTAACACGCCCACCCCTATCTTTGAGTGGGATCAAACCCTGCTTGAATACAGGTCGGTCAAGCATAAATCTGACATGTTCATAAATCCTGCTCAGTCTGCATTCCTTTAGATGGGGACCAGGGTCTCCATCCAAAAGATTGAATGTGAATCGGGCACTTTAATTGGTGCTCCTTGATTCCCGTTCATTCAACGGATGCTCGGTCATTGTGACGTCACCACGCTGCCCTCCAACAGGTCATTGATGGTGTGCCCATTGGTACATGTATGGGCACCTTAGGGCAAGATCCATTAATTGACCCAAGAGCCATGGTTGAGTGTAGATAACCTTCCTACTGGCTCATTCTTACAGCTAGTATAGTAATAGAAGAGAGGTGTACCATGCTAGCCATCAATATTTACAAAAAGAGTTCAAGTGATACCCTTTATTGGCTAAGGGCTTGTTTCCATTGTACGCCGGGACCCCTACGCTAAGCGTATACGCTTAGCAGGGGTCCCGGCGTATCTCACAGACTCAGCCTGCCGGCGGATGGTCTGTTTACACATCTGCCGGTGTAAAGGCTGAACGTACTCGACTACGTTCAGCCTGACACCGGCGGATTGGCTCAGCGCAATGAAGACAGACCCATCCGCCGAGCAGGTAAGTCTATCTGTTACGTTGGGACCCCCCGCTAAGCGTGTACACTTAGCGGAGGGGTCACAACGCAATGGAAACAAAGCCTTACTGATTTTTTTAAAATATTTATGACCCTGTAACTTGTATAACTGTGAGTCTCAAAAATCATAATTGTATTAACCTCCCAATATGGGCAAGTGTGCGCAATCCCAGAATTGGGTTCAGGCAGACCACCAAGGAGGTTTAGCCTGAAGAAGGAATCTGACACATCCTGATAGCTTGCTTCTTTATGACTTTAGTTAGCCAATACATGGGATCACTTGTACTGTGCTTCTGTTCACAGCTAGTATAAAATGACTGGATGTCTCATGAGGATACGTTTTAGTGGTTGCGTCTATCCTGGTGGTATGGATATAGGCTTCTAGTCATAACTACCCTGTACTAGATATCCTAGGACATTGTGGTATGTATTTATGTATTTTTCAGACAGAAAGTACTGATGTAGCTCAGGGCTCATTAGTGGGCAGTCGTCTGCCTGAAAGGCATTCTGCAACATGGGAGTAAAATGCTTGTGCAGTATGTTATGAAAAAAATAGGTCAGCGCTTAATTGAATCATATTCCCCTTCATTATTTACAAATGAACTTGCTCCATTAAGGCATGCTGTATTTAACAGCAGAGCTTGACAGAATTTCTCAAAGATAGGAGAACTCAATCAATAGCCAGTTTTAGGCGGTATATGTATTTTTAAAAGAAGAAGAATGAGTTCTAGAGACCTTTAATATCAAAAGATTTGTTCTGCTGATAACACTAAAATAATTAAATCCAGCATGTGGTATACGTTAATATATACATACTGCCAGCCATCAGGTTATGAACCAAGTACTTTTCTAACACAGCAGAGAAAGCCTTGCTGTGATAGGAGCAAAAAGGTGATGTGTTTATTGTCACAGAAACTAATGACACTGATGTGGCACAATATGAGTAGCAGTAGAAGTAATCATCTTAACTAACTATATCGTGCATGGCTTATAAATATACATAGGACTACTACAAGTGGATTTATACTACCCTGGTGCGCACCACATCACACACTGGTAAAACATAAATACAATGCACAATGTGTCTGTAATTGACTAACCCTAAGGGGGGGGGGGGGGTTTTCACAGTGTTGTGTGATCCGTCGGGACCTCTATGTTAAGCACAGTGCTTGGCGGGGATCCTGACGCATCATACTGGTATACACTTTAGCTGGCACTCGACTACGTTAACCCCTGCTTCGGCGGAATGGATCAGCGCCGTGAGAACATGGCATCCTCCGAGCAGGTTAAGTGTTTGTGATCCGTTGGGACCTCCCGCCAAGCACTGCACTAAGAGTATTGGGTCCCAACGGATGTGGAAACATACCCTAATAGTCACATGTCGCTCAGAGGTCCCTCGTAGCCCCTCTCCTAAAAAAAACAACTGAGCTCACTTCTTTAAAATAAATTACAGAAAATGACTCTTGTAGAGAGGCTTATGTCTTGGGTGAACCTACAGGTCACTAGTGGGATAAATGTCGATTTCAACCACAGTCCTGTTGCTATGGGCTATGCTATGGCCCAGTGGCGGCAAAATATTGGGTTTAAAAAAAAAAAGTAATAAAAAAACAGGTATACCACTAGGGAGGTTATTCAGAATTCATTGGCAGGTGGATGCAACCTCCTTTTAATACAAAAGCCCATCGCCACCGCCCCAAATAGTGTGCTACAATCATTATTTATGGATATGATGTATTACAGTAATTAGCTGTTGTTACATGCAATTAACAGTGAAATTTACATCTGCTCTGTAACATTTATGGCAGTAAACATGCTAAGTGAAAGAAAACAGTTTTTAATTAGATAATTTTACTATTATGCTAAGCTAGTCAACACCAATTAGACATAATTAACTCCTTCCTGTTTTCTCTTGAAAGAGAAACAGAATTTTAGTTTAGACAATTGCTACAATAGTTATTTTCCAGTCATCATTTGTAAATTTTTAATTGAAAAAAAAAATTATTTTATGTTTTACCAACATGTATAGAAAGTTAAATAATGAAGTGAATTCCAATTGTACTTGACAGGATAGAGGACGGTGCATGGAGCCATGCCCCAAATCTGTGAAGTAAACATCTGAGTAAAGCTAGGGGCATACACGGTTAAATTTTAGTACGATCGATTTTGGATTCAATTTTAGATCTTGATCTTCTCAACGGACACCGATCGAAATCAAATCCAGAGAAGAACCACATGAAAGGTCCGATCATAATACAACCAAAATTGCCGATTTTAGTTTCGACCACAAAACACAGGAAAGAGTCATATAAATGTGTTCATCGAATACTATCGACCCGACCAACAAACACAATACTACGATTTTAGCTCAATCATTGTACAATCGACCAAAATTTTCCAACATGTCCGATCATATTTTGATCTATGTTTTGACCAGTATCTGACAATTTTCACCAATCGAACCATGTGTGCAGCATCCGATCAATGGAAACTTTGATTGTTTTAGGTCGATCGAACGCTAAAATCAAACACACATACATATTCTATTGTATGGGACAGAGGAAGGTGCACCCTCTTTAATTCTAAAGCTACCCATACACACAGCGATCCCTGTGTGAACGTCATCATGTTTAGAGAATCGGAGCGCACCCTTTGTGTGCTGGCCGATACTTTGGATGGGGAACCCGGTCCCCATCCAAAGTAATGCCATCGACCCGAGAAAAGCTGACATGTCTGTTCTCTGGCTGTTTGCAATTCTGGGTGACATTGATCGGTCGCTCCATGTGGCCAGTTGCGATCTGCGGGCGATTTTGCGGCCAATTGATTGCTGCGAACACGCATGCCGAACGATCGGCCCCAAAATCGCCTTCAGATCTGTGTGTAAATGGCTGACTTAAGATTTCAAATTTTGGGATGTAAAAGAAAATTTATCTAAATGCTAATTAAATACAACTTAAGATAACCAGTAAACAGAGTAAATGATTAAACACAGTTGAATTATCGGTCGTTTACACCTCTGTAAAAGCCCATGGTAATTTACAACTCTGGACCGTTCAAGTAGCACAAGGGTTGCAATGATTGTAGACAAGCAATTATTTATTGATATCAAAGTCAGATGTAAAGTACTTCATAGTCCAGCTAAATGTGCAAAGGTTGTGACAAATACTTTACTTGCTGAAGTCTGTAATACCGGCCATACCCTAGGTAGACAAGTCTGGTAGATGAAGTGAATGTGGGTGGGCTATTTGCTCAGAGTGCATTACATTCACATAAACATGCATATATGCAGTTTATTGCAGGCTTTACATTAAATGTTCCATTTCATCTTATTGCACCCAGGAATTGCATGTTGAAACGTCTGTTTCTTTTCTGCATCATAAATTTAAAAAAACATTTTTATGGAGCTCTGCGAGTTTAGTGTAATGCAGGTGTTGCTATGAGAGGCATGTTGTATATGCATCATGCAGCTAAAGCAACAGATGGGGCTCTTTTTATGACCTTTTTTAAAACCTTGAGGGATTTCATCAGCATGAGTTTTTTTGTCCTTTAACCTTTTCTGTATTTGATGTGCATATTTATGTAGACCAGGAAGTTCAAACAGGAAGAATTATATATATATATATATATATATATATATATATATATTCCTGGTCTTCTTAAAGAATATTCTTAAAATAATAAAGATCTAGAATGTCCATTTGATTTATACTATTTTAGATAAAAGTACACCTTTAGAATATATTCATATACATGTAATCACATTAACCCCCAAGGGTTCTGCCCATTTACATTCCTTTAAAAAAAGCTGGATGGGAAATTAAAAGTCTCATCTACTCCCCCCCCCCCCCCCCCCCCCTTTATATTCCTGGCGTCGTGGATGAAGCCAGGCATATGAGGATACAGGGCACCTATGCCTGCATTAACATAAGGGTCAATGGCGAGGTCCCCAACATAAAAAATATGTGGGCATCCCAGCTCTAGGCAAATGCAAAAAAAGTAATGTACCATGCATTTACTAAGCTATTGATGTTATTGTTCTAATTACAGGTACAGTTCTAATTTTGAAATCTACACTTTTTCTAAATACATAATAAATAATTATATATATATATATATATATATATATATATATATATATATATATACATAATACATATAATAATGATAATATAACAACTTTCATCCACATGGCTATAATACCACCATTGTCAAATATTTCATAAAGTAAACAAAATTAATCTATAAACTAGATTGTGGTGACCAGTTGACATTCCAAATCAAACTTAATGGAGGCTAAACTCTGGTGAAGGAGTTAAATTATTTCTATTGTTTTGATATTTGCTTTACCCCACGCCTCCATCGAGAAGAATAGGTCTGCTTCGAATCAATACATGGGGACAGTGGCGGTTTTAGATAGGGGCAATATGGGTGGCCATCTGAGCGGCTGCCCATCAAGCCCCCCGACGGAGAGCTCTCCGACTCTAAAAAGAGATGCTCCTGGGGGGGAGGGGGGTTCGGCAGGGCACAGATCTCCTTAGAAACGCCCCTGCATGGTTAAAAACAAAAGATAAAATATATAAAATAATGATAAATGGATAATGGCAGCACAGCATAGGAAAAACATGTATATAATATCAGTCACCATACCCTACAACTTATATACTGTGGGGAATCAGCCTGAAAGGGCTGCTCAGAATGTCAGGCCGCACAATCTGCTTCTTACAAGGGCTCCTGCCCATATTTATTAGCAACTCAAAAGGTCCAAGGTAAATACCCTCACAGGGGTTAATAGCTGTCCTTGTGTGCCCTCCAGTATGCTCAGGCACCCCACCAGGAGTCCTAGTCTCAGCTCCTTTTGTGGAGACATTGTTAGGGTTCAGCAGGTGTACCTTGGTGGAATGGGAAGGCCCACACAGTTCCTTCCATTCCCACTCCAGAGTCCAGATCCCTGTCACCAAAACTGAACAAAAAACTACAACACTATCCTGGACTCCTTCCAGGATACACCATCAGACCCTTTCACTGCTGGATATGGACCATTTCACAGTGACATCCAAAAATAGCTTTCTGCCTGTGACCCCCATTGGGCAGATATTGCATGGTGTGATTTACAAAAGAATAGAATTTTCACTTAGTTTAGTGAATAAGATTACCATAAGTTGTTCTGACATTAGTCATCTAATCCTGTGCAAGCAAAAAGTTGTGTTTTTCCCCTTGCATGTGATTATTTGCAGAGTGAATTTTCACTTTGTTTCACCTCATTGATTTCACTGAAAAGTAAACATCCTCTACTGCTTGAGTATAGCAGTCCCACCATCATGGGGGTTTTCTGTATTCTGTATTATCTGTATTCATGTTGCAGAGACATCCTATCAATACCTGCCGTGACATGAAATTTCACAAAATGCACATTTTTAAGATATTTATGGGAAAGAGGTCAACCTCTTGAAAATAATCTTTCTCCAAGCAATAATGTTGCCTGTGTGAGTATATTGTGATTCTGGAGCCAGCTACAATTTCTCTGACTTTTTACTGAAAATTAACAAACAACGTAAGGCTATGTTCCCACCTGGTGATTCTAATCGCGGCGTGGAGCTACG
The DNA here is from genome assembly GCA_036250615.1 of Ptychadena robeensis. Classification (NCBI taxonomy): domain Eukaryota; kingdom Metazoa; phylum Chordata; class Amphibia; order Anura; family Ptychadenidae; genus Ptychadena; species Ptychadena robeensis. The sequence continues at coordinate 163,530,009 of CM070032.1, forward strand.
GGAGATCGCTAGCACCCAGCAATCTCCCATTGGCTCCCGGGATTAGAATCGCGGCTGAGTGATGGCAGCCAGGAAGTGTGGAGGTTGGGCAGGACATCTTGCCCCTCCTCGTTTGATAGTGCTCATAGACAGTGAATTGTTGAAGTGACAAGCGCCTACTCAGGTCTATGGCTGCGATCAGGGGCGATCGAAATGCGGACTCGCGTTTCATATCCGTTGCGGCCCGCGGCCCATTAGTTGAAGTGGGAACAAGCCCATTCAACTAAATGAAGATTAGCCGTGATTGCACACCGGCTGATCGCCTATGTGGGAACATAACCTAATACGAGACTATATAAATAGAATGGAAATGCACTTACAGGAGTCAGGAAATGGAGAATAAGGTACAATGTATTAAAGGGTCATTTACAATATGATTTACAAAGGGTAGTTTACCATGTTAAGCCCCCCATACACCCTTAGATTTTTACCCAATTCTTTGGGCGATTGATCGGCCGAAAAATCCGGTGGAAATCTAAAGCTTAAAAGTGTTATTCGGGACGAAATCAGCCGCCAAATTTGCCTTAACCATTACGGACACGTAATTTCTCAGATCTATGTAATTACTTTTGATCAGGACCAGAATCCCTGTCCAAAGTAATGGTATGTCTCCACTGAGTTGGATGGGATGGATCACTGTGCGATCAGACATGCGGTAGATTCCTGGTCAATCTGACCAGGTGGGCGCACCCGATTTTCTGCAGAGCCACCGCCGTCCACTTGGCGGGAACGCTTACGGCGGTCGATCAGCTCAAGAATAGCTGCCCGTCTATGCCCAGCTTAACGCATGCCTTAATTCATGTCCTAATGGATTCCTACGGAGGGAGCTTGACGGACTGCTGAACGCCGTGGAAACATAGCCTAAGGCACATACATAAGGCAGTAACCCTAGATGCAGGGTGTCTCTGGCAATATCTGGGCAGCTAATGCATATTCTCTGCAATAGCTTATGATGTAAACCATCACATTGCTCATTGGTCAGGACATGATTTTTGGCAACAGAAACAGGAAAGATTGCTCTTTTAACCCCGAGTCAGAGGGTTAGTAATGTGTTCAGTTTTACATGCTGAGAAATAGAACACGCTGTGAAATAAATTGTGATTACTGATGACATAATACCTAAGATTATGTAACTGGGCCTTACACAGTAGGATAATGAATTCCAAATCTGCCTCGCCATAGCAGATCATGAGGTAGAAGGAGATGAAATTTGAATGGGAATTTTGCATAGCAGGTGATGTGTGATCTATGTATGATGTATAAATAACCCACATTACATTGAGTGGGCAGAGAGAACAGCCTCTGACTATGTAGCATATGACATCTTGGTAAATACAGCGCCGCCTTCCTCAGTGCCTCATCGGCCATTGCTGTGGATCGGGGATATGCTTGTGGATGTGGAAGCAGCATTGTTGGAGACATGTGATATTATTTAAAACGTGTCACCGAGAAAGAAACTAATTAGCCCGGCCCAATCAGTGGCCAGGAATATGTTGGCTACGGTGGAGCTACGCAAGGTGCATATTTCCATAGTCGCCATTCACCTCTGTATGTCGTAAGGGATTATCTCTGATTGATAAGCTCCTTACACTGACTGTGTTCTGCCTATTTCTCCTAGTGCTGCTGCGATTCGGAGGAGTTATATTTAGAATCTGTACAGCTTGAGCACGAGACCGCCTGCTGAGCCTGTACCTTTATGTTTTCCTCTTTAATCCAGCCCCCTATCGCTTTTATGTTTATTTTTGAACATATAGATTTTCATAGATGTTACACTGCATATGAATGCCTGCATGCATATGTGTGTGTATATAATTGCTCCATTTAAATGTAGATACAGAAAATATATTGACATACCTATCTATTTCTGTAACAAAGGGTGGAATTTAAATTTGGGCTCAGACTCTGAGTGTTCATTTTAACTCTATATTTAAATGTTATCGTAAATTTTAAATCTGGTTTGATTTGGGGGTGTTTTGCAATATTTTTTACACAATGGGAGGCTAACAGACATATAACTCTTAACGTCTTAAGGTGGCCATACATGGGATGATACCCATGCAATTGATGAATCCTCGATCATAGCGTGATGACGCCAACATGCTGCTGTTCCCTGTCCGATCGAGAAAGGGTGGCCGAAATCCATTCACACAAAGAGATCGAAATTCAACCTGTGTATGGCCACCTTTAGTTTGGATGTAGTAGTATGTACAGACATTACAAGGTGACTCTAACAATACCAAATATAACCCCACCATATAGTATGTTGTGGGTACAATAAAGGAAGTGTAATATGTATTTTTAGTGAACACAGATGTTAAGAGGTGACTTATACACTTTAAAATGCTTTCACTTCCATTTTTGTTGTTAAATTGTGTGTAGAATAAAAATTAGTTTTTGTTACTAATTAAAAGTTCCTATCTACTATAACTAGTTCTGGTGTTAGAAATCACCCACATGATTTCCATAAAGGTAACCATACACGTTTAGATAATCCCTTGATAGATTAGGGACAGACTGCAGTGTGATAATCGGCCAGCACCCTTTGTGTGCTGGACATTACTTTAGATGGGGACTGCCATCCCCATTCAAAGTAATGGGGTCGGCCGGGAATTTACCAACATGTCGGATTACCGCGCATGCAGGAGATTCCTTATCTTCTGATCGCCACGCAATTGGCGGGAACGAGCACAGTGGTCGATTGGCCGTAAAATTGGGTGAAAATCGGCCTGTCTATGGCTACATTAAGTTTGTTGCCTCATATTTGCACTAATGTACATCTTTTGTTTAACAAAACAGTAAGCCAAGCCAAATTATGCACTGAGAAAATATATAAAATATTACTATTATAACTAAAGCAGCATGTAAAGGGAAATCTCCCAATCAGTTAAGACAAGGCAGGATTTCACTTTATTTTTATGTTGTTTTTGCTTACTTCTGTCACCAACACAAGTATTCATTCTCTTAATGGACCACAACAGCAAAATAAAATAAGCAAAAAGGGGGAAAATGTGGCATTGCTTGCAAATCTCCATTACACTGTCCATACCAATACCTGGGTACATTTTAAAATGACAAACATTAATATAATTATTAGTCCTGATACACACAAAATAAATATCACTGCTAGCACCCTCAATGTTTAATGTATAAGTATAGTGGCAAAATCAGAGTGGATGCTGTGAACAACCATTCATGTGTCCACCACAGCTGTCAGGTTATATAGTTGATCTCATACATTGCGTTGGTCCCTTCTATTTTTCAACACCATTTACACTGGTGCTTGTGTATGTTTACAAGTGACTGTCTTTGCCCCACATTCACCATAGGCACTGGTATTTCTGTGTGTATATGTGTGTGTTCTGTGTGAATATATATATATATATATATATATATTCTTATGTTTCTACCAGCCACAATTCCAATTTGGCTGGGGTGTAAAAAAAAAACGGTCTAAGACCCCCCTTATTTTTTGGGCCTAGTAATAGTTCATTATACTCAATGTTATTGTGAGTATCTGGAAGCCTCTCACTTTTGCACTGGTTGGGCTTGTTCTTCCATTGTTATCCGTAAAAACATTTCTATGTTTTGCTCATCCAACTCCACCCTTGCTGTAAGCATATTGGAAGCAGCTACCGTGTGTATACTATTAGGAATAAAAGGAGGTAAACAGTACACAATCCCAGGAATATCACCCCACTGCTGATGTGTATCAGCTAGAATTATCTAGATCAGAGGTGTCAAACTGAAACACACAGTGGGACAAATTTAAAAACTTGAACAAAGTAACAAACTTTCTACAATTGAGGTTTTTACTTCTTATCTGATATAAAAATTAACTTTTTTAGAAATAAACAAAAGTTGTGCATAAAGCTATTTTAAAACAAATAAAAAACCCATATACACAATTTTTGGCCTTTTTGTAGTCTTCATCTGAGCAGACTGATCTCTAAACATAAAAAACATATACTTGCCTTCGCTCTTCCTTATTCCCATGCCACCATACTTGCAGAATCTTGTCCTCGAGGGTGTTGAAGTAGCAAGATACTAAAGGTCCCCACACACGTAGAGAGTGGGGACTGACAGATGAGCTGTGGATAGCACCCTTTGTGTGCCGGCTGTTAGTTTGAATAGGGACGCCGCTCCCCATTCAAACTAATGGCATCGGCCAGAGATTTACGGACATGTCTGTTCTCTGGCCGACTGAGCTTTGGGAAGACAGAGATCTGTCGCCCCATGTGGGCATCCGCGGCCGATTTTGCTGCCAACCGACGGCCGCAACCACGCATGCACATCGGTCGGCGACAAAATCGCCCGCAGCTCGTTACGTGTGGGGATATATATATATAGTCTTTTCACCAGTCCGGATCTACAGCCAGCGACTCAAAGTCCCTCCAGTCGCAGCTGGCCCCTTGCTCCGGTAGCCCACCATTGTGCAACCTCAATAGAAGTTTGGCGTTGTCTAATTTTTACTGTTCACACAGGTAAGTATTTTTTTTCTTTTTACCTTTGACCTGCCCTATCGGCACGTCTGGTGCAGATAAGGAGGTTATAGGTCCCTTTTTAAAATTAAAATGTGGAACAAACAAAGCGTTACCACGGTAACTTGGCATATCAAATGCCAAATAAGACACATCTGTGGCATTCAATCCTTCAGGCTGTATTTTCACCAGCCTCCTGTATACCGCATAATAACCGCAGACATTTTTTAGGGTTTCACCCAAAAGAGATATCATGAGACCTTTATCTGAATGCTCTCCAGGCGCCTGCACAGAGAGGTTAAATGAAATTTGCAGCTTAAATGAAATTTAAAAAACAATCTGCTGGGCTTATATTATTACACCACGGGCCAGATTTTGACTCCTCTGATCTAAGTAATTTACCATATTTAAGTTATAGATATGTTTGATCGTAGACGGCGAACAGTTTAGAATATCCAAGTATAACTGCTTCTCAGTAGAAATCTGCACATGGTGACAAAATTTCCATTCACTGACAAGGAGCTAGCCTGCCTACAAAATCAAATTATTTCTGCACAGTGGAGCTACAGACTGACAGATCCCAGAGGATAACCTTGGGGAGATGATAGATGGATCAGAAGAGCCAGAACATTGTGGCCACTTCTAGTTCTGCAAATTGTGTTGGAAAAGATAGCGTCTCCTAACCTATAGACTACATGTCATTTGAGCACTGATCTTCCATGGTTCTGATCATTTTCCCCATGAATCTGAATCCCTGGCCGGAAGCAATAAATGCCTAAATAAGAGGATGTCTGAATGCCTAGGTTCCCGGTTGATGAAGAGGTCCTCACTCAATGCTTGGTTCCAAAAAAAAACTTGAAGTAGTTTTTTATCATTCAGTCTTAATGTGAAAGCAAAGCATGTATGAAAGCTGGTAGTCTTTGTAAACATATAAATCCTAGAAGAACCATACACATAAAAAACAGAGAGCCACTGATTGTTCCTTATTTCAACCATTATCACCGTATGTGTGTAATCTGATCTCTCCTGATATTCAATCATTTTCTTATTACAAGGATTTTTTTTTCACAACACTGCTGTACATCATTATCTGGAAAGCAATTTCTTCTACCTCTTCACGCAGACTATCAAAAAGTAAAATTGTTAATGTCATTTTAAACACTGAAACACATGAGTTTAGCAAACTTTGACCCAGTAGAGTTTTACAGTCAAGGTAAGGTTAAGCTACCCAGATTCTTTTGATTCTTGATAGTGTGGGTATGATCTAATGGTTGACAAGCGGATTTTTGAGCGCTGATAGCTTGAGAGATTTAAGGTCACCATACACCTTACAATCTTAAGCAGGGAACACATTGTTTAATATAGGAGCAGTTCAAAGTTCCCGGCAGCAGCGCGATGATGATGATTCCATGCAAAGCTCCGACTATGCTTTGCATGGACACCCAAGGTCCCCATGCAAAGCAACTTTTCTTCTACCAAAACCATGTAATATGAGGACCTGTCTAAACCTTCCAATCACTATGATTTCAGAGAGGACCCGGCACTACATAGTTGTCCGTAGATCTAAAGGAAATTGTATGAAGTGATCTGAAGGTGTATGGGGGGCTTTAGGCTGAAGACACAAAGCAATTGTCATGTTCAATCCAATGCACCATCAGATTAAACCAGAATTGGAATGGAATGAGCTGACTCCTGGAAAGAGACTAAATTGTGAGTTTCTTTTTTAAATTGTGAGTTTCCAAGCAGAAGCCTTGATGAATATTGTAGTAAAGTTCACATGTTTTAATGCATATGAACAATGAAGTCCATTCAGACAAATTTAAATGACTTCCTATCCAACAATAATTATCAGAAGGGCGGAATATCATGGATGTGTGTACAGGCTGTCGGAGTTCCAACCAAATGGTTATCGAACTAATAAGTAAGCCAAGCACAAAATTGGCAGAGGACAAGCCCTTAACAAAACATTTCTGTAGTAGGATCAGGGGCCAGTGTAAACTGGCTGAAATACTCAGTAACACTCTCCAGTTTTTTGTACCTCACCTGTACAGTACATAGCATGGCCAATGCACAATGGAACTCATGGATGCCTTTAAAAATGTGGTCATTAATTTCCATCAATTCATGAAAGTTCAGTAAAGCAGGGAACACAGGGCTCGATATTGGAGCCGCTGTCAGATATCGGAGGAGAGACAGCTCAGCCGATGCTTTGCATGGAGACCCCACGGTTTCCATGCAAAGCAACGGATATTGAGTGTGATTTACGGTCATGTCCGATATACCTGTTTTTAAACGGGAAAACTGGGATGGCCGCATATCATATGGGCCAGATAGATGGCCGTAAGTGCGCACAGCGCTGGAAGCGGCCATCGATTTGGCCCATATCTACACATATGTACCCAGCTTAAATCTCTGCTGTAGTTTGAGATATGTTGGTGTAATTACCAGTGAGCATCAACCTATTACATTTTACAAAACTTACTTTCAAGCTTTTTTTCTTTGATTAAGGGAATGCCAAATTTTTGCTTCTGTGCTAATCTTGAAAATGACAGCCCTATGAAAGTTTCAATAAAATACCAAAAAATGGCAGAATAATAAATAACTTTTTTATAGGTATACAGTGTAATGAAATGGACCTGTTTAAATCTGATAATAATAAAAAGAACTCCTTTGTGACTGTACAGGTAAATTATCCCCCGATGGCTCATTAATATACAAGCAAACATCAACAAAGAAGGGATACTCATCTGTGAGATCAGCACTTAAATAATAAACCTTATTTGTGTTTACATAACAACTGGACTAGTGAGTGGAGGATAATATTAGATTCAACTACAGAGGAATTCTTAGCCCTCTGAAAATGAACGGGCTTGTCCTTTGTGTAACCTTCAGCTGATACAAAAGTCATACCATGCACTAACAATAACAGCAACACTTGCAGAATGACACAGAACAAAGATTAACCTCCCTGGCGTTACGTGCTTTTCGCGCCATTTTTTGTGGCATGAAAAGCCACCATAATGGAGATTTTGGTGAAGCACACTGTACTCTGCTGTGATTCCCCGCCCAACTCTTTACACAATGCCAGTGTCAATTAGACACTGGCGATGTATGCGGGGAAAAGCAACGCCCCCTCCATTAATATGGAGTTCTATGGTGCTGGCCACCCCGATGATGCAGAAGACTCGGGGCCAGAAAGAATCAGTGAGCCTGCACACAGAGCATCAGTGAATATGCCTGATTATGGCATGGGCACCGTTTGTTCTAAGAACGCAGCACATATAGTGTGAAAGGGCCCTAACAGGATTTTGTTGACACTATTGGTTGACTGACTAGCATGTTCACTGGTTAATGCGGCAAGCACCCCTTCATTTAATAAGAGAGAAGAAGCCATAAATGCTTCTATAAAAAATCAAATAAAAGGTTCTTCAGGGGAAAACCTAAATCTATGGTATATACTTGAGTATAAGTAGGGGCGGACAGATCTTTCTGCACCCGATCTGACCGGCAACAGAACAATAAACTTCTTGCCAGTGAAGGGGGCGGGTCAAATACCCACCTCCATCTCTAATGATAAATTTCCATTGTTTGCAACCACTCCCAAGTTGTCTCCTGCCAAGGCAGTCCCATGAAGATGCCTAGCAGAATACATGACATCAGTCAGCCAATCACATAAGGAAATACACAGTATTCGTGAAACAGGACTACAGGACTGTGGAGTAAAAGGTCAGTAGGTGATGGCTAAATGTACAGATGCCACCCTTCATAGATATAGGGGCATATATTAATTTTCTTTGCATGCATGGTAATACAGCCAATATAGTGGCATGACATTTCAGTGCAAATATGTGAATATATAGATACAAATTCTAAGCCTACTTTTAAGACTATAGGTCCTCTTTCATGCTTTAAAAAGTGTTCCAATCAGGATAACAGGTCTAATTGAGGCATGTTTTATTCTTCAAATGTGTTAAGTATTGTTGCTGTGCTGTTCTAAGAATATTAATTCACTTATTGTAAATTTTCTCATATCAGGAATATCAGCTAGCTCTTTACAACGTTAATTGAATTACATTTATCCATTACCTTCTACAATAATCTTGTACTAAAATGTCCCTTCTAGTCGTGAGAACTCATGGCCAAAAACACCTTTTTTAGGCAGCCCAAATAGCTTTTGGTTTAGATTTAGGGTTAACAAGTAAGGAAATGTAACAGGCTAAACTGGAAGCAAGAAAAGGCAAATAAACAAGCAGAGGGAGGTAGTAACAGATAAAACTTTTACTATAGACCTGACCCATTCCTGTCAGATGCCAAACTTGATATACTGTGTTATGATTTAAAGAACTGTGCTTCCTTAAAGGGACTTGAATAATAGCATACATTTGTTATGTACTATATACCGTATATGCCGGCGTATAAGACGACTTTTCAGTACTTTAAAATCCTCCCCAAAGTCGGGAGTCGTCTTATACGCCGGGTGCTGCAGGCTGGGGGGTGCAGGGGACCATCTCTGGAAGCCGTTACTGTCTGTACGATTCCGTGCTGCCTGAATCTGCCACGCTGACTAATGATACATTGTATCAGAGCAGAGCAAGGGAAGAACAGGGCAGTGTTGCCATGGATACATGATGCTATGCAATGATTACGGAGAACACAGGCTGTAGCTGTTTTAACCTTTTTACATTCATAGCAGAAAAACCATTTGTAGTATAATGATGAAACTTTCAGGGTCAGTAATTCTCACCTACTACTACTTACACCCCGGGTAGTCTTATACGGCGAGTATATAACAAACTCTATATTTTAACTGTAAAAGTTGGGGGGTCGTCTTATACGCCCAGTCGTCTTATACGCCGGCATATACGGTATATATATATATATATATATATATATATATACACACAAACAATATATATTCATGAATGCAGCGAGGGTAATAAGTATTTGAATCCCTGCTGATATTGTTTGTTTGCCCTCTGACAAAGAAGACTAAAAACTCACAAACTATGTGTGCTAAAGATAGACTTGATGTAAAGGAAATAAATATTTGATCTCTTTGCAGAAGATGGTGGCATAACTTTTTTTGGCAAACCAGAGGTCAGGCATTTCTTGTAGTTGACCACCATGTAAGAACACATCCCAGAAAGGATTTTGACCTGCTTCTCTAGCAGATTTTCTCCTAGTAAGGTTTTGAGACTGGTGGTTGGGAATTCAAATCTTCAGCTCTCTACACAGGTTGTCTGTGGGATTCAGGTCTGGAGACTTGCTAGGCCACTATAGGACCTAAATATGCTTTTTCCTATTCCGTACTTATTTCTGTACTCGTTTTTAGATATTGTATGGATTTGGCATTAGGGTGAATCTGACATCTGTTGCATGAGGCTCAAAAATCATCTCCTTTGATCAAATGATGAAGGGCCCTTTTGTAACCCCTTTTCTTTTGGTGTCATACTTAATGTGGTAGATTTATTTAAAATTGTAGTGTTATTAGGTTGTATTAAACAGTGACAAAACGCCATGTGTATTCAATCTGGCTGCGCAATGTGATCCCATTGTTAGAAAAACGACAATCTTTTATGTTGTAAATAAAAGTGCTTTTGTAAGGGGTCCTTTCAGAACCTCAGTAACTTTAATGTTCGCTAACAAAAAGACTAAAAAAGTTTATTATAATGTAAATCATTGTGACTTAATTTGCATTATTTATATATGTAAAATGAAGTTGCCATGTTTGATCACTACTTCTACCCCCTTAGCAGTGTTGCTCAAGTTCATGCCCTTCCGTTCATCGTATCTATTTGAAGTCTACCAGTTAAAATCTGCTTAAAAGCAGCAATAATCTCTGCAGTCCTTATAGCTAGGTGCAGTGAGAAATGGCGATCTAATAACTTTGTTTTTCTTTTTTTATAATGGCTAAATTATAAATGGACGATAAGGGCTTAACTTATAATGATAATCCCAAGCTCAATAGGTTCAATAGTGACCATGGGGTAAACCAAACAGTGTGGAAGCCCCTGGCTTTCCCCTATGGCAGTTGTTCCTAAACTTTCCCTGCAGGGCCCCCCTTTTCTAGATAGGAA
>CM070032.1:163540636-163557707 GCA_036250615.1 Ptychadena robeensis
CCCCCCCCCCCCCCCCACTCAAACCACTCAGTTTCAGATTGAGAGCCATTTGACACTAGTCATGTTTGTGTTGTAGCATGGTTTACTAGTACTTATGTGAAATGGCCCCCAAACTTTATTTAAAATACAACTCCTATAAATGTATTTGGTTTTCACACCAGTTATGCAGAAACTTGTATCATATATACACACCAATCATACAGAGACATTCACATAGAGACACACACACAACACTCATACAGATACATTCATCATTCACACACACACACACACACACACACACTGACACACAGAGCCACACACATTACATGCACTCTTCTTACTGTTTGTAGCTAGTTCCTCTATAGTTGGCTTTCTTGCTTGTCTCTCCCTGAGCCCCCTAGCTGCCCCCCCCCCTCAGAATACATCCACTTACCCCTGGGTCCACCCCCCAGTTTGGGAATCGCTGCCCTATGGGAAATTGCATGCCAGTTTATACTGGCACGTTATCACCTGCCGGGTGTTGTGGGTCTGTCTGCGTCATGCAGACACACGGCAGTCATTGTGTTATGTGACGTGAAACAAAATGAGCCCTGTATTTTTGGCCATGGTTTAGAAAATGCATGGAATAGGACGCAGTGTAAATAAAGTCTGTGTAGAAGAGGAGATAGACAGAGGGAGTTTTTCCTCCTGCCTTTGGTAGACTGTTGGTGTAATCTCAACCAAAAATCTAAATCACTTTGAATTATAAAATATTTTTTGTGATAGGTTAGAACCCAGGTAGGTCTGCTTTGCATTCTACATGCTGTTGTGTTAAAGCAAAATAAAAGCGAGGTTTTATTATGCAGTTACGTGCCCTCATGGCTATTGGCTTGCTTTAATTTGTTGTAATTAGTGATCAGCATTTTAAAACAATTTGCTAGCTTTAATGATACAGAGGTGTTTCATATGGATTAGCTTTCTTATGGCTGTTTTATTAGCTTGGTTAGACAGCACTTATTGCTTTCTCCATTAGGATTGCTTTATGGGGTAGCTACAGTTGTATCCAGCGTGAGTTCTTGGCCTAATTTGTGAATCATCCAATTGAAAATATTTGTATGTAAAGATTCCCTCGGGAAACTGAAGGGTAGGAGCTACCTCATTTCATCCAGCCTATTGCTGGCAGCCCTGCTAGATATATTTAGGATCTGTAACATGTAGCAGTTTTGTGTTTCAGCTGAAATCTATTGGTAGGTCAGAGCTGTACTTGGTAAAAAGATGATCATTTTTTCTGGGAGTTACAGAGACCTTTAGGTGGAGATATCTGGTCAGTAACCTTCTACTTAATGGACAGATAATCATATTGATTGATGACAATGCTCTGTTTTGTAGTTGGTACAGTACACAATTGTCTTATACAGTATGTAAACACACATTCATCATAATTCAGATGTCAAGCATTTCTGCTGTACATTTTAACTTTATTGGTAGCTTAGAATGTAAAACCTGTCACATAAATGTATCTGCAGGTCCCTTGCCTCAGGAAAATGCTCAGTTTTTACAACAGTTTGTGATTAGTGATTTCTATATTACATTTAGACTGCGTCTACACAACAGATTTCTGCACGGGTTTCCCCACGCATAGACCACGGGAAAAACTGCTCAATGCAGCCACCCGCTGTTCTCCCCTATGGGAAATGCCGTGGCAGTCTATACTGGCGCGTCATGCCCGTGTTTTGGGGCAGGGGCCTGGCCGGGTGTTGGGGATCCGGAGGCGCCCAGTTTACCAATGGGTGCAGTGTGTTACGCACACAAACCACGCCCAGTTTGTTAAAAGAAATGTGTAGGATGCGGTACTGTCGACGAAAGATTTTGAATTGATGTGATGGTATCAAACAATAATGTTAAAAACTATAAAATGAAAGATAAGACGATTGTGTTTTCAGTACAAATATATTTAAATGACCAAATCAAAAAAAAATTATAGATAAGACAACTTCTTATGATAGTCAGCACATTCCTTAATGGCGAGATGTTTACACACAATTTACATGTATTTTTAAATTGTGCTCTTTATAATTCTTCTCCAGTATTTTTTAAAATATAATTTGTATTCTAGTTATCTCTGCCTATTTATTCCCACCTCTGTACAATACAAAAGATGTGCCGAAAGGGAGTCAGCCTTTGCGTTGCCTGACAACAGAAAAGCAAACATGATCTGGGTTTTTTCCCTGGGCTCATTTGTATTATTAAAATAGTCCCACCACTTGTCATGTGGAAGGTGAGGAGAATACAGTACAGATAAAGCCCAATGGAAGGGCCGTGTGATGTTAGTTGTGGAGTGTATGTTGGGTGTCAGAGTCACTAGCTTGATCTCATTTACAATATTTATTTATTAGCAATGAATAAGGTATTTTAACCCAAAAATACTCAACCCTCACATTAGAACATCTGACAGCATCAACTAGCATTGATTATTTTGGCACAATATATTAGACAGCAGTCAGTTTCTAAAGGTGATGTGTCGTAATAAAAAAAAAGTGTGAGGATCTGAGTGACTTTCACAAGGGCCATTGCCTAGACTCATTGGTATGCATGATTGGCAAACCTTAGCCTGTCTGTTCTGATACTGCAGTAATTTAGGAGCCAAATGCATTTAAAACAATAACTTATGTTTTTGTTGTCATTAGAGTTAACACATGACTGATGTGAGCTGACTAGTCTGCATTTTACAAGTGGAGAATCTATGAAGAAACTTTTTACACTTTTCAGGATGGCTCCTTCATCTCTCACCCCCTCCCCACCAAACCTTCCCAGGCTTTGTAACCTAAAAGAAGTCTAATGGGTTTCCTTTATGTATAAAAGAAGTCTGGTGTGATCCGGTGAAGGGGAGATGGGGGGAGCACCCTTGTTCTTCAGACCATATGCCAAAAAGGGGGCCAGGTTATTCAATGGGTTGGTCCCCATGTGATTTTTTTTACAGTAATAAAAAGATTATTTTACTGAACTCTGTCTCTTTCCTTGAAAGACAGGTCCTGGGGAGCGTTCACCTTAAGGCAATAGAGGCGGTTGAAACCCCAAAAAGTCCCTTGTACAATGCACATTGTACACACAAATGCAACACAATCCTAACACTGTATGCTATCAGAATGCTATGGTTAGTGTTAGTGCTTTATAATACTTAAACAAGGTTTAATATATTTTTGGTATTTAAATGACCTTTTTTGGTAGCAAGCATGACTTTTGTATAATATTAATGTCATCTAAGCATTGATGACTTACATTTGTCTTTGGAGGGGTGTGTGGTTCACTAGTCAATTACTTCCCATAGCTGTTTGCAGGACTATATTGGGTATAGCCTACGGTAGTCCAGCTGGTTGTCCAGATGTGCCCATGTTACTCAAAGAGTTAATGTTTTGATGAGAAAATACAAAATGTTAATATACACATGATGAATTTAGGAATAAGTATCACATTTCTTCATATGCACTGGATCTTTGCCAAACTGTTGTGAGATAGATTTATAGAATGATCGTTCGATGAATCGATGCGTCCCACTTTGGGTGCTTAAACTCGGGACTATACTTTGGATGGGGATCAATGGTCCACATCCAAAGTAACTACGATCAATCAGGGATTTACCAACATGTTGGAACCCTGTTCAACCAACATTTTCTTGGAGCAGGATTGATCGCTTCATGTGGGCAGTGTTTGATGCGCACATTGTTCTTTCGCAAGTCAAGAGAAAAATTGATCCGTGTATGGGTACCTTGCAATTTGTTTAATCATCCATTGTAAGTGGAATACCTGTGCATCACTGTGAGCTTGCTTAAACTAAATGGAGGGCTTTCATAGTACTAACATACTTCCTATACTAGTGTGACAACATTTCTCTATAGGCACAGTATAGTGACTGCCTGAATACTATTGGAAGTGTGTTTCTGGTTTAATTAGCAGGTGAAAAAAAGCCTGAAAAAACAAAAACAAATGCAACGATGTTCTGTGATATGTTGCATTATTGTTCTTGTACATTCTTCACAACAAGTAAAAATCCTATTATGAGTTGTTGGAGCAAGTACGTGCTCTCATTATGAGTTATAAACCAGCAGTAGGCAATGGTTATAATATGCCTCTCTAGATACGGGTTGTCATTGATTTCTTGACATGATAACAGCACTGCTAGAAGTATCAATCAAATATCAATAAAATGGAGTGAAGAAACAAATCTACAAAAATGTGGCTGTGGTGGAACAAAACAACAAGAATAACACAACACATCAAATCAAATGTAGACACGAGTCCAGAATGAAGCAAACCTCCCAAAGTTAGACAAAGGCCAAGACATTGTTAGCCTACTGTGTGGATACTTTATCTTGCTTTAGGCCAGAAGACCTGAGCTGAATCCACCCTTTGTCCCAGTCCTACAGGGCCTGAAACCGATTTTACTGTTTACATACTGAAATGTACATAGAAACTCACTGACTTCAGAGGAAAGCATAGTCATGTGTTTGTAAAAGATTTCCAGAGATTTCTGTGGAGTTGAGTACTTGCTTTTAAAGTAATGTGATATATGATGTATCTACATGTGGATAAATATTGATTGAAGATATAATCATCTAAACAGTAATAAATGGCACATGGGTGAAGGGTACCCTAAAGCCTCTTATACACATTCAATAAATGTTACTGGGAATAATCTTTCTTGATGTTTCCCAATGACTTCAGAGGTAATAAGTACTGTACAGACAGTTCTTGTCTTGTGGGGGAAGACAATCAGGGGTGAGGGGGTACTTCACTTCCTCCTCGCCAAAAGAAACACCAGGTGTGTCATACAGGTTTATTCTTAAATAGTCTGGATGCTATACTTTAACCTTCTGAGCGTTCTCCCCGAATTAACTCGGGCTGAGTTTCATGCATCATGAAACTCAGCCCCAGTTAGCCAGAGGAGCGCCCGAAGTCTCGCCGTCTTCTGACGGCGGTCGGGAGCATCGGCATGCATGCCGATGCTTCCGGGTCCGCCCCCGATCGCGTCACCGGTGACGCGAAGGGGGCGAGGGTAGGCGGCGCCATAGACCTCCATGTAAATGGAGGGGCGTCGCCTTTCGTCAGCATAAGTCCGGCGTCTCCAGTGACGCCGGGCTTATGTTTACTACCCTGAGCTGAGCTGGCAATCGCGGCGGAGCACATTGTGCTCCACCGCGATTGCCCGTGGCACGGTTATAAAAAAACGTGCCACATGGCAAACGCTCAACATGTTGGTAAATCCCTGATTGATTGTAAAGCCCCCCATACTCCTTAGGATTATATCCATTATAATCTACTAACAACTGTGTAGTATACTGGCCTTCCTGATAGAATACATTGTGATTGGAAAGATTATTAGAAAGGTCCTCATATTACATGGTTTTGGTAGAACAAAATTTGATTGTACAGAAATTGTATGGAAAGATTGTAAGGTGTAGGGGGGCCTTTACACATATGGTACTAGATCAGGGGTGTCAAACTCTAGCCCGGGGGCCAAATATGTGTAATTACATTTTGCCCGTGGGATTGTAGACAACCAGTTCTATTTAAGGTATAAATGGCACAGTTTTGTCTTCAGGGCGTTTCACTGAGGTCCAGATTTCTGTACCAAAAGCATTACACTAAATGTTGTAGCCCTGTAACTTAGTAAAACATGTCCACACAAGGGTCTAGTAGACATCCTGAATATAATAATGTTTGAAATATATGAAATAAATATTATATTTAATAATGAAATTTTATAGAAAACACACAACACACATTAGAATGGGAAGTGTCCTCTCTGGGTCTTTTTCGCCGCTGCGGACAGGACAAGCAGCAGTGGACACAAGCCCATACGACATGTATTTACTTGTTATGTGTTTTCCTTTATTTTGAATTTGAAAATCAATCTAATCCAACATGAAAGAAAATTCCTAATAAGTAAATACTTTTTTATGTGTTTTTTTATTTTTAATTTAATTGGATACAAAAGAATTATCTTATCCATACCAAATTGAAAGAAAATACATAAGAAGTGGGAAAAAATAATTCAAGGTGATCACAACTTTAAAGCATGGGGCTTAACACCAATGGCACACTAGTGATTGTGTGGATAACTCCCTGGTCACAACACCAATGTCTGCTGCATTGTTGCCTTGCTGATGAAAATCCCTGTTCCACCGCAGTATGGATTAAATCACACAGTCACTATGAGACCACTTATCGTCTCTCTCCCAACCATTCAAGATCTACAAACTAAGGAACAGACACGACATGGGGTTTTCTATAAGCATAGAATGTGGACGGGCAGGCCACCTCCACAAAGTTGACAATCCCTGCACTGAGCTCAGAAAGAAGTAATTCATAAACAATTACATATATGAACAAATTATGGCTTAAGGATAATAATTACAGAACAAGAAGTAGCATCAGTGCTATGTAAAGTGACAGTTACACTATACTTTAATTACAGGGTTAAATGAAAGTAATTGCTGCTAAGCTCATCAAGACTCTAAAAGGGCTCAATAAAGATTTACTGTTTTCCTGCTATTTGACTCTAGGACTTTACTAAAGACCATAATAACATAAGTAGTAGCCCTGTCACATTCTAACCCAGAGACATTCATTCCTATTGAACTGTAGTGGTTGATTAGTGTTCATGACACTATACTATGTATTCCATGTTATTAGGTACATTTCTGTTTGCTAAGACATTTCTACAGAAAAGAACAATATATGCAATGTAGTTTAGTGTCTGCTTTTTTTTTCATATTATGACCCTCAGTCCCCATCCAGAGTAATGGCAATCGAACAGGGATTTACCGACATGTTGGATCCATGTTAAAATGATTTTTCTATGGAGTGGCATTATCGCAAGTGATCGATCGCCTTGCTGATCAATTGTTTGGGAGTAGAACGCTAAATTGACTGTTTATGGCCAGCATTACTGTACTGTATCTATAGAGAAGTTCCTTCTACTTATCATGAATTTTGTTGGGATTACCTTACTTCATGTAACAATGTAGCAGGATGTGTTCTGAAATTTATGAAAAGGGTTATAAACTATGGTTCATTGCACATTATGTTTACAGCTCAGAAGAGTTGAAGCAGGATGAAAAGGATTTAAAAAACAGGTGAAAGGAAAAGCAAGAGGCGAAAATAACTGAATATTATTAAGATTGATTTATGCCTAAACTTTATACGGGACATTGGAATAATACAAATTATGTCATAGATCTTCTATGCATTTTTTTTTATGTCAGCATATGACGTTGGAGAGAAGAGATTTTTAGATCAACATTTAAACTTCATCTGATGTTAAGCAACCCCCCCCCCCCCCAAATTGTGGCACAACTGTCAAAAGAAGAATATCTTTGATATGTAGTCTGCAACTATAAAGGCTGCCATATATGGGTCGCTGCCCATGAGATAGATAAGCCTTCGTGCTTAATGGAGCTCAGCCGATGCTTTGCATGGGGACCCACGGTCCCCATCCAAAGCACTGGACATTGAACGTGGCTGTGAGCACACACCACGCTCGAAGCAGCCATCGATCTAGCGCATATCGATGTGTGTATGGGCACCTTAATGCCTGCCATCACGGTGCATTCTGGGGCTGCTTTAATCGGCCGGGCACCCTTCATTGAAGTTAATGGCATCGGCCAGAGAACATCCGACATGTCCGTTCTCTGGCTGGCCGAGCTGTGGGGCGAGTGCGCACGCCCGTCGGTCAGCGGAAAAATTGCCCACTAATCGGCATGTGTATGGCAGGCATTAGCCTGTCTTGTCCATCTCTATTAACTTAATGATAATACATTTTCCCCAGATATGGCGTCTACTTCCTGGGCTCACAGAAAATGTGTAAATGAAAATTACTGTAAAGCTGGGAATACACCTTTCTATTTTTTATTTGGTTGACCTAAAATACGATCGTATTAAAGACAATCAAAAAACATTTGGATAGTTTTAACCACCGCATAATTTGATCGATTTAAAACAGATTGATTCCTTTACTTAGTTCTGTGTGCATCCTCCATAGTGCCATTGTATACAAATCAATTGAAGTACCAAGAAAACCCATCAGATACTTGTACAATCTACTGAAAATTACCAACATATCTGTTCACTTTTTGTTCGATTTTATGTTTGATTTAGATCCGAAAAAGGAATTTATTTTTAAACATCAACCTAATATGTCGATCGAATGGAAAAATCGAAGCATGTATGGCCAGCTTAAGGCACTGGTGGCAGAGATGTACAGAAGAGCTTGAATGTGAAATGGGGCCACATATTTTGTGATACAAAGTGAGGTACAGGGTCTAAGGGCCAGATGCTGTTCACCGGATCACCCCACAAGGATCAGTGGGCTGTGCTGCATTTGACTCCCAGGTGGCACAAAATGGTTTGGTACAAAACAAAGTAAAAGCAGAAAACAGCTGAGATTCTGGAGTTTACATCTAAGCATAAATCGCTTAGGATGACTTAGAATACAGGAAAGGCTAAGGTCCCAGACACACTTCACAGTTCACATAGCTGTAAGTAAAATGTAGGGGTCAAAGAAGGCAGACTGGACACATATATAGATATAGTAGAACCCTTCCGTGAGCTTGGCACTAGCATAGCTCGGACACCCCATAAAGCAAGTCTTGCCCTTTAAGAACTGTGACCAGGAGAGCTTACTTATTCTACTAAACAATCATGCATAATGGGATAACCTTAATTTATATAAACATATATCTTTTGTTTTGGTTTCCTTTTAGTTAAAGTTGATTTAAAATTTAAACTATATAAGATTAAGATTTATATATAAAAAGGATGCATATGCTTGCTTGGGAACATCACTCATCCCCATTACATTTACTGTATCAGCAGGCATCATGTCCCTTACATAGGTGATAGGTGCCATCTTGTAACTCTAACCATAGGCAACAAATATTCACCAGAAAAAAAGTTTCAATTTTATTTTTATTTTTTTAATACTGCTTTGCTTTTCTGTCCCTGGCACATTTTGGCCTAGAATACAGTGGTCCAGATTGTATGTGTTCAGTCTGTTACTGTGTTTTTTAGGATTGTAGTACACCATTTTTACTTCTCACCTGTTTTGGGTTTGCTGTCTGAACACAATATATCCGTGAGAAAATGACAAAGCTACTGCTGTAACACGCTCTTCAGTGCATTGTTTCAACAAGCGTCCTTTATGAAGATGAGGCGATTTTCTAGCAGGTGACACATGGACAGCATGTTGGCACAGACGCCAGCCTGGAGTCTTGGTGAAATGAGAATATTTATCCAGGCATGGTGCCATGTATGAAGGGGACATCCAACCAGCTACCTTATAACAACAGGTGGATATATTGTAAACAGATGTCAGAGTTGGTTTCCAGGATGTCTCTGAAAAGTAAATAAGAAACATTTACTTTCCTCTGAGATCTCAGGGTTAAAGAGCCTAGCTCGCTTCAACAAATTTATGGCGTTACAGTGACACGGGCAAAAATAAAACAAGTTGTGTTCAAGTTAGTAAAGCAACCAGCTTGTCGAGGTGCTTGTTGGTGCCAGAGAACATACCATACATCTGTGGTCAGACATGAGGATTAACATCTGCTAGACGGCTCATCGCTGGGCAAAATCTCTGCTTTACTTGCTTTCCTCACTTGGCATTAGCCGATATTTACTTATTTCTCATCCAGTAACTCTTGCTTTCCAGATCTTTTATTTACAAACCAAAATGGGAAGTGTGCTGTTATTGAAAACAGTACAGTAAATTCAGGGATATTATCCTTTTTTTGTGGAGGCTTACACTATGCAATCAGTGTATCATTTCTGTGTCAACCTGTTTTTGCTTGACTGATTCAACTGGTATCAGCTCCCTTGCTTAGCCAACCAAATACCCAGGGCTTTGGGCAGATCCTCAGCTACTTGTACTTACAAGACGCTCTGCATTCTAGGGGCTGATGTTGCTGCCTTAAGGCCCCCATACAAGTTTACAAATAGATTGAATTTTCCTAGTGTAGTAATGAGCTGAAATGATAAAACACAGTTTTCTCATAGCAATGATTATATTGCACTTTCAGCATACTTGATAAGTCATCTTCAGTCTAGATGCTATTGTTAATAGTAAATAGGAATACTGTACTGTAAGTAAAATCAGTAAGGCTTTGTTTCCACTACTTCAAAATGGATGCGTTTGTGGTTCTTTTTTTAACGCACCATAAATGCATCCATTGATGTTGAAGGGTAGAAGATTTTTTCCCCCAGATGTGTTTTTTTTTATAGGAATAAGGTAGAGGTCCTCTGCATTTTAAGGGCTGATGTTGGTGCCTTAAGGCCCCCATACACATTTTGGTTTTCCCGTTTGATTGACTTAAACCGACTGATTGTCGATCCTATTCGTCTGTCCTATTCTCATTCCATTGGGTGGGAGTGCGGTCCTCTTTTTTAAGGGGGAACCCTAGATACTCTTTAAGCCCCCACCCGAACCCCAACAACACCCAGGCAAGATTATGGGGAAGAGGCCCCCTACCTTAACGAGGGATCTCCCCCTCTTTGAGGTATGGCATCAGGCCTGGTTGAAGGGGGGGGGGGGGTGCTCGCCACCAGACTTGATGCAAAAAGGGAGGTCTGGTTAAGTTTGGAGGGAACCCCACTCGGTTTTGTTTTTTTTTATGTAAAAAAAATAGAAATCTTGAAGGGGAGCACACTGTTCGAGGTTTCAACACATTTTAAAAAAATGCATTGCCTTACATCTTCAGAGTTCTGCCTGAGTTATCTCCTTGCAGATAGTGCCCAGGTTCGTTGGACCTCAACGCATCCTAGCACAAAGTGTAGCCCTACCCTAACTCCAAGCTACACTTGGGTTAGCTTACTTTCTCTGGGGGGGGGGGGGGCTGTAGAATGCCTAGGCCTCACATGAATGTGTGAGTGAAATATGAACAGATTACATTGTAATCTACTTATATTTCATGCACAGCTTTTGACAAAGAAATCTGGGAATAGCTGTTCTGCCCAGGAGGCTAAAGTCCTACATAATACATTGCAGATAAAGAGATAGCAGCGATTTTATTTTTAGGGGTATGTAGGTAAACTACAGTTAAAGATGGCATTGAAAACCAAAACTGCATGTACAGTATGCATGTATTACAATAGACATGAATATATTAGGATGTGTATCAACAGCATAGTTCAGAAATCACCTGTCAACCTTCAAACATATTCTGCAGTATTTGTGCATCCCATCCTTGGTATGGAACATGCACTTTTGTGGTTGTATACTTATGTTACCTTAAAGCGGTTTTAACTAAAAATAAAAGTCAGCTGCATCCATGGAGCTGTCAGCTGGGTGAAGAGAGGCTTTTCTCTCCCCTCTTCATCGATCACAAAGTCTCGCAGATGTGAAACATCTGTGAGATTGAGCCACAGGGGCTCTTGGGACAGAATTCCCAGTTACCCTTGCGGCTTGTTACGTCTTGCCTCGACGATATGTAACACAATGGGAGGGGCTGTCTCCAAAAAGACACCTGTCAGAGATAGCAGGAGAGGTGTCTTTTGGCGATCTCTGCCGTATCAGGTGAGCTGCAGCGGATACTGCAGAGTGACCTACCAGTTGGTAGGTCTGCTTTAAGCTACCCATACACTTATAGATTTTTGCACGATCGGCCATCAATTCAATCAGGATACTCAATATTTTGTATCGATCGTTCCTATTTCGAATGTATACACTCAAACTCAATTGTATATACTCAAACTAACCACCGTTCGTGCCAAAGTTCTGTGGTGTAGGGGTGTAGCCAGAAACACTTATTATTATTATTATTATTATTAACATTTATTATAGCGCCAGCATATTACGCAGTGCTGTACAATACACTTCAGGTTGTTTGGAATACGAACCATCATAATATATTTAAACATAATACAACAAGTGTGTTTTCATTTCAACTCTACACATTAAACTGCAAAATTTTCAGATCCAACATAAAACGATCAAATGACATTAGGACATGTTCCATATACATACGATGTTTAACAGATTGATAAAATTTTACCAACATGTCTGATCACACTACGATACATTTTTTGTTTGATAACTTTTGATCGATCAAACAAGTTGTTCGGTTCTCGATTTTTGTTTGATCAACTGAAAAAACCAACAGTTTTTCGTTGATCGAATGAAAATATCGAACTGTGTATGGCCACCTTTAGTGTAAAGAGATGTGTGATTACAGATCTGTAGTGGTTTCAGGGAGTAATGCTGGCCATACACATACCGATAAACGGCCGGATTTTAATCTGACCGACGGGCGTGCGCGCTCTCGCCGTCGGTCAGGTTAAAATCCGGCCGTTTATCGGCATGTCCCCACATGGGGCGACAGATCCCTGTCGCCCCACTTCTCGGCCGGCCAGAGATCCGACATGTCGGAAAATCTGAGCCGATGGGAGCCGATTGCCATAAGCAGCAATGAAGACGGCGTCTCCATCGCTGCTTATGGCCGGCACACAAAGGGTGCCTGGACGATTGTGGGACCCCAGAATGCAATGGGAGCGACATCGGGGGTAGTCTGCCTGCACACATCGGCGTGTGTATGGCAGGCATTAGGGACATTACCTGTAAATGTGTTTGTATGTCTGACCATTAAAACAAATGAACATATTGCTTCATGTATGGTCCAGCATTACCATTCTCTTCTCAGATATTGCCTTTATGTGCTCCTTATATCAGATATATAGAATATTAGTCCCCCCCCCCCCCCCCCCCCCCAATAGGCAGTTGTACAAAGCTTTGTGTGTGTTGTGAGTAGTGCAGTGTTAACTGGGTTTTACTTGTTATACATCCTCCAATATCTATTCTTAGAACTGCAATTGTATTACTCAAAGACTCAAAGGCAGTTAGAGAATGATTTCCTTTCCTAGTGTTTCTAGTACTCTTCATCATGTTCTCAATTTCACTTCTTCTCCTGGATGAGAAAAAAACCGAATCTTTGCACTGGGAGATACTTCTAGCTGTAAAACAGAAAAATTGTTAATCATTGTTCTGGTGTATTCCCAAAGGTTAAACTCTGTGTCTGATTCCTATTACTGTAGTTGCCCCTAAAGCTGTGTTCTCATCCCACTGAAATGAAATATTTAATATTAAATGTATGCCAAGATCTGAGTTTTTTAGAGTATTTTTAAATTAATGCTCAAATTGCCATTGCTGGGTCATTGGTTTTTGGAAAATGAGTAGACGAATTAGTATGCATCCAGTAGAATTAATATAGAGCTCCATGTAATATGAGGACCCGGCACTACATAGTTGTTGGTAGATCTACAGAGAGATTGAAAGGTGTATGGTGAGCTTTAAGCCCACCATAGACAGGCCGATTCCCTGCCATAGTTGTGTGCGACAGATCGCCATGCTCGCTCCCGCCATACACATTAAGGTCGGTCGCCCGCAACTACAGGGAAGCCCACCTTGAGGATCCGACCAAAAAAGCCGACAGGTCGGATCGCACGCGGATCTGTCCTTCTGGTTCTTTTTGTGCCCAATCCTCTAATCCTGCTGCAGGCAGTTTACTGGGAGGGGAAGTCTCCTCCGCCTCCAAGTTAATTTGCTACAATCTGACAGGAATTGCGTGTGTTGGTTGAGCACACGGGATTCCTGTCCGTTCTCTAGCCGACTCCTTACAGTGTGGAGACGTCACCATGCTGTGAGGAGTCTGCTACAAGCCGGCCATAGACCGAGACGTCTAAGGCCGGCTTTAGTTGTAATTATATATATATTTATTTATTGAACTATTGGGTGATCCGATTGCCTTTAAAGCAATACCTTATGACCCCATACACATTTAGATCGCTTTCCTACAGAAATTGTATGGTAAGATTGTGGTGCATGGGGGTCTTAAGGAAGTCTCCTTTGGCATGTTGGCGTAGAGGGGCAATTTGCACACTGGTTGCTTTATCTATACTTTATTACTTTAGTGATTCACTGACTTGGAACTTGCATACAGAGTTGGAAGATTCCAATGGTTGCATGCTCCAGCTAAGTGACTCAGTAGGTAGTGAGGTTAAATGGGACCACGGAAAAAGTCGCCTTTATTACTACTATTTCCATTAGATCTACCAACAACTATGTAGTATAGTGTCCTCCCTGATACAATACATAGTGATTGGACCTCATATTACATGGTTTTGGTAGAAGAAAAGTTGATTGTACAGAAATTGTATGGAAAGATTACAATTACAATCTATACAATTTCTGTACAATCAACGTTTCTACTACCAAAACCATTTAATATGAGGACCTAAACCTTCCAGTATGGTATGCTTTCAGGGAGGCCACTATACTACATAGTTGTTGGTAGATCTAATGGAAATTGTATGGAGAGATCTAAAGTTGTATGGGGGGCTTCAGGCATAAATATGTCTGTATACATAGACAGTTTATAGATATAAAGCTGACCATACACCTTTAGATCTCTCTGTCAGATTTCCTTTAGATCTACCAACAACTATGTAGTGCCGGGTCCTCTGCGATTGAACATAGATAGACTTGATGGTTTAGAAAGTCCCTCATATTACATGGTTTTGGTAAAACAAAAGGAGAGCTAAAGGAAATCTGACAGAGCAATTTAAAGGTGTAGGTGGGCCCATAGACACTCCTTTCTTAAGCCCCCCATAGACGGGCCGATTGTGGGCGACCGACCGCCATGCGCGCTCCTGCCGAGCACATAAAGGTTGGTCGCCCGCAACTACAGGGGATCGATTGTGGCCGATCCTCCGATCCTGCTGCAGGCAGTTAACTCGGAGGAGGAGTCTCCTCCCCCTTCAACTTAATTGGCTACAATCTGACAGGAATCGCGTGTGTTAGTGGAACACACAGGATTCCTGTCAGTTCTCTAGCTCCTCACAGCGTGGTGACGTCACTGCCCTGTAATGAGTCTGCTTAAAGAAATGATGGCAGCCCCTGTCTGCTTGGATGTCTGCCTATCATCAAGATTGAATTTGCAAGACATGGAATGACAGATGGGCACGCATCAAAGCATAGAGGGATTCTAAGGTGACTCATAATGGCCGATGGTCAGAAGTTCAGTGCAGTTGTGTGGAAGACTCTGATCTGTAGCAATCTGTTATAGTTTTATTTTTACACGTCACACAGCAGATGGCGATTAAAACAATTCATTCATAACATTTCATTCACAAAAGGGATTATTGCATTTTCTGCAATTTGCTTGCAGTCTTTAACCAGAATCCATCAAAGGATTGTTTTTTTTGTGCAACAAACCGGAAGCATTTTTCATGGCCTGAATAAACCTTTTGGGCAACACATTAATGAAAATAATGATCTGTTTGTCCATTCATTGAACAATAGGCTTGGAGGAGGAAAATAAATGACTCTTGAGAATATATAATATTTTCAGGTACAAAACACTTACCGTAAGTATGAGAAGGAGGGACAAAGACATTCATGTAAGGGATAGATCCAGAAATGTTACTAGTGTCATTTCTCGGGGCAGCATTTTCTTATGTGTGGATGTTTGTAATGTGATGCAAGCTTTTTCAGACTTGTGTTAAACACCCTGGGTAGTGAAATAACTGAATAAAATCTTTTTTATTTTTTTTTAAAATTTATTTAAACAAACAAAGAAAGGACTCCAATAACGTAAAGTAAAGTATGGACCCCTAGCTTAACCTTGCTGTCTAGTTGCTAGTCATACACGGGTCGACTTTTGCACAATCAATATTAAATTCGTCTAACATCGATCGTAACACCACACCGTGTGATTTACACACAATCGATTCCACGATCATACTGTGGTGCGCATGCTCTATAGTGCAATTGCATACGCATCGAATAAAAAGCCTGGAAACCAGATACTTTGTGCTAAAATTCTCAACTAAAATTTACCAACATGTCCAATTTCATATTCAATTTCAATCTATCGTACCAGGTGTGCGGAAAAACGAAACCAGTACCATTGAATTAAAAATCGATAGTTTTAAATTGATCGAATGAAAATATCAAGTCATGTATGGCCTACTTAAAGCCGTTTTAAACACATACGTGAAATAGGCACATTACTTGCCTGTCAGCAGTTCAGATCCTAGAAAACTGCTACACAAAAAAAATTAAACTTACCGTACTTACCTTCTTCATGTTTTTACTGATGGTGGGCAAGAGAATAATTAAGGGCAAGAGAATCCACTTCTGGATCCATTATTCTCAGGGCAGCCGGCAGCTGACACCAACCTGCCCCCCCACTTCTACTCAGACAGAGACTCGCTCTTCTGCAGGGTGCTCGGGTGTGGGGGAAGGGGGGGGGGGCAGTCGGCTGCATCCATGGAGCTGTCGGCTGGGCTTCTCTCTCCCCTATACCCCCATCACAAAGTCTCACAGATGTGACGTTGACGTCACATCTGTGATACTGAGCCACAGGGGCCTTTGGGACAGAATTCCCAGATACCCTTGCAGCTTGTAACATCTTGCCTCTGCAATATGAATCACCATTGGAGAGGCTGTCTCTAAAAAGACACCCCTCCTGCTGTCAGAATTTCTTTTTTTTGTTTTCAGTTGGGGATCTCTGCAGTTATGGCTGCAGCTCAGGTGGTAGGTCCCCTTTAACTATTCCTAAAAAAGTAATCTCCTACTAAAAAATTACAATCCATTGCAGCCCCACTTTCAAGGCATTTCATGTAAAATTAAGTGATCTAAAGCTTGAGCTTGGCATTATTTTTCAAAATTTTACCCTGTTGTGTTCCCATTACTGTTAAATTCAGGTTTAGAATAAGTAGCAATTTTAAGATTACAGCGGCTGTACAAGTTTCTTACCTAATGCAGTTTATCTGGAGAAAAATAAGAAAAACTTGCATACTGGTCTCAGGCTTCCTTTGTTTTCTTGTTCTTTGTTAGTTTGATTTTTCTTCACCATGCACAGGGATTATTTTATACTTAAGAAATAATATAATATAGTGTTATTATGCTTGCCTAGTGGCCCAAACTTAAGTTGTTATGTAAAACTGTTGGTGTTGCATTATTTTTCCCAGTATGTACAGGGAAGTACTCTGATGAGTATGACAGCAGGCAGTATGTACAGGGAAGTAGTGTGATGAGTATGGCAGCAGGCAGTATGTACAG
>CM070032.1:163565594-163585673 GCA_036250615.1 Ptychadena robeensis
AGAAGAGGAAGCTGCCTAGGGGAAGCTAGGCCAGAGTCCATTGTGTGTGCTTTTGTGCTAAAGGAAGAAGCTGCCAAGAGAGGAGGTAGGACCTCAGTCGCCAGAACAGCCTTGTCCCCAACCCTCCTTCCACTTGACTTCATGAGAACAATAAACTTTTCTTCAACTTTCAAGTAAGTCATTTCTGCTACCCGGTATCCCACTACACACAGCCGCACCTAGGGGTGTAAGTGCTACAAGCCTATGGAAGTTGAGTCCCTAAAAACTGTGCACTTTAATGTCTGGTTCACATTAAGTGAGTCGGGCAGTACATGTACAGTAT
This sequence comes from Ptychadena robeensis, assembly GCA_036250615.1. NCBI lineage: Eukaryota > Metazoa > Chordata > Amphibia > Anura > Ptychadenidae > Ptychadena > Ptychadena robeensis. The sequence continues at coordinate 163,565,917 of CM070032.1, forward strand.
AGTCCAGACAGGACAGAGGCAACTTTTTCTCCTTTTGGTTCTGTACGTTACCACAATGAATTTCAAATTAAACAACTTGGAAGCAGTTGAACTGCAGACTTTGAACTTTAATGTAGTGATTTGAACAAAAATATTCAATAGAAATGTGAAGAACTAAACCCTCTCTTTACACAATCGCCTAATTACAGGGTCTTAAATGTAATTTGACAATTCACTCACAAGCATGGCTGCCAGACTCTGGTACACTAGTGTTTATGGATGATGTGACAATAGGACAAGAGCAGCTGAGGTGTTCAGAGACATCCTGTCTGCTCACATCCAGCTAATGATGTCATTATTATTTGGAGGTAGCTCATAATACAAATGGACAATGACCCAAAACAGCCAAAGAAACCCAGGAGCTTATTATAGCAAAGCAGTGGAATATTACTGAATGGTCAAGTCAGCCACCTGATCTGATCCCAATTGAGCTGCATTTCACTTGTTCAAGACTAAAGTTTGTCCCACAAATACACTGAAAGCACAACTGAAAACACACAAATAGCAACTGAAAGCCGCTGCTGAAAAGACTTGGCAGAGCATTAAAAAGGAGGATGCCCAACATCTGGTGATGTCCGTCAGTTTAAGACTTCAAGCTGTCATTGCCAGAAAAGGATTTACAACATAGCTGTCAATTTCGTCGGCCGGTAATACGGAATGTGACAACACTTCTGGTTTTCGGCCAGACGCTTCTGCGTTCCAGATACCAGAAGAAACGTCAGTGATGTCACTTCTGGTATCAGGGGAAGTCCCCTCGCTCCCATTTAGTTCCTGCCTAAAGCCCCCCATACACCTTTAGATCACTCCATACAATTTCCTTTAGATCTACCAACAACTATGTAGTGCCGGGTCCTCCTTGATAGAATTCATAGTGATTGGAAGGTTTAGAAAGGTCATTATATTACATGGTTTGGGTAGAACAAAAGTTGATTGTACAGATATTGCATGGTAAGATTGTAAGGTGTATGGGGGACTTTACTTAGGAGGGAGAGTGTGTTACTCTCCCTAGCAATGTCCCATCCTGCACATCATCTGCACAAGCAGCATGGGAACTTAAGAGGGAGAGTAATGCCCCCTCCCTCCTAAATTAGATATATATAGAAATCAGGATTTGGCCAGGAAAGCCATATAACAAACAGGACTTTCAGGGCCAAACGGGAGGGTTGACAAGAATTGTTTACAACCAAGTATTAAGCTAGCCATACACGTGTCGGATCCCATGGCCAATTGATCACTCACCCAATTGAGAGGATCCGATCGCTGCATACCACCTTGTCCGAGTGATCGCGTCCAATTGATCGGGGGCTCAGAATTGGATCCGACAGAGAACCAACATGTTGGTTCTCTGTCGGATCCAATTCTGAGCCCCCGATCAATTGGACGCGATCACTCGGACAAGGTGGTATGCAGCGATCGGATCCTCTTAATTGGCTGATTGATTGCAGCTCCCATTCCCGCTGAGATCGCCGGAATCAATTGGGTGAGTGATCAATTGGCCATGGAATCCGACACGTGTATGGCTAGCTTTAGACATTTTTTACTTGTCCAATTTCTGCTGAGCTGCTGAAATAAAATCACTGTGTACAAAAATTCTTCAGTTCCTTACATTTCTCTGCAATCTTTGTGTTCAACTAAATTAAAGCTGAAAGTGTGCAGATCAACACTCTGAGTTGTTTTATTTAGAATTCATTGTGTTTATGTACAAAACCAAACATGTTGTTTCTGTCCAAATATTTATGGGCCTGGGTGTATGTAAACAGGCCTATGGGATATAATGTAAACCTGTTAGCATGTGTAAACATTTTGCCTACCAGACTTGAGTTTGGCTGATCACTTTTGCAAATAGGTGACTCCCTACAGACCATGTGAATTCAGTAAAGTGTGCGAGGGCACGGTAATCCCTCATATGAGATGGTCTATGTGCAGTTTTTTCTATACATAATATTGATGTAATGCTTTATTTTTGGAAGTGGTGTGATGTGTTTCCTTTGATCTGTCAGTAAGGACTGTTCTGCATTGAGCTGCAGGTCAGTGTAGCAGAAGGTCAAATGAGGGCGCTTTTGGAAACTGTAACACTTGTACCGTTCTCATAAATGATTAACTCTGAGTGCATGCAGTATTTAAGAATGATATCATTAAATGCTTTTAGCAAGTCTCACAAACAATTCAGTCCGGCCAGTTAAAGGAAACCCATGTGAAAGTCATTAAATAACATTTCCTAATTTACTGGTATAACTTTTACCAACTGTCTGACTTTTTTAGTTAAGTGTACGGCCATACCCATAGTGCTGGGATCCACAGGAACCAATAAACAATAAACCAGAATAGTGATGGTAAAGGAATGAGAGGAAAGCATAATGAGTGGTAAATGTGCCTTAATGAGTGGTAAAGAAATGTTTATTTTATATTTCAATAAGTGGTCTATGCAATATTAACCTCCCTAGTGCACTGCTATGGACTTTAAAAAGTTTTTTACGTTGAAGGCCTGTAATTTCCAAAAGTATTTTCATGCTGGAGTCTGGTGACATCCTGAATATAATAAGATGTTCAGATGCTTTGTGAATAACTCACAATATCAGATAATTAAGATTTCAATAATTTACTTTATCAGGTAAAGTAGCACTGCAACCACTAGATGGCGCTGCAGATGTGCCAGGTTACATAGGAGAGCATGGGGGGGGGAGTGATCCATTCTCCTGCAGCTGCCTTATTAGATCGGACCCACGCAGAGCAGTGAGTTTGCTCTCCTGTGGCTCCGATCTCCGCCTGATGAACCCAGCTCGTCCACTGCAGTTCTAACAGGTCAGAGCTGGACGAGCTGGGACGGTCAGGAACGACAGGGGGTTAAAAAGGCTCAGTAAACCTAAGTTTATTGTTTTCATTTAATGAATCTGATTATATTGCAGTTTATTGTAAAAGTATATAGTGCCAGCATATTAAGTATCACTTTATAGAACAAATTAATAAATAAAAACAAGCTATGAGTAAGAAGAAGAAAACAATTATAATTGAATAGGGTAATGTGAGGGCTTAACCTCCCTAGCGCACTGCTGAGGTCCAGATTTCTGTACCAAAATGCACCATAGACTTCAATGGTAAATTTTTCTTTATGTCGTAGGCCTGTAACTTCCCAAAATATGTCCGTACAAGGGTCCAATAGACATCCTGACTATAATAATGTTTGAAACAATTATATAAAAGAAAAAAAAAAATTTTAATAAAAATAATGAAAAGTTTGGAGTTTGAAAGCAGTTTTCTACATAGAAAACTGCTTTCATGCTATTTACTGCACAAATCTCCTGCCGCCTCCCCGAGTGACGTCATCACGTCACTCGGAGCGGGGGGGTGGGGGGGAAGAAGGACACGAGCAGCCGAGGAGGCATGTCGCATCGGGGACACGGGGACAGCGTGAGTATGCGCTCTCCCAGAGCCCCGACTTGTACTGGACGGCAGCACCTTGTCCAATGCGATAGAAGCAGAACGCTAGGGCGGTTAAAGGGGTTAAATGTAGCCATAGACGGTATGAATCCTGCCCGATTTTTCGGCCGATGACCACCGTATGCGTTCTGGTCGATCACTCGGTGGCCAGCCCTTAGGCCACAAATGGGTGTGCCCACCTGGACAAATTAACCAGGATTGCACTGCAATTCGGATCCAACAGTGATCCAACTCATTGGTAAATTCCTAACCGATCACATTATTCTGGATGGGGACACTGGTCATGGATGGGGATGGGGGCGCTGGTAATGTCCGAAACACTAAGGGTGCCTGCCGATCCTCTGGGTGACTGGCTGCAGCGTGATCACGCTGCAATCAGCCGCAAGAGAATCAGACGGGAATTGTACTGTCTCTGGCTACCTTTAATAGGAACTTATTTTATTTTTATTTTATTTTTCTTTGTTGCTTTAACAGACATAACGTTAGATTGAAGCAAACTATAGCGAATTGCGCTGATCTAACAATACTAGTGTACTATGCTTAGCTCCTGATGTATTTCAGCTGCCTTTACATTTATGAATTTGTAACTATAACACCACGTTTCAATTAGCGGATTTTCAGCACTCAGAACAGATTGCATTTACAGAATTAAACTGTGTTGAATTGATTTTCAAACCATATCTGGGAAAGCCATCTGGAATGTTTATTACACAACTTTTTTCCAGGACTTTGAAAACAGTGCTTGTAAATCAAAACTATCTTGTTCAGTGTAGGACACTTGAACTTTTTATGAAGTCATTAGCTTTATGCAGTGGAATTCCTTCATTTCATAATAATATAACCTGGCCACAAGAAAAGAATTACAAAAGAGTTTATAGTTTAGAACTTTGTGATAATCAGGTATGTGCTTTTTGTCTATTGGACATTTTTGGGATTTGCCTTTCTAGATTTTTAACTGCTGTAATCTGTAGCAGTGGTAGAAAAGAAAGGGTAAAGCAGGCTGGTATAGCCAAAGCTCAAGTATAAGGCTATGTCTCCACTGGATTCGTAAAGGGGCAGCATAGGCACCGCTGCATGGTTATAACATGCCCCATTTAAACCTTTGGGCTGAGTTGTTCAAGTTGTGCCAGAGTGATGGGTACATTGTTGTTTTGCGTGTACGTTAGGGTACATATCAGCCCATTCCTAAAGAGGGCACATTATCGTTGAACCACCTTAACAGGGGCAAAATGTGCCCACACCGCCAATTGCGTGTCATGGACATGTAATGTTAGCGTGTCCATAACACACAAAGGAGACCTGGCCTAGCCTAGTGCTTGGTGGTATTTTAGCTATGTGTATAATTTAATAAAGATATTTATTAAAATACCTTCAGACACAGTTCCTGATTACTATTTCTATTTTCTTTGTTTGCTAATGGTCTATGACGTGCCTGCCTATTGAAAGCAATGCGCTATAACAATAATGCAAGGCATTGAGTAGCACTGGAGACATAGCCTGACATAGCCTGAAAGTACATGAAAATGATTACCAGATGTTTGCCCTATAAGACACTTTTTAAGTTAAAGCCTGTGATGTGTGAATACACACATCATTATTAATAATAATAATAAGGGATAAAGTATGTTCCAGCAGGGTATGCAGGGAGGGAACATACTGTATATTGGTATTCACTAGGAGTAAAGTCCCTGCTCTGAGCCCAGAAACTAATAAATAGAATCTTAGGCTAAAACTCTTAGGCTTTTCTCTCTGAGTTGTGACCATGGTTGGGATCGCTCATGCCCTCTCTGAGTTGTGACCCTGGTTTGGATCGCTCATGCCCTGAGTTGTGATCCTGGTTTGGATCGCTCATGCCCATTGGCATTCATTGGGCAATTGACCAATGAATACCAATGGGCATGATCGATCCAAACTCGTCCAAAAAAAGTTTTGTATGTTTCACTAGGACACCCCCATTGATTTTCGATGGACGTGTCCTTCATCAGACATGCAATGCTGCTACTTTACATAAATGAAAATGCGGTAAACTGGGGTTGTTGTCTGTGGTGTGCTTGCAGGATATGACACGACACGCCTATGTGTACAAGACGGTATGTGGACCAAACATGAAAAAACTGTTGAACCCAGGCCTAACTTTAAATACAGTATTTACTTGGGAGCTTGAGGGCTATGTCTGGGGCTGTCACAGCTTAAATGCTGAAATTTCCTGCATGGTCCAGCCCTGCACATGGGACATGCTGTATGTTCTTTATATGTGAATGAATGTTTCTGTGAGTTTTTTTTCCTAACAACCTCTCCAAAACCATGGGTGCATCCTATTGTCTAGTAAATCTTATTCTGCTCAAAATATAGTGCTTTTCCAAATATTTGGTCTTATGGTTCACACATTTACCACCCTGAAAAGCCAGAAGGATTTGGTTGAACCGTACAGCTTACTGTACCAAATGTCTGCTAATTCATGAATGGCAAACCTTTGCTTGCATTGAAGTTAGCAATACTAACCAATGAACTCAGACTTCATCTTTAATGAGTAGCTGAACTTTGAGGTGAATCTTCGAGGGTAAATTAACTATTTGTTGTGTATGATTAGGGTATAGGTCAGGACTCGTGGGCCACACTTTATTGGCTTTATTAATGATGCTGGGAACATTGTAATCTTTCTTAATTTCCTATACACTTTCATCAAGTAATCATACTGCCAGGAAGGTAAAGAAAAAATATAAATAAAGCTAAACTGCCATATTTCTATATTTCATTGAAAACACGAAGGTGGAGATGAACAGACACTTTGGTTCCCCTCCGCTCATTCATTGCAATTATCAGAGATAAAGTGAACATTCAGACTCCTCTTGGCATGTACGCTCGTTGGAGGAAACAAGCAGAGGGGACACTGAGCATCTTTTTATCAAGGTGACAGCAGGTCGTTTTTTAAAAGCTAAGCGGGCCGATCTTTGCCCCTGTCTGGTATAGGTTATGCAGGACTGGCAAATTTACTTTTAAGAAATTATCTGGTACCGGAGTTCATGCTGATCAAGCCCTGTTCACTCCTTTAACGCATCATAATGTTTCTAGTGCACTAATTTACATTTGTTTGTTGCACTGCATTTCCATTTCTTCATCTCTCAATAAGAACAGAGAAGGTAAGTGTAATTTTTTTAAAAGTTTGGAGCAGCTTTGAACTACTACTCAAAGGTAAGTAAAAATGCAATCGAATATTTTTTGCCTTTTTTTTATTTTGACACATCTTTACTTGTGTCTGACCTTGTTAAGACCGTGTTAAGATAGATAGTGTTGATTGAAAGAAAACAAAACTCAAGTGCAATAAAATGTAGAAGAAAAATAAAACGAATGAAAATAATAGCACCTCAGGAGAAGGCAATCCCCCAAGATGTCTGCCCCAGTGGTTAGATGAAGAGACTAAAAACAAGGTGTTGGCAGTAATGAGATTGTAAGGAATGTCTACTGAAGTCATTTGAGTCCCACCTCTGCGAAGAGCGCACAACACTTTGAACAATACAAGTAATATTTGCCTTAGAGTACTACAATAGAAACAGCAGACTTAAATAGATGATAAAACGAAAAAGAGCACTTTATATGTGGGAGATTTAATCTCACAGATATCTTATCAGCTGAATGCAATTAATTTATTTTTCAAAATAAAAATTTAATTAAGAAAATGTGTCCTGCCATAGTGTGATCTGAATGGCGAGACCATGGTGACAAGTCGCTCTGACTCTCCTGCTTGTTTATTGCAATGAGAAGAAATAATGCCTGCTTCACCCCCATGCAACGTTTAGATGCTTCTTGGCATTTTCTTCCCTCAAGGTGACAATGGACCTGGCTATTTTTACCCATGTCTTTGTAGTAACTTGCCAAAGCTTTAGGATAAGCTGTTCTAAAATGGTATTGCTATGTGTGTGGTACCCCAATCTGCTTCAACAATACTACATTCTTTTTTGTATGGTCAGCTTTTTTGTTAAAATATTTACTTATAATCTGGGGTGCACATAGCATGTGCACATAGCAGGGTTTTAAAAGGGTCCTCCCTCACTGTCCTCTGCATCAGCCTCCTGCATGGTAGGTTCTGCTGCAGATGGAATTCCCTGTTTTTGATAGAGCATCCAATAAGCTGTCTCCATCCACAGGTCACCAGCTGGCTTTGGGTCAAATGTAACTCTCACAGTACACTGTTTGAACCCCCAAATCTCATACTTCAGTAGTGCAACCCTGACATTTTCTGGGTCAGTAACTAACTCCTGAGACTACCTGCAGTCCAAATGTCAACCTTTTATATTCCAACTGTTAACATTGCAACAGTGCTTTTCTCTTGATTATTTTAGTCTTACATATGCCTACTCTCCAACACCCTTTTTTTTGGGATTAGTAATTTACATTCCCAATTTCATACCCCTAACTGCAACCTTTCATAGTTGGTAATGTTGACATAAATTGAATACATTTAACAATAAAAACTTTTACAGTAGTGTATACTGTACACAATAAATTTAAATTATTTGTACAGGTATTTAATGTGTTTTAATCTCAATTCAGTCTGCAATATCACAAAATGCCACTAGTGAGGATTTCTGATCGCATCACAGCTTAATTCTCATACATCAGGGAAGGAGGGGGGCAGAGGGGGATGCTGCGGGCTCCAGATCTCTCTCCTCTACAGCTAGACTCCTTGGGTGTTAGTATGCAAATGTGCTTAGAAACAACAATGTAGGTATGCATAGCTAGCTTTTGGCCCCATTTGTGCACTGGTGTACCACTGCTTAATACACTAAATTACCATTCCAATTTAAATTAACTTAGTAATATTTTCATTTGATTTATATCTGATATAAAACGCGTTAGCCCTGAACTAAGTGCTCTATAATAACGGCCTGTATGTCGACATTGTCTGCAGTTGGGTGATAATTACTTATTTTAATTAAAAACAATTTAATGTACCGGAACCTTTCCTCCGGTGGTATGTATGTGATGTGTTCATTATAATTTTTTAACCTTTAAGCAAAGCCTTTCTGTGTTGTAAGATTGAATATGTTGTTGTATTTATCTATGGCTTGCTAATGGTAGTACCGATACCTATTCAATAGCTTTGAAAATGTGCTTTAAAACTGTCCTTCTAACGTTTTCTAAGAACAAGTTTAGTTGTCCATCAATTGTGCTTATATTTCTCCATTTTAATTTTGTTTTTCATATTCAACTCCTTGTTGACTCATTTACTGATGTCTATTCAGGATCTTAATCAGGGCTTGGGTCATCATAAAATAGCAGTATACAATAGTCTAGTGTGCTGGATGATCTCTGAAATTTACCTGAACCAACAGATTTAAGACTAAAGCAGGGAACGCACACATAGATATGGGCCAGATCGATAAATACGGCCATCCCTGTTTTCAAGCGGGACCAATAAATCCTGCTTGAAAACAGGGATATTGGACATGACCATAAACCACAGTCCATTGCTTTGTGTGGGGACCGTGGGTCTCCATGCAAAGCATCATCGGAGCTGGATGACACACCAATGTGGCATCTCCAGCTCCTTCGATGTAAGGCAGCAGCTCTTGGGAATCTCAAATGGCTTGTCGTGTGTTCCCTGCTTAAGGCATTTACATATGATATAATAAAAAGTATGCTATATCTCAGGGCTGTGGAGTCAGTCTATAAATTCTCAGACTCCGACTCCTCAGTTTCTGATTCTTCCAACTCCTCGACTCCGACTCCCCTGTATTTAATATGCTAATGTTTTTATCCATCCATTAAAGGAAAGGAAAGCAACATACATTAACCACAGAACTACTGGCTAGGAAACCAACACTGGACTGTAATGGCCAATTAAAGCAGAGGAAGGAAGTTAGGCAGAAGAAGCTAGGCACCACGTTGTGATTGATCAGGGATCAATTGAACAGAAATCAATGTGCACCACATGGGCACATCGATTCCTGTTCAATGGGGACCTGTTCTCCCCAGCTTGCAGTGTGTGATTTACAACACGCCACAAACTGGGGAGGAGCTGCCTGTCTCATACAGCTGCCTCACTCACACAGCTTCCGAGTGAGGAGTGCTGGCCCCTTCACACTGACAGCCGACGGCTGTGAAGGAGGCAGGAGCCACAGCTATTGGATATTGAACGGGGTCTTTCCAACATGTTGGAACCCCGTTCAATCAAGTTCCTTCGAGCTGGCTCTATTTATCCTGCCTGAAGGAAAGCACACACAGGTAGGTTTGTAAACAGATTAGAGTACAATCAATCACCGTGAGCATGCAAGTTAATTGATTGTACTCAAATCTTTTTACAGATCTACCCGTGTGTGCCAAGCTTTAGTGTTCTGATCTTCTGCTGAAGATAATGCAGTGGAAGGCTCCAAGAAGAGGCAGGGCAAAGGGGCACTTCAAACATGATTCATGATTTCCCTTGAATCCCATAGTCATGTTTTAAGTTGAAGCTAACAATCTAAGTATTTGTTGCATCAGCTGAATTACAGGGGTTTTTCAAATGTTTTACAGCTTCAGACTTGAACTATTGGCAATCCATTCCCTTCACTTATACAAGCGTCTCTAGTCCGGCAACAAACATTTACTTCATTATGAGCGAGAATTAAGGCTGCCGTACACGCACCGAGCGGCGGCCGATTTTGCTGCCGACCGATGGGCATGCGTGCTTCCTGATGGGGGGTGCACACATGGGTAGACAGATCGCTGACGCCCCACAGCTTGGCTGGCCAGAGAACGGACATGTCTGATATTCTCTGCCCGATGCCAGTCGATGCTGTTAGTTTCAGTGAAGACCGGCGTCTTCATTGAAGCTAACGGCCGGCACACAAAGTGTGCCCGACGATGCTGTCAGTTTTGGAGAGCAGGGTGATGATGTCATCACGCTGCACTCTAGAGCTCATCTGAGCTGGTCTGTCGCCCCCCACTCAGTACATGTGTGGGGACCTTTAGGCTAGGGTCACAGTGGGCTCTGTAATGTTATGCACTGCATGCATTTATTCTTAGAGCAGAGAAGTACTTCATTTGACATTCATTGATGACTGTTTGTTAACTGCGACATTTGAAATTATTTTTATTTTTTTTATTCCCATTTAAATTTAGTAGGAGTCGGAGTCAGTTCATTTTTTGCCGACTCCGACTCCAGGTACCCAAAAATGTCTCCGACTCCTCGACTCCGACTCCTCGACTCCAACTCCATTTCCACAGCTCTGCTTTATCTACAGTCTACGCAATGTATAAAATACACCAACAAATGAGCATTGATAAACAGAAACTGTGTTAATTCTAGAAACTTAAATAATATGTGGAAGCCAGGTGGGCATATGCAGTTCAACCTTTCTTTTCAATTATTTAAGTCGATCGTTTGAAAATCAATTCCATTGTACCTGAATCATTTAACCAAAAGTGATGCAAATAAGGCATAGAAATGAGCTGTTATCCGTCGTATTGAAAAATATCAATTGATTGTGCAAATATCTAACAAGTTTTCTAGTTATTTTGATTGATTCCAGTACAGTCCTTTGGTGTTGCATTGGCAGTACGATCAATCAATGTTGGACTGACAGTTGATACTTTAATTACACAAATCAATCTAGTCACATCTGCCACTTGCATAGGAATGGCTGCAGACAAGTGGCCTGGTGTGAAAAAGGAAAGCAATAAGTCACTTCTCTCTGAAAAAAAAACAGTACAGGGGTAAAGTACAGGGGTAAAGTCATTTTCTCTGATGAAGCCCCTTTAAGAATGTTTGGGGCTTCTGGGAAAAATGATTGTTTAGTGAAGAAAAGGTGAGTGCTACCATCTGGCCTGTCGCATGCCAACAGGTAAGCATCCTGAGACCATTCATGTGTGGGGCTGTTTCTCATCCAAAGGCACATGGACTCAATGTTACTAAAACATCCATCAACAGCTAATTCTTCTTCAAGCCATCCAAGAACCATTTGGTGGAGAACAATGGCTTTTTTAGCAAGATGTAGCAACATGCCATAAGGCCAAAGTTATAACTAAGTGGTTCGGGAAACAAAACATAGAAATGTTGGGTCCATGGCTAAGAATGGCCCCCAGAATGTAATCCATTTAAGACCTTGTGGTCAAACCTCAAGACAAACAAAACAACACAAATTCTGACAAACTCCAAGTATTGATTATGTAAGAATGAGTTTCTATCAGTCAGGATTTGGCCCAGATGTTGACTGATAGCATGCCAGGGCGAATCACAGAGGTCTTGAGAAGAATGCCCAACACTGTTAATATGGACTCTTAGCATAAATTTGATGTACGTGTCAATAAAAGCTGTTGACACATATGAAATGATTGTAATAATACTTTAATATACCACAAAAACAACTGACAAAAACACTGAAGCACTTTTGGCCATGACTGTAGAACAGTGATAAAAGCTATCTGAATTCCTATGTCTTAAGCAGGCCATACACTCTGAGATAAAAATTAGGATCCATTAAAACCGACCAATAAATGCATTTTATCGTCCTGAAATCCGCACATGTCCACATGGTACAACCGATATATTACGATCGTAATTGCCGTTTTTTTACGATCGTAATTTATTGGACATGTTCAAAACTTTTAATTGGTCTGGCAACATCGGGAAACTTCATACTGTTTTCATAGTGTTTACCGACCAATTACTGCTGAGGCTTCCCCTTTAAAAAAAAAAATACATCACAATGGCCGATATAAACGGCGATGAATTTCCATGACATCCTCGTAAAAAAAAAAAATATACGATCCTAAATTGGATTTTCAATGTGGTAGCTTTTTTGCCGAATATTACGATCCAAACCGATACCGCCGCCGGGATACATTGGTCTGTTTTAATGGATCCTAATTTTTATCTCAGAGTGTATGGCTAGCATTAGTATATGGTAGTGCTCAGTTATTTGACTTATCACCCTTGTTTAACATGCCAGGGCCTGTAAAATACTTATGTGAAGGATGTTTACCTTCTGCACATTCCATGGAAAACAGAGATAGCTTAGTGATAAGTGAACTTGCTGAGATCTGCTTGCTTCTATGCTATTATTCAGTTATGACAGTCTCCGTCTGTTTAGTAATGACTATCTACATCAAAGACACAGGCAAACACCATTATCTTGTGGCTTCTGGATGCTGTTTATTCAGACAAAACACCTAGTTCATAAATAATTAAACATAACTTTTTTTAGTAAAGCCTGCATCATTATTTATTCTTTTACAAATGTATTTTAGTTTTAGCATGTATTTTCTAAAATACATTTTATCTAAAACTACCGGTATGTGGAATATAATGAAAGGGAATGTAACAAAGTAAAAGATTAAATAAAAAATAGGTTACATAGAGATAGTCCATATGCATGTGCATTGTAATGGCACATTTAGTTATTATGTGAGGGAGGGGTCTTTATATTTGGAATGTCTGAATATATCTAAAAAAAATGTATAATCAAAACAGATTAAAAACTTTTTTTATTATGATTATTATTATTACTACTACTAATTTAGATTAAAAAAAGTGTTCCTAACTGGAACATTGTATCCTGTTAGAAATCAATATGAAATTGACATGTGGCAATCTCCTACAATATTTTTGGACCATAAGATGCACCCAATTTGTAGAGCAAGAAAACCAGAAAAAAATATTTAAATCACTTGGAAAAAAAAGTCCCGTGCAGTACCCAATTTCAGCCACAAAAATGGTGTCACTAGAGGGCACAAGCTGTGAAAGGAACGGTGATTGCAGTTACAGGCAGACATACATGGAAGCTGCTGGCTGGCAGCTTCCATGTATGTCTCTCTGCTGTACTGCTTCTATCAGCAGTTCTCTGAAGCAGTAGAAGCAGTACAGTACAGATCAGGGATCTGGCTGTGGCCGCATCTGTCCTCTGACAGGTAGTTTACTATCTGTGTCTGATTGTAAAACAAACAAACATCCAAACAATTGGTCCTCAGACTTCCGGTACACAGACTTCCTCTCGGTTAGGTGTTTTGCCAGCGTAAATCTCCAGGTGATGGGCCACAGAGGATCAGTCCATCTATATACTCAGAAACAACAATATAAAGTAGCGATAGTCCGCACACCGGAGTCCTTAAAAAATCATCAGCTTTAGAAAGCGTAATCATAGAGATACTACCTATGTCTGCCTGCTGCTAAACGTTTATATTGTAGAATAGATAACAGTCCAGTGTAAGCTGCTGGGGGTTTAGATCCCACCACTGAAAATTTTCCATGTATTTACTAAATTTTAATTCAGCCTATTTTATTGTTGGTGGGTAAAAAAAGAACAGGTTTGCAGCTAATGCATGGAGAATGTTCTGTGGACATACATGTAGATGAAGTTTCTAGAGCTAGTTGATAATCCCAACTTTGAGAAATCCGCAACCAACAGACTGATGTTTGCATGTACACCCCTTAAAAAACCCATAGTGGGAGTCTGTATAATTTCATAGAGACTTACAGAACATAGATTCCTGTTTTCAGCTGTATAACATAATGCTTGGATCTAACTCTATCTGCGTTCCATTTAAAAATCCATTATCTACATTAAATGGTGAGAAGTAAATCTATATCACATTCTTAGAAAAGAAAGTGTTCCAATTGATTTCTTTGGGAGATAGCCTACTGTGTCTGGTGCAGTACAAGCATTTGACTTACTGTATACTTTTGCTTTACTTTTCACATCTTTAAACATTGCTCTTGTCTATAGCAGTGGCCATATTTAATCCTCTATAGATACCAGTCTTCGGGGGGTTAATGAACTGCAGTAAAGAATATGGGCACTAGAGGCCACCAGATGTATTGTTTTAATGGTGAAAACATAACTATAGTTTTGGAAAGAAAAGAAGATAGGAGACCCCTTGTATATCATAGCAAAAATAGTGAAAACCCAACCTATCCCGAACCTGAGGCTTTTCAGGTACCAAACTGAATAGGCAGGGTTTCACTATTTTTTGCTTTGTAGCTGCTTCTGATTTTGGGACGTCATAGATATAAAGATAAAAAAATATATTCCAACACTGTATGATAATATATATAATATATAAATAATATAAGGTATATATAGGCCAGGAGAGGTCATCTTATATAGTTTAGGGGACGTAACTGATACCACTGCAGGATTTGACTGTGCCGGCGTGCGTCATGATTCCCTCACTGGACTGCAGTGGACACATGCCCTAAGTCAATCATTTAAAATCAAACAATCAATTGATCAAGTAGTGATCTGACATGTTGGTAAGTTTCAGTTGATTGTTCAAGTATCTGGCGGGTTTTCTATATTTTTTTAAAAACTATTTTGTATCTGATCATGCTATGGAACACAGGACTTTGGAGAAAATCGAACACACTGTGTGGTAGTATGATCAATGTTAGACTGACAGTTAATATTTCAATTGCCCAATCCAATCAAATCTAAGAACTATCAAGCAAAAGTTGATGCGTGTATGGCTAGCTTTACATGGAGCCCTGAACAAGCACCCCATCTTCTCCTAAAAAAAAATAGAAATGTTGTAACTTGAACATCATGTGACCATAGATTCTAGTAATTTAAAAGGGGAATTGAGAATCATTTGGGGTTATCTGTATGTCCTGGAAATCAGATGTAATCAGGAAACTAAAATGTTACTATCTGGATCACACAACATTCTTGGCTGCCTTTGGCATTGTTCTAATAATAGTGGAGGTCATGCAGGCAGGTAATGTAGTGTAACAAATAGTTGCATTTTCCCTTTTAGATATTGGCTGTGTGGTTATTAATAGGTGCATATGCTCATTAAGACCAGCTGTACGTCTGTTCTATAACTAACCTTTAAAATACGAGAACGAGAAATTTGGCTTTATGGAAACCCTTATATTTTACATTGGGCCTACACATAATTACCACTGTTGCACTTTCTACAAAGTAAAATTTTTCCTTCACAATGCCTATGTTATTTTTGTATGTACACACATACAGATGTGTATAAGTATTTTCTTGTATGGTTTGTGTCTCAAATGCTCTGCTGAGGTCTAAAGCATTTTTGAAAATGGATTATGAATTAGATGTTCTTGCGTTAAAAAAACTTCTCAACTTTAGTGAACAATGACTGACTACTGAATTTACTACAGAACTTACTACTCAATCTAAAAATATATCCCCCTTTCCCTTTGATAACATTTGTTGTTGTTGTTTTTTGTGCATTTAAGGGCTTGTTTCCATTGATGCGATTCAGGGCGTTTGCCGCCGCCAGTTTCCATTGGAAACTTCAATATAGTTTCCACTGGTGCGGTTGTGCGCGTTCGGGTGTGGATGCGGTTTAGGGCGCGTTTCTGAACGCTAGCTGCAGCGTTTTGAAACGCATCCGCGCCCCAACCGCATCCGCATCTGCATTAAAAAAAAAATCGCGCCGTGAAAGCGCGCGACAACTGTGGCATGCATTCAGCCGCGCGGCTGCAATCACACGGGAACGCATCAATGGAAACAAAGCCTGAGTGACTAGAAAACGGCAAGACACTTAAGAAATAATATAGTCTACTAGGGCTTTCAAAATGCACACATAGTTCCATTGTTTATCAAGTAGTTCGTTTTTGTGGTTGTTGTTTTTTATGTCTGATGTTGTGTTTTGGTTGTCATTCTGCCAACCCAGGTTTACCCTGCCAGACCACTCCCAAACTGGGGTGAATGGGTATAGAATTACATTTCACTTTAACATCACAAAATGTAAATATCTATATTCATGAAATTTATATCAATTTTTCCTTTCTTTTTTTTTTTGAACAGTTCGATTGCATGACAGCATATCAGAAGAAGGGTTCCACTACTTAGTATTTGACTTGTAAGTATTTAATTTACCTGGGATATTTTTTTACAATGTTTGATTTTTTTCTGTGCCCAACTTATTTAAATGAGGCTACCAATTCTGCATCTACCTGTACACATTTGCAATCCCTTTGTGCTTTCTTCGTTCATCCATTTGATGGACAATTTCTACTCAAAAGGGAAATGATTGGAAATCTCCCCAATAGCTTCCTTGATCAGTTAGGGCTTGTTTCCACTATACGTCGGGACCCCCTCTGCTAAGCGTATTGCCTGGCGGGGATCCTGATGGAGCACATAGACTTTACCTGCAGAGGCTCAACGTGCTCGACTACGTTCAGCCTTGCATCGGCGGAATGGCTAAGAGCAGTGAAGACACAGCATCCGCCGAGCAGGTAAGTGAATGTGCACCGTCGGGACCTCCCGCCAAGAAATACGCTTAGCGGAGGGGTTTTGACTTATAGTGGAAACATGGCAAAGATATTTGTTGCAGGAGGCCAACAACAAATTGAGGGCTTTCAGCAGGAAAAATAGATTCAGTATTGTGAAACAAACAAAGTTTATTGTGGTTGCAAAGTGAAATCGCACAGCAAGAAAAATAAAAAAAACTCACAAATGGCAGCTTTTAATCTGTATTACACACTCCTTGGTGTATGTCATCTCTCCCTCCCTCCCTGGTTCTGCTCACCTTGTCATAAGCTGTGAGCTAATGGGTACATCCAACACCCTGTTAGGAATCCACCTGGGACTTGACAACCAGAAGCACACACTCTGCTCCTGGCCATAAAAACCAGGGTCCCCATTCAAAATATCAGCCAGCGAATAGTACACACGATTGGCCACAGCCTGATGATGTAATCACCCTGCAGATTTACCTAAGGTGAGTTACCCCTTGGGCTTCAGTAAATACATTAAATGTTAGTGGCTGGACCTAGGCACTGTGCAGTTAGTGTTCCAGGTATAAGGCCATCTGCGGGACAGCATTTAACGTGTGAAAAACGAGTTAAAAACGTGCCTGCATCCATAACTGTAAAAAGAGACATAGCCTAAGGTGGATGGAAAAATAAAGCAACAGTTATACTGGCCCCCTTAAAATAATGGCCTCAATTTTGTAAAAGATTAGAGCAAAATCGAGCGCCGCAAACAAGCTTGCATCTATTACAATATCTAGCCCGTGTATGCCTTGCTTTGGTCCTGCTTGAAGAAACTCATCCAAACCGCGGGTCCCCATCCAAAATAGTGGCTGATATCAATGACGCAGCAGTGCTGTACCTCGATATAGATGAATCTCCACTTTAGCTGCGCTCGATACTCCACGAGTATCGACCTATGTATGCTAGCCTTTACACAAAGTATATGACCCAATGCAGAAGAGCTAACTCCTTCATAGCCCATGACTCAGGGTTGGACTTAATCAAAAGAGGTTTTACCTTCCTAGCGCACTGCTACAGTCCAGATTTCTGTACCAAAAGTGCACCATAGACTTCAATGGTACATTTACATGTTGTAGGCCTGTAACTTCCCAAAATATGTCTGTACAAGGGTCTAATAGACATCCTGAATATAATAATGTTTGAAACAAACGATTATGTAAAATATTTTTTTTTAAATAAAATTAATGAGAAAATGCTATGCTGCTATGTACTAAACATCACCCAAATAAAGTCTCTGGTGCCCCAGATGTGCCTGTAAGAGGGGTTTAGACAAATATCCCTTAATGTGGGGTAAAGAGTGTGAGAGAATAGGCGCCTCTGCTTCTCACAGTCCAGGATGCTGATGGCTTATTATTTTGTTATTTAATTCCCCTGCAATTTCCTTAATTGACCACTAGAGGGAATCCATAATTTAGCGTACAGTGTGCCTGTGAGAGTTCATAGTCTCACAAGATTTGGGCGGCCATTTTAGGGGGAATTGTTTTCCTGGATTCATGAGGTAAACATCTCTTGTCTGAGGCTCCTGGACAAACTTAGACTTTCTATGTAAGTCTCAGCTACATAAGGACCCCGTGCTGGGGTAGTGCAGGCACCTTGCTGTACTCCCCCAGGTGTTGCTATTGTTATTGTGGGAGAAAAGAAGAAAGAGGAATATCTTTGGTAGTGATGGCCATCTGAAAGGAGAAGCACTGTAGTGCTAAAGATGTTTACAACTGTTTGCTAAATTTAAGCTGATGTACCGGATATTGACTGTATCCTGAGTTCTACATGTGCAGTAAACTCCTTTTCTTCATTTATGAAACTGTGTGGACTGATATATATATAAATAATGTTGGGACTGTTGAAGTGTTCCTGCGACCGACTGAAGGGATGGTATCTGGTCATGGTGTGGGTGTACAGAAGGTACACGGAAGTGGGTTTGGGATGAAGTTGTGGAGCTGGACTGAGGGTTGAGCTGTGGTGTAGTCATGGCCCTCTGGGTGCTCCCTGCACTGACTTGGTAGAAGTTCAGTGAGGAAAGTGTGGAACTACTGGACCCAGTCAACCTCAGGGCCCCATTGGAGCTCTCCCTGATTACCCCATGGTCTAGTCAGAGAGTCTAGACGGATCCAATACAGATGAATATTGGCCTATGGTCTGACATCGATTTAAGAAGAATCCCGTAGTAAATAAAACTTCCTCCCTTGTTACATTTGGCGTAGTCAGCAGGATTACAGCGCCCCAACTGCTCATCTAAATGTGAAAAAAAAATTGTCCACAGGAGTCCAAGCATTAAGAGCCATGGTGGACTGGTGACGAATAAGCAGGACTGCTTATGTTTGATTGG
Source organism: Ptychadena robeensis (assembly GCA_036250615.1). Lineage (NCBI taxonomy): Eukaryota > Metazoa > Chordata > Amphibia > Anura > Ptychadenidae > Ptychadena > Ptychadena robeensis. The sequence goes on from CM070032.1 coordinate 163,584,945, forward strand.
TTTCCCCATTACTTTGCAACACAACTGCCCCAGAGGAGGCAATACCAGCCTTAGGAGTCCTTACAAAGTTATGTCCACCTAGGAAGAGCATCTTCTGCTGTCATCTACTCTTTTAAAGGATGTTGGCTGTTCTTACTGAGCAAGGAGAGAACTGTCACCATAATATTGTGTGGAAGAATTTTACATCAAGCAGAGTAAAGACATCTTTGGAAAGACTTGGAACTTCTGAGAAAGTATCTGCTCCTGAGGAAACATTGGAGGTGCTGAAACATCTTACAGAGACACTGGTGCTATTGTAGCTTCACTGATGGCCTATTGGTCCTTTCAGTTCCCAGTCAACGATCTTAGACGGACTTTGATAGGGTACAAAAGTAATACTTGACTCTGGTAACCTGCTTCCCTGCAATACTCAGAAAAAGCTGCTGCACAAGCCAGAGCTGGACAACTTTGCATTTTTCTTTGCCCTGACTTGTACTTTCCTCAAGTAGAAGCCTTGGATAGATACACTTCTGAAGCTCTGTTGTACTTTACTTTGCAATGCAATACCTAGACTTCTACACATTATATGAGAATTTTAGGAGTGGGCAATACACAAAGTTTCCTGACATCGGAATTGGAGACTGTCCTGTTACATTAATGTTCCGCGGTTATGGCTGAAGAATGTACATGTTATTATAATGTTGATATTTTCTTTTAAATACTTTTCTTTTTTTTGGGTCGGGGGGGGGG
>CM070032.1:163585773-163597363 GCA_036250615.1 Ptychadena robeensis
GGTGTTGCTATTGTTATTGTGGGAGAAAAGAAGAAAGAGGAATATCTTTGATAGTGATGGCCATCTGAAAGTAGAAGCCCTGTAGTGCTAAGGATGTTTACAACTGTTTGCTAAATTTAAGCTGATATACCAGATATTGACTGTATCCTGAGTTCTACATGTTTAGTAAACTCCTTTTCTTCATTTATGAAACTGTGTGGTCTGATATATATAAATAATGTTGGGCCTGTTATCCTTGAAGTGTTCCTGCGACCGACTGAAGGGATGGCATCTGGTCATGGCATGAGTGTACAGAGGGTACACAGAAGTGGGTTTGGGATGAAGTTGTGGAGCTGGACTGAGGGTTGAGCTGTGGTGTAGTCATGGCCCTCTGGGCGCTCCCTGCACTGACTTGGTAGAAGTTCAGTGAGGAAAGTGTGGAACTACTAAACCCAGTCAACCTCAGGGCCCCATTGGAGCTCTCCCTGATTACCCCATGGTCTAGTCAGAGAGTCTAGACGGATCCAATCCAGATGTATATTGGCCTACGGTCTGACATCGATTTAAGAAGAATCTCGAAGTAAATAAAACTTGGCCCCTTGTTACATGCCCATTTGCTGTAACCCTCTCTAACCTGGTGTGATGAAATCATGATGTTACATAGGTGCACATTGAAAGCAGTATTCTTCATAGAAAACTGCTTTCGTGCAATTTTTTTTTCAAATCTCCCGCCGCCCCCCTGATGTGATGTCATCACAAAGGGGGGGGGGGAGACGGAGGATCCAAGGAGGCATGTCGCATTGGGGACACCAGGACGACCGTAAGTATGCGCATCTCGTCCAGTGCTGTAGTAGCAGTAGCAGCGCTGGACGAGATGGTGCCGTCCCGACCAATAGGGTGGTTAAAATAAGCTATTTACATTTAAATAAAAAAAATATTTGAATTGTGGCACATGTAGGTCATTTCAATTGTGTGCCCCTTCAAATAATTGAATTCAGGTATTCCAACCACGTCCATGGCCACAGCTTTGTAAAATAATCACCTAGATCTGCAGACTGCTTCTACAAACATGCCATGGTCTACTGTTAGTGCTATTACAACAAGGTGTAGACAGCTAGCAACAACAGCAACCACGAAATATGGTCATCACAATGCACAAATGCTGACAACTTTCTACAGGGGTGAAAGTAAGAGATTCCAATCTGATAGAACACTTGTAGGATGAATTAGAGTGGAGCTAGGCCTTCTTGTCCAAGAGCATCTACTGGATGAAAAGTTGACACTGTTAAATGTCATTAATCAAGTTTATGTTTTGTGTAAAGGAAGGTGTCCTAATGCTTTTTGCAAATATAGTGTGTGGCGTGTGTGTATGGAGAAAAAGAAAGGGAAGATCTTTTTTCCCAGAAACCGATATTTACATTATTTAAATATATTTTTGGTTGGCATGGAAACAAATTTCTCTAACATGTGTTAAAGGTAGTGTATTATCCCCCCCTCTATAAATAGTTATCTCAACAAGCCACGTCTGTGCTTTTTCTTGAAACAACACAAAGTGCCTTAAAACACATGAAACTAAGTTTTAAGCTATGTTTGGAATGTGAGAAAGAGATGCTGGTCCTCTTTTCTCTTCTAAAGGCACTATGTATAATTACTGTCCACATGTCCCCTCAGGAATTAGAGAGAATTAGAGACATCCTACAATAACAAACATAAGACAAACTACTATTCAACTATTTTATCCAGCAACCAGAGACCAGTGTTAGAAGCTCCAACCAGTTAAGGCAGGTGAATGCTTCCCAATACATACAAGTATTCTTGTTCCCTACTACTTTTTGGATCACCATCCAAGGTGTTTCACAAAGACATTTATTACTCATTTTTGGCATTTGATGAACATACCTGGCCTGCCTGTTATATACTAACAACGCTTCATCTTCTCATATGTTCTTCAAAGGTGGGCTGACTGTCCATATCTTGCTCCCTGGTCCTCCCGTGTGCCCTGTCGCTTTCCGGATCTAGTGGCCGTTTGCTGGATTAGTAGCACTATATCCTTATTTATACTCCTGAAGATGAGACTAAAAGTCGTGAAACATGTAGAGAAAATGGAAATTCATGCACTGTCTTGCTGATTGTTGCTACTTTATGTTGATGTATATGTTTCCTTAAATGTTTACAAACCTATTTGAAACTTGAGTTATGGTTATTACTAACTGCCGTTAAAATCCCTTGTTTTTGGGTAGTCTGGGGTATATTACCCTGAGTACTTGGGTGCAACTTTGAAACGTAATTGTACATTTTTGGGGATGTTGGCATCATTACTAGCAAAACCCAGGGATCTATTTACATATACCTACTATTCAACTATTTTGTTACTGAAATCCAGTACCGAGCTGCAAATCCGGGGCGCAGAAAGCTATATCTAAACTATTGCTTTATAAAACTTTTTAAAGCATATAAATCTGTAGTGAGGGCATAATGAAAAACACACCATGTGTTGTCTATTAGACTGTATTTATGTTAGAAGAAAAATTGGATAGTCACATAATCCATGTAAGGCTGGGTCTGCACTTAAACCACAGGTGGCAATATGGACACATCAGCATGGACATGTCCAAGGCGCCCACTCAGAGTTTGCCCACTATTTGGGCACTGATTGAGTCATCAGTGAGTAATATTGGGACATTGACACAATTAAAAATTTTTTGGCTCTTTACACCAGCACATTGGATTTGGGATAAAATTTGCATCCAAATAAGGTGAACAGTGTAGAAATTACAACAGTTTGCATATGTGCCTCCCACTTCTTAAGGGACCAAAAGTAATGGGACAGAATAATAATCACAAATCAAACTTTCCCTTTTCAATACTTGGTTGCAAATCCTTTTTAGTAAATTACAACCCATCCAGTCTGGAATGCATAGACATCCCTGGTGATGCTCTGCCAGGCCTCTACTGCAACTTTCTTCAGTTTCTGCTTGTTCTTGGGGCATTTTCCTTTCAGTTTTGTCTTCTACAAGTGAAATGCATACTCAATCAGATTTAGATCAGGTGATTGACTATTTCCCTTAAAAAACGATTTGGTTGCTTTAGAAGTATGCTTTGGGTTATTGTCGATCTGCACTGTGAAGCCCCCTCCAATGAGTTCTGAAGCTTCTGGCTGAATATGAGAACAAGAGAACCAGTTCCATTGGCAGCCATACATGCCCACGCCATGACACTATCACCAACATGCTTCACTGATGAGGTGGTATGCTTAGGATCATTTCTTTCCTTCTCCATACAGTTCTCTTCTCATCACTCTGGTACAAGTTGATCTTGGTCTCATCTGTCCATAGGATGTTGTTCCAAAACTGTGAAGGCTTTTTTTTAGATTGGCAAACTTTTATCTGGCCTTCCTGTTTTTGAGGCTCACCAATGGTTTACATCTTGTAGTGAACCCTCTGTATTCACTCTGGTGAAGTCTTCTCTTGATTGTTGACTTTGATACACATACACCTACCTCCTGGTGAGTGTTCTTGATCTGGCCAATTGTTGTGAAGGGTGTTTTCTTCACCAGGGAAATAATTCTTCAGTCATCCACCACAGGTATTTGCCATTGTCTTTTGGTGTTGTTGAGCTCAGCAGTGTTCCTTCTTTTTAGGAATGTTCCAAACCATTGTTTTGGTCACGCCTAATGTTTTTGCTTTCTCTCTGATGGGTTTGTTTAGTTTTTCAGTCTTATGAGGGCTTGCTTCACTAACAGTGACAGCTGTTTGGATCTCTTCTTGAGAGTTGACAGCAACAGATTCCAAATGCAAATAGCACACTTGAAATATCTGGACCTTTTATCTGCACTTTGTAATTGGGATAATAAGGTAATATCACACACCTGACCATGGAACAGCTGAGAAGCCAATTGTCCCATTTCTTTTGGTCTCTTAACAAGTGGGAGGAACATATGCAAACTGTTGTAATTCCTTTGCCGTTCACCTGATTTGGATGTAAATACCCTCAAATTAAAGCTGACAGTCTGCAGTTAAAGCACATATTTGTTCCATTTCATTTGTTGAAAAAAGAAACACTCCTAAAGCTTCATGTATATATTGGCCAACATCCCAAAACAATATTTATAGAGCCGCTGATACTGCCAATCTGGGAAGAGTTATCAAACCCGATCCTTTTTGAGGTATATTATATTTGTTTCCAAATCCATTGTGGTTGTGTATACAGCCAAAAATGTTAGAATTGTGTTGATGTCCTAATACTTATGGACCTGACTGTATGTCAATGGCTGTGTATCTGACTACCAATGTTTCGTATAGCATGAAAAATATGGTAGTTAAGTTAGATATTCACACATATGTTAGTATATTGACATACCTAGTCAGGGACCTTCTAGCATTTTGAGGGCCCTATGCGAGATCTTGTTGGGAGACCCTTTTTTGTGGACTAGGATGCTAAGGAGTCCGAACCCTTTGATGATCTGTGCCTAACTTTGTTAATTTTTTTAAGAAAAACCGAACACTTGAGGTAAAAAAAAACAATAACAAAAAATCAGGTTGATCTAAACCAGTGGTTCTCAAACTTTCCTTGCAGGGCCCCCCTTTTCTAGATGCAAGCTAGTTCCTCCATAGTTGGCTTCCTGCTTGTCCCTCTCTCAGTCCCCTAGTTGTGCCCCCCCCCCCTTCCCACACCACTTCTGAATGTAAAAACTACAACACAGCACAATGCTTATTTCTTATAATACATAATACAATGTAACTCTCTCAGTACAACCCCCAGATCTCATACCTCAGTAGTGCAACTCAGAAATTTTATGAAATCTAACATTTACACTAGTATATACATGATAAAGAGAAGTCAATTCAATTTGCAATATCAACTTCAGCCACAAGATGTCCCTAGTGAATACTTGCTGTCAAAGTACAGCTAACATTGCATTCTGCTTCCTCACACAAGGAGGGGGGGGCTGAGGGGGACGCTGCAGATCTCTACAACCCACACACTACACAACAAACCCAACCGCATCCCCCCTTGACAGAGGGAGGGAAATGAATAAGAAGAAGGAGGATACGGTAGGATAGGATCACAATATATATATGAACTGTTTGGGCATGCCGCTCTTGCCTGCTTTAATGTGAGAATGCTTGGTTTGGCTCAACGTGGGGCTTGGGAAGGAGTAAAGAGCGGAGCTTGGGGACCCCCTAGTGGTCGAGGGGGCATAGTACAAGAAACAGCCTTGTACCCAGTAGTACACATGTCTAAACAGGTATAGCTTTTGCTCGTTGATTTTGCAATTACATTGTTAGACCTCTTGTTCAATTAATAAGAAAAAGTGTTTGCTTAGCAAAGGTCAGTGTGTAAAGCAAGCATCATAATTTGCAATTGCCCTACTGACATGTCACAGTAATTGCAAAGCGTGTCTGAGGTTACTGTGCTAATACCTTGTGTGTGATAAAAGCCATTTCGAGCAGTGTGTGAGTGAAGCTCCTATCTGATAAGAGCCCATCATACTTAGAAGCATTGTTCAACTCATTAATTCATTGCTTATGAACAAGCCGCCTGCAGTGCTTATTTTAATGATAAAGCATGACAGTGGCGTATTGCTGCCATTCCACCCCCACACAACTGTTCCTGACTTAATGGTTGCTTTTCGGAGCTGTGGGAATTAACCATGTCATAGTGAGGTATCTTGTGATAGCATCCTACACTGAGATGAGGGGACCTTTAATTATGAATAGATAAACTCCACCAATAGCCTCTGACTGCTATGGAATTAGTGTCAGGGATAATTGTTTGGTGCTGCAAATGACGACACTTGCCTCATTTGTGTGCTGCCCAAGTGCTTCACTTTCATTTGCACATCCATGAATATTTATTGCTGAACTATATATTAGAATATTATGCCTTCTATTTTTCTAGTATTTGTCTCTTGTACGTGGTCATGAATAAGGTGTGTATCACATATATATCACATATATATATTAGAACCAAAATCAAGATAAGTATTATCTTAAAATGGCAGTGAGTGTATACTCTGTTGTTCTGCGCACTGATAAGAGAAACCTAGAGCAAACATCTTTTTATATTGCAGCTTCATATCCTGCTCACATCTGCAATCATTGCTTCTCTCTGGTTGTGCTCCGCATTATAAATCTGGGCTCCAACCACAATGTGTTTAGTTTGGGAATGAAAGGGAAAGGAATGAGAAGCCTTGTCAGGTTTTGTTATCCTCATCAAGTTGTGTGTTGCATCTGTTGGTGTGCATGCTAGATTAGGGCCAAATAGGTCACCATACACAGCTTAATAGAAGCATATATTGTTATAAACAGGGGTGCACATAACTTTTTTAGTGAGCTCCTCAGATGAGTACCAGGAGATGGTGTTTGGTACTCACCCCTTTTGTAGGGAGGTCTACCTCACTGTCTCCCTCACTGTCCTCTCTCTCAGCTTCCTGCATGGTAGATTCTGCTGCAGATGGACCTCCCTGTTCCTGATACAGCCTCCGATTAATGTCTGCAACCGCAGGTCACCAGCTGGCTTTGGGTCAAATGTAACTCTCACAGTACAACACCCTTTGAACCCCCAGATCTCAGTATTCTATGTCAGTAGTGCAAGTTTTCTCTTGTCAGATTTTACCCCACATGTGCCCTACATTTTGTCCCCCAGATCTCCAATACCCTTATCCAATCTAAAAAAAAAAAAGTCCAATCTTTTTTTTTAATTAGTAATTTACATTATCAATTTGACACCCCTAACTGCAACCTTTTATAGTTATTAAAGTTTCCTGCGGTTATCCAAGTGACATAAGTTGTATAAATTTAACAAATTAAAGTTTAATAAAGCTGTGACCTCAACTCAATCTGCAATATCAGTTTCAGCCACTGGGTGTCACTAGAGAGCACTTTCCGTCAGAGCACAACACACGCACGGCTTCCTTCTCATCAGAGAGGAGGGGGAGGAGCGGGGAGCTCCTGCATCTCTCCCCTCTCCTCCTGTGGTCTGCAGATGTGCTTAGGAAGGATAAGAAAGGTTCGCAGAGCAAGGTTTTAGATGATTTTGCGTACCAGCGTACTGCTTATGTGCACCCCTGGTTATAAATTCATTTCTATCACCGCTTTTCCTCAAAAAAATTTTTTCTAGGTATCATTCATTGCCTGTGTTTTTTGTTAAATTTGTGTGTACAGACCCCTATCCTGTACTGCTATGGCTTAAGAGGGGAATGCAAAGGTTGAATTTTCAATTGATTTCCAAACAATCGATCAGCGGTTGGGGTGGTTGAATTGATCGCGGCCTCCCTTTCGGTTCATCCCGCTCAAAGAAAGCTCAATCGAACAAGGAGCCAACATGTTGGTAAATCCCTGTTCGGTTGCCATTACTTTGAATGAGGACCGGGGGGTCCCTATCCAAAGTATCTACTGGAATTGACTGCACAAAGTTGTGTGCATTGATTCTCCGTTCAATTGACGAACGCTCGAGGGCAGCGTGGTGACGTCATCACGCTGTACTTGTGGGTTCAGCAATTGACGACCCATGTATTCCCACCTTTACTTTCATCTTGCTGCACACAGTTAGCTTTCCATGATGTGCATTAGAAGCTGCAGCACATTTCAAGGCCCTTTCACAGTATACACGTGGAGTTATAGCATCGCAGCTTGGTAGCATCAACGTAAGGTACAGAGGTTTCTACAGGAAAACTTTTGTACCTTTCTTGGCTGCATTGCGTTGTGCACTGAAGCATACATCTTATGCATCTTATGTCTCAACTGATGCGTTGACACAAATGCATCTGTTGAATCATGTAAATACCACATCACAACCACAGCACTTACAGTGTGAAATGGTCCTTACCTTTTTCTAGAACACACTGCAGTAGGCATTTTGGCTGCGTTTACATATGCAGTTCCAATTGCTTTAACTGGAAATTTAATGAAAGTGCTGCCAAAAATGCACATTGTAATATAAAAATACAGCACACCTATAAGTGCTCCTCATGCATTTTGCAGTGCTGTTTGACAGGGAACATAGTGTGAAAGAGCCCTTAGAGTTATCCTATTAAAGCTGTATGCTAGACAGATATAAAAATCAGTGTTAACATTCTTAATTGGTGGCTGTACTATAAATACATATATTAAGTAAGTCCTTAAATTTGACTACATATCCTCATGTAGCAATCCCTATATAGAAGAGCTTGTGTAGAGGGCAATAAGGCTGCATGGCTAGAACTATGCTAATAGGAAGGAAGGGCACATTGACAGGGAAATCAGGTCTGCTGCCTCTCCTATCAAGTCAAAGTGTGGAGGTCTGGTCAGTTGTGCCCTTTATGTGTCTGTGCGTATCCATGCAATGGATCCATAGAATACTAGCAGACATAGCTTCATACCCACAAACTCATGATTGCAAAACTGGTGTTTTACTACATTAGTCACTGGCAGAATTGTATTGGAGGGCACTTACTAATGCCTGCCATACACCCACAGACGGGTGCAGACAGACCAGCTCAGATGAGCTCCAGAATGCAAATGTGATGACATCATCATGTTGCATTCTGATACATTCTGTGGCTGCTTTAGTCGGCCGGGCACCCTTTGTGTGCCGGCCATTAGCTTCACCGGTCTTCATTAAGTTAATGGCATTGGCTTTGCATCGGCCAAGAGAACATCCGACATGTCCGTTCTCTGTGGCCGGCCGAGCAGTGGGGCAACAGGGATCGCCCCATGTCGTGCACACGCCGATTAGCGGCCGTTTTGCCGCTGACCGACGTGGCGAGCACGCACGCCGGTCGGTCAGTGGAAAATTCGGCCGCTTATCGGCTTGTGTGTCAAGGTACAATGTGGGTGCAACAATTGTGGGTGAGTTTGGAGCACTTCATGTGGAGTGGAAAATTATTTGGAACGATGTAACAATTTGATCGTACATCATAGTCGGAGTTTTATCGTAATTTTTATCGTCCAATTTTGCATTCAATGAAGTAATAGTAATATCGGGGATATCGGTGTTCATTAGTCGGGCGCTACAGAAAAGTAGAACATGTAACCGGACCGATTAAAAATTTTCCAACATGTCCGATCATGTTGAGTGGCGCTTTTTCCGCTAAATTTTGATCGGAAAGCTTCTGTCGACCATGTGGGCAAAACACGATTTTTGCCCGATTAACGAGAAACTTCGATCGGGCTTGGTTGTCGGGCTATTTATCCGGGCTGTGTATGGCTGCAATTAAGCTTCAAACTTCCAATCATACAATCTCCTGGTGGTGGAACAATAGGTAAGCTATCCGTTGATCGTTACAAATGGATTTCAGTGGATATTCCTAGATGGAAGTGTTGATGCTTCTACTTTGCTAGCCATACACAGCCCGAGCCGGAGGCGATATCGTCCTCCCGCTATTCGCTCCGGGGGCTAACGTTGATTGACGTTCATTAGCCTCGCATTGGCATCTGGGGCCCCCCATCGTCCAGGCACCCTTTGTGTTGCCTGCGCCTAAGCATGCGATGGAGAGCGCTCGTCTTCATTGCTGCTTATTGGCCATCGGCTTCCATCGGCTTCGGCCGGCAGAGATTTTCCAACATTGGTCGTGATCTCTGGCTGGCCGAGAAGTGGGGGCGACGGGATCTGTCGCCCGCATGTGGGGCGCACTGCCGATAAACTTTGGCCGGATTTTAACCTGACCGCCGGCGAGAGCGCGCACGTCTCCGCTTCGGTGCCAGTATTCACTCCTGCCGTTTATCGCTTCCTGTGGTTTATGGCCCGGCATAAGGCACAGCGCCTGCCCAATACTGTTTGCTCTTTATCTAACACAAAAACCTGTTTAATGGATACTAACAAGGTCCGGTACTACACTATCCCCCTATCCTCTTTATAGTATGGATGAAAAATAGCCATGGAGAAAGGTTTATGTTATAATGACTTTGAAGGGAGAAAAAGTTTATATATAAACTTTTTTTTTTCTGCTCTTTTTTGCAATTGTGTGTGTGTGTGGGGGGGTGGGGGAATATTAGAACATTTTACTTCCGACATTTGTCACAGAAGATTTATATACTATTTCTATTTTATTAGTAACTGCAATGTTCGGCATTACCCATTACTGTCATTCTCATATTGGTTAATGGGACAGTTTTAGAGAGTGAATCTCCAATTACAAAAAAACTCTGATTTAGAAAACTTTTAAACTGTTGCTTACCTAAACATTCCGAAAAAGGCCAAGTAAGATGCTATTATTAGCAATTATAAACGAAAAATTTAAAAAAACTTTAGAAAACATTAGCAGCTGTTTTCAAGCTCATTGACTACCTGGGTTTTGGCCCAAATCGGTATTGTTCCTTCACAGTTGGGGAAGGGTTTCCTGTGTGATTTGCATGTTCATGTGAAATATAAGGTTGATATATTTAGTTTCTGAGATTGAGCTTTAACAGTGATAAAAACAGCTTGTGTTTCCCCTACGGCTTCTTCTAAGTGTGTGTAATTGTTCTGTAAAAGTCTCTCTTCCTCTGTGTACCTAATCATGGTACACCCTGTCATGACAATGGAAAACATAATTTGGCAGAAACAAGCCATCTCTTTTGTCTGTCATCACTTAGTGCATCGGCATGCATTCTCTAAAATCATGCTGGCACATCATACTTGGAGGCATGGCATCAAGATCTAATGTGTGTGATTTGTCACTTGTAATTTGATGAAAAATATGAAGACTTGTCTTTGAGTCATTTATAGATGAAGTAATACCAGTTAACCTTTGCTTATTTTGCAATTGTAATATGACTTTCACTTTATAGACATCTGCAAGAAAATAGTTTATATATGTAAAGCTAGGAAATCATTTTTATTTTTTAGAATTTAAAGTGGACCTACCATCTCCGATTCTGCCTTCTGTTATCGGCAGATAGAAGGTCAAATATATATACAAAAAACACTTAGCTGATAAAACTCCTGTGACACTCCACCTCCCCAGTGCCAGGCGCATGTGGACATTTCCTATGTCCACATGCGCCTGTAGCATCTGAATCGGGTGAAGCTCCGCCCCTCCACGTCAGATGCACATATGTGGATAGAGCGAGACTGGAAGAGACTCACTCTTCCATCTTGAAGCCTGGAGGACCGGACCCTTCAGACATGGTGGCGCATTAGTGAGCCACTGGGAAAGGTAAGTATTCTTTTTAGTCACTGACCTGATGTAGGTGAGTTATGTTTATGTTTATTTTTTGATATATATTTTTATTATTATTATTTAAATCCGCTTTAAGGACAGGGCCAACATTTTAACCATTTTAACTGGCAGAAAAGATATTAACATGGTGCACTCACTTACCATTCTCACTTTGAGTCCACTTCCTGTTTTAGTACTGATTCAGGTTGTCTAGATCTGACTGCACAATGTAATGTGCTCCAGAAAAGACGGACTTCTCTTCCTGATACAAATGATGAGAAGGTCTTTTTTGTTTCATTTGTTTTTTGCTTTCGTTCTATGTGGTTATCTTGCCAGCATCAAACTTCCTGTTTTTCCTGGTGACAATTATTTCTCCATCTCTCAGAGGTTAGACTTTACCCATATATTAATAGAACTAGTGGGTCACTCAATATTTTCTGTACTTGCTAATATCTTCAGGGATAATATATGTTTTAAAGCTGAATGCAA
>CM070032.1:163597416-163648585 GCA_036250615.1 Ptychadena robeensis
ATAGTCTGCTTACAGTTCCCATCTCTCTTCCTTGTGGTTATAGTTAAGAAATTTAAGTAAAAGTATCCCCGCTTTCTATAAAGTATGATCCCTAACTCTACTATATGTAACTACCTTAATTATTTACCTGTAACAGCTACACCACTTGAGTACATGATTATTTTATCTCTCTACTATTTTTGTAGTCTATTCATTGCATTTCTGTTTTTGTTCCTTCTCTGCCATTAAGAAATGACTGACTGTAGTTGTCTGATAAGGCATTATGTTACACATATTTGTATAAGAATATTGCATTTATATTAGTAATGTGCAGCCTTTGATGTGTGCTTTATATCTTTGTAAGCTCTTAAAGCTAGAATACAGAGAATGCTTAATATTTATGTACCGTAATTAAATTGTGTAAAATGTTGCTTTTGAACAGCATATGTATCACACAAAAATGAATTTATTCTGTATGAGACTTTTATTTGCAAAAATATAACCACTTTCTCCCCCCAGGCAGAGTTGTGGCTCTGTTAGCTGTACTTAGCTGTATTATAGATTACCTAAAGCACTGTCAATTTCATTATTTTTAATGGATGCTTTGCTGTGAATACCTGTTAGCCAATGCAAATAACAGTGATTGAAGAATAAGTTCACTTTAAAATTTACCATACATTTTCTCCTTTCCTTCTTGTTTAGATCATGGACTTCTTTTAGAGCCTACCACCCTTAGAGACAGAGTAGGCTTGGGTAGGTTAGGAAGGGGAAACGAAAACGTTTATTTTAAAACACATTTATTCTTTAATAGCCAGTTTCGCTAGTACATTTTGTTCTGAATAGATTTTCAGTTGTCCTAGTATACCACATTCTTAAAGCTGGGCATAGACGATTTTTCAGCCGATCGACCGCTGTGCATGTTCCTGCCAAGCAGCCGGCGTTGGGTCAACCAAAAATCGCGTGCGCCCACCTGGTCAGATTGACCAGGAATCTCACTGGGCGATATGACACATGCCAGTAAATTCCCGGCCAATCCCATTAGTTCAGATGGGGATGGCAGTCACCATCCGAAGTAATGGCCGGCACACAAAGGATGTAATCTTAGTGGCTTAAGCCATAATAATGATTGTTTGTGCCATATATGGCGATTAAAGCACGTTTTTTAGAATGCCATTTAGTATAATTTCATGAAGCTCAGTATAGAAGTAAAAACATAATACACAGAAATACCTCATTTAAGTTCAGGTGGTGTCATCTTCCTTTGAATTGTATTAGTGAAATCTGTTTTTGTCCTCCAGATCATCAGCTTCCAATGATTTAACTATGATTAGAATAGTCCCTGAAAAACTTACCACCTCTTAGTGCAAGATGAAATACGTCCTATTGAGTGTGCCTATTTCAAGAGAAAAATCAATGCCTAAATAGAAGATAAAAGCTTTGTGTAAAGGTCCTTTTAACCTTTGACAAGCAGACAAAAGACATTACTTTAAAGTACTGCAAAAAATAGAACAATTGCAGTGAAAGAAAATCCATTACAATATATAAATCTATACAGCGGGATATCTGGTTACTCATAACATTACATGCTTTTAGTTGAGTTTTGCGTTGCTTCTCACCTGATGAGAGAGTTAATTTAGATATATACTTTTAATTTATCTGTCTGTACTTAAGAAAGACTTTTATTCTGAGAAGAAGATGATGTGTAAAGTCTAGACATGGTCTTAAAGGGTGGGTTTCATCCACCATTAAAGCCCCCCATACACGTTTATATTGTGACCCGATGTTTTAGCCGGTTGGCTGTGCGTGAGGACGTCATCAAACACGATCAATCGGCCGGACACCCTTTGTCTGCCAGCACTGTCCATCGGGACCCCCTAGCTGCTCGGGCAGCCGTCAAACGATTTAATAGAACCTAAATGCAATGCTGTTCACAGCTTTTACTACAGTTAGCTGCCGTAATCTAAAAATAACATGTTTGTTAGTAGATGGGTATAGTTGAGATAGACTTAGCCATGGATATTCATTATACAGTGTGGTGGCAACATACAGTTCTTCTAAATACTATAAATCTTCAAAATTACAAAATATCATTAATTTATTGGTTTTGAGTATAATTAGACAATTAACAGAATTCCAGTAATTATAAAAAAAAACTGTTTCAGCGTCCTTGGCTAAAATCTGCCTACATGACTTTTCCAAAAATCTCCTGGACTGCAGAAATAGTAAATGGAAGGTTATCTTCACCCATCAAGCTCTAATATGTTCATGGGAGCTGTGAGGATGGGGGAAAATGACGATGAAGTAATGGGAAGCAGTGCATTTTATTGACATATTCCATGCTGCCACAAGTGATGCATACAATTTTTGATGCCTTAAGGCATTCACAGCACATTTTTGGAACAACTACATTACTTATGTTCTATAATTGATGACAGAATAAACTATCTATAGATGGTTCCACCCACTTATTAGAATGGATTGAGTTTGCAGTTTGTAGCAAAGCTTATGTGTATAATTACGTTTCCACAGAAATTTAGATGTGTAAATGTCTTACTAACATCTTTGTCATCACCTCCAACACTGCAAGGTAAATTTTGGAAAACTTTAGAACCACTGCTTATCTGGGTGGAAGCAGCAGCCTCTATGCTTATATATGACATACTCCTCATGTGACGTTAAGGTATTGTCATGGTGGGTGACACCACAGCAAGGGTGACACCGGTGATTCAAGGTTGTTGACCAACTTGCACAGCAAAGGTGCAGGCGCAGGGGACTCTAAAGGACTAGTGATTGCAGACAATCCCCAGGTTGTGGTTCCTGGACGCATCCGTGCAAGTTGGCAGCTGATGAGATTCTAAAAGGTATTGTCAGGGGTTAAGAGATAAGGAGAATCTGGAGGACGAGCCAAGGGGCTGGAGTCAGGAGAGGTACCGGCATGAAGTTCCGAGGATCAAGAGGTAGGGAGAATCCATTGGATGAGCTGAGAATCTGAAACGCGGAAGTCGAAAAGTCAACGGAAAGCAAGGAGGCTGGAGGCAAACACATATATAAGACCTATTGTTCAGGCAACTTCCTGTTGTCTGAGGCTTCCTTATAAAGGGGCAGGAGCAGCTGATAGGTTAGCTACCATTATAGGCATCCAGCAGAGGTAGCTCCAATGGCTGGACACTTAAGGACTTGTCCCCACCTGGGTGGCCATTTTTTAACTGTGTCCATTCATTTTCTTGGGCCGAGATCAGGGGCGACTGCATTGACTCTCCATAATAAAAAAAAAAGTTGCAGCGTGCGTGACAGCGCTTGACCTGGTTGGCCAAGCCCTAACACTTGGCGCAAGGGCTGTTTTCAGAGCTGGATAAAGACACAGAAGCAGCAGACACCGCAGGGATCAGTGACAGTTTAAATGTTAGGTTTACATCCATTTAAAGTTCAGGAAGCACAGACTCAGGACAAGTGTAATGTCAATAGATGTTACAAATATCCCAAAAAGGTATGGGTAAGGTACCCATACAAACATAACATTTTGCTTGATTGATCTTGCATTGGTACAATTAAATATCGTCAATGGAACAGAAAAATTCAAATGTGTATGGCCACCTTTACATCTTTATGTGTTCCAGATCAGAAAGGCTTCATTCACTTGTAAGCTTCATATCTACCCGCCCCAGTGTGCAGGTGCATGTACACAATAAGCTTGTTAAATATGACAAGCACCTCCATGTTAACTACATGGATGAATGCCCAAAAGTGACCAGGGACTGTGGCATGTTGTGTTCGCCGTGCTGCGGTGAATTTCTGATATCTGTGTTTCCAGCCTTACTCCTAAATGAGAGGAGAGTAGTGTTGAACATGAATAACCGGATCACAAATATTAATTGTCAATATAGGAGAATTTGCGAAGATGTTGATTATAGAGCTATTTCTTCATAATCTAAAATTTTTAGTTTCTGGGGAAAGTACCAGGCATTGCCTTCGCAATTTTTACACAAACACACATACAAGTGCTGATTTTCATATTAATTCTATGCAGCTGCTATTTTATATTCTGCCACTCGATTGAACACATTGTGCTTCCAATAATCACATGTAAAAGTGCCAATAATGACAGGAGATCTCGAATTTTCGAATATTTGGAAATTTCGAGAATTTTGAATACTGTCTATGCTGCTTATCACTAGAGGAGAGCAATGACAAACTAAAGCGTTATCTCATGACAGCTAATAAAGCATTGTGCACTGTACCATAGCAAACACAACTATTTCTGTTAACATTTGATTTGTGACAAAAAAGCTAAATACTGTCAGTTTGCCATTACTTTATATGGACCTTATTGGGGAGATTTGCTTTCACTTGGTGACAATATTTGCACTGAAAGTCCCAATTTTTAAGGTGTTGTCAAAGAGATTTGCTTTCTCAGCCTGATCAGAGAGTCAGGGAGGGAGGCCACACATATCCAAATGGAAGCAAAAAGGATGTTTTTAAGGGAATTTTTGGATAACTAAAATATGTATTAAGCTGTTTACATTTTTTTTCTTAACAGAGTTACTGGTGGAGAACTATTTGAAGACATAGTAGCAAGAGAATACTATAGTGAAGCTGATGCCAGGTAAGCTTTTATCTGTTCTCCCTACACTGTATATACATTATATTTTACACTGAATAGGGAGCTTAATGTGTAAAATTATCAGTACATCAAATATGGAAGGGTTTTAGTTGGGTTTAATCCTGTATGTTAAAATGAATAATTTATAATAACATGCCAAATCATATAAGTATGACGTTCTTTTCAATATTAGCCCACAGAGATTAGAGCAGTTAAGGTTACTCGTTATGCCTGTCTTTTATTAAGGAAATGTCCTTATACAGATTGCAAGGTATTGTTATGGCCCTATCATATGCAGTTAATAAATAAAATTTGTCTAATCCAGTGCCTGTGGAGGCTTGCATTTCCGCTATTATCCTCATTTTTGGTGCCCAGGTTTTATGCAGCCTACATTTTTCCTAAATTAGATTATATCTTTAAATGTATTATCCTTTACATTTTCCTCGCCCAGTCCAAACTAAGCTCCATTGCCTTGGAAATTGGTTAGATATGAACAGACCTTCATAGTGTTTACCTCAGGTGACATTTTAACATGTTTGGGTTACACAACATCTCTCTATTTTCTATCAGTACATTTTTTTGTAGATCTTGTTTCCGCTCAAAACTAAAGCAAGCATGACCCCTTAAACCTCGAACAAAGTTTTTTGGGCAAAACCTGCATTTCTTTCTATTTTCATCCCTAAATATCTGATGAGAAAAACCTCCTCAATGGAAATTTTTTTTCAATACAAAGTTTTTAGTTTTGGTGTATTTGAGTTTGACACTCCTGGCCTAGAGCATACAGCAATATATATATATATATATATATATATATATATAGACCTGTAACTTATCACATCAAAATGGAGGTTGAATACGGTTTCTCTATAAAGGTTCAAGGCAATAGGTATTTAAAAGATTTGGATGAAGACGTCATTGCACTGTATTTCATATAATAATATTTGGCTTGTTTTGCATGGAATATAATAGGGGAATAATAAAGACTCTAGAATTATATACATTTTGCTGGTGACAATATTTCCTCAATTGTAGAAAAACCAAATGGGGATTCCTACTATTCCAACTCTAGCTTCAAACAAGCAGTTCCATGTCCACCATGTTGAGTTTCTCTCTTTCTGTAGTTGTACATTTCTAACATGAGCTAAATGTGTTCATGCATTTTCTTCTCTCAGCCATTGAGTTCCCTACATGTGACTTCAGTTATCTTCTAAATGCATCAGAATGCGATAGTCATTGATGTGACAATGATTCTTCAATCCATATGTATATATGGTCCCTGTTATTTACAGGAATGTGTGTCTGTTATATACATATATGTATAAGTAATGGGGATAATGTATCTTCTTCTGTAAAATACAAGGCTTTTAGAGGTACAATTTCAATACAGTTCAGTTACAAATGCCTTGGTTCACAAATGCTCTAAAATCTTTCTATTTTTCAAGGAACGGGGGATATATTATCCCATATATTACATAAGTTTACAAGTGGAGAAAAGTTGCTATATTGAGGGATCTTATGTTTACATACATTTTATATGTACATGCAGTTATAAATATAGTTTTTTGACAGGATTTGTACTCCTGTTACTTAAAAACACATACAATTCTGTTTTACTATCTCATGTGTAACCTACTATATTTCATATGAAGATTTAGCTGTTTTCAAAATACATTAGTATACTTTTTATTATTTTACATATATTCATGAAACTTGTGTAATATAAAAAATAATTAGTATGCATATATCTATACTGTTGACATTAACATTTTATATCCATGACTAATTTGTGTGTTTTATGTTTCACACTCTAACAATTCTACATTTGACACAATTTGAGGCACCATGTTTTTTTTTTTTAAACCCTTTAAATGGAAATGATAAATACTTTATAAAGTTACATTGTAAAGATGACCTTCTGAAGTTCAATGTTATCATAAAAATAGGTAAGAAAGATGGGTTGAGCGTGGCATTGTGGTAGATGCCACACACAGACATATTTAGCAGTTACAGAAATCGCTCCAAAAAGTAAAAGTCTTGTGAAGGACTGTAGCCTTTGTGATGCTAAAGTTTAGCATTATTTGGACCCTATAACTATTGTTCCTAGTCATTTAAAATATGTACCGAGATATATGTTCTCTGAAAACAGTGTAAAATTGTGTCAGTCATATACAGTTATAGCCAAATGACCTGACCTATAAAGATGCTGCTAAAGTTTACCTAAGCATCTATACATTTGTAACCACTGGCTACCTAGGGGTTGTTGTAAAAATCTAGAGATCTATTTGGATCTGATATCTTACATGAAATGGATGTTATTTATTATAAACTGGGTTTAATTTTATAAAAGGTAATTTCACATATGTCTTTTGTTTGGGTTATGCTGTTTTAATATAGTTGTTAGTGTAGGTACTACTATGAAGGGAATTATCTCTAGTGAACAGTAATCAAAATTAAAATGATGAAAAGTGCTGAATTAACAGTCCTTTCTGATTTCATCAAATGTTAGCAAGAGTTAGTCCTTACATATTTATGCAATATAAATACTAAGACTGATCTAAAGAGCATCACAATATTTTGTTTGTACTATAAGAGTCAGTATTCAGTTATGTTCATAGGCCCTTTGTCTGATAAATAATTAATTGCTTGATAAAATATTTTAAGACATCTAATTATTGCATAGAGAAAATAACTAAAAAAAATTTTCATTAGCATTACTGACTTGATATATTCCTTTGGAATACAGATTTTAATATGTTTCTAGAATGCCAGAGGTCCATCCAATGTTTTGGAGTAATTGTAGCATGGAGGTTTATTATGAATATTGGTTATTACTTTCATAAAGTAGAACATGAACTTCAATTCACTAACTCCATTATTAAGAAATTGTTCTCCAATGTAGCATAGACAATGTATATCAGATTTATTTTATTGAAGGCTTGAATGCTTTATTGGGAAAATAATATCTGTTATGCTAACCTTTTTCAGTTACTGGAAACATTTAGCTTATACATTTGGTTGCAGTTGGTTACCAGTGCTGAGCAAACCAAAATTCTTTAGGGACACACAGTGCTTCCCTCTAGTTTACTCAACCATTTGTTACATTTTGAATCAATAGGTCTTTTATGAAGGAGGCTGCTACTCACAGTAAAAAGCAATCTGTATGCTACTGTGATATGATAAAGGAGTACAAAATATGATATTATGTGCCCATCAATATCATCCACTTGTACCCCAGTGTTTTAGTTTACCAATGCCAATTCCTCAGATAATTGCTCTGTTCATTTCTGTCTAGACTTGGACAGTCTGCAGGTAGTGGAAGTAAAAAAATACCCTGTGGTCAGTTAAAGTTAATAATCCTTCTGGCTTGGTGTTAAGATGAAGTATATAATGTCACGGGGTGGTGAATAGTTGAAGTATAAAGTTATCTAGCATCTTTGGTCTACTGAAGGAGAAAAAGTGTTTAATCTTTGGTGTCAGTAGAAGGAACAGTGCCAACTGTTAGTATGAATGGAATAAACAGTGTCCTGTCATTAGTATTCATGGAAGAACTGCATCCCATCATTCTTCCCCATTATTGATATCACTTGGAGAAATAGTGTCAACAGTCAATAATTTTAGTGAAAGGAGTACTACAACTTGAATGATATTTTTGGTATGAGTAGTGCCCCATCATTGATGTGACTTGGAGGAGTCGTTTGCTATCATTGATCCCACCCCCATTGTTACAAATAGTTTCAGTGGCTGCAATGATACTTCATTAGAGGAGACAGTAGAGGAATAGTGTCCCAAGACACTGTTGCTTTAAAGTAAACTGAACTGTTGCCATCATCACAGACCATTCAAAGCAGTTTCTCTGTGTTGGTTGTCAAGATAAACACTCTGCATTTGACATCAAAGGCAGTCATCAAAATTATGCTTGCTGATTCAGGGTGGTCATTCTGCCTAGTCTCTTTATCTTACAAGCTTAAAATAGCTCTTTTCTTTTTTTTTTCTGATGTTTCCACTTAATTTACATTTCCATAACCCTACCGTGTTCAACCCTTGATTAACTGTGAAAATTGCTTTTTAAATGGAGAAACACTACAATGTTGAAAATGTACCTATAGTTCTTCAGCCCCCTTTTGGTAAGCATGGAATATGCATGTTTCCTTTTTTCCTGTGTGTAATTCCATGTATTATAGGTACATTTTCACATACGACCTTTTTACTTGGCAATGGTATATGTCTGATGTCTGCATGTTATGTCTAAAGACAACGTTGTTCGTTTCTGGTTAATACATGCAAATGTCTTTGTGTATGTTTTCTGTTTATTGTGCAATGTTAAAATTTTTGCCTTTAAAATGTTTCCCCTTCCATTCTGCCCTTGTATCTTCACAGTCATTGTATACAGCAGATTCTAGAAAGTGTAAATCATTGTCATCTTAATGGCATAGTTCACAGAGACCTTAAGGTCAGTATCTGGTGCTAAAAAATTGCTTAATTCTGTGCTTAGGGTGCAAATGGCTGATGTGTATCTTTTTATGCCTGTTCTTACCCTTCCTTTTTTTAAATGTTACAACGTATGTGCATGATGTCTGCAGGCTCCATAATAATTATGACTTGCAGTATAACTAGGCAGCATTGTGCATGATGTATTACAGATTTTAGGTTTGCCATGATGATTATGCAGTCTGCAGACTTCACCCCCACTTCTGTCCTCAGACCTTGGGTTACACTTGCAAAACAACTGGCTATTTGCTTGAAATAACATATTTTACAATATGGAAATTAAATTTAGTCATCCACGTATTACACTCAAAGTACCCCATTGTTAAATACTGCGTAATTTGATTGTAAAGGCTGCCTAAGGCTTGCTTAGTACACTGCACATTAGGTGACTATTTCTTGATTTGAATGTAGCAGACTTGAATTTATAGTTCTTTTGAAGAAGGCCAGTTTATTTGCTTGTTGTACATTTGAACCCAGTCTTCTGACGGTGTACAGACAGTGGGTGTACGCTTGGTACTAACACACACCCCTGGTGTTTGCATGCAGTCATTGCATTCAACAGATCTTGGAGGCTGTACTGCACTGTCATCAGATGGGCGTAGTCCATCGAGATTTGAAGGTAAGTTACAGCTTTATAAAATGTTACCTTTAATGGAATGGCAGCATTTGGCTATTTGTTTGCATGTGTGACTGCTGCATTATGTATCATACTGGCTTTTCCTGTCTGCTAAATTTAAGAAAGCATTGACTATATTATTGTTGAATTAACTATCCACATGTAAAAAGCTGCAAAATACCCTGTTATTCCTATGTGTATTCAAAACACTTTACTATGTAATTTAATTACCAAACATAATTGCTAAATGCACAGTTCAACAGTTTATACAAATAAGCATATCTTCTTACTAAATATTCAAATGTAATAAATATGATGCCATGTCTTCTGCTGCACAGCTAATCCTCTGATTTTTTTTGTTAATGGTCCCAGCGAGTGGTTTCTTTAATGATCTCATTTAAAACTGGAAAACTAGTGTTGGGTTAGTTTTAATCAATGTAAAAGCTTTAAGGATTTATATATCTTACAGAACTGTACACCCTGTTTAGGACTGATTTTATAATGACTGAAATATAAGTGGCCACACAAGGTTCTCCATGTATGCAATATTAGCAACCCTTGAACACTTAAGCCATAGCCTCTTACATTTCATAAAAATAAGAGGAGGAGGTTTAACCATTTATACTGTACCTCTATTTGAGCCCAGTTCATCCCATATCTCTGCCTGAAACCCTTTCTTCCCATACTTTCATCAGCATGCACAGTTAAGCTTGCCATATACATTGAGCTGTATATGGCGAGCTTAACTGTGCATGCTGATAGCACGCTCACCTACATTTGCATAGGCATTTGATACTTGTAGATAGGAGCCTGGGAATTGTAAGGAGCCTTGGAATCATCAGTTGATGCAGTGAAACATTGGCTAAAACTTTTTTTATGTATTTTTTTCTACATAAGATACAGAAGGTAATAAAATGTAAATAAAATCTTCTGTAAAGTTATAACATCATGCATACACATTTACACTTGTATGACTTTCATGTGTTTCATTGCACTTACTGCATTCATTGTTTTTTTAAATGCAATCTTATGTGCAACAGACACTTCCCACCACTGAGTGAATCTGTACATCACTGTCTCACACATCCATGTGCAGCCAAGTAACACAAATTCTCTTGGGACATGTAGTCCCAGGGAAGAAGCCCTTGCTAAACCTTTGTGGGTTTGTATGATCCCCAAAGAGAAAGTTTGGGGCAGCACCAGCACAGCAAGACAGAGGAAGGAGCATAAAATATATGTAATAAAGGGATGACAATATATGATGACTATATTTGCAAAAAGAAATTCCCTTTATTTATTATGAATTGCGTTTAAATTGGAATTGGTATATTTGTATATAAGGGTTTTATAAAGGTTTCATGCTTCCCCTAAAATATGAAATGAATTCTTTGTCATGCATCAGATAATAAGCATTTCTTTCTTTCACAGTAAAAATAGAATACCAGCTCATACTAAAATAGCAGCAGGAAGACAAACATCTATGTGCTTACTGAGTCAATACGGCCTTTGTGTTTTTGTCTCATTTTACACTTTCTTAATTTAAATGACTATTATCTTTGCAAGAAGCTCCTTTTTATATTTTAAAATTCCTCTTATAACTTATAACATCAAATGTGTAGGTTTGTAATGGCTAATTACTAACTTTGTAGGCAACCAAACAAAAACATTGCATGATTTTAACTATAGCATTCAAGAACATAATGAATCAGAATGTGTTCTACTGAAATAATTACAGTGTAAGCCTTTTAAAGTGTAAGAAAAGTTCCTGTTGCAGACTTAACTTTTATTTAACCTTTGTTTAATAATAAGTTTATAGACACACAAATAATTGTTGCTTATGGACCATGTTCAGCCCAAAACACACATGACAAACATACAGGAATTGTACATTATACATTCCCCAATGTGTGTTTATGCAATTGGATACAGTGGCATAGGAACCACTAAAGCAGCCATAGCAGTGCTATAGGGCCCATATTCACAAGGGGGCCCACCACCCCTGGAAGGGCAGGGATTGGAGTGACAGGTTGCGATGGGTGGGGCATAAACATTTTTCCTATGGGACCCAGTCATTTCCAGCTATGCCCCTGATTGGATATCCAGTGTTTGTAATTTTTTTTAAGACTTTGTAGTGGGTAGCTGTATAACAATGTATGGCTTGGAGTGGATTTGTAAAAGATGAATTATCACACAACACATTAAAATTGTATGGGTAAAAAAATAGAAAGACTGCTATGGATGACTGTACTTTGTATGCTTTCAATGATCTTTGCATACCATATTTGAATAACTTTCCACTATTTCACATTATGTTGTACATCTTATTACTAATAATATTTTTTAGAATGTGATACTATGAAAACACCTCAATTTGTTTTAAGAATTATTATTAATCTTCCACAAATATTGACATATCCTATTAGAAACTACAGACTATATACAACATTTACAATTAAAGATGTATTGTTGTCGTGGATTCTCTTCTCTAACCACATTTTTCTTATTTTTTTGTAAATAAAAGCCTGAAAATTTGCTTTTAGCTAGCAAATCAAAAGGTGCAGCAGTAAAACTTGCAGATTTTGGCCTAGCAATCGAAGTCCAAGGAGACCAGCAAGCATGGTTTGGTAAGTATTTTATATGCAGTAGTATTTTGTCTTGCTAATTTGCATTCAGTCAATATTTTTGTCTAGCAAACTGCCCACAGGTTATGACCAAATTTCAGGGTGGTGACACCACAGGCATTTGAGTATTGGAAGTATGTTTACTTATGTGGTCAAGCTGTAACTTTACTTAGACAGGAACCCAGTGACATTATCTGTAGAAGAGGAAATTGGTATTAACACAAATAACATATATATAAACACATTCACTCACTAAATGTCTTATTGTGTAGTTAATATGTAAGAGACCGTGTGTGAAATCTGAAGGAACTGTGTTTGAGAGAGTAAATTGGTATTTAAGAAAGACAACATGTTAGTAAGAGAGCATTTGTAAAAGAGGTACAGTGTGTCTTTCTTTTTTGTGTAGGTTCCATAACATTTAACAATACGATGTGCACCTAAAGGCCCAACCATTTGAACTTTAAACCAACTTGACTTATGGTTCTCCAGCACAGCTGGTTGGGAGGAGAACAATACATGCTTGAGGACAGTAGAGAACGTTGAGACTTGTGGGTTCTTCAGTACAGCTGGTTAGAAGAACAAAACATACTTCAGGACAGTAGGAAATGCTGAGATTTGAAGTTCCTACAGTATCCTCTACCTTTGGATCTGTCCTTCCTCATTGCTAAATAGCTGATTCTAGATGCTATTTTCTAGAGATAATACTGATAGATCTTCTTAGGCAACAACTGTCCAACCAGAAGGTTGGGAAAGCAGGCTGTGGAAGCTGTCAGATACCTTGTTTACCTCTTTCCTGGATGATGAAGTCTGCATTGAGCTTTCTATTAACTTAGAAGAATGAGGACATCTTGTGTCAAAGAGGAAGTATTGCAGGGAAGTCCTTTTCAAATTAAGATTAACTTTTTAGCTGAACACTTCAAGAAGCTGAATAAACACCTTGACTTAATTATGTGTACATTATCAGTTAATCATTTTAGAACACCACAATTGTTCCCGTTTTGAAGTGTATGCAGTTTATGTCCAGTGAATTACCTGAGGGAGTCATTGTCTGACAGGTGAAATATGAGATACTTAATGAGATGCAAAATTGCTAAATGCTTTGCTGCTATACTTTATTAGTTCAGCTAAAATCTGCATGTAATTTACATATTAACATTATTCTTTATCTCATTAAGCATCTGTAAAAATGATTATGCAGTGTAGTAGATAGGGGTTTGAAATTCTGACTGCAGTTGTTAACTAATCCTGAAAGTTTCAGAGAGGAACTACTAATTATGAATAAAGGTGGTTAAATTTTTTAGACTAGCTTACTTTGAGTTGATTGCAAAGCCCCTGAACATGCTATCATCACCAAAATTGCTGGAGATGTGGTAAAGGGTTGTGGGGGAGTGCATGTTTAGTACTGTTACCAGGCCTGTGGTCTGAAAGGTTGGTGACAAATGGATTTTAAGGTAGTTCTAAGATAAATGGGGATGGCCATGATCACCAATTGCCAGTGTTTGTAAATACTACTGTTCAGTTCAAAAAGGATTCTGATAAAACTGCT
Source organism: Ptychadena robeensis (assembly GCA_036250615.1). NCBI lineage: Eukaryota > Metazoa > Chordata > Amphibia > Anura > Ptychadenidae > Ptychadena > Ptychadena robeensis. Next base: position 163,611,267 of record CM070032.1, read on the forward strand.
GATCAGTGAGCAGATGTAACCGAATTGTAATTCAAGTATACTTGTTTATTAAGGTTATTTTTCATATAGGTGTAAGTTTAGGGTTAATTTTGAGTGAGTATTTATAGGGTTGATGTCCAGAATGCTCTATTTTGTTCTTAACTGGCAAAGTATCGGCAAACTATTATGTAAGTTTTTTGGTGCTCTTTAACGCTTGCATTGCAGTACCACTGTGCAGCACAACTAGCGATAATTCAAGGTGAGAGACGCAAGCACAGTGCAAAACTGTGTTTATTTGGCTGGTAACGGACGTGGTAGCGTTACCACTACCTTGTCAGTTATTAACAACTGAACTGTGCCATTAGTGTGAAAGGGACCTTAATCTAATGATGCTTGGAAACTTCTCCTTACACCTTGTCCTTTCTACATAGACACCTGTAACTACTTTATTTACATAATTACTCTTCATTTACTTTTTTCAGTGTGTGTTCAATTTGACATTATTGATGTATTTTAAATAATTTAAATAATTGACCTTTTTCTTTAGGCTTTGCTGGAACTCCAGGGTATCTATCTCCAGAAGTTTTACGAAAAGACCCCTATGGGAAACCTGTGGATATGTGGGCATGTGGTAAGTCATTTTGGGGTTTTTTTACCCCAGAAGTAAATCTATATACAGCAGCTAAATTAAAGCTGTCAGCTGTTTTTTATTTGCATGAAACATGAAATTAAACTAAAGATTGGTCATGTGTTTAAGAAATTAAATGATGTGGAAATCAAGTTTAATGGATCATCTCAATAAAGACCACCTAAAACAGTGGAAACGTCTGTCTGACACAAATTTTCATTATAATTAATTGATAAGACAGCTTTTAGTATGCTCCCAACTACTTCCCATGTTTCCATTTCACTTCCTACTTTATAAATACAGGAATAAATACAGGAATACAACCCTTCTTTAAGCCGTGGTAGAGCAATGAATTTGACCTTTTATGTCACTAGCTAGAAGCTAGAACTGCATGTACTTGTTATGTTATTTTATGGTTTCAACAATTTGTGCAACCTGCAAGAATGTCTGTTTATTGTTTTACCACACATTGCAATCAATGCAAAACCAATTTCTACATTTCAAACCCTTTCCATTTAAGAAGAAAAGGATATGTTCACATTCTTCACCAAAACACGTAAAAACATACTTAAATGGACTGAAATTTTTCAACCTGACCAAGCATTGGTCTTCTTATTTTATGCTTGATATCCATCACTTTTTGTTAATCACAATTTGTGGTTGGTGAGATTGAAAAATCATCAAATATGGAGTGTCAGTCAATGAAATTACCACACATTATAATTGATGCAAAACAGATTCCTTAAATACATGACCAAGATCGGTCAGGTTTGAAAAATCTTTAAAATGAAATATCACCACACATTATAACTCAGAAATGATTGTTTCAATCATTAAATTCTGTTCCTGTTATGGAGATAAAGGGGTGCTCTCCATCAAAACACATAAAAAATGTGATACTTGTACAATAAATAAAGAGTTTTCAACCTGACCAATTACATCACTTGCTCAATAATCATCACTTTTGAAAAAAAAAAACTGTCTTTGTATTATTGAATGGGAAATAAAGGTTGCCAACAACATGTAACAGGGTAAGTACAGGCTTTACCAGTTGGTTCCAGCACTGGTATATATTTGGTTTGTCTGGCCAGTAATCTAGGACAATAATTTAAAGTACCATTCAGCTTACTTTTTTTAAATAATTTGTCCTCATTTAATAATACACTTTATGTGGCTCTGTAGTAGATTGTCTTTATTGTAAAAACAAATTGTGTGCTTGACAATTTTTTTTTACCCATTTGCAGGTGTAATCCTTTACATTCTTCTAGTCGGTTATCCTCCTTTCTGGGATGAGGACCAACACAGACTGTACCAGCAGATAAAGGCTGGTGCATATGATGTAAGTATTCTTTGATTGCTTTCTACCTTTGTGTGAGACCAACTCTTCTATACACTATTTATCAGAGAGCAGTATGGATGTATCTCCAACATCTTCCAATAAGGTGTTCATTCCTACCACAATTAAAGACTCTGGGCCTCCTTCTGGACACCTGATGCCCACCTTGAAAAATGATTGTTTCATGCATATATGTGTGTTTTTTAGTTTCCATCACCGGAATGGGATACAGTGACGCCTGAAGCCAAAGATCTGATCAATAAAATGCTTACAATCAATCCAGCCAAACGAATTACTGCATCAGAAGCTCTGAAACATCCATGGATCTGTGTAAGTATATCATAAACATACAACCATCTAATCACTGATCTGAAGGTGGAATATAATGTCACTGGTTGATAGATCCACAAAAAGTAAAAAAGTGACATTCCATCTATGTAGACAAGGGGTGCCTAAATTTTTGGCATGCAACTGCTTTTAAAAACGATAAAAGTCAAAGTTTATATATGTGCTGAGTATACTTATTATTTTATTATTGTTTATCATGCATAACAGCATGAACATGTATGGCACAAGACAATTCTGGCCATGCAATTGGCCTTGTGTTATCAAACACAAGAAAATAAAAGCAGGGCACTGAAATCTACTCCAGTCACCTGTGGGATCTACCAATAGATCACGATTCTTCTGATGTAAAATATTTATTTTAATAAAAACGAAATTTTTCGGGTTAACACCCACTTTTAGCAGTTTTAGTTTTGTCCTGCTAGGACATGGTCTTTGGACAGACCTATGCATTACCTGGTACACTGTATTAAGGCTGCCATACACGGGTCGGATTTGCACCGGATTCCGGCCCGATCGATTCCGGGCGCGTGCACGCGAAACGATCGGGCCGGAATCCCGTGCAGCCCACCTTGTCCGTCCGATCAGGTCCGACCGATCGGGGGCTCAGAATCGGATCCGCCAGAGAACCAACATGTTGGTCTTTCGGGTCCGATTCTGCCCAGATCAGCGGGAGTTGCATTCCGGGAGGGGATCAATCGGACACGGATCCGGCAGGACAAGGTGGTATGCAGCGATCGGATTCCTTAATTGGCCGATCGATCACACCTGAGGATCCCGGCGGAATCGCCGGAATCGATCGGATGGTGAATCGATCAGCCAGGGAATCCGTGCCGTGTATGGCTAGCTTTACGCAATTTTTTTTAAAAAGTAGCAACTTTGCATAGAAATGAGCAGACTTCAAAGAGTTGGTCACTAACATTGAAGAGGAACCAAAGATGATAATTTGGTCAGAAAAAGCTTTACATAAAAAAAACTGCAAATTATAATCTGAGAATGTTATTAGAAAGCCTATAATGAAACAAATCATTTTGGGGTTTGCTATTTCTAAGATGATCATATACTTTGCAGTCAACCTTCTTCTGTTCTAACAACAATTAGGCCTATGAATTTATATCCAAGTTGGAGCCCCCCATACACCTTTATATCACTCCATACAATTTCCTTTAGATCTAGCAACAACTATGTAGTATAATATCCTTCCTGATAGAATACATAGAACATAGTGATTGGAAGGTTTAGAAAGGTCCTCATACTACATGGTTTTGGTAGAGTTGATTGTACAGAAATTGCATGCTAACATTGTAAGGTGTATAGATACTAGATCTAACAAGAAGCTTAGGAAGATTAAACATTCTTTATGTGAAATAATATGTGGTATGTTTAACTTTTTTTTCCAGCAACGTTCTACTGTTGCCTCCATGATGCACAGACAGGAAACTGTAGACTGTTTGAAGAAATTTAATGCTCGAAGAAAGTTAAAGGTAAGAAGTGCTTTATAATATTTTGTTGTAAAGAATTAATTCATTTTAATTTTGTTTTATACATTACTCAGTAGTTAGATAGTCACTGGTTTGCACTTGATTTTATTGTCTCCTTTCTTGTATGGCTCTTCTAGAATTGAGAGATTTTGTATAAAAAAAAAAAAAAAAAACAAAAAAAAGATGGGAAAAAATCCAGGTCTGTGGAGTCGGAGTCGAGAAGACATTTTTTTGGGTCCCTGGAGTCGAGTCGCAAAAATGGACCGCGACTACCGACTCCTACTAAATTTAAATGGGAATAAAATTTTTATTTTTTAAATTAAAATAATGACTTCAAGTCACGCAACTTAACAAACATCCAAACGAACATCATGACTTCTCTGCTATAAGAATAAAATATGCAGGCGTAACCTTACAGCGCCCACATGTGACCCTAGCCTAAAGGCCCCCCACACGTCCCAGTGGGGCTGACAGACCAGCCAGCTAGCTCAAGTCAGATGATGAGGTCATCACGCTGCTCCAGCAGCTGACAGCAAGGACGCCTGTCTCCATGACACTAACAGCATCGGACAGAGATTATCGGACATGTCCGTTCTCTGGCCGGCCGAGCTGGTGGGCCAACAGCGATCTGGTCACCCCACTTGGGCACCCCGATCGGCATACACACACGCCCATCGGTTGGCAGCAAAATCGGCGCGCCGCTCGGTGCTGTTGTATGGCAGCCTTAACTCTCGCGATAATAGTAAATTTTTGTTGTCAGGACTAGGACGGCGTGTATACGGGAAGAATGGATCGCCAATAGTTCAGGACCTGAAAGTAAAACATTTGGAAAACCACTGTCATTCAGCTGAGTCGACAAATACTTAGATTGTTAGCTTCAAATTTACACATGACTATGGGATTCCAGGGAAATCATGAATCATGTTTGAAGTGCCCCTTCGCCCCTCCCTTCTTGGATCCTTCACTGCCTATCTTCAGCAGAAGTATCAAACAAAACAAAAAGCTTGGCACACACGGGTAGAGGTAACAATATTTGAGTACAATCAATTAATTTGCGTGCTCACGGTTGATTGATTGTAACTCTAATCTGTTTACAAACCTACATGTGTGGCCTTCCTCGGGCGGATCAATAGAGCCGCTCGGAGAACTTAGATTGAACGGGTTCCAACATGTTGACAAGACCCCGTCAATCTCCAATACTGCATGGAGACTGATTCTCATGGAAAGTATTAAAACAGCTCGGCTCTGCCCTCCACACTGTCGGCTGTCATGTGAAGGGAGACCGGAGCCACACTCTCACTTGAGCTGTGTGAGACACGCTGCTCTCCCCCAGGCTTGGTGGCGTGTTGTAAATCACACACGCAGCTGGGCAAATGGTCCCCATGAACAGGATCGCTGTGCCCATGTGGTTAACATGATGTCTGTTCATGATCCCCGACACACGGGGTACCTAGCTAAGGAACAAAGCAGCAGCCATCTCTGCCTAACCCCTTTCTCTGCTTTAATGGCCATACAGTGTGGTTTTCCTGGCCAGTGTTCTGTGGTAAATGTATGATGCCTCCTTTTTATTTTCCTTCAATGGATTGATACAATACATTTAGCTATGCATACAGAGGAATCGGAGTCGGAAGAATCTGAAACTGAGGAGTCGGAGTTGGAGTCTGGGAATTTATCGTCCGACTCCACAGCCCTGAAAAAATCTATATAGACGAATTATGGAGAGCTGGTTCACCGGCAGGTTATTCTTTATCACTAGATACACATAGATGGCTGTTCCTAATATCAAGCTGTTTGTCCAATCCATACTATGGCATTAGTGATGTTTAGTTTACAGATTGACATTGAGGCAGACACACAATTAGTAAATCCAAGTCAGCCTAAAGCCAGGCATACACGGTACAATTTTAGTGTTCGATCGACTTAAAACAATCAAAGTTTACATCGATCGAATTTAAATCGTATACTGCACACATGGTTCGATCAACGAAAATTATTCTATAAGGATCAAAACATTAAAAAGTGATTGGACATGCTAGAAAATGTACAACAATCGAACTTAAATCGTAGCATTTTGTTTGTTGGTCGGGTCGATTGTATTCGATGAACACGTTTATATATGACTCTTTCCGAAATTAAAATTGTCGATTTTGATCGCATTACGATCTAACCTTCCATGTGGTACTCCTTTAACAATTCTATAACGATCAGTGTTCGATGAAAATATGAAGATCTAATATCGAATAGAAGATCGATCATGCTAAAATCGAACCGTGTATGCCTGGCTTTAGATTATTATTAATTCTTATACTGTTGGAATGGAACAGAGGAAAAGGAAGAAAAAGCGAGCAGCACCTCACTACATCCTTCCCTATAGGAAGGACAGGCAAGCATTGGTTACGTTGTTGGGTCCTGTAGCATCATCAGGTACAAAGTCATGTCAGTAGCAATATAAAATACTTTCTGTTATATTGACATATTTCATTATCTTCTTTAAGGGTGCTATACTGACCACCATGCTGGCTACCAGAAACTTTTCAGGTATGTTGTTAGGTTCAAGCCTTTGTTAATTGTTTTTAAAAATATTCAGCTGTGCATTGACTTATTTTTTTTCCAAAAGATTGAATAACATTCAGTCCTGAATGTTATTCTTTATACTGTATTTTGTTTATTTGCCATGAAATAGGTTGAACGGGTTTTTAATTTGTGCTTGAAATCATTTGTTATAGGTTTATATTTCAGTTTAACATTGAAACACAGAGTGCACAAACCTAATGGGTTAGGTTTTGCTAAAAAAACCCTGGGCTAAGATGACTGCTCTTCCGGTGTCTGATTTTTATACTTGCTTTAAAACTTGAATTATAGTTTTGAAGCTAGGTTAGAAAAAACAAAAGAGTAAAGTAGGAATTGCCATTTGCACCTACATTTTACTGAGCTCAGTCTCAGCTGGGGGTTCATGGGATGCTAGTGAAGACTACCTCTTTATACAATAAATGGAATTTGCAGAAATGTAATAAAAACATTGTTTTCTGTTTGTTCAACTATAACAAAACTGCTAACCAAGGTCTGGAGTAACAGCTTGAAACTTGTTTTTACAACTATTACAAGCATTTCACCTGCACGTTGGATATTGATATAAGAATGCTTACATCACTCTGCAAAAAATTATCATATATGGGTTTGCTTTGGTTACTGAAATACAGAAATCTTTCTGGACAAGTATTATGTGAATCCTGTTTTTTTTAAACCTCTGTAATTGTAAATGTTTATTTTTTTTTCTGTTAAAAGATGTTTTATTATGTTTACTATTCAAATTGCACTAAATTTCAAAAAGTTTCGATTATATATGTGCCATTTCTTTGGTAAGATGTGAATTGCAGTTTATACAACCGAAAAAATCATTTAAATACTGATTATCAATTCTATGAAATGTTTGGATGTTAATAAATATCTGTGTGTGTATATATATATATATATATATATATACACCATATTTTCCGGCATATAAGACCACTGGGTGTATAAGACGACTCCCATTATTTCCAGTTAAAATATAGAGTTTGGGGTATACTCGCCTTATAAGACTACCCCTTCCAACGCACACCAAATAAATATAAAAAAAAAACATCAGATTTGCTTTCAATATGTTACTTTTAATTCTTATGAAATAGGCAGACTTCCTGCAAGTCACTGGAAATCCACCGGCAAATGTGCTGGTGCGTGTCATTTTTTTGTCCATCTCAGGTAAACCGCAGTGGACCGATGGCCTTACATATGTCTACTCTGACTTTCAATTCCCAGATCTCCAACAACCTTAAAAGTCCTATTTCTTTGAGTAATTTACATTCCTAATTTCACACCCCTAACTGCAACCTTTCATATTAATGTTTACCTGTGGTTATTCAAGTGGCATGCATTGTACACATTTAATTCAAAGAAGAAAAATGTCACATGATACAGTGAAGGTGTTTTAGTGTGTTTGAGCTGCAATACCAGTTTCAGCCACTGGAGCCACAGCCTTGAGTGAGCATGTCAGCTTCATCTCACACAGGAGGGAGGGTGGATAAGGGGGCGCTTCCGATGTCTGACAGGCAGACTACTCTGGCTCAGAAGTTTCAGCGCTCGGCATATAAGACGACCCCCGACTTTTGAGAAGATTTTCCTGGGTTCAAAAGTAGTCTTATACGCCAGAAAATACAGTATATATATATATATATATATATATATATATATATATATATATATGTATATATATATAGATAGCTCACAACAAAATATCATAATTGATATGTTATCATATTTTGAATAGATTTTTAAGATTTCTTTCTTTAATAGTATACATATATTTATTAGATAAGATAATATTAGATAAGTTTCAAATAGACCAGACCTCAATGATTTGTATCAGTTAGAGTTCAGTTTACTTGGCTTGCCACACACACATTTTTTTTATATAGAAGCTTTTTTATTTTTTTATTAAATGGGTGCAAACCATATGTTGCATTTTCAAAACATTAGTAGCAAAATAATCTATCATTTGTATATGTATAAGTGAAATATTGATGTCAATTAAACTTGTTTGCTTACACACCTATCATTCTCAAAATGAGAATGTGGGGATTCTAGCCGAAACGTTTTAGGAATTCCCATGTTTTCATTGACATTATTGATGTCTCATCTCATATAAGTATGGCAAGGAAACCACGTCATATTCATAAACCCAAGATGGTGTTAATAAGTAGAGGAGAAACATAGAAAAACGCAATAAGCCCTTTTACATTATCTTACTCATTGCAAATGTGTTAAAAGGAAGAAAAGGGATTCACACAACTACCCTAAAAATTCCCTCATTCATAATGCATATTAAAATATATTATAGCATACAGTGGAAATGCTTAAGGAATCTGGCCTATTGACCAGATTTACCTTGTATTTGATGACCCATTACAGAGGCTGATAACAATCATGTCATGATTACAAGGAAAAAGCATTTCTTTGGAAAGGGGGGTGCCTTACATAATCTGGATCTAATGCTTCCAGCAGTAGTCATCAGGTCACAATATTTTGTAACCTGTACATGTACAGGTCTTATGATAGGCAGGTCATATGTAGGTAGGTCATACATCCATAATTGGTTTCTAGATTTTTCTCAGGCTAGAAATGCTTGGCATTCAAATACCTAGCATTTTTTAACTTGCTGGAATAAATGATTGATTTTAATCCAACAATTTTGAATCAAACCTATTCTTTTTGCCAAGCAAATCCCTGAGGCTTGCCACTTTAACTTTTGGTGCTGTTTTGTTGGTTTGGTTTGCCAACACACATTGAAATGAACATTTATTTATTTATCTCAGTGTTTAAGACTCCTAATTGTATTGACTTTACTCGGGTCTTACAGAAAACAAATATCACTTGATATAAAAACCCCTTCATACACTCCTATGCCAGACTTCCCTTTCATTTATCTCACTCTGTGTTTGAGTCAGGTCTACTAATGCATATGCAACCATTACATCCACATCTCTTTTATGTTTGCCTGCAATTATAGTTTTTATATTCTGAGTAAAAATTATAAGGAAAGTAGCAATTTCAAAAATGACCTTGCATGGGACTGATCCCACATTACATTGACGGTATCATTATTTTTGTTTGGAACCCCATTAAAAATCAAACCTTGAACCTTGGCTTTTGCGTCCAACATTTCAGATTGTAGATGGGCCTTCTGTGTCCTCACTTACGAGGCAGACCATTGTTTTTGCATGGTATGATGACATTAGAGTGATGGGTAAGACGTAGAGAGAAGAGGCTTTGGGTAATCATTTGCAGAAGAGATAGACTATTGCAAAAAATAAACCTTTGTATCTCTGGGGAAGCCCTACTGCGATCATTTTTTATGTTTATTCATCCATATTTTTTGTAATTTCAATGTACATGAATATGAAAAGGGACAAATACAGGAAGTGGCGTCATTTCATTTTGTTGGGGGCTGATTTAGCAGCTAGAGGGCTGATTTAGGAGTTAGAGGGTGTAACTCCCTGCTAATGTCCCACAAGCAGGGTGGAAACTTAGGAGGCAAAGTAATCCTTGTTAATTACCCCGATTTAAGTGAAATCTGGAACTGGCCAGTTAAGCCACATAAAAAACTTGACTTTCCCAGCCAAAACGGGATAGTTGACAGGTATGTAGATGTAAAAATATTCCATACAACTGTACCAATTTTTACCTAATTTATGTAGGGAATAACTAGTATAGTATAGTATTACTATAACATTTATTATACAAAGCATTTATTGTCACTTATAAGGTAGTGTTAATAAACACATCATTTTAGTTGGAATCTGTTTTCACTTTTGTGTATTAAATGGAAAGCATTGTAGGCTCACTTGCTTGATATTTTATGAATCTCCATGATGATAAGAAAAAATCTATTTTTTATTAATATTTCAGGATATTAATCCTGTTGTATTGTCTGTGTGGGTCAAAAAGCATAGAGATACGGCTAAACACTTATGCCTGCCATACACCCACAGACGGGTGCAGACAGACGAGCTCTGATGAGCCCCAGAATGCAACGCGATGACGTCATCATGTTGCATTCTGGGGCTGCTTTAATCGGCCGGGCACCCTTTGTGTGCCGGCCATTACCTTCAATGAAGATGCCGGTCTTCATTGAAGTTAATGGCATTGGCCGTCATCGGCCAGAGAACATCTGACATGTCCCTTCTCTGGCTGGCCGAGCTGTGGGGCGTCAGGGATCTGTCGCCCCATGTGGGCACACGCCGATTGGCAGCCGATTTTGCCGCCGACCGACGACGTGAGCGCGCACGCCCGTCGGTCAGTGGAAAAATCGTCCGCTAATCGGCGTGTGTATGCCAGGCATTACACTCCTCTCCACGTTCTACCATTTTTCAATTCACAGAAACAAAAGTTAAAACTGACACAGAAAAAAGGCATTCCGAATTTTTCATAGCAAAATTAACATCCTTGTTCCAAACTCAGGTTCCTGGTGGCTTATGACTTGAGGTTTCCAGGACTGGTTTAGCCACATTCTAGCCACCTTGGCTTTGCAGAAACGCAATGTGATGCTGAAAGTATTCCCAGTGAACACCAGTCTGAGAAGGCTTTTAAGTAGTGCTACCATGAAGCATCACAATAGCAAAAGGGAATGACGAAAAAGCACTGCCAAAGGCCATTAGTTTGGCTAGGGATTATGGACCCTTACTGCAGTTATTACAAAAGATCACTTTAACCTATTCTTAGGTATATATTGCAGTTTTTTTGCAAACAATTATTTGGACTGTCAGGTATGTTACAGCCAACACTACTGTTATAACATTCTTTTAAGCTTTCCATATCCATCTCCCCCCAAAACATCTGGGAGGAAAATGGCTCTTTTTGCTCCCCACTGGCGCCTTCACTCTCCCAGCATTAAGCCTAGCCTGGGAGGCTGAGGAGCAGTCAGATGGAAGATCCATACTTTGAAAATGAAATGCATTGTTTATATCAGTAGAAGCCCCACTGACATTTTTCAGTCCTCAGATGCTCCAATGTATAGGGTGCATCCTATATAATGTAGCATCTTATGGTCTGAAAAATATGTCACTTGCCCACCAGTAATACAACCTTGGTCAATGTTACAGATATCCTTTTGTTTTAACACTAAAGGGTGCTCCCCATCTTGTTATGTTTTACAGGCAAGCCTACCAAATCCATTACATCTTGCGCATACTAAAGTGCATTTTTCTTAAAGATTTTAATTGCAGTTGTCTTCAGAAACATTTAAATATTCATTGACATAAATACTCAACATTAGTGCATTTGGAGAATTTTGTATTAAATCAAATCATTAACTGAACATTGGCAGACTTAGCAGAAACTAAACTGCTAATGTCAAGTCTTTTATTTGCCTTTGTTTTGTGAGACTCATTTGTAGACTAAATCAGTCACTTTGTATAGCTATTTCTAGACATTTGTTCTGGTGAGACCTAGCTTTCCATTCATTACAACATATGTCTATGTAAGGCATGGCATTTACATCAGCTGTTCATATTATTGTAGTTAAAATTGTGTTTTTTAATTTTCCTTTTTCTAATTTTCCTTTTATGTGGAATGTGTTTCATGTGAGGTAAGATTCAAAGAAACTGCTGATTTTTCATCTTTCTTCTTAATTTTTTCCCTTCACTTTATAGAGTAATTTTTTCTGTAAGAGTTCCTTTTTAATAAGCATCAGGATATCTCCTAACACTCTTTTTCCATGATACTATAATTTTATTATACTGTTTAGCCTTTTATCCACCTTTAAAAATGGGTGGGATTGGAGTCCAAATAATCATGTTATCTGCAATGTTCGTTAGGCTTTCACAGAAGCTCTTTGGCGTTACTAAATTGTTGCTACAACAGAACGTTTTATCGTTAAAGATACTTGCAGCTGTCGGAATGACAGGAAATGTTATTCAGAAACGCAGATTTTTTTTAGGAGTCTAGCTTTTATGTATATCATGTGTTGTGTATTACTGGTATAGCATTCCCATATGTCAGGTTTGCCAGGATTTATTCCTGGGGGTGGAGTATGATTCTTGCTCTCATTTTAGAAGGGCCCCGGATGCCCAGGATTATTACAATCATTACCTGATAATTGTGAGACATTACATTCCCATACATCTACAGCATTTAATGTTACACCCACACCTTATCCAAACCTTATCCACATCTTATCCAAAAACTAAATATATGGAAGGTAACTCTTAATATGTAATCAATACTCTGACGCTTAGTCATCTTGAATTAACCCTTTTGCCAGATAAAAAATTGTAAACCAGATTGCACATACCCTATTGGGTGAAATGGTTTTGCCCACTGACCACTTTGTCAATACAGGTGACAGAAGTCATGCAGTTGAATGTTAGATTGCCTTAAAATAATTATTTGTAATACTACATATGATAGTTTGCATTATCCAGTGCAACGCGTGTTATGTAACTAGTTGTGTAAAATTCTGCAACACTTTGTTGACCCTGTGTCTTCTACAAATCTATAAACGTGGGGTGTGTTGGTTTACAATTAGAGCAAATAAGTACACATTTTATGTTCCCGCAATCTCTATGCGTGAATGGTCTTTGTCAAATTGAATTGTTTAACACCGCTCCTTATGTAAGGAATCTCTTACATAAATAGTCAGATTTATCAAATGTCATATTTTGATGTGATTTTGTTGTTCTGTGAAAACAGAAATTGGGTACCCAAATATATTGTGTTATAGGACTGTATTGGTGTTTAGCTCTACTTCACTCCTTCTGGAGTGCAGGAGATGGGGCTTCCTGAATAATTATGAATTCACTGGAATTGTAAGTTTCCAATTGCGTGTTTAGATCTCGGGAAGGTTAGGGAAAATAAATTTTACTACCCTGATCCTATGACTCATCTCCCTACAATTCAAAGGCTATATCACTGTAAGGGGAAGAAGCTGAGGAGCAGCTCAAATCACTTGAGCACAGGATCTCATCTCTAGACCTAAAAAACTATTCTTGACTTTCACTTATTTCAGTTGTGAAAATGTAGACATAAATTTTATCTTTTCAGCTTTATCTTTTCAACGGTATCCACTTTCTTCTCAAAACTTCACTTATATTCTATTGTGTCTTTATAAAAATATACATTTAATCATTTTTTTTCAACAGATCTTCTGTTTGAATTTTTTTCTAACTTAAAATCTCATCCATTTACAGCAGCACGAAGTTTACTGAAGAAACCTGATGGAGTCAAGGTGAGTTGAGAGAACAATACCCTAACTATTAAAATTTTATATTACCCTTATAACAACACAGATTGTTTTTATTAATGACCTGCTCCACCTTTATCATCAATCAGTTAGAGAATGGGAAGTTGCATGGCTAAAACATGTTAACCTCCCTAGCGCACTGCCTGTACCGCACCGTTTTTAACAGTGTGGTACAGGCAATGGCAGCAGTGTACAAGGTACACTGCCTGCCATTTCCTCCCTCCCCCCTCCCCTCTCCACACAGCCAGTGTCATTCATGACACTGGCAGTGAGGTCTGGAGAGCAGAAGCCCCTCCATTAACATGGAGGTCTATGGCACTGCTCACCCTCGCCCCCTTCTGCGTCACCGTGACGTGATCAGTGAAGCCGTCCCGAAAATGCTGCAGCTGGATGCAGCATCGCCGTAGCTTTCCGGGGATATGTGGCTTTCATGGGAGCCCAGCTCATCCAAAGTTTGTTCTTCACACAAACTCTGGACGAGATGGGCTCGTGATGAACACTAAGGAGGTTAATTCACCTCTACTGGGAAAGAATATCCTCCAGGCGGTTCTTTCTGCAAGGGTTTGAAAATCCCAAGAAGGGATGAAGAGTTTTAAACCACAACATTTCACCCTTGTATTTAGATGCTTACCCCTAGTTATATTTTAAATAATTGTATTCCTTCATCTTAGGGTTTTGTCTGTTTGACATCACAGAGATTTATTTCTGTTAATTCTTCCTCTTTTATCCACTTTAATAAAATTAGTTTTTAATAAATTACTAGGCTTGGACATACTTAATGATTTACTTACTTTGTGGAAGTGTAGTTTAATTGAAACTGTTAAATCATAAATGTTGTACATTGTTAAGAGGAGAACATATCTTATTTTACCTAATCACTGGATCATTTTTATCACAACTTTTAGCACTGTAAGTATTGAATATATTGGTCACCGCATGAATGGTAACCCTGGGATATCTTATTCTTTCAACAAGCAAACATAACATATATTGTATATGTATTTTTGAATAATATGGCTCTTAGTAAAATAGCAGTTTTGTCCTGCTGGATATTAACTTTTGGCTTTAGATAAATCTTGTTTTTAGGTGGAAGAGGGTAAGCAGATAAAAGTTCACTGAACTGTATGTATGAATAAAGCATTAGTTCAGTTGGCTTCTGCCCTTTTATGTACTTACTGTAGACATTTTTATATTCTTGCCCTTCAAACAAGGACTGTTTATCAAATACATGTGTCTTATAGGTAGTTATGTTTCATACATGCAATTACACATTCCAACCTGTTATTCCTTTTTTTATTTTTATATGCCCCATTTTTCACTCTTGAGTTTAGAAAAGGAAGTCAAGCTCCTGTGTTCAGATGATGGTGAGGACATTTTCTGAATGCTTCCTTTTAGAGCTTAAAATAGAATAATTGTGCTTCAGCCTTTTATACTCGTAAGCTGTGCCTTTCTGCATCATATAGATAGGTATATTGTTTCTAATTTCCCTTATCTAAAAATCAGGTATTTATGTCTTGCTTTTTTCATGTAGTTTAGGGTGTAAGTTGCGTTAAATATGCTTTCTAAGCAAAACTAAAGTTACTATTCTCTATTTACACTAGCAAAGTAGACTTTTATTACCAAAGAGATTTTTGTGTCTTTTACCATTAAAGTCTTTGCTTACTTGCTAGTCATTTTCTTTTGATCAAACATGCACGCTTTATGGACAAAAGCATTGTTATAACTGGCCATTATATCTACATATTTTTTATATGGCATCTTATTCTAATTCCATATTCATCAGTATGGAGTTTTAATTGTCCCATGTCACTCTGCCCCTGACACCCGGCTATGAATCTAGCATGCCCACTGTGGCGAGTGCAAGGAGATTTGGAAAGAAAATTCTGAAAAGTCTTGTGTCATTGAAAACATTGATGTGCTATCATCTTATGACCATGTGTGGAACTGCAGGAAGA
This sequence comes from Ptychadena robeensis, assembly GCA_036250615.1. NCBI lineage: Eukaryota > Metazoa > Chordata > Amphibia > Anura > Ptychadenidae > Ptychadena > Ptychadena robeensis. The sequence goes on from CM070032.1 coordinate 163,626,766, forward strand.
CTGATAGAAATTATTCTTTTGTTATTAGCTAGTTAGTAGCAGATTTGAATTTTTTTTTTATTCAAGTTTTCAGTTTTTTTTTTTCTTTTAAGACAGATTGGCTTTAATAATTGGTATAGGTTTTCATGCAGATTTGCTCTGTTTAAATTCTTGGCTTCACATCTCAAATTTGATCTTCCTGTCCAAACGAAAATTGTTAGAGGTCTTGTGGTGGTAAAATGTGACATTGCAAACCTGAGTCGTCCTAATATGTTCTTTTCAGAGAGAAATAAATTCTTCCTGGCAACTCTTCCAAACCAACTATACTCATTCAGTGGTTTTTTTTTAATTGTACTGTCAATTGTATTGTTTTAGCTGAAGTCTTAAGAGTCTGAAAGGGTAATTATTGCAGTCTGACCTTTGCGTTAATTTGCTGGGACATCCACTCCTATTTAGGAACTGTCTTAAAAACTGTCCACTTGTGAATCTTCTTACTGTAGAGTGATAGACAAACAAAGTTTGTTTGTAAATCAACTTCAGAAACACTTCCCAACATTAATAGCAGCAATATTTCCATCTGCAAGGTCTTGGTTGATGTCCTGCCTTCTTGATAAACCATTGATACACATCTGAATACTCAAGACCATAGAATTTGGAAATCTTCTTTTATAGTAGTGTTAAAACTTTCTGATGATTATTGAAGTACATTTGATTAGCAGAACTTGGCTGCTTTTTGCTCTTGTAATTCCCAGGGAGGATGTCATTATTTTACTATATTTTGGCTAGCAATGACCAAATTTATGTCATGTTTTGTTGTTCTGACCTATGGTTTTACTTGCCTAGTTTTTTATAAAGAGGGGTTTTAATGGGAAAGGGCTCTCCTCCAATTTGAAAGTCTAAATTAAGAGGGACAGACTTGATGTTGACTCTATTCTAAGTACATACTATCTTTAAAACACAATTTTTATCTTGCATATACCTATTTGTAAGCCTAAACTTCACACAAGCAAATACATAGATATATAGATTGTTGTGATAGCTAGTTTTCTGGTCAAGGCACCCCACAACTAGACCGTGCAGCTAGATCATTGACCTCTATTGCAACATCAATACAAGTTGATAAAGGCAAGATCCCAGCCTTTAAGCCAGACAAAATGAGCATCAATATAGAGATAAGCTCATCTTTCTGTTCAATCTTCTTTTCTTCTGTCCTTTTTACATTCAGCACATGTACATATAACAAAGCAAGTGCTTTATGGTACTGTTCTTTTATTCATACAAATACTTGGACAGTCTGTAGAATTAGGTGCACAATATATGTGTAAAAAAATATTGGTCATTATCCCCAAAAATGTATTATTAACAAACACTGAAATCTCAACCAATGGGTTGGGAAAGCAGGGGTGGCCAGCCCCAGGGGAGTTAGCGTTATCCAGGGACCTATAGTTAAGACCCACACATGAAGGTAAATTATAAATAATTTGTATTACATCTATCATTTATTATTCTTAGGAAAAGCATATACCGTATATACTTGAGTATAAGCCAACCCGAGTATAAGCCGAGGTACCTAATTTTATCTACAAAAACTGGAAAAACTTATTGACCCGGGTATAAGCGGAGGGTGGGAAATGCCATCAGATAGTGGAGTTTTTTAAATGAGAAAATATGGAGAAAGCACCATATCCCCTAGAAATTTATCAAACAGGACATCAATAAATTTAGGAGAACACAGGATTATTATAATTACAGGATGGGTTGTGCAGGGCAATTCTTATTTTTTAGGCTATGGAGTTGTATCTGTACTAGTAACTGGCCACTAGATGTGGAGTGTGGAGTTTATTATTGTTCATCAGCTGATTGTCGGAAGCCGATGCTGACAGGAACTGACAGGAGAGATGGCAGAAGATCTACCAAAGAGGGAAGCTACCTGTCTGAAGCATTCAGCATTGAAATTCAGGTGAGGTGAGTGGACCCCACTCAGCTGACTCGAGTATAAGATGAGGGGAGCACTATCTGCCCATTTTTTTGGGCTGAAAAACTATACTCAAGTATATACGGTACTAATTAGCTAGATAAAAAAGTTGTAGACCAAGGTATGGCAGGTAATAGTCAGGTCCACATCACCATATGAACAGATACAGATTATACACATTATATCACATTAGCAACTGGGTTCTTGATGTCTGCGCATCTGTAAGAGGGGTTTAGATTCAACTTGTGGTGTGCCAACCCCTTCAGAGTCAACAGACCCCCTTGACGCGTTTCGACCCAAGGTCAATGACTCAGGAGGGGGTAGTATACTTGTTTAGGTTTTGTCCATGTCAAATGTGATCCAACTTAAATGGGATTAAAATAGGGCAAAAAGCATAGTGTATAAAATACAATGGTATAAGTAAATCAGATAAGTTATTAACATCTGTAAAATGTCAAATAGTAGTAGTAGATGTCACAACACAGTATCTCATTGTATACCTCAAGATATGATATGCCAAGAGTAAAACATCACAGTGGGGTTCAAATTAGCCATATAAACTGATACAGATACAGATCACATTGTACTGTTCTATCCTAATTCTATCCTAATTTCTTCTTCTATCAATTCTTGATACATAATTGCACTAATGTGCACTATGCAGTATATCTCTTTGGAGCTATTTTTTCTTCATTATAATGTTTACGTCTAGCTGTATAGCTGATTTGGTGCACACATGTATGCCTATGGCTATATCCACAGTTACAGACAGCTGAGAAGCAGTAACCACCAGGGTAGATTTGATTTAAATCAAACCGATTTAAATCATGATTTAAATCGCGATTTAAATCACTTGTCTGTAAGGCTTGATTTAAATCAAACTGATTTAAATCAATCATTCTTGCCGGTATAACTTTAAAATGCAAGTAGATGAAGATTTTTAGAACAACAACTTTTCATATTAGTTTGTTATCCCCAGTTTAGGTTAATCATTCATATTAGGACAACTTTTCTGTTGTACTTAGTTTTGAGAACTGGAAAAGTAAACTACCGTTAAGCATCTGTGATAATATCTTGTAGCAGAGAAACTGCCCAATAATCTTACAAAACCAGACAGAAGGTGATGATGGCATAAGCACATCACCCAAATTTCCCCTGGAATAGACAAGGGCGAGGGGACACAAAAGTAATACATTTATTATGCACAGTGCCAGAAATGAAGTAATGACCATCATATCAATCAAAAACAATGCGCAATATTGTGGATGTGCACATCTGTACAGGTGCTTAGACAATTAAAATAGTCCAAATGGTGCAAATTTCACCCCAACCCGTGTTTCGTTAAAGACTTCTTCAGGGGGTACGATATGTAGATTTGGCCTATGAAATTACATAACACAAACAGCCAGCACAAGGGGATCAGTCATATTGAATAACCAAATCGACATAATAGTGGATACAGACCCTCAGGTTACTCACGCCCATAGATCAATATAGGTTGAAAGGCATGATTTCTCAAGATGGCGTCCTCACTGGTGATCTGCGTAACAAGACCAACCCAAACCATCAACTGACCATGGTTACCAAAGTAAATGTATTAAAAAGTGGTCTTGTTGTACGCAGATCGCCACGGCATTTATGTGGTTGAAGTCGGTCTGTCTCTCCGCTCCCCACTGGTGTTGGTGCAGTGGGGACACCATCTTGAGAAATCATGTCTTTCCCCTATATTGATCTATGGGCGTGAGTAACCCCTGAGGGTCTGTGTCCACTTCTATGTCGATTTGGTTATTCAATATGACTGATCCCCTTGTGCTGGCTGTTTGTGTTATGTAGTTTCATAGGCCAAATCTACATATCGTACCCCTGAAGAAGTCTTTAACAAAACGCGCGTTGGGGTGAAATTTGCGCCATTTGGTCTATTTTTATTGTCTAAGCACGTGTACAGATGTGACATCCGCAACATTGTGCATTGTTTTTGATTGATATGATGGCCATGACTTCATCTTTTGCACTGTGTATAATACATGTATTGCTTTTACATAGTGAGTGGCCCGTCCCCTCACCCTTGTTTATTCAATGGGAAATTTGGGGTGAAGGGTTTATGCCATTATCAACTTCTGTCTATTGTTTTTGGGATGTTGGCCACTATACATCTGAGAGTGTAGTTTTATTGATTATAAAATCTTACAAACACCTCTGGAAGAGCGTGGCATTGTGAGTAGATTCATGGCATTTATTTACCCAAAAAATTCAACATACGCAGCCTTATTCTACATAATTAAAAACTAATCTTTATTTAATGATGGAATAACTTTAGGATGGTAATAGATTTTCCTCAAAAAGCACTGTATTTTTTTAAAAATTCTATTTAAATCCAAAAAATCTGATTTGTTTATTTTTTATTTTATTTTTTAAATCATAGATTTTTATCCACCCTGGTAACCACACAGGTCCTGACAATCTGTGAAAGTGCAGCCAAACACTACAAACTAAATCCTTGCTTAAATTTAAGGTTTTAATAAAAATAAAACATTTATACACTTTACCTATTCCATTACATAAAAAAGATTCAGTATTCCTAAAATTGTTTGTTTACATGTATCTCCACTAAAATATGACGTTATCCCCTTTTCTTAACATCTCTAAAATAAATTCACATGTATAGAACTGCTATGCATGTGTAGATATATATTTTTTTAAATAACAATGTCAAAGTACATGCTGAAAACTGTATGTATGTAATGCTCTCTGCAGCAAGAATGTTTTACAATGTACTGTATATAAACGGAACCCTTTGAACACTCAAACAAATAAAAATGTGTGTATTTGTTACTATTGCCATAAAATAAACTTGCAATGAATTTCAGAGCATTCGTATGCTTCAACTCCTACCCTATCCCATGAGACATCTGCAATGTGTTATGAGGCTAGAATTGGGGAGTGCACTATTGCTCTGACTTGTAATAATGTGTGGTATACTGAAGCTGGACACTTATCATAATGTTCATTTAGATCCAAATTGCCTTCACAACTTTACTATATTAGGCTCCATTTCCACTGCGTCTGATACCATGCATTTTTTGTAATGCATCCATTGCTAGTCAAAACACTTGGTGACTGATGCAGTGGATCTAGAGCTTTACTGTATATGTTCAAAACAGGCTATGTATTGACTATAGATTAATTAATTGATGGGGTGTTTGAAAACCTTGCTGTTCCCCTGTTATCTATATTATGTTGGGCCCTGTTCAAACGTATCCATTTTAATACACGTTGACATTAACTTTTATGTGAAGCATTACATTGGATACAATTTGCACTTGTTGGAATGCATTATTATGTGTTGCCCAACCAATAGGTATGAACAGGGCCAAACTTAAGGTATGAACAGGGCCAAAACCGTGCGCGCTCGACCTAAATCGCAATGGTTTAAAACGATCTAACAAATTACAGTCATGTCTGTAATTTTCAGCTAGCGTCCCCATCCAAAGTAAATGCCAGCACAGAAAGGGTGTGCGGCCGGTTCTCTGCACGACCGGCCATGCGTGATGACGTCATCACGTGCGATTGATCTGCTGAGAAATCAGCAGAGCATCGAGACATCTATTGCCAGCTTTCATGAGACATGATATTTCATTATATATCATGATACATTTTTGATAAAGATCTTATTGTCTGCTGTGTATCTAAAGTGGTATGTGTGCGATGCAGGCTACAATTGTGTCATCCTGATATGCATTTAGCATCACATCCACGTATTCAAAATCCAAATCAGCTCCCTTTTGGTGTGTTTGTTGTATGGCAGCAACAATTAAGTCTTAAATAAACAATAAGGTAAAACAGTAATTTTAACAATGACAGTTGTTTATCTTACACAGTAATTATCAAATTATATGACAGCTAATTAGAGTGTACATCTACTTAAAAGCAAATTTGTCAGAATGGTAAAATGTATCTAGCAACTACATACCTATAAAGGAAGTTCAAATATTTTCCTGTTGCTTTCCCCTGTATACTCCATTACTAAATATAAGTTCCCAGACTTACAACTCCAAGTGCCCTACAGCTTTTCTGCTCACCCTGTTGATTTCTGCATCAATGTAATATAAAGTCAGCAGAAGCTACCAGTGAGAACAGAAGGAGAAGGAGGTTCAGAGTTCTGGAATCATATAATTAACAAAATAATACTAATTATTCTTCTCTGTATTTTATTTACACAACCTTTGTTCTACTTCTGAAAAAATACACTGTACATGTTTTAATAGATGTTTCCCTTTATAAATATGAACTTTACTTCCGCCAGAAAAGTAGAAAGCCTCTGTGCTTGAGCCACTGTGAGTGGTATTGTATAACCAATGAGCATGTTTTGATCCTAAGCTTTTATAAGGCTGGACTGTACCACAGCAACACAGGTGCAATGGATTGTAACTTTAGAAGAAAGACAACCATATTTACCTCCATTGTCTATTGGTTGGTCAGTTTTAATGGCACCATGTGGGCAAAACATGTATTCCTATTTCTCTGAACATTGAAATCAGAATCAGAGAAAAGTAAAAGTTCCTTGTATGACCTCATGACATTTTTATTAAAATGTGCAGTAGGTATAATGATGTGTAATTTGATGTAATCGCTTCCTCCATTTCCTTTAGTAGTTATTCCCTTTGACTGGAAATTGGTATCAACTATCATCAAATTTCTACATGCTCCAGTATATTACAAATGAATTGTTATCCTACATGTATTTGGCATCTTGACTATATTCCTAAGGTTTTTCTTTCTTTCTATTTTCTGCATATTCACAGATAAACAACAAAACCAACGTAATAACAAGTCCTAAAGATCCCAACCCACCTCTGGTATAATGAGCTTTTTCCTCCTCCCACATATTTTTTAGATTTTTTTTTTAGGTCATTTTTTATTACACTTTTGTCTTCATGTTTCTTTTGCATTTGATGATCTAATGCTGTTGAATTTTCGTTTGGTATTGTCAAAAAGTAGCAATGTGTTTTTCAGTAACCTGCCATGAGTGGGCAGTAGATTTAGTGAAAAGCTCATACAAGTGCATGTGTGTCCCAATGTGTGTGGCGTGTGCTTTTTTGTTGCCACTAGCTCTCCCTTTGGTCAATATATCCCAGTGTGTAAAAAACAAAATATGCTTTACGTAAATGTGGACATCAAGGGGAGCTAGCAAAGTAATACTAGGCAACAACAAAATGACCTTATTCAGATATTGTTCTTGTTTACACAAAACGATGCTGAATTGGCTGACACATGAATATCTTACAGCCTTTACTGTCCACAAAATGTCCTCTAGTTTAGAATATTCTGTTAAATACATATGCTTTTATTCCACATATACTGCATTATCACACCTTACAGGACATCATTCAATTTAGGTGTCTTTTTGAGCAGTTTCTACAGTCAGAGTTTTCCATACCTGTGACCCGTTAGTACTTTACTGATGTAATGACAGGAGTAGTCTTGGCTCCATCATTACACAAATCCTGAATAAGGTCTTTGCATGCTGCTCTCTTTTTTGCCTTCATCCAGGCCAGAGATCCTGGTTGATTCATTGGCAGCACTTTACCAGTATCTGATGCTGTCAGCAACATTCCAGCATAGGTGTTTCTTACTTTGCTATTGTACTTACCCATAGGCACTCTTTTTCTCTCTGTTCTTACTCAGGAGCCCCAGTCTACCGTAATCCACAATCCTGCTGATGGAAATAAGGTATTCAGAAAGAATCAACTCCATCTTGCTTTATGGCTTGCATACCTCATCAACAAAAGTTGTTAACAAGTCTCTTTCATTGTACATAAGAGGATTCAGTAAACATGATTACTCTACACTTTAAAAGATGCATGTTTACTGAATACCTGGCATACATAAATAAGTATCTCTTTGTTCTGTAAGCACGTCTATTTTATGGAACTAGTATTCTTCTTGTCAACGTATCAGCCAAATGGATCAGAAATACCTTATGTAGATACTATTTTTTTATTCATGGTTCAGATGTTTGGAAGCCATTTCACCTGTTACCATATTGTTATTTTTCAAGCTATGTTCTGTGTGTTTTGCATGAAGAAATAACTTTTTGTCCCACTTGCTTTTATAACTTAAAAATTGTGTTTAGATTTTTTAAAAATCCCATTGAGCTCTCTGAGTAGTGTTATGAAAAGATAGGGCTGTTTCGTGTTCTGAATTTTCCAGAGTTCTTTGATGGCTGTAAAATCCTAACAAGGCTATTCAGTTTAAATCTTTCCTACTTTTAATATAATACGCTGGTAATATGAATGGTAAGTTCTCCTAGGAAAGCCCAAAAATCAGTGGATCCAATTGTTCGTGGGCTTCTACATGATTTCTCTTGCTGTGCAAATTTTTCTAGGAGAACTTGCCATCCTCAATGCAGGGTACTGTATATTTTGTATTTCTGACACTTAATATTTATCCATGTAGGTTTCCTAGCAAACAGTTTGCTGTGTCTTCATAAGGTGTTTTAGGTTTAAATGTCACTTGGCATTTTGAAATATTAAACATTTTGTGAGATTGGAGCAAGCTTTCTAAAGGTAGCCATAGATGGGTCAATTGGTTTGCAATCCGATCGTCAACTCAATCATATTGGAATAAAAAAGCATCAACTGCCAGTCGAACATCTATCAATTGTACCACCACACAGTGTTATAGATTCACAGCCAATCGAGTCTTTTTTTTTACTGCTTTCTGTCACAAGAGGGCGACTGGAGACCAAAAAATGTAATGTAAATGATCCACGTTGATTTACCGACATGTCTGATGACTTTTCGATTGATGTTCGACGTTCGGTCAATCGTACCAGGTGGGCAGGAATTGATTTCTGTTCGATCGAATGGTAATAGAAAAATGCACAGCTTATGTGTCACTGGGAGAAAAAAATTTTTGCTGAATTTAGATGCCAAAGGTCTTTTTTACACATCATTACATGTAATAAAACTTACAATGAAATATTCATATTTTCTGCAAGTTATCTCCAATATACAAGTGCAATTAATGTTTCATGACAAGTACACAGCTGTATTTCACTGTATTGGGTTATTTCATGTGAGAATAGAGTTTTTGCAACACAAGTTGAAACATATAAATCATAAGCAAAAAAAAATTACCAAAGACCAGGTGAAAACAAAAAATTTTTAAGAACACCATATATCTAGCACCATAGCCATATAGACTGACGAACCACAAGATTAAAGATAATGAACACATGATCTGAAGCAAGTACCAATTCAGCTAAAGAAATGGGGTCTGTGCAGCTATCTTTTATGTAACTAGCTTTCTATGCATGGCTTTTAGTATTTGTGGATGCTTTCATTAAGATTTATAGATTTATAGATTTGCCATCCATATCCGAAAGGCTTATCTGGGGACCCTTTACCCATTCAATGTGTTTCATTCTTTTTTTAATATATGGACGTACAAAGATCCTAGTCTCTGATATATAATGAGTAACAGTGATGGTCAATGAAATACAAAAGTTTGTTATTAGCATGCACATTACATGCATGTTGGTTTGAATGACTTCTAACTGAGTGTTTGAGAGATGGATATCTATGCATCTTACTTTTCATTGCAAATATCTGTTAAATAATGCATGTTTAAAGAACATGGCACAGCCGCTCCAAAATTGCCCTAGTGGAGCCTCAGCCTTAAAGGCTTACATGGGGCAGAAGTACAATCATGTGAAAGTGCAACCCATTGAAATTTTTTTATAGATTAGAATTATTGGCACTATTGTTTTTTTTTTTTTTTTATATAGGTGGGAAGGAGGAGCAGAGAGGTGTTACTGCTTGTCAATGATTATGGGTCTTTATTGCAAAAAAGCAAAGTCAGCTTATTGCAACAACATGAGAGCTGCATTAGGTAGACTTAATTAACAGGGTCAACTGTGTTTGTAGGGGTATTAAATTAAAACTGTAATGCAATTGTAAGATAAATGTTTCGGCACATATTTGGTGTTGGGAGGCCATAACTCTAATTAACTTTTATTAAACTTGTTGTTATAACTTGTATGGCCAAGACAATGCTGTAACCTGTAATCATACATCTAAAATTAGGGCCTATTTATACTGTGCACTATGATTTGTATCTACCATTTACACTTGTAGGCGCTGCGTTTAGTGTTATGAGTTTTAATGTTTAATGTAGTAGTGAATAGTTAGGTTTTCTAACCCATTTCTTTCCATCCCAGAGACAAAGCAGAAAAACAGATCTCTTATAGAATTACATGGCCAGGGTTGAGCTTTAATACTTTCATGATGTCATGTATTTCAGTAAATTGGAGCATTCATCTATAAATTCTCAGCTTTCTACAACATTTTGCACAACATACCAATATGCTATATAACTTATAAGCTATGTTTAAGGTAATGTATTTGTGCAAATATCCAAAGTAAAAAAGTAAAACTGTGAATGCAAGTTTACATAAGGTACATTTAGGGCAGTGCTTCCCAAACTTTCCTTGCAGGCCCCGCCCCTTTTCTATTTAGGAACTTTATCAAGCCCCCTCCCTATTCAAATACAGATTTAGAATTAGGGACAGCGCCCCCCTGGAATACCTTCGCACCCCCCCAGTTTGGGAACCACTGATATAGGGTTTTTCAAACTGCACTGAAAAATTCAAAGCAGTGGGGCTTGGTGTCCCTTTTGGTTTTTGCATTTCCTATCAGTTGTAAGAAACATGGAAAGACAGATAGCAAATATTGCATGGTAATTGTATGCAGCAGTATGTTTTAAAGGGGATTAAACACTGCCACATTAATGTATTGGTACACGGGTCTTCTTCGGGGGCGCATCACACACTTTGTGATTTGCTGAAAGCGGATGGCAATGCACAAAATGTAGAGAAGAGCCCTTACTGTGTTTCACCTCTCATTACATTCCTTATATGTTTTCTAATAGATTTGATGAAAATCAAAGGAAATTAAGTGAAAATGTGTTACTTTACATTAACTTAGCAAGGCATGGCTGTTGCAAGCCTAGCTTTAAAATTGTTTGTATTTTGCATGTATGTGTCTGCATCTGTAAATATCGGTCATCAGTTAACGTAAGGGTGAGATGAGCAATGGTTTAGATTTTCTTAAATCTCTGACCTAGTGCAGATTGTTCACGTACAATTCACTACGTTTAATAAAAGAAAACGTTTTGTTTTGTGTCGGCAGCAATTTTGTTCATGTATTATTCATACTTTAAGTTTTTGTATAATTGGCCCACGATACAAAGTAGTGGATGGTTTAAACAGCCATAATGTTTTCCTTTGTGCGCTTTTGTTTGTTCAAGATTTACTTTCAGTTCTGTCCCTACCCTCACATTCCTGATAATCAGGACAAATAAGAGGACTAGTCTCGCTGAAGGTGGTCAAACAAGGGGTATCAGGGGTATCAGCACCTGGTATTATTAAAGTTTTTCAAATGTTGAAAATCTCCACCCCAACCGAAGCTCATCTTTAGTTATATTTTTAACTCTGTTTAAAACTTTAAACTGTAATATTCACTAAAAACTTTAGGGCACCAGTTTCTATTCAGATACTCAAGGTCAAATGTAATCATTAGAGACACAATGGAGATAAGAAGAGATAACTAAAGCACATTTCCTAAAAATGTGTTTAAAATTCTTTAACTGACTAAAAGTCTCCAAATCTCTGAAGACTTGGGAAAGTAGCCTTTTTGGGCTGAGCAGAGAGGAATGGCTGCAGTGGAACCTGAGAGCAGAGACAGAAGGGAAAATCACAAGTTTACAAAAAAGGTATGAATTTTTATGTCAAACGATTTTCTCTGATGCCCTGAATGTGCTGGGTATATTGTCCCAGTATTGGTATGCTTTAATGAGATGCACCAAACTAGCATGCAAATTGCATATACACTGCAACTGGAGCCAATCAAACTCTGCAGCTGCACTGTTGGGTTGGCTCTCTTGTTTGTTTTTTTGGTTTTTGCATGTAAACACGTAATTCAGGGTTTACCAGTCTTATCAGGCCATTGGATGTTCTTTCAAGACCCATCTCTCTTATTACTTTATTTAATTAAAAACTTTAATGAGCAGTTGTACACTAAGGACTAAAAGGAGACTATTTTACTTCTTTCACTTTACTTCTATAAAGGGCATGTATTTTTAGAACAAGCATATTGATTATAATGTGCTCTTTTTGCAATTCGTTATGTTGCATTGCACAAAAAACACATACAATACAAACTGTTACAATCAGGAAGAGTCAACTTAACATCCAGGTAATCACCACTCACAACCATTCCTTAAACAGAGTTTCTGTGCTGAAAATCAATTTAGCAGTGTGAAAAGGCCTTTGCATTGGAGATTACATGGCCCAGATGTTTTATCAGTCGCAGTAATCAGTAATGGGCAAGTGCAAATTTCAGTTTTTTTAGTTGGCTGCAGTGGCTGTTGTCTTGCGACGTGACGTAGCTCAAACAGTTCTGAAAAAAAGATAAGCTGTTGGGGTCCATCAACACAGACTATGGCTGACAAATGTATTAACATACAGTATTTTCAATTAATAGTGTAAAAAGCAATATTGCATTAACCATATTTCAATGTTAAATAATAATAGAAAACATCTGGGTAGGAGGGTATTTCAATCAGAGTTTTATTTACTTTTATTTACTATATAAACTACAATGGTAGTATATACTTACTTGCTCATAGTTACATGCAGTCTAATCATCTAAAGGGAGGTGTTTATTTACAATACGCACCAACACATGTGTTAAAATCGAACTGTGGACCAGGGAGCACTTTTGATTTAGAAAAAGTATTATGTTTTGTGTAGACAATTTAGAATATTGCATAAACAAACTGACATATATCAACCTTGTAGATATGTCTGGCTTTAACTTTAAAATCATGCATTCGTAAACATTGCTGAAATGGCTAATATATATTAGCTAAACTAGACCTTTATAATCTCATGAATCTTTATTCATTATACAGTTATTGTATGTACATTTGAAAACATTAACTTCATCCAAGCAAACATCACACTGCTGCTTCTAAAAACGTGTTGTGGGGAGGGGGCAAGAAATTAACCTCAGCAAGCTATTTTACATTACACACATAACCTTGTTGAACAGCTTCCTACTCTTGTCCTGTGATCAGGGATTGAGGGATGCTGTGGTTTTGTTTTTACTTGAATCAGTTGATGTTAAATGTAATATTGTGTTTATTGTTCTATGTTTTTTTCTTTGTAGTGTTGCACATAAATGCCTGAACTTAATTTTCTAGTCATGTTGCCAGTTTCTGTTTGTTAAAATGGATGTTGGCTAAAATGGACCTTTATGAAATCTCCACTGTGTACTTCAACAACAGGAAAAATGAATGGTTGATATGGTCAACTGTGGAGAGGATTTGATTCCACATTCATTTTATGAGTGTATGAGTCCAGCACTTGTACACTGTTCATTATTACAGTTTCAGCAGTGGAAGGACCAGGCTGAGCTTTCAATATTTGTTTTTTATGAATGGTCAAAATTCAATTCTAAAATTGTTAATAGTATCTGAATTTAAATATAGAATTTAATAAGGGCTTTGCTGGTCATGTAATGTTTGCATTACTGCTTTGGGCAACTTTTAGTTCTGTGGAAATTTTGCAGTTCCAATATAATGTTAAAACTCACCTACCTGTTCTTCTCCCACCCTTAGCCATCTCTAATTAGCACTGTTCCATGTCTCCTACCTATTGTATGTTATGCTTTTATATCTCTAAGATTATAAACAGGATTAAGTAGAGTCTTCTTCTACTGTGCCTGTTAGTCATCTTCAGGCACTATTACAAGGTGCTGTGTAACATGTTGGCATTTTGTAAATTAAAGTTATTATTAATAAAAATAGTAATATGCTAGATGTTGTCGATTATCTTTCTGGTGTAGTCATCACATTTTGTCAGTCCTAGCATCTCTGTGTTATTGTCTAATTTCTGTAGTGTTAGGCTAGGTTCACAGGGCCGTTTGTCAGGGCAGTTTCCTAGAGCTAATGTTTGAGCACTAGAAAAACTCATTAAAACATAATTAAACTCATTTAGGCCGTTTATTAGACGCTAATTGCAGAATTGTGTCTATAATGCTTCATGTCACATGTGAGAGGCATTTGGCATTGCAAATGCTCCAGTGGGAACACTCTGGCTTGCAATTGCTTTTTGGGTGTTTGTACACCAGTGTTAATATGTGTTATGTATTATTGTTATTGTATGCCTAGCAAGGGCCTGGTATGATTTGGATGGGGGGCATTATTTGTTGCCTCCTTATCCAGGTCCTACAAGTCCCTATGCTTAGTGGGGGCGCATTTGTTCGTTATTACCCTTTCTAAACCTGCAATGCCCTATTCTAAAGTTAGCCATACACTGTTCGATCTTCTTCACTAGGGGGCAACATCCAGTCAAATTGCAAACCACTTAAAAATGCCTAAAAGGCTGATCTGAGCACCTCTGGAAAGCAGGGTGCATCAGTAGGGCAATAAACACTGTAGTGGCCAAACAACTGTGTGAATTTAAACTTAAGGTGGGCATAAACGGTTTCGATTTTCTGTTCAATCGACTTAAATAAAGATTTCTTTTTATCACCACATAATATGATTTATTCAAATCCGACCAATTCCTTTACGAATTCCTGTGCACATGTTTCATAATACTATCGAAAACAGAAACAAATTTACCAACAGGTCCAATCACTGCTCGATCGATTTTATGTTCAGTTGTAAAACGACTGACTTAAAAAGTTGATCGAAAGGAAAAATCTAATTGTAAATAGCCACCTTTAGTAGCAAGACGACTTCTGCTTCACTGAGTTCTCTTGCCCTCATAATTTGTTTACTTCTCTGCAGGAGTCAACAGAGAGCTCAAATACCACCATTGAAGATGAAGATGTAAAAGGTAAGCCATAAACAAGATTTTAAAGTTACCTTACACTGTGGAGACAGGCCATGCTTTATGGATAAGGTAACCAGTAGTTTTAAATGGATTACAGCTATCCTGTACTTGATGTTAATATTCGGGTCGGAAAGACAAATTTAACCTTCCCTTGCTTCCCTAACAGTGTGTTCCTTCAGCATGCCTCAGTTAACCTCCCTAGCGCACTGCTGAGGTCCAGATTTCTGTACCAAAAGTGCACCATAGACTTCAATGGTAAATTTTTCTTTATGTCGTAGGCCTGTAACTTCCCAAAATATGTCCGTACAAGGGTCCAATAGACATCCTGACTATAATAATGTTTGAAACAAACAATTATGTAAAATAAAAATTATTTTTTTTAATAAGAATAATGAAAAAAAACCACAAAAATTAGGACACAAAACTATGCTGCTATGTACTAAATATCGCCAAAATAAAAAGTCTCTGGTGCCCCAGATGTTCCCATTTGCACTTAACCCTCTCTAACCTGGTGTGATAAAATCACACCAGGGAAGAAAGGGTTACTGCAAATGGGCACATCTGGGGCATCAGGGACTTTATTCTGGCGATATTTAGTGCATAGGGGGAGTTTGAAAGCAGTTTTCTACATAGAAAACTGCTTTCATGCTATTTACTGTACAAATCTCCCGCCGCCTCCCCGAGTGATGCCATCAGCGGGGGGGGGAGAAGGACACGAGCAGCCGAGCAGGCATGTCACATCGGGGGCACGGGGACAGCGTGAGTATGTTCTCCCAGAGCCCCGACTTGTACTGGACGGCAGCACCTCGTCCAATGCGATAGAAGCTGCCGTCCCTAACGCTAGGGCGGTTAATAAGTATGTCACTTATTTTAAAAGTTTTGACTATTTCATTTGCTCTGTTAATGGTTTCAGTAAATATGATTAATTCCTTTAGGACGTGCTGTGGATTTTATTATGTTTTATATGCACTGAAGTTATTATAGCTTACAAGCACTACTGCTGCTAATTGACTATACACAAGTGAGTTGTTAGAGGAGGCTGCATGTATAAATGCTAGATTTTTGTATAAGCACTGGCTCAGAAAACTTGCAATATATGTTGTTTTTACTGTTATTAAGTTATGGTATTATGTTGTATTTGTTTGTTTAAGCACAAAGTACATCATACAGTCACATTAGTAAATTGTGTGTAAACTTCTGTTCAAATGTCTGTGCCCTATTCCATGTAATAGATATTGCTTCCTTGTAGTAACATTTTTTTTAAAGTTGTATTTAGTTCTTATTGACTAATACGAATGTAACTAATTTTAAATAATCATAAAAATTTAAATCTAAATACATTAGTTCGTTCATGCAGCTTAATTGGGTTCAATTAAAAAAAAAAGTGATTTTTATAACAACCTCCCTAGCGGTTTGCCCGAACTCAGTTCCGGGATCGGGCAAAACCGACGTCTCCCTGTGTGACACACGGAGCCCTTCTGGGGGCGGGGGGGCGGCGCCATAGACCTCCATGTTAATGGAGGGGGCGCCGCTCTCCTCTCCACACACCGCCAGCGTCTATTTGACATCGGAGGTGTGTAGAGGGCTGGGCAGAGAGCCGGCAAGCACAGCGGAGTACAGTGTACTCCGCCGCGATTGCCGGTAAAACGAGCTTTTCGTGACATAAAAAATGGTGCGAAAAGCTTAAACCGCCCAGAGGGTTAAATGCTTTAAAACTTCTTTAAGGAGTAGCACAAAAGCATATGTTTTGTATATTGCACATATGCCCGCCAGTCAACTTTTTCCTTTTTACAATTTATTCTGAAAATACCAAAAGAGAGAACAAAAATCAACTTACAACTAATAGAAAGTGCAAGAGAATTAAATTAATCAAGCTTATATACTGCAAAACCATGTAAACAGGAACCTTGACATCCAAAATGATCTCGGTCAGCGCAGTAAATTAGTCCGATATTGTTTGTTCACAAGATCAGATCACATCATGTTTAGTTACATGAGTGCAGCTAGGCATCTCAGAACACACATCTACATTTCTCAGGACAGTTAACCTCCCTGTTAAGCAAAGACTCATTATAAAAAAGGATTTATGAATATGAACCTGTATTTCTATGGTTTATCAAGGCATTCCCATCCCTATAAAGTATGAGAATAAAAGAAGAAAGTTCCCCTCTGGTGGGACTTTACTTGGAATGCCTTGATATCAATTACACATAAAACAATGGCATAAACAAAGTAATATTTATTTGAGAATATAATTCTTGCTTCTTAAAAGTATATGGGTATGTTCAAACGCTCCAGCTGTGGGCGCTAGACTATCATCCACATACATATAGTTCTAATATCAACAAATATTATATAGGCACTTACACAGAGGATCTATTGCCAGACACACAAAGGAAGACAGTTACAACAGCAATATACGAATTGATGGAATATATAGAGCACCTCCATGCTGTATGATACAATTGGCTAGTGGGTACAATGTCAATGCATTGTCTGGTACTTGCGCGACATGTTTCGCCTACTGGCTTCCTCAGGCTGTGTACCGATCGAATTGATATTGTAAATCCCAGATGTAGCTTAGAAGTTGTTAGAGATGGTTTAGACAGAACAAATCCGAACTTGCTGAATCGACGCCGGGACGTCCCCGCAGCAGAAACCCCCCGCTAAGCCAGAATCCCCCAGAGCAGCGAAGGGTGTTATGCCAATAAGGACACTTAGCATCTGCGTTGTTCTGAATAGATATATAAAGAAGGGGGTAAGTATCATGGTGTATACGTGGGTGTCCCCTTACAACCCGGTTGGGGAGTGATCTCAATCTATTTTTATTATATAGTTACTTGTGCGGTGTGCGCATGCCTTCATAGAAAGGACATGTGCAGTGATCCCCATCCCAATCGTTAATAGAGATAACCGTATATTGTAGGGTCTATTTAGTACAATTAAAATTGTGAACTAATCAAATTATAAGGATCACCATGGTGAATTAGATAGAACAGCGATAACTAACCTCGTTGGGTATTTAAAATTGTCTAGAAGTTGAATGCTTTAGGCAGATCTCCACTGCTGGAGAAGATGTACGTGTCTGAAAGTATTCGCCTGCCCAGCAGGGCGGATACTCCCCGGACTAGATCGCCAGGGTCCAATTTGTAAAAAGGATCTGAAATCCAAAGTAATAATATTGTTGAGTCTATACTAAGTCATGCATAAGACTATACGGGCATAATCTTAAAAGGCTATTCAATAATAAGTATACCTTAATTTTTTACCTTAATGTAAGCTCTCTTTGTATTAAGTGTATAATTTGCTAAACTCAAAATATCAGTAGTATTATAATTGGTATCTTAATTGGAGCCGATATTTTGTGATTGCAACGGGTTAAAACCTTTGTGAGAGTGAGAGTTATCTGTGTATCTATATTAAAATTAATTGTTTATTATAATGTCAGAATGACCTTCTGAAAAACTTGTTTTAGTGATATCATTATAATTTATCCGTGATAGTGTCTTATAATGTGCCTTTTTTTTTTTTATTAAATATAGCTAAAAATGTGTTATAAAAATAGGTGACATAATTATATCTGTGTTGTTGTGTGGTGTCCAACCTGCCTTAAAGTGACATGTGTCTGTTGTGCTTAAGAAAGTGTCTAAGTGCATAGATTGTGATATGTCCCATTATGTGATTTGTCTCAAGACTCATTATGTCAGACTTCACTCTGTGCTGTGTTAAAAGATACAGCAGTAGTTGATTTTAAAGCCAGCCCATACACCTTTAGAACACTCCATACAATATCCATTAGATCTACTAACAACAAGTCAAGCCACATGGATGTAAACCTTTGGGCCCACTGGGCCCTTCTCATGTCTTCCTGAACCATGAGCCTAATGGCAATTACTGTCTTGCATAAATGTAACATGCTCCACCACATATACTTAGCCTATGTTCTCCTGTTGTCTTGTAAGCACAAATGGTTTAACTAGGCCACATGCAACTTGTGCCTGAGCTTACCAGACAATAAATATATATATATATATATATATATATATATATATATACACACACATACACACATACTAGGGCATTCTTAATCCTGTCGACTCGTCAAAACTACAGGGACAGGTTAAAGCATTTGAGAGGAGTAACCGCTCTGTGTACATGGCAGATGCAGAGAGAGGGAGAAGTGCCAACCTGAAATGTATACAAACTTAGGCAGCTGCGCCATCTTGTGAGCGTTCTGCTATTTTGTTTCTAGACTTGGTGCAATTCATTTTGAAGATTCTACTATCTGACTTTGTGATCTAATTTACCTATGAACCTGGATACAGAAATCTGGATCTCAGTGGACTGCCAGGGTGGTTACATTTTATGTATCACTACGACTTTGGTGACTTGACACATAAAATCTTAAGTCGTTAATACCCTAACACACACACACGTATAAATATGATGCAGAAGTCATATATATGATTTAGCCCCATAATTGACATCAAATTAATTCTTAATTAAAAATGGTTTTAAACACATAATAATCACATCCACAATGGAACACATTGTTTATCTAAGTTAAGAATAGATTTGGAGTTGCACATCAAGTTGACCACCAGGTAGGCATTTTTTGTTTAGGGTGCTAGATCAGAGGTAAGTGTTTAAAAAATTATGTTTTTGTTTAGTTTTTTTTTGTCTTTCTAAATATCTGCTTTAGGCGTCTTTGAAAAAAATGAAATAATTTGGCCAACATCCTTTCTCAATCTGGCCAAGACAAACCTTTTCACTATACTCCTTGATTTTTCCTCTGCCTTAACCTCCCTAGCGCACTGCTGAGGTCTAGATTTCTGTACCAAAAGTGCACCATACACTTCAATGGTACATTTTTCTTTATGTTGTAGGCCTGTAACTTCCCAAAATCTATCCGTACAAGGGTCTAATAGACATCCTGACTATAATAATGTTTGAAACAAACAATTATGTAAAATAAAATAAAAAATTTTAATAAAATTATTGAGAAAACACAAAAATCAGGGCACAAAGCTATGCTGCTATGTACTAAATCTCGCCCAAATAAAGTCTCTGGTGCCCCAGATGTGCCCATTTGCAGTTAACCCTCTCTAACCTGGTGTGATGGATGTGGTAAAATCACACCAGGGAAGAGAGGGTTACTGCAAATTGGCACATCTGGGGCACCGGAGGCTTTTTATTTTGGCGATATTTAGTACATATAAGCATATTGAAAGCAGTTTTTTACATAGAAAACTGATTTCATGCACTGTACTTTCAAATTTCCCGCCGCCTCCCTGATGTGACCTCATCACGTCACTCGGAGGGGGGGGGGGAAGATGCCAGAGGATCCAAGCAGCCATGTCACATCGGGGACACCGGGACAGCACAAAACTGTAAGTATGCGCTGCCGGTGCCCCGATGTTCACTGGACTGAACCATCTCCTCCAGTGCGATAGTAGGAGTAGCAGCGCTTGATGAGATGGTGCCGTCCCGACCGCTAGGGCGGTTAATACTTCTAGTTTTCCTCCTTTTTGACCATTGTTTTCAGTGATACTGCACTCTCGGGTTGTCCTCTTGTCTGTATGCTTATCCCAAATCTTTCAACATTTCTTCTCCCACGCCTTTCTATGTTGACTTCTCTTGTAGGCTGGCTACACACATATTTAGTCCCCCTGGGCTGTTCTACTCTGTTTTAGATTACATCTTGTTTCGCATTGACCACCTCATTGTCAATGATAGGTACCTTAAATTTCGGTTTCCCATGATGTGTAAATAACAGTTATCTTTCCACCTCACATACACACATTGTCTTGGTGTCATTATTGTCTCTGCACTTACTTCTCACATTTAGTTGCTTCCACTTCCACCAACATCTCCAAAATCTGCTTTTCATTCTCAGAACCGTCACTGTCATTGTTCATATTTTTATAACCTTATCAAGAAATAGACTAAACTTTTTTTTTTTTTATTTACTTTGCATTTTCATGTTTAGATTTTAATTTATTCCTCTCTTGCTTGTCCCACTTACACATCCATCTCACAAATAGGTACCCTAACCAACCCTCTCTCCATTTTTTTAATGATCTTCTAATGACTTCCATACTCATAACAGCTTAACATAAGTTTCCTACCATAAGTAAGGCATTCATTAGAGGCTTTTAGTCTGGGCCACAAGTTAATACGTTTGCCCACTCCTGCCCTAAAGGGTTTTTCTATGCTGTTACCCGTGCTGCTCATCTGTTCATCTGGCCATCTTACATTCATACCAATCTCCAGTTTAAATTGCTGCGTTCCCTACCATTGGGAGACAGTAATTACCTGGCTTGTATCTGTGTAGCTGTTGTGTGCAGCATAAATGATCAGTGAGATGCAAGAAATGTTACAGTAGCATGTAAATTACATGGAGACTGAAGCAGAGCAGCTGTAGAGTATTACATCTTGAAGTATGGGCACTGACATCTGAACAGAAGCATTGTTTGTTTGTTTGCTTGTCATGTTTTTGTTGCTTACTTTTGTTTTGACTTTCATATCATTGTTCTTTTTCTTTTTCATTCTTGCATGCCTAAAGTACAGCCTACACAGTGGAGGGTAGCAGGAAGAGCTTACTTTCAGCTCATCAGTCTTCCGGCTGCTGCTCCTCTTCCTCCTCTTTGTCTACTGTTCCTTCCTCCTCATCATCTTGCTGGTCACCATCCTTAGTGTGTCCCAGTGGCAAAACCTGCTGCCAGTACTTGCTGAAGATTCTGGTCTCTCTATACATCTTCATATTCATTTGTTCATATGTTGTGTTTCTTTCCATCAATTCAGCAGCAAAGTGCACAGAAAACACAAACACAAAGAGTCACACGAATGACTGTGAGCCTTCTCAGGTCAACCTTTCATCTGTGCAGTGTAAGTTAAGGAAACAGGGGCATAAACTGCACTAAACTGCACTAAAGGACCCATAATTTTGTATACCCAGTTTC
>CM070032.1:163648685-163663331 GCA_036250615.1 Ptychadena robeensis
GGGTAAAAAAAAATATGGTGGATTTGGTTTTTGATAGCTGGCAGGGAACTTACAACTAACTTGCATAATTGTATGCCCTTATGTGTGAGGCTTGACATTCCTTATCAAGAAAGATAAAAAGGCCATAACTCATTACGATATGTGTTTGGCCCCAATATTCAGAAACTTTTCAGGTTTGCATCAACAATTCCCCTGCCTGCTTTGCTTGCGTGATGTACACTGTTAATACCTGTACTCTAAAGCATCCATTTATTAGCATAGTTTTTGGACTGAAGCCTTTTACCCTGGCAAATATATTGACAGTGCTCAGTGAGAAACATAAAACATATGAAGAGCCCTTGGCTAAACCTCTTAAGGTGCCTAGGGTCTTCCTCCAACCTGTATTAGTTCTGCTCTTGAGAATATGTCCTATCTGAGAGCATCACCTAATACATTCTACCTGATCAGTCAACCCAGTGCTGTTGGGTCCCCTGTGGCTGTGCCTTCACTTAGCAATTCTAGACTGAACCTCTGGAGATATTCAACTTTTGCACAAATTCTGTTTTTTTAGCAGTGTGTTCCTAAAATTTACCAGTCCTGTTCTATCTTTACCACCACTAGCAAAGAAACTTTGTCTGGTCTCACCTCACTATGAAGACATTTCAGATGTCTACCTCTATCTGAAAAACAAACCATGTCTTAGGAAAATGTAGAGAGATTTATTCATCTTTAAAATGACGTCTCTTTACATCCTTGCATGGACTATAGTGGTATATTTATTTTATCACGGTAAAGAACATTAATCACAGCCATTTTTTTTTTAAACTGCAGAGGGCAAACATTTTGACTTAACTGGACTTACAGGGGACTTACAATTTTGTTTGCATTAAGGAAGACAACAAATGAAAAGTGACCTTGTTAACAATGTCTTCAGAGACCTTCTGTACATCTGTGTCATGGTGTACCTTGATGACATTCCAATCTTGTCATCTGGTCCAGTCTCCCATCATAGCATAGATATCTACCAGCAGAAAAGAACTATTGCATTGGAGAGCTGCTAGCTGTCAAACTGGCTCTCAAGAAATGGTGGCATCAACTTGAGGTAATCATCTGCCTGTGTTCTTAGAGTGTTCATGGAAATAGTGGAAATGGGAAGAGATGGAAACTTACCTATGTGGACCTAGTCTGTTATTTTCATATCCATAGTCTGAAATAGCCTTTTCATCTCGTACTTGTGGCTCATTTCTTATGCTTTTTTTAATTGCTATATTAAATTACTTTATGCAGAAAATAAAACAACTTTAATATTTAGCAAAAATTTTTCATCAGTTGAATGTGTATATACACTGTAAGCGTGCTTGAAACTAAGAATACTTTAAAAATTGTAATTATTTTATTTTATGAACAGAATATACATCTAAAATAACTCACTCTAAATTGCTTAAAACATCACCCAAAATTACAGACATTACATTATTTATGTGAAAAGTTTTGGAAGTGAAATAAAATGACACACAGAGTTACTGAAAATTGGCATTACTGAATTAATTCTAAAGAATGTTGACTGCAAAGCTCAACATGCAGTATTATATGCACCAGGTCAGCAACTGGCTTTGAAGTTATGTAAGGAACTTTTTTTTTCACTAACTTTTTTTACTTTACTTTTTTTACTAACAACCCACACTACTTTGATTGCAAACGAATGGTCACTAATATGACTGAAGCTGGTGGAACAACGATTTGTAATCATGATTTTAACACTGTTATTGTTCATATGTTATTTACTCCATGTAACCAATAAACCTTTTTATTTTTCAGCCCGAAAGCAGGAAATCATCAAAGTTACAGAACAGCTAATTGAAGCAATTAATAATGGAGATTTTGAGGCCTATACGTAAGTAACATTCTGCAGAAAACCTTTCAGGGACTTTGAGGTTTGTTCTATAAAGATTTTTCATTCTTAATATTTCCTAATTGGAATAAGCCACAGTGACAAATTTCACTTTTCTAAGTAATGCCAATGCAACAATGATTCTTATACTTATTCTTAATTGAGAATTGTCATCCTTCAAAGATAAAAGAAATAGTAAAACATTTATTGTAGGCTTTCTGTAGCTGCTCTTTTGCCAGGGTTTCAGTTTTTCCTCCATTCTACAGTACTATGTAGATGCATGAGAGGTGCAAGTTGTCCTGCTGAGCTTTTTCCTTTTTGGTCCTAACAATAGTTAATAGAAGTAGACAAGATAAGCCTCTGATTATGTTAAGTTTATAATGAACATCTGTTATGGTGGAAAGGTAGAAAAGCTTTTACCAAAAAGTAAGGTAAATACATATGCTGTATATGTGCTGTATATTATGCTGTAAAACACTGCTCTGTTGTTGAATAAAGGTCTGTTGGGATGGTCACCATTCTGTGAGCATTAGATTTTTCTCCATCAGCACCTTCAGAACATTGAAAGTCAGCAAGAGGAACAGTAAAAAAACTAATGGGGCACAATAGATTGTCATTAAGAGAGGGAGATGTATTTATGGTATTTTTTACTACTTTGGCAACTTCATTTTGGGTTACTTCATTATCAACTGATATTGAAATTCAGAATGACTTTTAATGTCATATGTGAGATGTATTGTAAATTCAAATTCAGTTCCTTCGTTTTAATGAAGATATAAAGGTATGTGTGTATGTTCTAAAATTCAATTGTATAAAAATCAACCTCAAAACCCCCAAAACTCTTTGACTATTGGAATAGAAAAGACTGCTAAATGCTAATTTTCATCTCTATAGATCCTATACAAGAAGCTGCACTAATCAAATGTGTAAGGCCTACATCCCGAATGATATAGTTAAGGGTTAATCATCTGGAGGAGGAAACCAATTAAGGATTACCACCAGAGATTGAGTTTCCCCCTGGGAAATATCACAGGGGCATGGGGACTTTAACTGCCTAAGTAATGATGGTGTATCAGAGGATCGGTCAATTAATAAAACAAAATTTAATGAAAAATCTCAAAACAAATCATAAGTAAAAAACCACACAATTTGACCTTACAAGACTGGTCATTCTTGTACACATAAACATAACGTGTTATTAGGTACACATGAGTGCAAACATTGTTCAATAGTTCAAGAAAAACGTTAGGATAATGTCCTGCCAGCCGCAGGAGCGTGCCCCAACGCGCATTTCGTAGTGTAAACTTCCTCAGGGGGTAAGCTTTATCCGGGTGTTTTGAGTAAATAAGGATAAACTGTGAACAAGAAGCCAAGCAACGGCGGAGGCGACAAAGCAAAGAATGGGAGGCCACAACAAAGTCGCCCAGCAGCGGGCCCAGACCAACATCAACCTGAGATGGTCAATTCGTATTAAGGTTAACTGTAATTAAGGGTAGATAGTCTCGAGGACTTGGTGCAGGTAGAGGTGGTATGAATGTGGACAGGTCCTTGGTCACGGGCTCCACCAAGCTAACGTTTTTCTTGAATTATTGAACAATATTTGCACTCATGTGTACCTAATAACACGTTATGTTTATGTGTACAACTTCAACACAAGAATGACCAGTCTTGTAAGGTCAAATTGTGCGGTTTTTTACTTATGATTTGTTTTGAGATTTTTCATTAAATTTTGTTTTATTAATTGACCAATCTTCTGATACACCATCATTACTTAGGCTGTTAAAGTCCCCATGCCCCTGTGATGTTTCCCAGGGGGAAACTCAATCTCTGGTGGTAATCCTTAATTGGTTTCCTCCTCCAGGTGATTAACCCTTAACTTTCATCTCTATAGATAAAAGTATGAACTTTATGGTGGGCTTCAAAATGTTTTGAAAATATAGTATTCTTGGACTACATCCACCTTTATGCCCTGTTTGTCAAACCCTGGTTCAGACTGACTTTGCATAGTGAATTGGATTATTATATGTGCTTATCTTGTATTGAAATACCCAATTTTATTGTGGGTTTATAATAGAATATAATTTATGATTTTGTTACCTTTTTCTACTTTCCTTCCCCTTTACAAAAGGGATGATTTCTATTAGATAGATAATCCACTGCATTTTCAATACGTTTTAATATTTGGAATAAACATATTGATTTATTCACAGGAAAATCTGTGACCCTGGCCTTACTTCCTTTGAGCCTGAAGCTCTAGGAAACCTAGTTGAAGGAATGGATTTTCATCGGTTTTACTTTGAAAATGGTAAGACATATTCTGTTACCTTTCTCTACTTTTTTTTTTTAACCTTTGCTGTTTATTAATACAAGCATGATAAGTAATGTAAAAGGCTGTAGAAAAGTTTTAGAATTATATTAATAAAAAAGCAATATAAGTATCTGTTTTCTGCCAGCTCTGATCGTGGAAACACTTGTAATGATAACACCTAGCCAGACACCTGTATATTGCTCACAGCATAAATAGGTGACCTTCAAAATAACTCTATGTAGCTGAGCATATAGACAACAAGACTCTAAAAGTAAATATCTGAATCATAAATTGTAAACCATGTAACAGCTCTGTAGCAATTTGTTCTTTGCTGTTTTTTCTTATGTGTAATTTTTCCTCTTTACTCTTAGCTTTATCCAAAAGCAATAAGCCTATCCACACCATCATTCTTAACCCTCATGTCCATTTGATTGGTGAAGATGCTGCTTGCATAGCCTATATCCGTTTAACACAGTACATGGATTCCACTGGATTGCCAAAGACCATGCAGTCTGAAGAGACAAGAGTGTGGCATCGTCGGGATGGAAAGTGGCAGAATGTACATTTTCACCGTTCTGGGTCACCAACAATACCCAAGTAAGGCAATATATTCTGTAATGTATTTATCTCATAAATATGCTAAGATATTTACTGATATGGAGATGTGAATACAGATTTTGCTGTGCTATTACACACACATTTTCTGTCCCTTGCCAACAGTTCTTATTTTAAACATCAAATTGAATGCATTTTGTAACACATTTGCTTGTGTTACTTCCTTTTATTTTCTGTAGTTTTAGTTCATGTTAGGATTTGGAAAGTTGCCTTGCTAAATTAGGGTCAGGATACAGAAAACGACAGTTTGTTTTCCGTTTACTTAAACAAAAAAATTTTTTAAGTTGTTTTAACAGTGTTTCATCCCTGTTCACACTTTGCTGTTGTGATGGTTTAGGTTTACATGCATTTTCATATGCTGCTTTTAATATCAGTGGAACTTCTAAGATATATAGATGACTGAAACAATATACAATGAATGCAGCTCCTGTAGATGTGAACTAGCTCTATAGATTTAGTGTTACATTTGATAAAAAATTGATTGGTGTGCATGCCTTACTGTGGTTTCTGTTATGTTGTTGTTCATACTACAGAATCAACTGTATGCACACTGGTATATCAGGGGGATGACTATGACACTACAGACTTTTTTTGCTTCTCTAAATTACAACTCAAATTTACAAGCAGAAGTGATCCATCTTTGAGTCCCTGTATCCATCTTTGTACCATTAGTGGAAAGGTTAATGTAGATTTATTTTGTCAAGCTGTTTGTCTTTGGTTTTAATAAGGCTGTGCTGTGGTCTGTCTTCATATGAAAGGTTTTTTTTTGTTTGTTTTTTTAAATCATAGGTTTTGTTTTTAATAATAATGTTGGCATAGATTGATTGTCCAATGCTTTTTCTAGTCAGAATGGAAGCCCTTTTGAAGTACATCTATTGCTGTAGGCATGCATTTGGAAAGGTTTACAGTGCAGTTTGGCTCCATCTTTATGATTAATCTTTAAAGCTTTTCTACTTGTTGCTAATAGGTGTTCCCTATAGCCCTTTTTTCAGAAAGTTGATTATTTTTGTTTTATGCCAGTGGTGCTTTCTTCCAGCAGTGGTTGTATTCTATGTTTCTACTTCTACAGTTCTGCACATTTTATTTTAGCATAATTAAAAGGTTGTTTTCTTCATTGGAGATCCTAGAGGTCAAACATATACTGCATATAATAATCTGTAAACAACAACACACATGATTGACAGGACAAAGACTATTAAAAAAGGACAATCATAAAGCACTGATTTGATAGCTCAGAGACATGATTTCGTTGGTAGCTCACATATACCGCCAACGCATTTCGTCCAGAAAGCTGTGATTTCTATATATTGAATTAAAATAATAGTAAATATCTACAGATTTTTAATCTACATATCACATCTCATCTTATATACAATTGAACATACTGTTGTGTTTGATTCACAGAGCAGGTTGTTCAGTCAAACACAAACAAGGACAAACACATTTTAAAAAACAATTTCTTCATGTTGTAGGCAGGTAGATGTGCACATAGTGTGCTTCCCCAACAAGGGGCAAACAGATTAGCAGAAAAAGAGACCACAAGCAAGGTTAAAGTATTTTGATATATAATATTAAATAGATAAATTAGTAATATATATTAGAGGGAAACATATGTTTAAAATAGCAGCAAGTTTATGAATTTTAAGTCTCTATAGATTTTTCCTTACTCCCAAAAAATGGTCAAAAACATGTCTAGCTGTGGGAGTTTCTTAACTTGGTTTTTCAATTTCTAAACGGCTTATTATTAGACATTTCCTAAACAGTCTAGTACTGCTTGGAGCATCTTCCTGCAACCCGTTAGGTGCGCAATTTCAAATACACAGCGGGCCAAAATTAAAAACATTAAGAAAGCTGCAAGCCAACCTGGATATTTCACAAAATGTCTACGATCAAGAACGTTTTCCTTGACATTGAATCTGGCACAAGCAAAGCATATGACTATAATACATGTGATATCAAGTAAATGACACATCTCTGACATTTAATTGTTTAATGTAAAGAAAAAAACTCCAGCTGGGCACATAAAAATACACTGCAGGCCAAATTTGGTTTTACACCCATGCTCTAATGGCTCAGAAGATCACCCAGGAACCAAAAGTTATCGGCAGAAGCAACATGCTGGGTCCTATATAAGGATAACATGGGGTGGTTGTTAGTCAGTGGACAGTTTTAAATCACTGACTTTCAAATCTTTATTCAATCAAGTAGGCCCTTCCACTAAATAGTTATTGGTAGATCTACAGGAAATGTGTAGGGCAAACGTAACCCTTTATTTAAGACTCCATCACAGTATGTTAAGAAAGGTTAGTTGTATTTTGTTCGAATATTCATGTTTCCTTTTACAAAAAGATTTAAAGGCTAAAAATGGCATCTGAGGCAGTTTAACCTCCCTAGCGCACTGCTGAGGTCCAGATTTTTGTACCAAAAGTGCACCATAGACTTCAATGGTACATTTTTCTTTATGTTGTAGGCATGTAACTTCCCAAAATATGTCCGTACAAGGGTCTAATAGACATCCTGAATATAATAATGTTTGAAACACTCAATTATGTCAAATACAATTTTTTATTTTTTAATAAATTTAATGAGAAAACACAAAAATCAGGGCACAAAGCTTTGCTGCTATGTACTAAATCTCGCCCAAATAAAGTCTCTGGTGCCCCACAAGTGCCCATTTGAAGTTAACCCTCTCTAACCTGGTGTGATGGATGTGATAAAATCACACACCAAATCACACAGGTTAAAGGGGGTTACTGCATATGGACACATCTGGGGCACCAGTGACCAGCTTGGAGATTTTAAAAAAAATCGAGAGTTATAAGCAAGCAACATATTTTAGCCTCGGGGACTTTGACGACAATTTAACAGAAAGGGTTTAAGTTGATGAGGTCCATTAAAAAATAGTTTAATTCATTCTGTAAAAGGTATGTACACAATCATTACCCTAAATCAATTATTGAGATTAAAATACATAAAAAGGTGCAAAAACAGGAGAGTAACAATCACATTGGATGTTTAGCAGTTTTAGCCTGTAGTACAGTCAAACGTCCATAGTTCGGCATCTTTCGGCACGTTTCACCCTTGAGTAAGGGCCTCAAGAGAGTAAGTAGTTTGTGTTAACATTGGTACAATTTGGTCAAAAAAGTGCCTAATGCACCTGGTTGTGATTCCTATGGATCAAAACAAAATCACTTGCTTTGGAAGTATTTGCTCAAAATATTATTAAAGATGTTCATTTGGTAAATTGTTAAGTAGGCCACTTTAATAAATAAATAGATAAAAAAAAGGCAACCTCTGCTGCCGTTCTTTTAAAGATGAAGTTTTGCTTTGTGTTATTCTGACAGTTATGTCTGAAGTTATATGTTTTTGTATTTTTTCCCCTACAGCTAATGTTAAGCCTTGCAAGCCTTTAACTGTAAACACTGAAGACAACTGGATGGTATCTCTTAGCAAGCTGCATCCTTCCTTTGTGTCGCAGTCACACGTGTTTCTTTGAGCACACAATGTATGTATGTGTAATGCTTTTGTGCGGTATATATTTCATATTTTCATCTCAGCCACACCTTAAGATTTGCTAAAACTCAGTTTTCACTTACACATGAGACAGAATGACTTTTCCTTTCAAATACAACTATTTGATACTTCTAATTTTGCCAAGCTATATTAATTCAAATGTAAACTTTTATATTTTTTATGTTTTAATAATTCAATCTAATATTGGTGGTAGAAACCCCAGGCACAAAGATTTCTTTCATAAATTAGTCCTAGCATATTTAGATTAGATTTAAAGTACAATTTATTAGCTTAGGGCCATGAAATTTCAACAATATTTTATCTGAAACGCAGATATCTGACTGTAATACGCAGTATGCTAACTTAAGATAGTAAATTGTAACTACTGTATTATGTTTGAAACAGTTGTGCAAATTTGTAGTGTTTAGTAGCTTTTAGACATTTTATATTTGCAGAGAATATCTCTGTTAGTTATGTATGGTTAAATATGAATGGGTGATAGGTGGTTTTTATTAAATGTAAAAAAAATGCAAGGTCAAATTATAAATCAGGGTCATTTTCACATAACCTGTATTTTATGTGTTCAATCCTGAATGTTATGAGGCTTTGAACTTGGTCAGGTAGCACATAATAAATACCAAGGTATGTTGGAATACTATATATTTGTATTGCTTTAATTCTGCCTAAGAATGACTTTATAATTCTACTTTTATCAACCTTATTTTTCTCCAACTCAATTGTGCATCCTTGTCTTGTTAACAAATAAACATCTATATCTGTATAAATAAAAAGCCTTCTACCTGCCATCTGCACAGAACAATTTACTATCTGATAAAGGACCACTAAACCTGAACACAGGTTTGCATATTAAAGTTAGTGATGAAATGTAAATGTAAATTCTTTATTTCCCAAGAGTGTAATGGATAACATGATTCAAACATTTGCTGTGTCTTTTTTTTATGGTCAGTTCATGTAACTATAAGTCTGAGCACAGTCTGATTGGAAAGTCCTTCAAATGGATTTTTGCACAAGAATTGTTATTATTATTATTATTATTATTGAACTGTATTTTCAAAAATACACGTTACCAGAATTTACCTTTATATTACACATTTACCTATTCGTGTTACTTTTAGAGCTTTTGATATGTAAGTCTACCTGGGTTTATGATGTGCTGGTCCTTTAAAGATTCCAAATAGAAATATTGTGGCTTGTGTATTATACTCTGTAGCAGTATAAATGTTGTCAAAAGCATTGAGATGCATGTCTTTACACACACAAACCAACCATGTCCCATTTTTATTCTATTGACTTGAATATGTAGCTTGTGTACCATTTGCAGGCATAATAGCTTCCATGCTTCTAGAAAGGCTATCCGCAAGGATTAATAGTGTATTTTGCCTGAAAAGCATTTGTGAGGTCAGGCACCTAATAACAAGAAAGTTTGACTTGCAGTCCTACACTCTAATTTGTGCTAAAGGTGTCCTTTTAGGTTTAGGTCAGGGCTCTATGCAACCTAAATTGTTCAGAATGTCTTTGTAAAAAAAAGTATTTAAGGTTCCTTGAACTAAAAGCAATTAACCAAGCCCAACCCAACAATGTGGTCAGTCCAAGTACCCCTTTTCTGGTATCTGCCAAACCCAGCCTCATCCATTGGATTGAGAAGCATGATCGATCGCTTCGGAACGAGTTCCACTGCTCTGGAGTGGTTTATCCACCACCTGCAACCCCCCTCCCCCCCCCCATTACACACATACTTTTTACTGCACTAGGTGATGTAGAGCTTGGATGAGGTTGGAAGCTCTTATATATAAGTGCTGTTCTTATCTAAAGTCCATAGGAAGTTTGGATGTATGCAGGGGTTGACCACTGCACAATGTGTGCCTACATGAGAGTTGACCCCATTCTGTCATTTTACATTTATGGTGGAAGTTCCTGTTGTTTCCAATTGCTTCCACTTTGTTACAATAGCACTAAAATTTTAAATCAAGAAAATTTCCTTAATGTATTTATTGCACATGTTGGCATAATATCATGGTACCAGCATGGAACACATTGAGCTCTTGAAGTAACCCATTCTTTCACAAATGTTTGTAGAACTATGCATGATTGGAATGCCTGGATTCAATGATTTGTAAAGGTGTCTCCATACTTTTGACAATATAGTGTATATTCATACAGCCATAAACCTAATTTTGTTTAAGTTTACTAAGTATGCTGTATACTTCAGTGCTATGCTTGCATGAAGGCATGGACTGTTTTTTCTTTTTCCTGCCTTGCGGTGTCATGACAAGGCTTTCAAAATTTGTATTATTACAATTTTCTGAATTATCAAACCAACTTTAAATGTTAGTAAGTAGTGGATGTTAATTTGAGTTTTGCAAGTATATAAATAAAAAGTTCATTTTTTAAAAATGTTGAAAAAATAATTAATGTGTTGAGCCATTTTAACCTGCCAATGAAATCCTGTGAAACACAAATTTATTTTTGTTTTCTGTATATCTATATAATAAAAGTGATTATATTGTTCACATCTAGCTATTATGTAATAATGTAAAGTCCTAATTTTTTTTCTTTCAATGAAATATAATATGGAATGCTGACATAGTACTGTAGACCAAATATGTCTTCCACACAACCATAATAGGATAAAACCATCAACTGACTGCACCATGGTGGCTTTATTTTGTCATCTTTTGAATTGTTGCAATGAAACAAATATACCATGTACATATCTGTTGTCATATATTAATTCATATATAAATACATCTAAAATAAATTTGTGTTTTCTGTTGAAATTGTAGTATTTGCATTTTGTTGCCTGCATGTTTATGGAGTAGAAAAAGCAGAACTAAAGTAAACAACAAGGTCTGTTGGTAATAGAAAATGACACACACCAAATCGAACCCGTATTATTCAAATACAGTATTTTGCTGGCTAAAGACCTGGAAATGATCTGGGATTATGGCAACTGGGTAAGTATTGAAGTGAACAAATGGCAGTAGTGCAGCAGGAAGACATTCTGCTTACTATCACTCTACTTTTTCCTACACTAAGGACTCATATACACGTTAAATGAGCCATAATCGCAACCGACCGTTAGATGCAACATTAGGCGCCCGCCGTTCGGTTTTCGGGCTTTAGCCCGATAGGACCTACATGGGGTCCTTATCAAGACAACCTGCGAACTCCTGCACATTGCAGGCATTCGTTTCCAGCGCGGCTGCCTGGAGCACACTGTTGTTTCTGCAGTCTGTCCACAGCAGCCCGGGAAACGAATGTGTAAATTTAGCCTAAAAGTAACTAAGGCTCCATCTTTCTTACAGATGGGTGCCACCTACAAGCCAAACATGGTTCTTCATGGAAAAACACTGACACTTATATTAACTTGAATTTCCGGTATCTCACCAAAATTAGTACACCCCTTGTGGTAAATAGTTTACAATATGTTTTCATGGGACAACACTGTCCCCTCAAAAAAACTCAACATACAGAATTTAACGTCTAAACCTGGCAACAAAAGTGAGTACACCCCTAAGTGAAAGATGTTTTATTGTAACTAAAGCATCAATATTTTGTATGGCCACCATTATTTTCCAGCACTGCATTAACTCTCTTGGTATCACAGGTTGCTACTGTAATCCTTTACCAATCTTCCATGATGACATAACAGAGCTGGTGAGTGTTAGAGAGATTGTGCTCCACCTTTGCTTTGAGGACACCCCACAGATGCTCAATAGGCTTTGGGTCAATAGGTTTTGGCCAGCACATTTACTCTCAGCCCTTATAGCAAGGCAATGTTCAGCTTGGAAGTGTATTTGGGGTCATTATTGTAATATTGTGAGGGGATCAGGAACTGCTTTAGTAAGTCACAGTTCATGACAGTATTCATGGTTGGGTATGAAGAGAATCTGGGTGATCTTTTTCCTAATTCAGACTACAGGGTGGTAATTGGTGTGGGCAGGCTGTAAAAGGGAGATAACACAGGTAATTAGGCACAGAAAGACCTGACAAAAATCTTACCATCATAGCCAGGTACAATTAGGTCCATAAATATTTGGACAGAGACAACTGTTTTTTAATTAATTTTTTTCTGTACATTACAACAACTATTCAATAAAATTAAATAAAGCCACATAGATTGTGTAAAAAAAAAATTTCATTAAGAAATGAAAGGAAGCAAATATTTTTTTTTACACAATGATTTTATTTCAGGGGCTCGAAAGTATTGCTCAATTGATTCAAAGACCATTGCTTGGGTAGGTGTGAGCAATTTCATTAGTTATGATAGGCAGGATTGACCCTTGCAAAAATTGGTATTTTCCAGCTGCGTTTCAGCTATAAAAAATGTAGCTGCTGGTTTAAAGTACTTTGCTGAGAGGTAATATTACAGTTGTATACCAAAAATCAATACATTCTGCAGAAATTAAATTACAAGTGGGACAGCCTGGACAAAAATTAGATTTTATAACTATGTTTCTCACTTCTCTCTGGCAAGATTAGGCGGCACTTCAAATCCCATAATATTAGGATTTTGGAGGTGGAAGGAACCTTCCAAAAGTCAGACAGTGCCAAATTTAATAGCACAAGGGGTGATCCAAAGCTGGTTCATTTTTATGATTCTGAGGCAGTCCACATCCTTTTCGGTTCATTTATACAATTCCTCAGCTGCACATGTTCTTTCTGAAAACTTCATGCAAGGGAAGTCAATATTTATTGTTGTTTTGTGCCAGCTAAGGCCAAAAATCAAGCCTGCACACATGCAATTTTGGCTAGCTGACTTCCTACAACCATTGCTTCTCATTTACGGCATTTTCAGTGATAATACCATGTGTAGGGTCCTTGCAACTGATCCGGAAGTTAGCTAACCATTAACTGCCAGGTTATAAAATGCAAAGAAGAGAGAGGTTGCTTAGGCAAATAGGCTGCTTTGTACTTGATAGATTAAGTTAAACCCTGAGTAATCAGCTTAACTATCTCCTGTGCATCATCTTTGTTTATAGTACAGTCCACTGTGAAACAACTTAGGCATATGTGAACAGCCATGAGATGATGCAACCTGGCCACCGACTGTGGCACCTGCTCACCCCTAACTACCTCACACACAGAAGCCCTCTTGGGTTTATAATGATCTATGCCCACCTGGTGTAAAAGGGGAAAATGGTCTGGTTCCAAGAATTATTACTGCATCAGA
This sequence comes from Ptychadena robeensis, assembly GCA_036250615.1. Taxonomy (NCBI): domain Eukaryota; kingdom Metazoa; phylum Chordata; class Amphibia; order Anura; family Ptychadenidae; genus Ptychadena; species Ptychadena robeensis. The sequence continues at coordinate 163,662,186 of CM070032.1, forward strand.
GACCTGTAAAGATTTCAACATACATGCATACAGTAGCTGTGTGAAAAAAAAATAATGAAAATAGAGACTGCAAATGTAAATACAGCTGTTGATGTTGTAGCTCCTTACTCTATCTCAATCATAGGACTGTTGGGTACCAGTTCTGATCTCTTCCATCACAATTGTCAACTCTCCCTGATACTCCCAAAGCCCCCAGTTCTTGTAATTTTTTTGTCTGTCATGCATGAACTGCATGTTTGAGGTCTCACCAGAGAGGTTTAGTGATATTAAGGTTAGGAGACTGAGATGGCCACTCCAGAACCTTCACTTTATTTTGCTGTAGCCAATGACAGGTCGGCCTTGTGTTAAGGATCATTGTCATATTGCAATGTCCAAGAACATCCCATGTGCAGCTTCCAGGCTGATGAGTGCAAATTTTTCTTTGCCTTTGTAGCTCAAACATCCATAAAACTAAAACATCCATACATTCACCACCATGTTTCACAGTAGGAATGTTGTACCTTCCAATCATAAGCCTTGTTGACTCCTTTCCAAATGTAGCATTTATGGTTGTGGCTAAAAATTTTATTTTAGTCTCCTAACTCCAAATGACGTGCCAGAAGTTTTGATGCTTGTATCTGTAATGTTTGACATATGCATTTGCATAGTGATAATGGCTTTCTTCTGGCAACTAGACCATGCAGTTCATCTTTCTTCAAGGTTTTTCTTATTGCTCATCATTAAACAGCCACACCACAATTTTGTTAGAAAGTCCTGGATTTCACCTCAAGTTATTTCTGGGTAGTTCCTTGCTTCCCAGAAATATTTCAGTCATGTGTGGCTAACATTGTAGTTTGTCTACCTGAAGATGGTTTTGTTTCAACAGAACCCTAGTTTTTGAACACTGGGGATTGGCATTTACAATTCCTTTGATATTTTCTAGTTCAACTAAATTTGTGTGCAGATCCTTTGACAACTCTTTTGCTTTCCCCATGACTTAGAATCCAAAAAACATCAGTGCAGCACTGAATGAAAGATGTAAGGGTCTGTCTAGACTCCAGAAAATCATTGGACCGTCAACCGTCAAGGGTTAATACGCAACAGCTGTATATTTTGGCGTTTCATATAATATAAGACAGTGCCTTATGATCGGGGAAACACAGTATC
>CM070032.1:163666992-163680292 GCA_036250615.1 Ptychadena robeensis
TTATGACTGTTCAGTAAACCATTCGGCCCGCGATTTCGGCTGGATTTTAGATTTTGGTCCTTTCTCTGATTGAGTTCGACACCCCTGATATATACCATAGCATAAGCCAACCCGAATATAAGCTGAGGTACCTAATTTAATCTACAAAAATGGGGAAAACGTATTGACTCAAGTATGAGCCAAGGGTGGGAAATGCAAATGCAGGTAGTGGAGTTTCCAAATATTTAGAAAGCAGCCTTCAATTAAGTTAAGAGAACACAGTTTTTTTGTTATTACAGGATGGGTTTTCAACGCACTTCTTAGGATTCAAACATAAGTTTACATTAAAAAAGAATCCTAAATAGTGGAGTTTTCAGTTAAAAATCCACCTTCTCCAGTAAAAATGAATAAGGTGTCCACTAGATGGCGGTGTGGTTCTATCTCAGAAACACATCGGATCATTCACAGGCTGCCGTTGCCTGCAGGGAGACCAGCGAACACCGGGACAGGTAAGTGACACTCTGACCCTGATTTGAGTATAAGCCAGCTAGGTGGCTCTTGTTCAAGTATATACGGTATAAGGGAGCTGTTTACCCGCCTAAACATTTGTATTTATATCTAGACCTAAACATTATGTCCTGTGCCGTTCAGTTAGGGTTACATATTTGGTCCCTTCTCCAATCTTTGTGACTGGACAGCAGTAAAACGTTTTTGTATCAGAATCAGTCAACAAGTCAGTTTACATTTTTAACAATGTATTTAGATTATTTTCATGAAATTGAATTACTTCAGTATAGCTGGGATCTCTGTTTGAACAGCTCCTGTAGGGATGGCATCTTAGATATATATTTAAGTGCAGCCAAAAAAAAAGGCTCAGATAATGTTAATACAAAAAGCCAGTCTGTGCCAAAATTTGCCAACCTGTGCTTTCCACTGGCATTTCCCTTTAAAAACCAAGGGAACTTCTACAAAGTGACCTGGGATAAGTACTTAAGCACTAAAAGAAATTCTTCTCCATATATTTTCAGCCTCTACTGTCATCCTACTCTAAAAAGCTAACTTGCTAATATTTCACCTGTTTTAAGTCATTACCATCACAAGACAAGGATGTCCCCTTTCACCCCCGATCATTATTCCCAGCTTGAAACCTTTAATCAGGACTATGAATATCTCCAACATTTTACAGGCTTTTGACCTTTTTGTCTATTTAGCCCATTTGTTTTGTCTATTTAGCATAATTTCACAATTCCTTTCCACTTTTCAGTGAATACCAAAAATTTTTTAGAAATCTGTATTCTATCTCATACTTAAGACTTATTTTTCCCACTGCAAGTGCAAAATGTGTTGCTGTAACAGATGAGGTAGCGTTACTGCTACTGCATCTGTTATCGGCAAAACCTGCAACCACAGTTCACATAGTGTGACAGGGGCCTAATACTAAATACATGCATTCTCTAGACCTCAAATCTCCATTTTGTACAGAGAAGTACAGAAACAAACAAAAAAAATACAAAACAAACAACAAGCTCTGGAAGGGATCAAGTTAAAAATATGGGCAATTGGGGGGTTGGAGTCAGGAAGATTGAAAACTATGTCTTTGAAAAATATGGCCCAAACCAAAGACCCCAACCTAGCCCCCCATCCCGCCATAAAATCAGGCCTACCAAGAAAAATGTCAGGGCTCCCAACCAGAGTCAACCATTGGAGAAAAGTCAAACGCTGACTTTGAAATTGCACAAATTATATATTTAGAAAAGTTAAAACCCAAAAGACTTAACTTAATATAAGTTAGTTTGTGCATCAGCTCCTTTACCAGGCGCCATTTTGGACATTCCCAAAAGACATGTAACAATGTGCCAAGGAGATCACCGCACCTCCAGCAGGTCTCTGGTTGTGACGGGTAGATCTTATGGAGATGGCTAGGGGTCCTACACCAGTGGGTCAGAGATTTATAGTCTGTCTCCTGGATTATGCAAATCTCCTTAACTAATGTGTGTGAAAGTCTCTTCTATTAGATATTCACTCTATTCGATCTATTGTCAAGTAGAAAACAGACCTTTCCACAATTCTTTCCACAATGGTGACTTTAAAAAAGTACTCTCAAAAAGGAATCAATAGTTTTGATTGCAATGTGGCTGTGCAATGAATGTAATACATACATTATTTGTATATCTGTAGCATAACGTCATACAGAAAACAAACTGTTTATGATCCAATTTACAAGATTTGCTATTATAAGCATCAGTTAACATTCCAGGTCATCTTTCAGTGGCTGAAAGTGTAAAGCCAGCCATACACGATTAGTGATGGCGCGAACCCGGAATTTGATGTTCGCGAACGGCGAACGCAAACCTCCGCAAATGTCCGCGAACCCGGGGGAACCCCATAGACTTCAATGGGCAGGCGAACATTAAAAAAACAAAGGGACACTTTCTGGCCACAATAGTGTTGGAAAAGTTATTTCAAGGGGACTCCTGGACAATGACATGGACAGAGGGGATCCATGGCAAACTCCCAAGAATTTTTTTTTTCACTCAATAAACCGCACGAAGGATTTCTACCATGATAGTCAATGGGATTTGAACATAAGAGGGGAGCTGAAGAGCACTAAACAACATGGTTGGTAAATGCCTGTGTGAATTCCACCTGAAACAACCTGTGAAGATCTGCTTTCCACGTTGCCTACAGCTTAAAAGGTGAATTAAAATTTTATGGAGGACACTGGTGAGATGGACAGTGTGAGGACACTGGGGAGATACGTGAGTTATGGCGGACCACTGGTGGTGATGGTCAGTGTGGAGGACACTGGTGGAGATGGACAGTGTGGAGGACACTGGTGGTGATGGCAGTGTGGAGGACACTGGGGGAGATGGTCCAGTGTGGAGACAACTGGGGAGATGGTCAGTATGGCGGACACTGTTGGTGTTGGTCAGTGTGGAGGACACTGGTGGTGATGGTCAGTGGAGGACACTGGGGAATGGATATTCCCCATGATGGATGGATGGGATATTCAGTGAGACGTAGATTACACAGAACACTGCCCTAGCTAATGGTTCCCTATAGCAGCAGCAGCAGCTCTCTTTCCTAACTCTCAGCAGAATGTGTAATGGCGTCCTGTACTTGATATGTTATAGGGGGTGGGAGGGTCTGTGAGGTGGGGGGGTGCTCATTGGCTGGATTATGTCTTCTGCTGCTGTGATCACAGGGTCAAAGTTTCTGCAATGTTAAAAGATAGGGGCGAACCGAACGTGCCATATGTTCGCGAACATGCTAACGCAAACATGTGATGTTCGCCGCGAATAGTTCTCCGGCGAACAGTTCGGGACATCACTATACACGATCCCCAGCCAAAGAATCGAGCAGAAATCGATACCCCAAAGTGGTGTGCACTGCTATCATTGTATGATCGATTTTCGGGGGAATCGCAACGTATATGGCTAGCTTTAATGGCAGATTTATAATTCTTTTGAAAACAGTTTAGAAGAGTGTAGAAGCTTGATAAAAGATCATGGAGAGGCAGAGAAGTGTTTAGAGAATGACCATCCTAACATTTTAAATATTAGATGTTCAGAAAATGACCAGAAAGCACACCACTCGTTAAATTGGTTTTATTTCACAAGCCGGGATGTGACACAAGACAACACACAGGTACAGGTTATGACACAGGCCCCTACTGAAAGGGCATACAATCTAATAGGTTGGGGAATAGTATGCACACTGAAAATTGTGACAGGGGTTTTAAAGACACCCATGGGGCTATACCTGGCATACTGTGTAAACGGTATATATATTTATTTATTAAAAAAAAAACAGCTGTGTACCATTCACATTAATATGGTGCGTTTTAAGCTTTTTTCAAAACACACTGCTGCATTAACTGCGCTGACATTTACTTTTCCCTTAAGGCTCTTTCACAAATATACCTATCTAAATCCTTTACAGGTTTGCTACACATTTTGGTGTGTGCCTCTACTGAACTTCCCTAATAAATACAATGTAAATACAAAGGTTTCAAAAAACACCAAATAAATGTGTGTATGGGAAGCTTGTGTATCCCAACCTGTATGTGTTGTCATCCAGCAACCTACATAGTGCGAACTGTGGAACTGCAAACTTTGGCCTTGTAAACCAATATGGTTTATATGTTCTGTTTGTTTGCCAACAGTTCAAAAATATGAAATACTAAAGAAATACATTATTTCACACAAATTGCAATATTGCCCTTTCAAAGCCAAGCTTTGGGTCTCAAATAGTTGTAATTTTCATCAAGATGAAAGCATGAAGATGAAAGACAAATAAGATTAAAGACTCCAATAGATGCAATTTCTCAAACACTGATAGAAAAGCTATTCTAATAGGTTTATTAACGTCTGAAAGATGCATGCACATCAATGAGGTGAATAATAAAAGTGATTTAAAGATGTGTATTGCCTATTTAAATTATTTGCCTGTTTATAACTGTGCTACATTTTGCAAATGATCTAAAATAAAAGGTCCAGGGGGTTCCACAATGTCACATGCATTTTCATGTTTTCTGCTTATAGTAGGAATATGTCTAGGCTTTATATGTCTACCATTATCTATCTGCTGTCTGTGCTGATTAATGGCTACCATACACATGCCGATAAGCGGCCGATTTTTCACCTGACCGGCGTCTTCATTGAAGCTAATGCTGGCACACAAAGGGTGCTGGCTGACTGAAGGGGCCCCATAATGCACCAGGGTGCAAATGTAATGACGTCATCACGTTTGCATTCCGGTGCATATCGGAGTAGGTCTGTCTGACCTACTCGCTGTGTGTATGGCAGCCATTATTGCTGCATGTACCTAATATCTCTTCCTCAATGCAAGGGTTAAATGCTTATTCAGGTTCAAAGGTTGATAGAATTATTAAATTTATAAATCAATTTCAGTTTTCTATATTTAATCATCCAAAGGTGAATAAAATAAATTGTATAACTGTTGATCAAATTTAAAATCATTCTGACTAAAGATGTGTGTATGGATAACTAACAAGAGTTGTGATAAGTAATGTAATGTTGGAACATTTAAGTCAATGGTCCAAGTATCTAGCGGGTTTTCTAGGTATTAAGATTTGTATTTGATCATATTATAGAGCCAATTGATAAGTTTTACATTCTTTTTTCCTTTGCATACTTCTAAATACTGTATGTTGCCATTGTTGAGAATTGGAATTTTAAGAACAGGAACAGGTATCACTACACCACCAGTGTACTTATTGCCTCTTTTTCTACTGCACTATGAAAAGGGAGTTAGGGCACAAAAGCCTTAAGCTGGGCATACACATCACAATTTTCCTGCGATCGTTTTTTAATCCGATCGCCCATCCGATTCCAGAATCGATTTTAATTTGCAAAAATGATCACAGACTGCAACATATGATGCATTCAATTTCTGGGTGATTCTATCCTGAAAGTCTCAATATGTCTTGCACGCACACATTTATGGGTTTGGAGTGGTGTTAGCTGAAGAACTTGCCAGTGACCAACAGCACACAAACAAAGGTAATGTCCACAGGAATCATAGATGGATCACTTAAAATGATCGCATGAGACAACTAACAGCACTCGATTCCTTTGCTTTTTATAAAAATTATCAGAATGGATCCGTGAACGATCATTTTTCTGTCCGGTTTTTGACAAAATCGATCACTCGATCGCTTTTGGCATGCTTCAATTTTTATTCAATCCGATCGTGTGATCGATTTTGATAAACGATCGCACTAAAATTGAACAAAAAATTGTAACGTGTATGCCCAGCTTTGGACAGCAACTTCAGAAGCTTAACAATAAGTATTGAGGCCAGTGACTGCTTGTTTTAAAGTGTATTTACTTCTTCTCAGTGCATAATGCCAACCACAAAATCAATCATGAAGCCCCAGACCTAGGGAAATTCATTTTGTGTCTCTTTCATTTACGAGTTATCACACCAACTATTGTCACCTTCTGACAAAGTTGCTTGGCCACAGTCTTGTAGCCCTGTCCAGCCTTTTGGCAGTCTACACCAGGGCTGGGCATGCTTCTTGTGGGCAATAATGGGCTTTAAAATGTATTATATTGGAAGAAGTACTATAACATACATACTGCATGCCTCTTTTTATGTATCAGCAACTCAATCAAATCACTATGTATACGAGACAATTTTAATCCCTCAGGGATGCACTCTTATTATGTTTTCTTAAGGCCCCCATACACGTGTCGGATTCCCACCGGATTCCGGCACGATCGATTCCGGGCGCGTGCACGCCAAACGATTGTGCCGGAATCGCATGCAGCCCACCTTGTCCAATTGATCAGGTCCGATCGTTCAGGGGCCCAGAATCGGATCCGACAGAGAACCAACATGTTGGTTCCATCAGATTGATTCTGCCCAGATCAGGGGGAGTTGCCATTTGTGAGGTGGACAATCGGACACGGAATCATCCGGGAATCCGTTGGACAAGGTGGTATGCAGCGATGGATACTCTTAATTGGCCGATTGATCACACCTGCGATTCCCGGCAGAATCGCCGGAATCGATCGGGTGAGTGATCAATTGGCCATGCAATCCGACACGTGTATGGCTAGCTTTATATATGTATGAGCACCTTTCTATGGTATAATCCATCTATCACCCTTTTCAGCCTTGTGATATGGCTTCAAAGAAGAACAAATTGAAGAAAGAAGACATGGAAGGTAAGCAGAAGATGGTAAGATCACCATATTCTCCTTTCCCAGCTGAAGAGGAAGATTCTGGAGCTGCAGTAGAATTGGAAGAGGAAACGCATGAAGGGCAGGCAACATGAGGCCAGCCATCCACCTCAGAAGACAACCCTGAGGAAGGAGACATCAGGACAAGGTACATGGCTTTATACTAAGGGCTCTTTCACACTACAATACAGCATGTGGAGACACTTTATATGATGTGCTTTGGCCTTAGATGGTATGTGTGTAGTGTGAAAGAGTCCCACTAGCACACACTTCTATTTATACCATACAAATAATTGTTTTCTTTACAATGATAACATGTATTCTAAAAAGATTTATTACAAATACTAGTGATGTTGCTTCTTATAGTGAGGAATATGGACAGTTTACTAAGTAGGGAAGTAAAGTGACAGAGCTGAGGTTCCAAATTTAATGTTTAGGAAAACCTCAGTTTGTTCTCATGTGAGAAGGTTCATTGATATCGCTGATGACAAGGAAAAACTTCCATTGTGTAGTGATGTTTTCTAGAGTTATAAAGGTTGTCCTGTGACTTTGTCCTGGTTTGTAATTAACGCCCTCTGTTTATTTACATTTGACACTCCTTGTTCTATATTTCTTTCACACTACATACGCTTCCCATAGAAGACCTGTGTAACATACATAGTGCCATGTGCTACAGTGTGTTTTGGACATGCTGATGCTTGTGGAACCAATACATTTGAAATGCAAATCCCAGCATATCTCATATTCCATACAGTGTGTACTGGGCAGCGGGAACTGTGAAATACATATAACAGCATGTAGTGTGACAGAGCTCTAAGGGTAAGTGCACTTATACCAGCACGTATGTGCACCTATGGTCTGAGCAGAATACTACTGGTCTATAAATGGGTATGCAATTGCAGACTATCTATATGTACACATATTTTGTCTACTAGGATATTATACTTATATACATACACACACACATATAACCAGATATACACTTAGCTTGCTCTTGAAGTCATGTTGATACACCAGGGGGCACAGAAAAAGAGGACATATCCCAGGTTTTTCCAAGCATATATCAACCCCAGCAAGGACTCCACCTGGTGACCACCCAGATGTCTTCCCCCATTTCTGCTAACTGCATTTGATATGCTAACAAAGGACACAATGGACACACAGAATAATATCAGTATATGCTGGGAACATGATCCCCTGTTGGGGGGTCTATGTGTGGGAATGTTTACCATGAGGGGGGAAAAACATGATAAAAGGTAACAAACACAATACATTATAAGCTCATTTATGTTGCATTTTTAACCACTCTGTTGATTTATCTTCTTGTGCACGGATTGTCCTAATGTTCATCTGGGGTTTCACAAGCGTCGTCTGGTGCCTTCATAATGGGTCTAAACACATTGTCTGGTTGCCTTCTTAGATAAAGGGCTTTTATAATCTCTCTGGGCAATCATAGTAAAGACCAATAGTCTACTCCTTGGGGAGTAGACTTTTGGGCTTTACTATGATTGCCCAGAGAGGGACAAGTTCATAGTTGAGGGACAAGGCTATTTGTTTGTGAGCTGTATGGCCTTAGCCGCAGAGGTCACACCTCTGAGGGTCATAAATTCCTAACAGTTCCCCCAACAGACACCTGTGAGTAGGGAAAACAAACAAGAAAACCATACACTGGGCCTATTATAGATTAAAATTTATTGCAGGCTCTGGCCGGTATATGGTGTATCCCTGAGTTTAGTATGTTGGGCATATCTATAGGGATCCCCACCACAAATCTATTATAATAGATTCCTCGTAGGGATATCTGTTATAATGGTATCTTGCAGCCCTGTTCCATGTGTATCCTGTTTGCTCATTAATGCTCATAAATTTTCTTTGCAACCGTATGTGTGGTAGCGGCAACCCTGCCTTACATCTTTGCGTGGACAAAATTGTTTTATGTGTCCATATTGCAGACAATGGAAACACTGTATATTCCCCCACTTTCTCCGCTGAAGAGCACTAGAATACACAGATAATTTGTTGGCTGCCATTTTCTTTAACATGCAACCATCTTGCATTTTTTTTTATAAAATCCTGCCTGACCTGCTCTATTTTCATTGCTGCCTCAAACAGTGATGTCTCCTTAACTCCATTTAAACTAATTGTGGTATCAAGATGTGGAAACTTCTACACAAACATACGTATCAAGCCTTGTGGGGCTTCCACACTATGATCCTTAGTCACATTCCTATACATCACATAGGACCTGTGGTGTGACGTCCATATGCCCTGTTACCAATTTCATGAGAATGGAAAGTCTGTCTTCCTTATCATGAAATAAGTCATTCCTGGGGACAATTGTTGCATCTTTGAAAAAGATGTGTAGGCAACCATAGATTTAACAGTTCCATGCGATATTCTGAAGGGACAGAAATTTTCTGACAATGTCCCTTAAAAATCACAGGAAGCTTATGGATCTTCACTTGGATTATATGTTATATATTATATGTTTCTTTTATTTTTTTTCTGTTTATTCCTATTTTTTTCATCTTCTACAACAGGAGAGTGCTGGACTGGCTATTCAGGATGGTGGAGGCCAGATTTTTTTTTCTATCTTTAATTTTTTTCCTCTTTGTATTTTTGTACATCTTGTTTAAGAGGAGAGTGCTGGACTGGCTTTTCAGGATGGTGGAGGCCAAATTTAATTTTCTTTGTTTTATTTATTCATTTATAAATTTATATATATTATTTCCCCCCCCCCCCCCCCTGAAGATTAAAGTTGCAGTTATGTTATTTGGTATTGCATGTTTTGTATGCCATTGCTTGATATTTAAATCATTTATATATGGATAAAGTTTTATAATGGTTTTGAATTTGTGTAATTTATGTTAATAAAAGTCTGCTCTACCCATTACTCTATCCATCAACTGGGGGAGGCGCAGAAGTATTCCGGGGGGCGCAGCTAGGGGGCTGAAAAAAGGGACAAGCAGAAAGGCAACCATGGAGAAACTAGCTGGCAACAGTAAGTAAAGTACATGTACTATGTGTTTCTCTGTGTTACTAGATGATTGATGTCTGTAGTGTAGTGTAGCATGAGTGTAGTGTGTGTGTGTCTCTGTGAATGGTGATTGTTTCTGTATGACTTTTGTGTGTATATATGCTCCATGTCTCTGCATGATTGGTGTGAAAACCAAATAAAGTTGTATGAGCTGTATTCCAAATAAAATTTGAGGGCCGTGTCACACTAGTACTTGTATACAATACTGCAGAGCAAACACAGCCTGTGTATAATGGCCCTCAAGCTGAAACTGTGAAGTTTGAGAGATGGGGCTCAAAAATGTTCCTATCTAGAAAGGGGCGGCACTGCAGGGAAAGTTTGGAAACCACTGGTTTAATATAAAGTAAATCCATGACACAAGTTTAACAAAGGACTATGAAACAAAGTAATTAAGAATAAGGTTGTGATCCTGTCCCCTTCATAGCCAAGTGATAAATCTGAAATTCTATCCCCTGTGTCTACTAACAGATGGTATTGGAACATTTTTCAGTAAGAATATTAAGCCACTAATGATCCTGCCAGAAATAAAAACAGCATTCTAAAGGCTCTTTCACCCTAGCCACTTTTGAGTTGCAGTACCACAACGCAGCGTGGCTAGCTAGCTGCAGCCAGCCCCTCAGAGGATAGGCCGGAACCCTTTGTGTGTATGGCTATTTCCATTAAACATGAAAAAAAAACATTAAAAACATTTATGTTTTTGGGATTCCATTAACGTCCATGGATTTTGCTGCGAAATGGGTTTATTTGGGGAAATGCACACTATGTATACACATAGGGTCCCATTTGACTACTAGGGACCCCCAAGCGCCGTTCCTTACTCTTTTGAGAGCCCCACACTAGAAGTGTGTCCGAGCAGGGGGCTACAAAGCCCTGCTCGGACACACTTCTAGTGCGGGGCTCTGGAAATCCACTCAACAGTGAGTAATTTAAACCCTTAAGGATGAATCTGATATACAAATACCATGCGCAAATGGCTATTCTTACCCAATATCCGTATTTACCAGCTTCCTATACTCAAGCAACCTTACTGAACCTTCACTCCAGGATCACCTTTCCTGGAGCATAGGAACTTAGGACCATTGCGGATACCTGTCAGCTTATTTTACAAGGGTAAATACATCCACTTTTGGATGAGAACTGTATACCATAGGTACTGGAATATATACATTGTATACGTTTAGGAGGTGAAGTTTCCATATCTCAAAATTCTCTGGCTTACTTTGCTATGCACAAGGTGTCCACCTAATACTATATAGGGGTGAATAAGAATGGTAAATACTTGTGGTGCTTAACCTCCCTAGCGCACCGCCTGTACCGCACCGTTTTTAACAGTGTGGTACAGGCAATGGCAGCAGTGTACAAGGTACACTGCCTGCCATTTCCTCCCTCCCCCCTCCCCTCTCCACACAGCCAGTGTCATTCATTACACTGGCAGTGAGGTCTGGAGAGCAGAAGCCCCTCCATTAACATGGAGGTCTATGGCACTGCTCACCCTCGCCCCCTTCCGCGTCACCGTGACGCGATCAGTGCAGCTGGAAGCAGCATCGTCGCAGCTTTCCGGGGATATGTGGCTTTCATGGGAGCCCAGCTCATCCAGAGTTTGTTCTTCACACAAACTCTGGACGAGATGGGCTCGTGATGAACACTAAGGAGGTTAATTGTTACTTTGCTTTGGTTGTTGTAGATATGTTTATATATATTTTTCCCAACACTTGGGCTATAATATACACTGGGGTGTCTTAGGTCTCTCTATGGATCATCTCTTGCTTTCCCGACCACTCTCTCTCACATATCCACGGCAGTAAATTAGAATCACCAATATCCGTAACAACATCCACTTCACATCACCCTATACCTCACACACATAAAACACACTTCACATCACAACACATAGATTCACACCCACAGCCACCCCACACACAGACACACAACACAATAATGATCACTATACACATAGTCACAAGGATTAGGTTTTGATTCCCCACATAAGACATCACCCACCCTAACCCTCCACTTAATTGTAGCACTCCACACTTCAGCGGCACACTTATTTTTATATATTACTCTCCACACCTTAATATCCATTCACAACACCTCCCCATTCACTTATCACACATCGATACAACCACTATTATCCACCTCACACTCTGTAATCACTGCTTTCTTGAATTGGGCTTTAGGCTAACTCTCTATATTTTCTCTATACTCTCCTCTCTGTCTGTTTGGGACAAGAGACTCTTCCTCCATATACACACCTAATATTACCAATGTCATTGTGTGCTTCAGTGGTGGTTATGACAATGCAAGTGCAAAAGCCAACAGCTGAATGTGGATGATATAATGAGTAAGGCTGAGGCTCCACTACGATCTGCCAAAAATGCTGCTAACCTTCCACAAAGAGACGCACGCACATTGCATGAAAAATGAATAGAATGCATACAAAAGACGCAGCCACTACGTTTACCGCGTTTTCAGCGGAACATAGTGGAGCCTCAGCCTATACAGCACCATGAGCACAAGCATATACATAAAAAAATATACAAATAGGATCTCGCATAGGGCCCCCGAAAAGCTAGAAATGGCCCTGTGTGTAATTGTGTATTGCTCTTTGTCTAAATGTAAGCTAAAGCATTGCTGTATTTAATTGTGTCATTGTTTACATATCTCAGAGCAGGTGCTGCAGCAATAAGTGGACACACATGACAAAGTACTAGTTATAGATATTGTACGAATACACATTTACATGTACAGATACTTACCAATGATAAAATAATATTTGTACTACACATCTTTTATTCCTGTTGGTTGCACCTGTACTTATAGAATAAATGGAGATGGTATTTCCATTTTCCCTCTCACCTCCCATGTGACATCTTTCAGAAAGAAATTACCTTACTGAGAAGTAAATTACAGTGAAGATAACAAATAGGTAATGTGGATCATTCTCAAGAGAAAACAAATGGAGGAACAGACCATTATCTTAGTATTAAGGTGAATTACTGAACACTCACTTCTAAGCTACACAAATACCCTTCTTGGGAATGGGGGGAGGAGGGCTCTTGATTACATTTAATTTATTTTACAAACCATTTTGTAGAACATCTGTTACAACATGTGCAATGAATCTATGGCACTTATGGTACCTTTGAACGTATGCCTATCGTCAATGTATCAATTTCACACTTTTCTTTCCTGTGTCAGGGCAGAAAAAATACCTCCATGGACTCATAAACCTCATAAACCATCCTTCACTGGTTTCAGTGGTATTTTACTATCCCCTTTTATGGGTGCTATATGGCACAAATAGATACTTCCTTGATGCTCAATGCAGACAATAATTATTCTTATTTCTCTGGGGTCCAGCATCTGCAATAATTTCCCCCCTCCCTAATGTTTTGCAGTGTTAGCAATATATACCCCACCTCCTCTCGATTATTAGGGAAATATTCATCAACTTATCTGTACGTAGTGGTTACTAACCTAAACCTACATACAGTTCCATTTTTAACCTTTCAGGGGCCCTATGCAAGTTGAGGGTTGCTTTTGGTGGGACTGCCAATGGGGGGGTTGTGGG
>CM070032.1:163680302-163705130 GCA_036250615.1 Ptychadena robeensis
GAAGGAGCACACCCATACATGCTGCTCCTCCTTCTTCTTCTCCAACCCCCCCAGACCCCACCAACCCAATCCCCCACCCCCGTCTGCAGCTCACGCTGTTCAGATTTTCACGCGGAGGGAGGGCACTGGAGCCACATATTCAGCATAGTAGGAGGAACGGCCCTGCTCCATTGCCACATGGCTTTCCCAAAGCACCTGTGGGATGTAGAGGAACATGAGACTTATTGACTTTATTTTACTTTAGCATAAACAAAGACCCCTATTTGGCCCAAATTGTTATGTTGATTAACCCAAATGCCACTAAAGCAGCCCATACATGGGTCAGATTTTCAATCAACTTAAAACGATCAATTTTTAAGTCGGTATAAAATTGTATGTCGATTGTATCATGGGCCATATGTAATACAAGATTTTCGATCGTTTTTTTTTTTTTCAATCCACAAAACAATCGATCCAAAATAGTCAGATTAAAATTTCAATCAGAAGTGAGGTAGAATAGGTAGAAAAAAATCGATCAAAAATTGGTTGACCACACTTGGTTCTCAAAATACCGAACCAATTTTCAATCGGCCGATCAAAATTTACCACCCAGTCCGATCAAAAAACGACTGAATTCCACTCAACTTTGATCGGATTAAGTCGATTTAACCAGGTGGGCAAAACTCAATTCTCAATCAATCAACTAAAAAAATTATTGTTTTAAGTCGATTGATTGAAAATCTGACCCGTGTATGGGCTGCTTAAGGCTAGATTTATTTATCCAATTCCTTTATCTCTGCAAGCCATGTCTTGTGCTGGAATCCTCGCTCCTTAATTGTAAAGCGAATGGGAAGAGGGCAGGTTACAGACAATAACAATGTTATCCACTGACTGAATAGGGTCAAAGAATAGTACAGTATTACAAATCTGTTGGCCGAGAGAATTCTGAGCCCCAAACTCAGATTCTCAGATAAATTTTTTATTCAAACCTGCAAGCGTAAACACAACACATCTTATTCCAAATGCAGTGTGAATGTAAAAAAAAAAAGGATATTTGTGTTAAGTGCAAATATTCTAATCTCAAATTTTTATTTTGACAATACGAGTCTTTGCGAAGATCTTGAACATAGTGCAATATCATCACAATCTCGAATACTCCAGATTCTAGGGAAAGTACCATGCATCGCGCATGGATACTCGCATTTATATACTTAAAGAAAAGGGGGGTTCTGCTTTCTGCTAAGGGACTCACCACATCCCACAACTGTAATGTAATTAGTTGGTGTCTTGGAGGGAACTAACTCCTATTTGGAGGTGGCCAACCCCCTTGTGACTTGATCTGAACTTTCAGTTTTTTACAATTTTACGACCGCCGCCAAACGGTGCCTCCACTTGTGGCCGACGCCACAGTAAACTCCTGTTTCATCCACAGCCCGTCGGCCACAAGTGGAGGCCCCTGGTTTGGCGGCGGTCTTATAGGTGTTGGGACCTCTCTGGAGCGGCACCTTTCTCTGATTCCTCCCTTTGGATCAATATAAGGCAGGTCCCAGACCACGCTGCCTCTTTTCCGCTGGAGACGCCGTTGCCCACCTACCTGCTGTGCCGAGCGATGCCTGTTTTCCTGGTCCGTGGTGTATACGCCACCACATAGGAGAGGTGCCCACATATAATTAACATATAATTATAACATATAACATACACATAAAACATATAATTATAACAGTCAAGATCCATACATATATCCACACAAGCTGCTTCTGGCCTGAAGAAGCCGCAAATCGGCGAAACATGTAGCCTCTTATGCACCTTGCCAACTGTTTCTTTCATCTTGATTATCATTGATTTTATGTATTGGCCGCTGTACCTCATGTCTGTTACAGGTTAGCGAGCAATCCACGTGCTGTGTTGATGTAATTGGTTTTCGATATATGTTATTATCTGCTGTGACAGGGTTCACAAAAGAAATATTCTTTATATATACAACTCGTTCAAATTATATTGGAAGTATTCCACCGGGTTCCAGGAGGGAACTTGTTGTGGTATTGGAGT
Organism: Ptychadena robeensis; assembly: GCA_036250615.1. Lineage (NCBI taxonomy): Eukaryota > Metazoa > Chordata > Amphibia > Anura > Ptychadenidae > Ptychadena > Ptychadena robeensis. Next base: position 163,682,331 of record CM070032.1, read on the forward strand.
ATTTACTTAGGGATGGGAACAGTGACCAAACCCACCCTCCAATCTAAATCTTGATTTGTATAAGTATCTATTATCAGCACTGAACTCAGACAGGAGCTTAGAAAGCCTTCTCTGGTCTGACAGCTACAGTGAGAAAAGATAACAAAAACTCTAAAGCTAGCCACACATGGTTAGATTTTAGCGTTCAATTGACGTTTTATGATGAAAAAAGCGATCGATTGAACGAAAATTGATGTGCTGCCCACATAGTACAGATTTTTGTCAAATCGTCGATTGAAACGTGATTGGAGAGGTTGGAAAATTTTGCTAGATTGTACAATCATCGAACTACATTCCTTGCAGCTTTTTTTTGGTTGAGTCAATGATACTTGATGTGCGTGGCTACTTCCCTTTAACTTCCGATTGAAACTAAAATCGTAAGAGGAATTCAATCGATGATTTTGGATTACTTCGATTACTTTTCAGCCGAAATTGAACAATAATCGTACTCCCCATGTGGTGTACATCGATTAAATTAAAATCGATTTTAGATTTTTTGATCGAACTACAAAAATTGAACGATGCGTGGCTAGCTTTATTCACATTACTTTTCTAAGAATTTAGGGATAGAGATTACAAATATCACATATCTGCCCTGGTAACTGCTAAGCCTAATCTCTAAAATCTCATAAAAGATTTAGCATATCAATGTTTTCTGAAAGGTATTCAGTGCAGAGGAATTCTCTGGAATGTCTGGGTGTAATGGGAGAATGGTTCTCTCAAGCTGCATGCTGCCAAGTTTAAACTTTTCTTGAGGGGGATTGTGGTGTGGGGTTGATTTCTGGGCGTGGTCTTGGCACTTTGGTGCTATGGAAAGGAACCCTGAATGTTTCAGGATATTTTGGACAATTTCATGCTTCCTAAATTTCCTGTGCTTGGCGTTGTGGAGTTTGCAACAAAGACCTTTTTCATACATTGTTTCCTTCTGGCAATCTATTGTGCTTTATTTATTTATTGTCCTATCTGTTATGCTTTAAAAAAATACCCTCATTGTGCATCTCTACTTGTCTGCAAGTCTTATGCCCACCATACATACACAGATTTTAGCATCCGACAGACTAAAAACGATAATTTTTTTTCAATCATACAATTGGAGATTGATTGATGGAAAATAGAATATACTCCACATGGAATAACCAATTTTTGATCGATTTTTTGGGAGTTTTTTTGATCGATTTTTTTGGAATCGTAATTTGTACTCAATTTGTACTCAACCGATCAAAATTTTCCGACATGTCCGATCATGTTTTGATCGATTTTTTTCACAATTACGATCAAATTTAATTGATCGGACCATGTGGGCATGCACCAATTTTCAGTCGACCGATCTATAAATTTATCGTTTTTAATCTGTCGGCCGCTAATATCTGTGCATGTATGGGGGCCATTATTTGGACTAGCCAGAAAACATCCATCTGATCCCTGATTGATATATTACCCTTATATGTTTAGAAATCCATTCAAAAAAATTCACCCTCTACTACTGCAGACCTATCGGCAGACAAACGAGTTTCAAAAAATCCCTTCTGCTGTAAGCGGTCATCCAGGAGTGTTCCTGCTCTTTAATAGTGACAGCTCCTCTTCTGGCACAGAGACACTTAAGAAAAAATACATTACTGACTTGATCATGCTCCCTTCACAAACCTTCCCAAGAAGATTCGTAAGAAGGAAATGTAACCTGGACTACAGGTAAATCTGTTACCAAAGCCAACTTTAAGTATTTTTATGTTTTAAGTGTATTCTTCTTTGTCCTGCAGGGAATGGCTCCACACTGTCTCCATGTTTTTTCCCAAGCAATTAGAAAGCAACATCCAAGTAATATCACATCCTTCTTGAAGTATAACAGGACTGTTTTATGTAGAGTGCAAAGGGAATACCTTCTATATACTGCAACAAATCTAATAAACATTATACCTATTATAAAGTATGCTGTGTTTACTTGAATACAGATCTCTCAGAGATATCTAGATATGAGAAAGTGGGTGATTTACTGAAATCCAGACCTCCCTGGTGTTACAGATCTCACTGGTAGCTTCTATATTGGAATGCTGAACCCTTCATGGATGCGATAGATTTTGGATATCCAAAAGTGGGGTTTATGCTGGCCATACACCTTCAGATCTACCAACAACTATGTAGTATAGGGTCCTCTGCGATTGAACATCTAGACTTGATTGTTTAAGTCCCTCATATTACATGATTCTGGTAAAACTAAAGGAAATCTGACAGAGACATCTGACAGAGACATCTTAAGCCAGCCATACACAGTCGGATTCCATGGCCGCTCGATCACCTATCCGATCGATTCCGGCGATTCTGGCAGGAATCGCAGGTGTGATCGATCGGCCAATTAAGAGAATCCGATCGCTGCATACCACCTTGTCCAACGGATTCCGGGACGATTCCGTGTCCGATTGTCCACCTCACAAATGGCAACTCCCCCTGATGTGTGCAGAATCGGATCAAAAAGACCAACATGTTGGTTCTCTGTCGGATCCGATTCTGGGCCCCTGAACGATCGGACGTGACGGCACGATCGTTTCGCGCGCACGCGCCCGGAATCGATCGGCCCGGAATCTGGCCGGAATCCGACCCGTGTATGGGGGCCTTAAAGGTGTATGGAGGTCCTTATTTACTGGAATCCAGATCCTTCTGGTGGTATAGATATTTTAGAAATACTCCGCCCTTGTGATGTATTTTGATATACAGTGGACCCTTGAGATACAACCAAAATTTTCATTTCGACATATGTTTCGATTTAAAACCCAAATTTATTTAAGGATTCCAAGCGCCCCCCCCCCCCTGTTGCGCTCATGATGCTTTGAAGCATAGATTTCTGTACAGCCAATACAAACCCTTTTGCCCAGGGGTTGCCCAGATATATGAGCATACACTGGGGTGTAAGCAAGGACCCCATAGGTGTTAAGGAATTTCCCTCTGTGTTGAGAACGATCAGTGCATTTTCAGTGCATCCTGGCCCCAAAGATGGTAGGACAGATGGGAAAAAAGAAAAGAGGGCAATTACAATAGAGCAGAAGAAAGAGTCCTAAATTGCTGTTTCTTGTAGGCCAGGAACATGTAATTACTTTGTTATAAAAGTAGGAATATTATTGGTGTTTCTTGTATGTTACACATATTCTACATTTGGGATTATTGCCATTTCCATAATATCCATTGGGAAAATGGTTTTGACTTACAACCAACTCTTCAGAATGAATAAAGTTTGTAAGTTAAGGGTCCACTGTCTATTGAAATGTGTGTTATTTATTGCACTGCAGATCTCTGATTAGATATCCAAAGGAAGGTTATTTACTGGAATGCAGATCTCCTCCCTGGTGGAATATATATATATATTGGAATGTGTTCTTTAATGCAATGTGGATTCCTGATGGTATTGTTATCAGATACCTAAAAGTGTGATTTTTACTGGAATGCAAATCTTTCCTATGTTATAAATACTGGTGATTGTTGCTTATTTCTAAGGGCCCCTATGATAGATTACTCTGTCACATGTCCTTAAGATATGTTTTACCAAAACCATGTAATATGAGGGACTTTCTAAACAATCCAGTCTACCTGTGTTCAATCGCAGAGGACCCTATACTACATAGTTGTTGGTAGATCTAAAAGATATCTGACAGAGAGATCTAAAGGTGTTTGGCCAGATTTAGTCTTTCTTTTTTGGGAGCATTTGTATTGGATACAGTGGTTACTGAAGTAAACCTGAGAAACAGGATAATCTTTGACCAGTAGGGTACAATCTGTCAGAGTGGTCACTGCCTTGAAATACTATAGGCATGTACCCTCCTTTTGCAGCTAGTTCCTTTTATTGGGGGGTTATGTTAACTAACTGTGCCTAGACTTTTGTTGATAGGTAAATGTAACAATTACCTTTATCACCTAAAATAAAAAAGTATTTATGACTAAGCAAAGTCAAATCAGTTCCATATCTGCATTTTGAATCTGATACAGCATGCACTTGCTTTAACGTGTGTTGCCCAACACTTATTCATGCGGAAGGGAAAAAGTGGCCTCCAACTTGACTTGGTACTATTTTACTCTGCTGATTTTGCTGATTAAGTAGAACTTACGTGGTTTACACTGCACTCTGCCATGATTTCCTGCCCTCCCCCGGCCCTCACCACAACGCCGGTGTCAATTAGATGGGACACATGCAGGTCTATGTCAACCCCCCTCACTCCCACACGGGGGCCAGAAGGCATCCATGAGCCTGCAACGCTGCAGGTTCATGGAGAACCAGTGGTTATGCCCTATCCCGGCAGTTTTATCCATGATCAAACTGTGACTGTACTGAGTTCGGGCATAAGGCCCAGGAGGTTAATAAATCAATTGTTTCCTTTTTACCTGAATCACTTGATCAAAAAAGATGGAAGAAGTCCAACATAAAAAGGAAGGAGCAGAGATCCGCCAGCTTGGTAAACAAATGTTTTTTTAAAAGGTATTTTGATCCATTTGTATCCAATCACACTATGGAGCATGCACAAAGAGCTGTGGAATGGAATTGATCACAATGTGTGCTGGTACAATCAATCTATCCAAGGCATAGGTGTCAAACTCTGTCTTTTAGACCTGCCTTCTCAGCAGCCCTCCTACCAGCTGCACTCACTCTCTCTCCATCATTCCACTCTGGGAGAAAAGCACTACTACACTACAGGTATCAAACTCTGACCCATGGGCCAAGAATGTCCTGCAATGTACTGATATTAATTTAAAAATATAAAGGTTGGCCTTAACATTTTGCCCACTCTGCATTCGAGTTTGACATCCCTGGTCTAAGATGATATTTCAATTTCAAAAGTACTTTGACTCCCTTTATTACAGACATGCCCCTGGCATGATCCCGCCTCCCCCAAAGAAGAATTTCTGGTCACTGCCAGGGTATGATTCTGGGGGTGTAGGAGTGGTGTGCTGATGAGAATTACGGACTCAGCGCCAACAAGCCAAAATCCATTAGAGGTGGGTATTTCTGGTGAGTCACAAAAGAAATTATGGATGGTCGCTATCTCAACTTCTCTCTTCCCAAGCAGTAGCACGATTGATAGGCGGGGGCCACTGTATATATAGATATATATATACATACAGTCAAGTCCATAAATATAGGGACACAGTTCTAACATTGTTGGCTCTTTGAACCACTAAAATTCTGTCCCATCACTTTTGGTTCCTTAACAAGTGGGAGGCACATATGAAAACTGCTGACATTGTTCACCTGATTTGGATGTTAATACCCTCACATTAAAGCAGACAGTCTGCAGTTAAAGCACATTATGTTTGTTTCATTCCAAATCCATTGTGGTGGCATATAGAGCCATAAATGTTAGAATTGTGTTGATCTCCCAATATTTATGGACCTGACTGTATATATAGTACTATTATTACATTACATCTCTAGCACCAGTAAAGAAAGCTGTACATGTATTGTCCTAGTTACAATGTAAAAGTACAATTTAAGTGTAATGGAGTATGTTGTGACAAATAAATGAGAATACTTGTATTACCAGACAGAAACAATTCATTTTTACATTTAACACTTTATTTAATTAAATGAGCCATTGTACACATTGCAGCTATGTATTGTTAGTGTGTTTTTGCCATTTGTAACTAAGACATGCCCTCATAGATATAGTAAATTAGTGTTATCACCATGGGAACAAGATGCTGAGTCATCCACTTAAGCCAACTCTCACAGTAGTAAAATCTGATTTTAATGTGACAGAGCAGAACTTGAGAAATAGGTATCAGACCCCATAGATGTGATGTATGCTGTTTCACAGACACCTTCTGCACTGCAAGTAGCACAACAGGACTTCTTTTCAAGTTTCTTTGTCAAACACTGGAAAAGCCGCATTACTCGTCATTCATGGTATATGACCTGACTTTGGCTACTGAGAAAGTAATTTAGCAATGTTTGTGCCGAAAATAAAATAAAGCTACACAGTAGGTCATTTCAATTAAATAAATAAAAGAGTTATTTAGTGTTGCTACGTTTACAAGGGATTGTATTCATCTACAATAAACATTCATCTCTCCCGGTGGGTCTTTTCCCTCCTGATTCCTGAAGAGGCCTGATTTGATTTCATTCAAATTTCAAACATTCTTCATAAATTAGCAACAAGTAGGTTAATGCCGTGTTTTGTTCTTTGTTCGCTCCCCAGCTCTACTTACATTAAATAAACGGGTTTAAAATGTATAGTGCTTTTATGTATTTATATGTATTTATATATATATATTTATATTTGTACGTTAAAAGGCTACAGAGTTTTAACCACAAGAATAAGGTACATAAGACAAAAAATATTTCCTTTTTTTATAATCCCTTCTTTTTTGTTAAAAAAAAAAGTGCATAAATGCTATAACCATTTTCCAGGATTCGTTTCCAATGTATAAACATAAAAAATACAACTGAAACCTGCTTTGTGTCTTCAACTTTTTGACATAAAAATAAAGTACAGAAATAGAAGAGGACACGCTTTGTGAAAACTGCTTGCTCAGTGCTAAGGGGGTTTACAAGGTCAACACATGATTTTAGGAGTTTTTCCATTAAGTTTAATGCCACATGCATGTGCCATAAGAAATCCTGATAAACACGGTGACTTTTTAATTATTATTTTACTTAACCAGGAGAAATATCTTTCCTGTCATTAATATTTACAGTGCTATGACCAGCAGACATTTCCACTAGTTATAAGACAGTATGGTCTGCTAAAGCATTGACTGGAGCAAGTATACTTGTGGTAGAGTGACTGTGACTCTACTACAAGTCCAGTTAGAATAGCTTGAATATGTGTGTATGCCGTTATAGAAGCAGCTAGCAGACTGGTTATTTGATTATGTTTATCTGCAGGAAACCTCACTTACAGGCAGTAACCTGGAATTTCAATGTTTGATGGAGGTTGTTGGGCATTGAATTCTGGACTGAATGCCCTAATTAATGTCAATTCTCATATCGGTCACTTTCATTCTACTTTGCCCTCAGCTTAGCAAAGTGTAATCATGGCCTGCAGGACAGTCTGAAATCTTCTAATCCAAGCACATTCACTTTGTTTATGTAGTACTATCAGGTCCATCCTTTTCTCAATAGACACTATGAAGAGGCCTGTGGATGAAGCTAACATGTAGGAGAAAAAGATTCACCTGAACTCATTTGAAATGGTAAAAGAAAACAATAATGGGTATACCATCCACAAGGATGCTATCTTTGGTCACAAATTATCTTTGCTTTTACACACACACAAAGCTGATCGTTCTGCAGAACAGGAGTGTCAGTGTCACTCGGTGGACTTCACTCATGGCCCTTGTGCGTGAGGAGAATGTATCATTTGCATACTGATTACAGATATGTGTTATAAGCGTGGCTCAGCAGCCTCTCATTTTGGCCTCTTGCTCAGTCTTCGCCGCAGAAGCGGGTGAGAAGTTGTTGGAGGTCAGTATGGAGGGAATCCTTGTGAAACGCTTCAGGAACATCCTCCAAATGCTCAACAAAAACATGTTTCCCATGCTGGTCCTTCACCACAGTCCTCTTCTGTGTGCTGGCTTTATTCATCATTGTTCTGAAAGGTAAAAACACATTACAATTAACAAAATGTATTCAAAAAGGACTTAGCCCTAGGCTCCACTATCCACTGCCCGTCAGAGCCCCAAATCCGCTGGTCAGAGCCTCTGTCACGTTGATGTCGACGCAGCGATCCGTGTCTATAGGAACACAATGGAGGATTGACAGAACCCAGCTGATTCAATAGCGGACGTAGAGGCTATGGCTTACACATTTTTTAATCTGTAAAAATGTGAAAGTTGCACCTGCACATTTATACATAATATCTGCATTTATTTGCCAAAAATAGTATAAATAATGACTGTGTTTTTTTATGAGACTCATCAATTTTCTTTACACAGCAGCCCTCAATCTGAGAGATAAATTGGCAATCTAATGGCAAATAGAGCATTCTAGGAAAAGAACCTCATACCAACTGTGAAGCATGCAAGTGAAAGTGTCTTGGTTTTGGGATGTTTTGCCACAGCAGAACCTGTCCAGCTCACCATCATAGAATCCACCATGAATTCTACCATGTAGCAGAGATTTCCTGAAGAACATGTGATACCATCTGTATGAAAACTAAAGCTTATGGGGAAATGAACATTACAATATGACAGTGAGCTAAAGCATACAAGTAAACATATCTGGCTGAAAAAGGAAAACGAAAAGAGTTAAAGTCCAGATCTTAATCCCATTGAGATATTGTGTGGTGAGTTGAAATTGGCTATGCATGTACAAGAAATCCCTCAAACTTTTCACAGCTCAAACACTTGTACATTGAGGATCGGGGTTTCCTTAGACTGATACCCAAGGGTAAAAAAAACAGACACATCTTCCTATATAAGATACTCAAGCTTAATTTTTGTTTACTTGCAAATCATTTTAATTGCATTTTATTTGTGCATTCAGGACATTGATATTTTATACCTCTAGAGGTCCAGCACAAAAATTGCTGTGCTCATAGTTGCAGGTTTATTTGGTTTATTCACTAGCCAGCATTACATGAGGGTTATAGGCTCGCTGGGATCAGAAACAAACGGCGCCCCTCCGTGTGCCTGCGGCTCTGTAGATGAGCCGGAGGCACACGGAGCCCTTCCGGCCCCGTGTCTTCAGTGTCATCTGTGACGCCGAAGGGGGGGTGGCGCCATAGACCTCCATGTTAATGGAGGTGGCGCCGCTCTCCTCCCCACACACCGCTGGCGTCTATTTGACACCGGTGGTGTGTAGAGGGCTGGGCAGAGAGCCGGCAATTACAGCGGAGTACAGTGTTTTGCGGGAGAAACAGCTTTTCGTGCCATAAAAAATGGCGCGAAAAGCCCGTAACGCCAAGAGGGTTAAGAGCATCATTAACATGTTAGAAGTTTGTTCTTTGTGTAATGGCCAAGAACTGGTCTACTTTTATCTTACAGGCATAATACAATTCTGGTTTTAGAAGCTCACATTTATACACACAATAACAAGTTCATACAGTTTTGTCTTGACACACTTAACTGATAGAGGTAAAGGTGGAGGATAAATTAGTGGAGACACTGATCAGAGTGAAGGTGGCCATACATGGGTGAATTTTCCAATCGATTCCCCAGCAATCGACCACGCATTCGCAGTGATCGATTTTTAAGGAATTGGTTGCAACCACACTTCCTGCAAGTGGGATTAATCAATCCCACTCCAAGAAAGCTCAACAAGTTGGTAAATCCCTGTTCCATTGCTAGGGTTTCCTTTCAAGGTATTGGACAGGAAAGTGAAAAGTGGTGTGCATTGATTCGCCATCCAATTGACTAATGCTCGAAGGCACCATTCTTTGATTGAGCAGGTATTGACATGTGTATACGAACCCTTAGGAAGAGTTATTGGGGGTAATAGAGACAAGCAGTTCAGGTGTGATATTAATTTCATTTACCATATAAACTGTCAATAGACCAGGGCAGCAAAGAAATACTGCAAGTAAAGCTATTTCTTGGAGAAACTCAAATAGTAATGTGTATTGTAAATTATCACAGATTCATGATCAGGAATTCAGTTGAAGTCGTAGTGGCACATGGAAGTTGCTGTCCCTGTTTAAACTGTATTCCAGAGTTTTGAATTTCTGTATTAATTTGCATTCTCATTCCAGCCTCCTTTTTTTAAATGATGTGATTTTAAATTCCTCCTCGGTACCATAAGCCTGAGATCTTTTATGCTGTGGCTTCTGCTGCAAAAATGAGCTCCCACGGGATGGCTAACACGGTACAAGGCTCTACTATTTATAAAATTATTTTAAAATATAAGTAAAGTTACACTGCCTGTAACATAGTCAAATGGACAAATGAACATTGTTAAGTCCTAGAGATAGGCAATCTTAGGAGTACTGTATAATGTCAGAACAAAAAGAAAGTGGTTCCCTGCAGCCTCAGTCTACATCTCGAAGCAGATTCTGTATTTAAATATAGGCTCACAAATTATATTTAAGTAGTTTCCTTAAAAAGCAGTCACAACTTGAGTAGACTGCCTTTATCCTCCCAGCATGCTGCAGAGAGGAACAATTACTCTCTTCAGGGAAGCAGTGATCTCACTGCAAAGTTGTGCTGAGCCACAGCCACTGCTTCCACAAAAAAAATGAGAGTTCTACTCTACAGTTGTTGGCTAAGCACATACATGTCTACGCAGGCTGTGCTTTTAGATAAAAATGCATACAGAATATGATATTGCAAAAAGTATTGGAATGCCTGCCTTTTTCAAATGCATAGACTTTAATAGATTTATTGTAATTAACAAATTAATACATTTCCTCATTAATTCCACATCTTCAACGGTTCATGAAAGACATGGCATATGTTTATGGGTATATTTTACTATTCTTCTAGAAGTGCATCTGTGAGGTCAGATAATGTTAGGTGAGGAGCAGAAGGAGAGCTAGATCGCTGCCTCCACCTAAATATACCCCAAAGATGTTCTTATGGATGGTGCACAGTCATGTTGGATCAGTACAGGACCAGCCCCAAACTATCTCATCAAAGTTGGGACTATGAACTTGCAGCAATGAAACTGGTTAATGCTGAGGGGTTAGTTTTCAGAGCTTAGGTGTGCAGATAAGGTAAAATTATAGCTAATACATCTAGTATTTTGCAATTCTACAGTTCTAGTTCTCCAGCACTGCTCAATCTGTTTTGATTGTAACTAGGTTGTTAGGTCCTGCAACATATCAAATATATTAACTAATGTATTATTCTCTTACCAATCACCTACAGGGTACATTTCCATGGTGCTGTATTTTAGTTATACATACAATACATTTGGAAGGCTCATTAAACACAGGTAAGCAGATGCCTATAGAATTAAAACATCTAATTACACCACACCAATTTAATTAAACTCACTTGTGTTTACATGCTGTATTGTGTGTTTATGTGAATTCCAGTAAGGTGACCTGTTCATTTGTAGTGGCTGCCATAAACACTTTATTTGACCAAAAGATCTACACAGGTGCATTTGACAGGACAGGTGCAGAATTCACAATGAATTATGTCTTTGTTCAGCAATGTAATGTGCTCCACAGTGTGTACTGACCTCATGTGAATGCATTTGTACTTTGTACAAATATTAAAGCGCACCTACACTCTAAAATCCATGTGCAAATAAAACACTTTCTTCACTTTCCTCGACCTTTCTTGTTAAATTTAATCCACATCTGGCAAATGTCCCCCAAAGCCTGAATGAGAAAAAATACTTTTTTTTTTTTTGTTGAAAAAAACAAAACAAAAACTTTTCTTCCTACTTTTTTTTTCTTTATTTTCCCTGAGAACCAATAATCCTGTGCATGCTCAGAAATAACCACTAGATGGCGCCTACATACATGAACTGTATAACAAAGGCTTCAGTTTCCAGGTATGGAGATATGTCTGGTATTCAGGCGCCATCTAGTGGTTATTTCTGCACATGTACGGGATGACAGCTGCTCAGGGAAAGCATCCATTTCCAGAATATGTATCAACCAGCTCAGGCAGAACGGAAAGCCATGGCAGCAGAAGGTTACAGGAGGACAGAGAGGCTTCAGCAACAAAATACACATTTTATGACAACTGGGCAATGTACTTTCTCCTGTTTTTTTTTCTTCTTTGATATGAGCTTGAATAGCTGTTCATACTCAAATAAATATAGTATTCAAGCACAAAAGTGTTTAAATACGGGATTTGAAAAGGATATTCATGGACACTTACCCTAAGCTAAAGAAGTTAGACAGCTCCAACTTGGAAACATTTTTAGCAGTAGAATCATCATACAAATTGACAAAATGGCAAATTTGTCAGGGACTACCTAGCTTCCTAATGTCCTAAATGAACTATATACCTGTTCTTAATTGAAGTGAATAAAATTATTAAAGCCAAATGGTCACCATAAATATTAAGTAAGCAAAATATTTAGAAACACCACTTCATTGTAAGCTCCCATAATTCTTATGTGAATAGTTTACTTTTTATTTATTAGTATATTAAATTGGCATCGGAATGCATCCTGTGAGAATGTAAGGACCCCTGGGGATTACTCTACAGCTGGAGGCACGAAGGTATTCCAGGGGGGTGCAGGCCCTCATTCTTAACCTGTGTTTGAATGGGGGGGGGGGGGCTCGATAATGTCCCTACATAGAAAAGGGGGGCCCTGCAAGGGAAGTTTGGGAATTACTGCTCTACAGATATATTAAACAACCATGGTAGATCTGAAAGGGACTGAACTAGAAATGTTTGGGAAATCTAGCAAAAACCTGGCCTTAGGACCTTCTCCTTTTCCATTTGGATAGGCTACTATTTCGTAGATGGGGTTGTGTATACCTACTGGATCGGAGTTGCTTGGGTGCCCACACTTCTTTACATGTATTGTTTCTATGCTTGACCCAAGATGTGTTTTTTGCCACAATGCCCTATTAGAATGGAAACTTGATGCATTTAGCAACATGTCTGCCACAGGTGCCTCACAAAGAGACCTTATAGAACAACTCAGTAAATCAGTGATTGTTAGCATTCATTAACCTCTCTGCCTATCTTTAATAGGTTTGCTAGACAAATGGTTTTTCGTTAGTTTCACTGCAATCTATTAATATTGGTGTCATGCCAACCCAAACCTTTTTATAACAGATCCGTCATCTTTTGTAATCTGTGTTTCCATTAAATTTGGCAGGTGAACCCTCATATTTCCACCTGCATAGTTTAGAGCCTAGAAAAACAAACAGTACTGTAAGAACAGAAGAAGAAAATCGTAGCTGTGACAATCCATTTCTACATGATATAAGGGAAGTCTAGAGAATAGTGTAGGGTATACATGGGCCAATTCTCGCCCGATCAACCCCGTGCACATTTGATTTTACATGGAAGTTGGTTTACCACATATGCAAGTATACAAGCTCTCATTCCCAAAAGAGTGTCAACACACAAATTGGCGAATTAACAGATTTCCACCATTTGATTTATTTATTAGTGAACTGCACTGGTGTAATTCTTGTACATGTTTTTAAGTATAAAACCTGTCTATGGGGCTGCTATGGTTTGCCTGCCTTACTAGCATTTCTATATATATATACAATAAATCTTATGTACAAGATAGGCAGTGTAGGTTTGTTCTTAAGGCCCTTTCACACTATATGTTTTTTAAAGTGTTTCTTAAAGGTACACATATCTAAAAACGCATTTGCAAATTACACATCTGCCTTTGCAGAAAGCATGAAAAATTCATCAGCAATGCGTGGAGCAGGGAGTTTTAAAAACGCATGCAGTGTGAAAGGTAACATTGGTACTACAAAAATGTGACAGCACATATGATATGAAGAGGTCCTTAAGTTGAGTTTGCATGCAAGTTGGGAACAGGTACAATATTTGAATAAATTAACATTTAGACTGATGTTTGTTCATATATTATGCTCATATATTATTTGTTCATATATTATAAAGGTGTTATTATTTTATACCACTAGAGATGGTTAAAAAAATTTATTCAAAATGCCATGATTTCAAGTTAATTGCAAAGCCCCTGAACATGGTATCATCACCAAACTGAATGAAGTGGATCCCCTATCACCCTTTCCATCAACCTGAGCCACCTGAGGGACAATACACTGGCTAATTGGTGAAACAACCTTCCAGTCTCTAACCATCTCTCAGGGACTACCTGTATACACAAGAACTTCTGGCTTCCTAATGTTCTAAATGATCTATATACCTGTTCGTAATTGAAGTGAATAAAATTATTAAAGCCAAATGGTCAGCATAAATATTAAGTAAGCTAAATATTTAGAAACACCACTTCATTGTAAGCTCCCATAATTCTTATGTGAATAGTTTACTTTTTATTTATTAGTATATTAAATTGGCATCGGAATGCATCCTGTGAGAATGTAAGGACCCCTGGGGATTACTCTACAGCTGGAGGCACGAAGGTATTCCAGGGGGGCGCAGGCCCTTATTCTTAACCTGTGTTTGAATAGGGAGGGGCTCGATAATGTTCCTACATAGAAAAGGGGGGGCCCTGCAAGGGAAGTTTGGGAACCACTGCTCTACAGATATATTAAACAACCATGGTAGATCTGAAAGGGACTGAACTAGAAATGTTTGGGAAATCTAGCAAAAAAACTGGCCTTAGGACCTTCTCCCATTCCATTTGGATAGGCTACTATTTCTCCTAGTAGATCCCCACCCTATATGGGGTTGTGTATACCAGCTCGATCAGAGTTGCTTGGGTGCCCACACTTCTTTACATGCATTGTTTCTATGCTTGACCTTGACTGCTACATTTCTAGCAGCAAAGTTATCATCAAGATGTGTTTTTTTGCCACAATGCCCTATTAGAATGAAAAAGAATGCTATCTTAATCTACCAACATTTTTTCAATATTTTACTTTTCAAGTATCATGCTTGTTTAAGGTCAGTTAAGGTAAAACATGACTGGCATTAAATTACAAATCAACTTGAATTTGATAGTTCTGTCATGACAGACTAATTTACTAACTGTGTCTACTTTCTAAATAGAAAATCTACACTGTCAGAAAGTTTGAGGTTTCTGATGCTAACCCTTTGGTGTCACATGAAAAATATTCTACACAAGCAACTTTCAAGACCACCAGATCTTGTAACTACTTGCATAGTCAGTACTTTCTATCAGACAATAAGGGTATACAGAAGTATACCTAGTAATTTCAGTCCATTTAGTAGTAATAAGAAGCATACACCACACCCAAAGGTACCATAAGAACATGCTACTGTTCCTTGTTTAGAGACCTCAATTAATTAATTTTGTGTTCCTGTTGTTCAACCATAAGAAAAGTGTTACTATTAACCACATCCCTGGTGTACAGTCTTTCTGGGAAATTATAGTGTATTTACTATTACAATGGACCATTGCCTTACAAACTTAATTGGTTCCCAAGGGTTGGTCAAGTGAAGACTATTTTACCCGTAAGAAATAATGAAAATACTCATAATGTGTTCTGAACCTCCCAAAGCCCTAACCTAACCTTTTCATAGCAAGAAAGCTATATATAATATGTGTCATTTACCAGAAACACCAATCATTTTTCTCACCCCAAAAATGTGCCAAGCCTACCAGGAACAAAATTTGTTATTACCATTTAAGTTGACATCTTTGGCTTTCAGGAAGAGAGGATGATATAGAAGGTGGTTATTGTTGGGCAGGAGAGTACCTTCTATAAGAACATTAGGAATCTGCTCTTATAGCCTGATGAGATGGTCCATGCAAGCAGAAACATGTTTTGGCTTATGTCATAATTATGTTTGTAAGTCCAATTGGTCTTTAATCAAGGCAGTTGTAACTCAAGGGTCCACTGTACATAGCTGGTCTTTTAGTATAATTAATTTATCATGAAAAACCAGTGTTAATTTAGTAAAAATCAAACCTACACAGCAATCTAGCATGTAGTTTCTTTATGACAGATCTGAAGACAAGTAGAGAACTCTGGTAGCTACTAAATATGCAGAAGCATTAAAACTATGTTCTACTTAGAGCTTAGTTTCCAATACAGCAAAGCAGATGTTGCAGAACAGATAGATATGGAAAGCAATAGGATAGGTGTAGAATATTATGTTCTACTCACCAATAAAACATTGCCACCATATTAGAGGCAAGAATAGTAATAAAGTAGCTGAAAAAATGCCAAACTACTTACAGGTGACCTTTCCAGTAAACAAACCCAGGCTAACTACCATAATACCTGTTCAAAATCATCCTTGGCTGATGGTAGATCTGCTCCTAAGCTAAGGTCTCCAAGATACTTTTCTGTCCTTTCTCCATGAACCATGGTGGTCTTCACAACTTTGCTGACCTTACGTCCTTCCACAGGTTCCACTTCGAATACTGATGAAGGAACTCGGGGTTCAGAGAATGAAATCTGGTGACACAATTTATTTTTTACTTTAAGATCAAATTATTTGTTTGCTGCCTTGTCCAATGTTGTCACCCCACAAAGCTGTAAAAGCAATTACCTGTTATGTCTGCACATTGAAGGATTCAGATGACTTGCTCTATTTTACGCAAGAAGGGGTTACAAGAAGCATCCAGGTACCCAGTGATTATGTTTTTATATACCCATCAATTCATCATACTGTAAATGCCAAGGTTTGGAAAGACCGTCTAAATTATGTCTTATCTTAAGGTCGGGATTGCGGGGTTCATAACATAACATTCATCTTTGCTGCATCTATCAAGCTCAATCAGGTTGGATGAGAAGTGTTGGTGCACAGCCATCTTAAAATTGGATTTAAGTCTAGGCTCTGGCTGGGTCACTTAAGGACATTGTTGTCATGAAGTGACTTCTTTGATTTCTTGGCTGTGTGCTTGAGGCTGTAATTGCTGCCAATGGTGACTGACAACCACCTCCATGTTATTCTAAGGCCAACTGAAGAAATCTCTTCGAAGTGAATAAATTCCATCCTAGACAGGTGTCATAGGAACATGCATACTTGCTTGAGGACTTTTTGCCAACTACTACCTTGTTGACTGAAATCAGGTCAGTTCCCCTATTATAGTTTTCAACTGTTTAGGTCTAATATAGTTTGTCAGCATTTAAGCACCCTTAATTCATTGGAGGAAGCTGGGAAACAAAACACACTAGCAAACACATAGTATAGATGCTAGTGAGTTTGGTATCTACTGTTTAAGTGCATTTTCCTGCATAAGAGAATGGAGGAAGAGTTGCTTATGACTAAAAGGGTCCAAATTGTTTGGAGTCAGTCATATTGTGTACAAATTCATATTACTATACCCAGAAGTGGCCAACATTTAATGATAATTTTATCTGCAAGATATTCCAAGAGGTTTTAAAGAAACTTAAGTCCCCACACCCCCCCCCCCCACCACACACACACACACCGAGTGGGGGCCGACAGAGCTGGTGCAATCAGCTCTGGTGTGCAGCGTGATGACGCTGCATTCCCGAGCTGAAAGCATCGGCGGGCACCATTTGTGTGCAGGCCGTTAGCTTCAATGAAGATGCCGGTCTTCATTGAAGTTAATGGCATTTGCCAGAGAACATCGGACATGTCCGTTCTCTGGCTGGCTGAGCTGTGGGGCGACCCCCGATCGCCGGCCGATTTTGCCGCGGACCCTAAGGCCGTGAGCGCTTGGTGAGAGTATGGCAGGCTTTAGGGTAGTTTCTAAGCAACTGAAGGTATGCCTCACATTGGTGAGTGTTTAGGTGTCCTCCATCAGGACAACAATGTAGCATATGGCAACGTAGCAAGGCAAGAAACACATGGTTCTGTTCCATATGGAGAAACATTCCTCCAAGTTGATGTGCAGGAACCCTAAACCGTTACAACAAATGTTCAGTTGAAGCTATAGCTGCACAAGTAAGTCATCAAATGAGAGTATGGTTTGCTTCTTTTATCTACTTTTAAGACTTGTTAAAAATTCTAAGGATATTTTAAGCTGCATAAATTATAAATATTATAAATGTATTATGTTATTATATATATAATATTACAACATAGAACATTTATAAATGCTTACAAACATAAGCACTGCTGTATTTAGCAAATGCTTGTGATCACATATTATGTAAATATTAGTGGTTTTACATAGAGGAACATAATAAATTGGTTAAATAGAAGTTCTCTGGTGCCCATTTCCTGATAGATATTAGGAAGCAGATAATTTAAGTACATTAATATCTAACAACAAAAAAATGTCAATGGTAGCTTTAATGAATCATATAATTGTAAATAAGTTTTGGGACTTACTTCAGATAGTTCACTCTCACTCTTGAGTACAGTTCGTTTTACAACCTTTGAGATGGTATCTCCCTCTTTAACTACCAATGGCTCTTGAGCTGCTGCCCCCTGTGCCACCACCTCTTCTTTCTCTGTGCCATCAGGTAAAACAAATCTTCTGATAATTTTACGAGTCACCTGTGTGTAGGAAGAAACAAAAACAGATTTAGTTTGTTAATAAAAAACAACATTTAGAGGTTGGGATTTTTTTTTACAACTAATTACAAATTATTCTGTCACCACCAGTATATCACAATTTGTAAAATATTGTTTTTTTGAGGTCACGTTAATATTGCATGCTTTAAATGTTAAACTTTTTTCAACGTTATTGGCTAAAAACAGTTTAAGGACCCTTTTACACTATCAACTTTCTTGCTATACACAGACATATGGGTTTTCATTTTTTTTTAATAATTCAGTTACTGCCTCATTTTGAATATGCAGATTAGAGGCTGTGGCTTTGTTTTGATTCATTATATTTGTATGCCTATTCTACTGCTGAAATGATAATGATACATTCCTTGGAACATTCTTTTGGGTTTTTTGGGCACTTAATGAGCTTCCCTAACTATGGATAATACATTTTGCCTCTTAATTTCTTCTGTGATTGCTCCATGAGTGCGCATCCATGAGATGAATATACAGGCTTCTTTTTAATAGAATGAACTTTGCTCATGCACATACTTTTTTTTTGCTTCAAACATACTTATATTAAGATTACCCACCTTTTTTACCACAATGTGGCCATGTTCATCTGTATACTGTTCTTCAGTCACTGTTTCTGGAAGAATATCTGGCATATTGTCCGCCTAATGTAACAAAGACAGGCTTAACTAAGACCACTTGTCATTTAGGTAAATCACACCAGCATAAGTAGGGAAAAGCTTCCAAAATTAAATAGAATACTAACAACAAAACTCTGACAGCAAATCTGCAAAAAAAATGTGTTAAGTGCATGCATGGGTCCTTCAGTCAAAGTGCAGTTTTGAACTATGTATGGCTAATAAGCCATTCTTGTACAGGTCTTTTGTCTGCACTTTGGAAGGTGAGGTGAGGAAGCTAATTATAATCTATGTTTCCTATTGGTACAGATGCCCAGTGCTGAAAACAAACTGTACATGCATTAGTTAGAAAAACATGCAAACAGCCATGTTATTCAATAGATAGTTGCTTGAAGTAGCTCTCTGTAAGTGTAACCATGACTCTGCCGTGTCTGGCACAGGGACGTGCAGGAGTTAAACACTTAGTACCTGAATAATGACACGTCGACGAACGACTCGGGTAGTTACCATCTCGTCCTCATCTGAGTTGGTCTCTAGCTCACCTAACTCCTCTGCTAGGTCCTGGTGGAGGTACGGAAGTATACCTATTTACTATGCTAGATCTCTAATTGCCTTAAATACCTCTCTTATATACAAACTGAAAGAAAGCAATGTGGAACCCACAGCAACATAAATATTACGGCAGAAACATCCAACTCTTTAGGCATATTACGGCAGAAACATCCAAAAGCACCAAAATGTTTCCAGAGAGTTGCAAAGACCCCTTCTGCCTTTAATTACTTTACTTAATTACAGAAAACATTACATATAATCCGTAACCAGCAGATGGGTATCCGCTGGTAACGGATTAAATACATTGTCTATGGGTGCGTCAACGTACCCATACTTGCGTTGGGCTCCGTTGTGTTAATGTCGACATAGCTAGCTACGTCAATTTAAGCGCAAGCGAGCTCAAAGCATTACATTAACACATGTGGAAACATGCTCATTGATTGTAATGGAATGCATCAACATCCGTAAGTCAAGCGCAGGGGTTTTCCACGCCATGAAAACATAGCCTAAGGGTCTGCAAGAGAGATGTGTTTTTAAGGCAAATTTCAGTTAGATTGCTTAAATTGGACACAAACCATATTAAAGTTAAAAGACACATTTTATTTAATAAATTACATAAATTATTCATTAAAATACGACATCCACAACAGGTGTGTATTCAATACAAGAAAGAGAAGGTAAAAGAGTATACATGAGAAGAAATGAGAAGAAATACACTTTCACTGTGTCTGGTTGCATCAAATTGATATCCTACGTGTTTCACCCTAGACAGGGTTTCATCAGGGATCAGACTAGATGCTTGAATTAACTTTAGTAATGGATTTCCAAATTACCACCAGACAGAGGGCAGTTGTATGTGAATAGCCAAAGTTCACCAACTCCCCATGACAAACCGTGGATCCATGAAGGGCCACTCAGCCATGAAGAAGACCATAGTCTTTAACACAAAGTAAGACCCTGTTTGTTTGCTCATTCTAAATACACGTTTGAGATCCTGCAGAACCATAAGAAATTCCCCCAAACAGTTTTATCCAGGGTGTAGGTCAGTGGACCCCTAGATTTCAATGGGGGGGGGGGTCTCATCCTGCCCCATCAGAAATGTAGATTGTTGTCTGCTCCCGTCAATTTGACGCAACCAGACACAGTGAACGTTATTTTTTTTCTTGTGTATATTTTTTCTCTCATGTATTATATTCTATTTATTACACATCTGTTGTGTAATGTCACATTTCCAGTGTGATATGAATAATGTAAGACATTGTTTTCTGTGATATTTTTATTAGATTTGAAGTGAGATTTGGCCATCTCATCTCAGTGCTGCTCACTCATTCTGCTGGGAAGGAAGCTGCATTGAAAGGATTTGCATTTAATGTTCGATTTTTCAACAACAAAAAAATCTATCATTTAAAAAAAATGATTTACTTGAAACGATCAGGTACAGGCTTTGTAGCTCTTGGTAGCTTTCAAAGAACACTGTGGATTTATGTATTTATTTGGGGCATGTACGTATTTATCTGTACTGGTTAGACAGGTTCTTCATTAAAATGTACCATTGTTGCCTCACCTTTTCAAATGAATCTAATGATTTGTATTCAGAAATTTTTCCAGCTTTTTCAGCCTGTTCATCTGATGACTCAACAATGAACAAGTCACTTCTGGTGGAGGCATGGTCCTCATGTTCTGACAATTCATCTGGCTCCTGCACTATAGGGGAATTGCTATGATGACCAGACACAGAACTCTCCAACCCGAGTCTTTCAGCCTCTGAAGTGCCATGGGGGGATTGGAGGACTTCCTTGAAATGTAGATTGTCATCTTTAGCCTCTGGTAAGCTTTTATCTAAATCAGGTGATGTAACACTGGAAAATAAAACAAAATTTTATATAGATATACATACTGAACATTCTGAAAATAAAATATATATACTGAGAATTCCCTTTAAA
Organism: Ptychadena robeensis; assembly: GCA_036250615.1. Lineage (NCBI taxonomy): Eukaryota > Metazoa > Chordata > Amphibia > Anura > Ptychadenidae > Ptychadena > Ptychadena robeensis. The sequence goes on from CM070032.1 coordinate 163,703,449, forward strand.
TAACAATGAAAAGATGCTAGGGACAACACACACACAACATACTAGAGAAATGCTAGAAAACTAAAGACATCCTTACTTTTATATGTCCTTTATTGTGGTCCTACACCTAAAGTGTTTTTTTTTTACATAAACTGAAAAATATACTTACATATTATTACCTTTTCCTCTTTTCGATTCCCACGGCGTCATACTTGTAGTGTCCTGCCTTTCAGGGTGTAAGAGGGAGGAGTCTCCACCAATCTGGATCTACAGCCTCTCCAGCATCACCACAGCAGGTTGCTGGGCAAAGGGGATTTGGGAAGGTTTTTGCCGCGGATCCTAAGGCCGTGAGCGCTTGGTGAGAGTATGGCAGGCTTTAGGGTAGTTTCTAAGCTAAGCAACTAAGCTAAGTAAAAATTACTGTTGACATCTAGCATCCCACATGCCCGTAGCCGCCATAGCGCAATATCACTGGAGAGTTGCAGCATTTTAAAATGCATAGTTCATATACACAAAGCAGTAGAGGCTATTTTTAAATAATATGGTATGGTAAAAAAAAAACTTTTTTCCCCCGCAGGGCAACATTTGAATTTAACTTTCCTTAGCTTATAGAAATATTGTATATACCTGGAAAACCTGAATAACTAGAGTATAAGCCTCACCAAAAATATTGAGAGGTTTAGTTAAGGGTTGTAGAAATATTTTTAAAAAGTGTTGCTCTAGCACAGTTAATTTAATTAATGCAAATCACCATTTTGACCTAATGGCCAATGTTGATGGTAAATGGGAAAATCTTACAAATATTCATGTTCAGAAGATAAGGCTCTTGAAATGTTCTGTGGTTCTCTGGAGATTTCTGCTTCCACTTTCTCTTTTTGGAGCTGTCTGATCATTTCTGCAACAGATGTGTCATCTTCTGGCTTTGCTGAACTTTCATGCAAGGGTGAATAACTGATGGAAACGTCCTCCTCAGACACCAGAGGAGGGTGCTCATCTCTATCTTTGCATACAGAATGATCAATGATATTCTTTTTCTTTGGGCTGAAGAATTCATCCTGAAGAGCAGAAAAGCCTAAGGAGGTAAATAAAGCACAATAAATTTTTCTTGTTATATAGCAAACAATTTATTAACCTCCTGGGAGTTACGCACGTGGCGCCCTTTTTTAACAAGCACGCCATGGGCGATCGCAGTAGAGCATGTTGTGCTCCGATCACCCGTGACGTGCTTGTAAAAAAAGGGTTCCTACCCACCCGGAGGTGTCATGCACAACTCTGGCGTCACTAGAGACGTTGTGCCGGGAAGAGAAGAAGATGCCCCCTCCATTACATGGCACGACACATTCAGGGGCAGACTCGGAAGCATCAGCATACATGCCGATGCTCCCAATTGGCAGGGGAATCCGGCAGGCAAGTAGGTTTCTCATGATGGATGACACTCAGCCAGAGTTAACTTGGCACATATGCCCAGGAGGTTAACAGCTGCCCACACAGTACCACTTTTGGGGTGCCATTAACTTATAAAGGCACTACAGAAGCTGTCAAAATTAGATTCACAGCATTTCCAGAGTGTGAAAGAGTCCTTTAGGATTTTATCCGGTTGCCACTATTTGTCTTGCTCCTTAGGATCAGGCTAAAGGTACCCATAGACCAGTGTTTTTCAACCTTTTTTGGGCAAAGGCACACTTGTTTTATGAAAAAAATCG
>CM070032.1:163705230-163741413 GCA_036250615.1 Ptychadena robeensis
ACACCAGGCAACATCCCATGGCACACTAGTGTGCCACGGAACAGTGGTTGAAAAACACTGCCATAGACACCTTGATTTGTCATCGATCGATTCCCGATCATTCCCGGCACAGCGATTGATCATTTTTAATCGATGGAACACCACCTTGGGAATCCGATTTGTGGTCAATTTTGTCTTTAGCCAATCGCCAAAATGGCCGATTTCATCGTCTGGAAAGGCTGCTGCATTGGGTCCTTTAACATACTTTGATTGCCAAACGATCGACCAAAAAAAAACACATGTCGGATCAATGTCCGATCCCATTTTAAGTCGATTTAGATTGATCGATCATTCAGGGTGGGCAGCACTCGATCGTCAGCTGTGAACGTGTGCGGTGATCGGGCAAAAATCAAGTGAAAAATCGACCCGTGTATTGGGCCTTAAGATAAGATTCATAAAAGTCATTCATCCATAATCCATGCTCCTATTTTGTTGTGCTGTTTTGACTTTTTAATTAAGTTTGTGTGATATCTCAAGTTTTGTGTGATATTTCAAGTCAGTAAAAAAATTTGCTTGGTGAGCACATTTTACATATTTTTTGGAAACCCTGCTTAGCGTCCGAACCTGTATGTTTGATTTTCAGCCCAAATAAGATGATTTTGACACTGTTTCTAGTAATGGAATGCCTTGACATAAGGAAAGCAACAGTTGTAGTCCATGTACAGATACGTCTGTGTAATGGCTTTGGAAGCACTAGCTCCAGTCACAGTCTACTATTTGTGAATCACCCCCAAATTGTGGTATGGGTTTACTAGATTCACCCGGGCATGTTAGTGGTAAACATACTCTTTAAATGTGTTGATGGCATCAAAGCAACATGAAAATAAATGATTCAAAAAGGTTCAACATTTGGAATATATTGTATATGTAATATGTATTTCTAATGCATAATTCGTTTTCAAGGTATTTATTTATTAAATAACATTTTAATGAGTGGATACTTGCCTTCACTATGGTCCAGTGTGATTGTCTGCTCTATGTCAGCATATGTACGATTGGCATGGTGTAGCATAGGTTCATTCATACATGTTTCCATGAGGTGAACAATATCCATTCTGTTAATTTTAGTTAGGCACTGGTTTAGACTGCCATCTACTTAGCAAAACAAAACAAACATTATTTACTATTGAAAGTGACAAGATTTCTATTTAAATCATAACATAATCTAAAAGGAAAATAAATAAAAGGGCACACTGTGCTTAAGCTTTCACAAGCTGTTTAAGTAACCATGACTTCCCCCAATTTCTATGACCTACACATTAAGCTCAACATAAAAATATTGAGTAAAACAAAGTATAACTATAGCTAGATTTCATTGATTGAACAATACATGTCAGCACACTCCAGCCAAGGTTTTGTACTGCCCTGTCCTGAATGTTATAGTTGTAAAGGAGTACTACTATTACTACTAATGGAGAAAAAATATTGACAATGTTATAAATGAAATTGTCATTATAGTTGCCTAGTTACCAAAGACAGTTGTGCAATATTAAGGATTTGCATCTAAGTCCTATAGCTCATCAAAGTCACCTTTGCCCAATGGTTTACCTGTTGCATGCTTTCCATCTCTGTCAAGCCAGTATTTTAGCAAAGCATGACTCTGGTCCTGTAGAGAATTTGGATTCTCAATTCGTATTTGGTGAATTTGTTCTTCAGTAAAATCCAACTCTCTGGCTAGCTCTGAAAAACATTACACAATATAAGGGTGAACTGGTGAAAGACATTCTGTATAATGAATGGGACACCAATTGTAGTCTTCATTGTGTCTATACGAAGACTTTATTTACTGTGTAATGTGTTAGCTCTCTTCCTAAAACAATCTTTAATTTTAAAGAAAATGCAGTTAAATAGACCATTTCAAATTCTTCCTTTGTTCCTGCATACCAATTCTGAAATACCTATTAAGGGAGCTGTTATGGATGGACATGGGTCAGCTTGGACATCTACTTGGTCTGCAGTAAAGCAAACTGTATAATGTATAAATGTTCTGCAATTTGTGCTACAGTAGCTTTAGTGTTGGATCTCTCCCCATGTGAATCATTGCGTATACTAAAAAACAAACTTCATTTGTTGTCTGATATCCTGCTCCTTGACAGGTACTATTTTAATCATATAATCAATGTTATTCACTTAAGCTGTGTGTTTGATTTGTGTATTAATACACATATTCTGTGCAGGTGCCTTTTTTATGCAACAGATGTGCTTTGTAAATGTATAGTTAGAAAAAAGTATTAAGAAGAGGAAGCTGAGCAGTGGACTGTGTTTAACATAAGGTCACATTTTTTTGTAAAATAGTAAATGCTTAAAATGGACCTACCACCTATGTTTCTGGCTTCAATTAGGTTGGAGGTCAAATGTAAAAAAAAAATATATATATATACCCGGTAAAAATTCTGCGCCGCTCCACCTCCCCTATCATGTCACGACACGGGAGCCCCAAGGGAACATGGAAAGTTAGACTTCACTTCTGGCGTCTACTTTCCCATGTCCCCATTTACCTGCAGCCAGCCACATCTGAATCGGGTGACGCGGAGGGGCGGAGAGTTAGCCGATTCAGATCTGGATTGGTCAAGGGAGTGAGAGCAGAAGAGCCTCACTCCTCCATCTTGGAGCACCGGACACTCCAGGTATGGTGTCGGGGGAGCGAGCAGCCAGGAAAGGAATTTATTTCTTCTTTTTAGGGGTCCCTGTCCCTGAATGTAGAACAGATGTAGGTGAGTAATGTGTACATGTTTATTTTTTTATGTTATGTTTTTAGAGTTTAATTACGCTTTAACTTTTGTATCACTAGTGCATGCAAATATGTTTTAAGGTCAATTATTAAACATATTAACAAAAATACTGAATAAATGTGTAGGTAACTCTGGGGATTTGTTCCCTTTAGTTATAAAAATTAAATGAATCACAAGAGATGCACGATACTTTCCCAGTTGCTTTCAAAGTTAAAACTGGAGAATTATGGTAGGACTTTATTTGAGTTTAGAGCAACACAATGGGTGTGGATCCATTTGCAGTGCCTTAGGAAGAATGGTGAACTTGTGTATTTATCAACCCATAAGATATTATAACTGAACTTTAGCACTCACGGTATACCCCATGGGTTATCTTCTTTATTAAATCCATGTTATGTGGTGAATGTGTGGAAAATTTACAGCAAGTGTAACATTAAAGCGCATGTACATAATAACATATGTAAAATTAAAGTTGGACTTACCTCTGAGCTGGTATGATGATGGCTTAGGGCTCCAAGATCCTATAATAATATACTTATCTGCTGTTCTGTAGAATCCTATAAGGTGTTTCTATCTTTTTTCACCAGGCTTCTGCAGATAAACTCCGGGTGCAATATCGGGGGTGGCCACTGGGGGGCGTTCAGTGGTTTTCTATGGGAATTTTTCTCAATGTACTTTCATTGAAGTGCCAAGATCACAGAATCACCCAGCAAACACTTTGTTCTAGTGACGTATCGCTGCAGCTATACCTAAGCAGGCTCAGGAAGTGAGGGAGGGCTGGGGGGATCTTCTTAAAACACAGGTGAGTTTTTTGTTATGCATTTCTCCCTATTATTGGCACTTCTAATGCTATTCATGTGTAGATAATTTTCTGGTGGTAGGTCCGCTTTAATGAAATTATAAATAAGGTGAAACTGGTTTCTGAAAAGTATCACTTTGTCAACACTTTTTTGCTTTCCCCACCTAAACATGTTAAACGTTAGAAACCGATGACAAAGATGGAATTCATTTTTTTATACTGTTCTTACCGGTCCAGCTAAAGCCCAGGTGATCAGCAACATACGCTAATCTTCTTTCTACTCTCTCTTGATCCTCCACAAAATCTACAAGGTAACATGATAACCAAAATCAGTTAGAGCTGAAAATGTGGTCTGAAAGGCGCAAAGAAACAACAGGGTATAAGCTAATTTTTAAGATTTTAGGATAAATTAAGAAATGTTTTCCATTACATTTAAAAACCCAGTTATAAATGTGTATACTATTTTCATAATTAAAAATACGATTACAAGGAGATCTGAAATACATTTCTATTTGAAAGAGGTAAGGCTACCACTGTGTAAAAAGAAAAAAAGAATCAGATCAAAGGCCTGCAGAGATTGCCATCTGTCTATCAGCCATCATATTAGCTGCGTTATATAAATTTACTCAAACATCTGTATGACCAGCTGTCTGTCTATATATTCAATTTCATATTTAATAAAATTCAAGTGAGGCAGCTGCCTGTTAAATATCACTGATAGCTTGGGACTTACTGCTGAAAGTTTTTAAAATTCAAAAAGTGTGTATTGTCATTCAGATATTATCCACTCACTGATTCTTTTATTGCATTAACATTTTTTTTCAATATTTCTCCATGGTACATAGTATTGATGACATTTTCTGTCCACTCACATGACTCTTGTCTGGAGACATTTTTGGCCAGTTCAGCACATAACCTTTATCCCCAGTTTCTTTAGCAAAGCAGTGATCCTACTGGAGGTGTGTTTGGGGTTGTTAATATGTTGGAATACTTCCATGTGGCCCAGTTTACTAATGAAGGGGTTTATGCTTTGCTTTAGTATGTCACAGTATTTAATTTTGTGAGATACTTTAAAATTAAATATTTTTCAGACTATTAGACACACTTTTTCACCCCAATAATGGAGGGGGGGGGGGGTGCCTGCCTCTTATGTTTTGAATGTAGGACTGGCCACAGGTGATTGCAACTTGGCTCCCTGCCAGCTCTCCCAGATGGGAGATCTGGCTGTGTGCAGAGCTGGCAGGGAGCCTGAACTGTATTGGTTGTATATGGCAGATATAACTAATGCAGAGTGCTGCACTCATGCTGGCAGTTTCTGCATTCGTGCTGGCAGTTTCCTCACACACACAGTGGCAGCGGGAAGACCAGAGCGCAGATTCCCCTGCTGGCCCCCCTCCCTTTCCCATGTATGAGCCGTGAAGTGTGCTCTCCATTGACACAATTTTTGTAGCAGAAATTGGGTACTACAGGAGATTGCCGGGGTGGCCACTGGGGGCGTTCAGTGGTTTTCTATGGGAATTTTTCTCAATGTACTTTCATTGAAGTTCCAAGATCACAGAATCACCCAGCAAACACTTTGTTCTAGTGACGTATCGCTGCAGCTATACCTAAGCAGGCTCAGGAAGTGAGGGGGGCTGTGAAGTGTATGAGGTACTGATTGGGTACTGCAGGAGATTTCTACCCTAATTCATGACACATAACACATTAAATATTTTTTTTCTGGTATTCCTGCTGGTCTTATAGTCCAAAAAGTATGGCATATATATATAGATATACATAGACACATACACATTAACCCCTATATAAATATACAGCTTTCAATTTATATTTAACGTATATATATATATATATATATATATATATATATATATATATATATATACCCATGATAAAAGACTAATAACACCTTGTATATTTATTTCTTCAATTTGCATTATAGAATTATTGCCATTGGGCCTGTAATGCACAACTGGGCATATATTAATGCTAATTATTTAGTTCTGATAGTCCATCCCTATTTAGATATGATATTTTGAAATAAAATTATGACTATAAATCTATTGTACCATAATGTTTATGATTGGATTGCTAATAGATAATATTATGCATTATGATATGTCTACATATATTATTTTCACGTTCATCTCCATCACTGTATATATTTAACTACATAATTAATTTGATACTCTATGTATATAATGTGTTTGTATTTATATAGAATTGAGACTTAGATAAGGAAAAATGCTCTTATTCCCGTGAAACCTCTTGTCATGTCATGGCTATGGATTCTTTGAGACTATAAACTACACCATGTCAAATTTGTTTTTATTTTTAATTAATGTTATGGTTGTGATTCTAATGAACAAAGGTAGCAAAAATGCTTTAATGTCTTTAATAGCATTATAGAAAATATTAGATATTCCAGTTAGTTGTACAATTAATGTAAAAAAATACTGACACTGATATTTTGAACATCTATGGAACATGTACATCTCGGACTCTGACTATGATTGCTAAACAAAAAATGATGAAGGATGTCAAATAACCAACATGATACTCTAATTTTCCTTTTCTGTGGAAAACTAGAAATTGAAATTGCGCCACAGAGTAACAACCTGGAAAATCTACCATTTCTAAGAATCCTTCCTAAAAAATATCAGTGCTTTTTTGTTTACAAAGATTGTCACCTCCACACAGAGACAGATTACAGAACTAGGCATGGTCAGCAACAACAGATATATAAGCTACAGGGAGACCATGGGAAATAATGGTGACTTCAGGTATGAATTGCAGAGTATTGTTTGTACTAAAAGATGTGCCATTTTTGAGATACTGTTGAAAGGCTAAATGTATTTTCACAATAATGTTAAGCTGACAATAAGAGTTAACCAGGAACAGTGGTGTACTACCCCTAATATTCTATGCAATGGTTGCTGCTTTTCTGTACTTAGTGTTTGTACAATACACTAAGGGGCAGTCCCAGCCTGTCTGACACCTCGGGCGAACACTGCCTCTTCCTCCCCTTGTTGTAGGAGGATAGGGTGGCAGCGCTGTTGGACCCTGGGGGTGGTAGTGATGTCTGACCATGGGTGGGTGTGCGATAGTGGTGTCAAACAGAGTTCAGCCAAGGTTCTGCAGAAGCTAAGGACACTGGTTAAGCTGCGAGTAATTTCCAAGACACAACTCTTCCCCTCTTCAATCAATACAACCTGGATGATGTCGATGCCTTTTTTGCCATCTTCATCACGAGGCCACCCTGGGCAACCGCCCATGTTTCCCATGCCTAAAACCACTACTAAATACATTTACACTTCAGCTTGTAACTTTCACTTTCAAAATGTATTTTATTCTTAGCTAATATTCAAGTGTGTTAGTTACTTGCCACTACTTATTTCAGTCATTGTATCTCCTCTGCAGCCTTTCCCTACTTTATCCTGCATGTCTCTCTCTCTATCTGGCTCCAAATTTTATTGTTTGTAAGTGTCAATTTCACAAACAAAATAATCACATCGTATGTCCATCTAGTGCTGGGAACCCAAGCTGAATTACCAGTCATTCCCAACAAGATGACTGTATCAGTCATTTATAGTGAAACTGATACTTACAGACTAACATACTGACACAAAGACTGGAGCTGCAGAGGAAACCCATAGGCTAAATCAGTAAATATAACATCTACACCCACAGAAAGAAACCATGACCCCTAAAGCCTATACTAAATTAAACTTTTTTAACCATTCACATTTACAGGTATACATTGGGTGATTATCCCATACTTAAATTGTTCTGTATTTAAGTATATATAAGTCAGTACATATTCAATATAATCAATTACTTTCTATGGTTTTATTACTCTTTGTGAAAGTAGAACTTGGTATTTCAAAATATTAAATCCTAAACCTGAATCATAACTTTGTTTTTAACTAACATAATGCAGCTGGTATACAAAGGACAATCTATACAGGCCTTCACATCTGAATCTGATACATTCTCAATCTTGAGATTTTTTTTTAGTTTTTAAGAACATTCATGACAAAAAAAAACAAAAAACAGACAAAACATGCACAAACAAAACCAATCACAACAATTAATGTTTCACAGAACACAAAAAAAATCTATGACATGCATAGTAGAGTGAAGCCCACATGTTGTGGCAAATACCTTGTACATTATAATGGATATGGTCATCTGGAATGCGTTCAATTTGAGTTTCAATTGACTCATCCCATATTGGTCTTGTATCAAAGATATCTTCTTGAATGCTAGGCTGAGATTCAATCACTGGAGCACTTTCAATGACTGAAATTTCAAAGGCACTGCTCTCATCATCAGATACTGGCTCTTGTTCCTTTTCGGCTTGAGTAAGTCTGTCTACTAATTTTGAGGCTTCATCACTAATTTCTTCAAAAAAATCTATAGAGTTCTTATACATCTCAAAAAACCTTTCCTGTTCACTTGTCCCTGTTTGTGAAGGTGATGCACTCTTTGTTTTTACAGGTAGTCTGGAACTATAGGACTTTGGTTTAGTTACTTCAGTAGCTTCCCCTTCAACAATTTTACTTGCATTTTCTGCAAACTCATAGTTGGAATCTGCACAGCTTCTTGTTTTAGTTGCTTTCACCTTAGCATTTGCTACATTGGCATCAGACTCAGATTTGCTTCTGCAATCTTGTTTTTCAGGGAGCTTGTTGTTTGTATCAGTAGGTTTCATCTCTGTAAATGTAAAGCATTGCTCTCCTTTTGATATGGCAGATTTGACAGGGATTTTAGACTTTGGCTTTTGGTCTTCCACAACTGTGGAACTACTCTCTGTAGATAACCTGTCTTCTGTCTGAACGTGTATTGGTGGTGAATGTTCTTCAGACATTGAAGAAGAAGACCTTACAGGAATTTTTGATTTTGACACATGGGAAGTAGTGGCTTCTTTGGCTGTAGTTGCGACTTCAATTACTGACTTTTCTTCTTCTGGTGAAGAATCAGGTGAGTCATTATGTTCACAAGGCTCAAACTTTGGAAAAGTGGTAAAATTTACTTTTATATCCACCACTGATTGATTTGAAGATGATGGAGACAAACCTAATGAACTCTCAAAGCTATCTTGTGTTTCAGACATATCAGTGGATTGCAATTCTGTTACAATTGTCTCCATGCTATTTTTCTTAGATGGTTTTGAAGCTGCTGAAATACCCATTTTAATTGGGATTCTTGATTTGACTTCCAGTTTTCCAGCTTCTGCAACTTTATCATCTGTAGAATCAAAATCAGAGTCAGAAACTGAAAGTGTATCAGCTGGTGACTGTGCATCTTGCAATACCTCCATTGCATCTGTGTCGACAGTAGAAAAGGGATCAGATAAACTCTCAGGTACTGGAGACTCTTCTTCACCACTCTTTTCTTCTGGCAAGCCTTCCCCATCTTGCTGACCAATCTGGAAAAAGTGGAAGCTCTCCTCTGCATAATTTCTTTTTGTCATATCAATGGCTCCACTGCGAGTCATTTCAAAAAGTTTTCCTTCTTGAAACATAAATGGATTTTGCTCACTGGTTGGCGTTCCTTCTTCTGTGGGTGTGCGTGCTGGAGTAGTATCAGGAGTTGTTCCTTGTGACTGTTTGTCAACCATTAAACCAAATATTTTTTGCTCTTCCTCTTTCACTCTTGCTTCAAAAGCTGCATCGTCCTCTCTGATGGAGCTCCATGAGTCTGGCTCAGCATTAGATTTAGTGATGATAATTTTCTCACTCTGACTCTCACCACCTTCCTTAAAACAGCCAACACTGGAAGAAGAGCACGTTGGTGTTCTTTTATCCTGCTGCAAATTACATTCATCTTGTATACTTGATGATCTAGTTTCATATAGTGGTGGTGGTAAACCACTTTGTTCATCTGTGAGTTCTGGAGTAATATCATTTGGAAAAAAATGTTCAACTGGAACATTTTCATAAGGACTAGTAATTTCAGGAACATAATCGGTGTCAAACTCTGGGCCATCTATATGTGAATGGGGAGAAAATTGTGTTGAATAATGATCATCATGAAGTAAAATGGATGATGTATTAAGGAGTTCAGTGTTGTTAAGATTTGATGGTGTTACAGAAGAACTGTTACTTTGTGTTATTGTTCCATTGTCAAAATATGTTGTGTGTTGTAGGCACTGAGTGGTAGGATTTTGTTGAGGACATTCAAGTTCCACTGTATGATCCAAGACGGTTTTCAGTCTTTCTTCCTTTATATCTTGAGATATCAGAAAGTTATCTAAATGGCTTTCTTCTACTGAGCTCACGGGTTCTGATACATCTATGGCCCTCTGTGCTGGTAGATCGATGGTGCCATGGTTCCTTTCAGACTGTATAATTTCATCTTTTGGAGAATTGGTACTTGCATGCCTGCTATGTACTTCAAAATCGATGGTCTGCATGTCTGATTCAAGAGGTCTGTGTTCTGCTACAGGAAATGCATCTTGTGGATGTGTAATTGGTTGAAAAGTAGTTTCTTCTGGGCTTGAACTTGACTCTACACTTGGTGGAAGGGGAGATGGAGGCTGAACTCTTATAACAGGATCCATTAGCAGACCTGAATCTGCTTCCTTTTTCAACTGGGTTAACTCTGGCTCACTTTCTGAAGAAGAAGAACTTTTTCTGCTTTCTAAAGACATTACTACAATCTGCACATCTTCATCCGGTACTAACTGAATGCCATGCACTTCAGCATCATCTTCATGTGAAACACCTGAATCCAATATCGCTGTAGATTCTTCTTGTCTCAGTTCTTTTTTATATTCTCTTTTTTGTTTTGCTTCTTGCTCAAGTTCATCAAACATTTTAATCTTTGTCACCATTTTAAACATTTCTTCTTCAGGAGTAAATCTTTTCCTTGGCTCATTTTCATTATCATCTTCTTGCTCCTCTGAAACCTCTGGAATTGTGCCTGGTTTTGGAATAACTGAAAATGTCTGCACATCTTGGGATTTGGGTGTAACCTCGTAGCTAATTTCTTCAGAACTGGGTGTGTCTGGGGAAAGTGGACTCTTTCCTGAGCTTTCTATGAGTGATGATTGTTCAATGCTATCCTCTTCATAACTTCCATCTGGGTCTCTTAAGACTCTGGAACGATGAACCAACTCAGCTGCCAAATCTACTTTTAAATTAGAGTGAAGGACTGAACCTATAAGAACACTAGACTTTATTTTCTGTTCCACAGGGCTACTGTCAAGGGAATCACTGCATGGTGACTCTTTTGATGGACTTGGTTCAAGTGAATCAGGTGTTTTGTGTGAAGAGTTATCTTCTAACACTGGGCTTGCTTCCAGTGAATCTTTGTGGCTTATTGCAACTGACTCATCTGCCATGGGACTACTCCCATCATCATCATCTTGTAATATTTTTGATGACAGATTAAGTTCTAGACCCTGAGGACTTTTTACAGTATAAATTATGTCCTTTGTTTCTGAATCTGAACATATAGTTACATTTTTAGTTACCAAAGATTTTGCAGGACTTGAAGTTTCACTAACAGTCTGGTCTTGTTTTACTAAATTATCTTTATTATTTTGTGTTTTTGTAATAGACTGTGTATCTTTTTCATCGGTTCTAGCCTCTTTCACAGAAGTTATTGTTTCTGCAGTCTTAAGTTCATCAGATTTCTTGGGAGAAAATGAGAGGCTTTCAGGACTAGTTCCTGGGGTCTCTGCAAGACCTTCATGTTTAAAACTATCCTCTGAACTCATATGAGGTGTACCTTCCAACAAACTACCACTTGGAGAATCTGCAGGTGCTTCATGTTTAAGGCTGTCTGAGCTGTCATCACAGGTACTACTTTGCAAATGCAAAGCAGGTATGAATTCATCTGACTCATATTCAGATGGAAAGGATACATTAAATGGACTTATCAAAACCTGATCTAAATTTAACTGAGCACCTTCAATTTCTGGAAGTTGTTTAAATTGTAAATACTTGTCATTATCCTCAAGCTCCTCTTTAATTACATCAGAAAAGTCTGTAGATGTTTTCCTGTCAGGACTGATTTGTGGATCTACATCCTGGTCACTAATGCTAACTCTTAATCTTATACTTGACTTTTCTTTTTCACCTGCAACTAGTAGAATAGCAGTTTCTTCCTCTATATGTTTAGGTACTTCTGCCCTAGCATTAGTAAAAGGAAGATATATTTTACTTTGTTGATAAGTTTTAATATGTTCAGAAACAGATTTTAATTCATCAGAGTCTTGATGGGATGTCTGATCACTTTCCCTATAGTGAAGACTAGGTTCTGAATGATCCAACTTTTGCTCATAATAGTCTGAGCTATCAGTCACACATTTTTCTGCTAATTTACTTTCTATAGATGTCTGTTTTTGTACTGATGATTTTACAGTTTTGTGTTCAAATAAACCAGATTTCTCTTTAGATGGGTCATGGCCTGACTGGAAGGCTTTCATTAACTCACGTACCGACATGGTTTCTTCCAGCCTCTCCGTTTTAGATGATGGTGAAATGGGAGGCTGAACTGCACGTACTGTGGTTTGCTGTTTTATTTGTTCATTTGGTACATCTTTCAACTGTGATTTACTTGATGCAATTGCATGTCCCATTTGCTCTTGTTCAACTTTCTTTTGAAGAGCTTTTACTTTATCTTTAATTGATCCAATAGGTGTTTCCTCAATCACTGGGGATACTTCTTTTACACTTGCAACAGCTATTGGGGTAAGGCCTGTTTCATCATCTAATGACTCCTCAGAACTAAACTTTGTTAGCCCTGAATGGTCACTGATACCTTGGAGTTCTCCTTCTCTCTGTCTCTCTTTGAGTTTCCTTCGTACTGGCTTTTTTATTTCTAATGGAAATTTACGCTGCTCCTTTTTCTCTGTTTCAGTTTTAGAAATAGCTATTGAATCCTTTGAATAAGTGTTTAGGTCATTAGTTAGGTAATTTACCATTTCATTCATATCAGTTTTTACTTTTGGTGTATGACCTCTGTCTATTTTTAATTCAATGCATGGCATCTCATCAACTTCAAGCAGTGCATTTATTTTGGCTTCTTCAATTTCATCATCCCTTAAGATAACCCACTCTTCATCCTTTTTATATGTTTTTGAGGAATGGGCACCATCATGTGATGATTCATCTCTGATGTAAGTTCCAGTTCTAAGAATTTCATTAACTTTTTCTAAATCTTCTTTTACTTTTCCAACTATTTCAAACGGTTCTCCTGGATCCTCTTCTGACTTTTCAATGTCCTTGGCTTTGAGTGCACCAGGTTTTTGAGTAGCATCAATGGTTAGTATTGCACTCATTTTAATCAGATCTTGCTTCATCTCACACACTTCAGACAACAAATCGGGGCTTGCTAATACTGGCTCATCATTGACAAGATGGCTTTTCAGGATGGAGGTTTCTGTGGATTCTGTCTCTTCATCATCTTAGAGGTGAACGAGAAATATTAACATAAAATGGCAATAAATAAACAGAAACTGAATAATGTAATTATGAAGGAAAAAATCACTTCAGTTGAGGTGGGGGAGTGATTGGAATGGGCTGGTGTAGTTGGTGGATCCAAACAGTCTTGAACGTCATGCTAAAGGAAACTGGGAAGGAAAATGGGCAGGAAATAACTTGCTTAGAACGCACACGACATCACATTCACACATACAATACAACAAGGACAATAACAAATTTAAGACAAAACACCAAATGAAAAATAAACAAAAACAAGACAGAAAATGGGATTTTTGAACGAAGGCATCTCAAGATTGTTTAGATGCTATACAATCACTAGAAATAAAAATAAGAAACAGAAGCTATTACTGTTGTTTGTCAATTGCCTATAAGAGAAACCCAGTGGTAGCAAATTGCCAGAAAAAACAGGTTAAATATGTAAAATTGAAAAATGTGACATCATATATAATATAACTTGGTGTTTTAATATAATTAGGAATATATACTTAGGATCTTGCTGCCAGAGAGGTTTATAGATGAAACCACATGAATCCAATAAATTGCCTTCTGGATTGACTACTGGACTAAATCACTTTAGAATCAAGTTGCAGCAAAAAGTGGTCAACTTTAGGGGCTAATAAGTATTTGAAGAAGAACTAACTACATATGAATATTTCTATTCTGCCTAGAAATACGGATTGCCTTCCTCATACTTAAAAGTAAGCTCTGTGTGGAAGTCACTTTCAAATAGGAAGTTGATTACTGAAATCTATTTTAACTGGCATTCCTCTTAATTACTGATTGATGATCAGTTATGGTTTACTCAGCCTAGCAGTCATATAACATTAAAACTCTCAAAGCTTTTAAAAGACATAGAAAGGGCCACTTAATACTAAATCTGTCTGTGATGACTAGTTAAGCAACCTAGACCCAAGATATAGATCGAAAGCTCCAACTGCTGTTATGCATTTCTGTGTAAACCCTTTTAAGGAAAACAATAATTCTGGCCTACTATACATGCAATGCAATGAAATATAATCTTGGAGTTTGCCTAATTCTGAATCAAAACTGGTCAAGATCCTGTTTTCTGTTTAATCTAAATTTATCTAGATTAAACATGTATCATGTCATGTATATGGTTACCCTTAATTTTATTTGTATAGATGAAGGAATAGATTCCTCTCTTGCAGCAAAATAACTAATGACAGAACTACAGGGAAGGACTGCAAATAAAAATTTCAACTATGAAGGAATAATGGGGGAATGACTTGCTGAGCGTTTGTTTTTAAGTTTTTCAAGGTGGAGGAACGGTCATTTCCTGGAAGACTCTCAGGAACACATTAGGTGTGGTTTGAATTGAAAATCAAAGGTAAAAAAGGAGTATTTATGGCTGAACAAAAAATGATTTGAAATACAAGATGTTATGCACAGCAAACAAAAGGTCAGAAACATCCACACAGAACACACACACGCTGTATGTAAGTCAAGTTATTTCCATGCAAAGCAAAGGGGCTACACATTCAGGTTATGTTGCCATCATAACCTGGAAATAAAATGATATGAAAAAAAATCTGCAACATACTGTGGTGAAGTCCACTGTTCAAAGAGGATGTAATAGACAGGATCTAATATTGTACAGCTTCTTTCTTTTACTGGAAGGGCTAATGTACTTAATGTGAGGCTGTATTCATCCATATCATATAATATGGTATGGTCAAGTTTATATTGTATAGGCTACACAACTATTGTCTTTGGATAATATTAGATGCATCACAGGATGCTGATGACCCTAGTCTTTAATACTTTCTGAAAACAAATTCAGAGAACAATATTATTTTTCTGATTAAAGTACATAAACTATATTAAGATGAGGGCTGTGTGTTTCAAATGTCAGGGCACATATAGTGCCCTATGTGTAGCCTAACCATTCAGGTATTTCCTAACATTAGGGTAAACGGTGCAACATTGTCCTAAATTAGATAGATATTTTTATTTAATGAAACAAGAGTATTCTTGCTGAGAATACATATTGCAACTTTCATGTGTCTAAGCCAGAAGGTATAGTCAACTCTCCAATATATTTCTCATCATATATTAAGAGCCAATAGGTGACTAAGTACCCAATCCTCAAAAAAATGCATTTTTGCACACATAATGATTTTCCAGCTAGCAAGTGTGGTGACTGACCCTACTTGTTGTTTGTACCTGCTTTTGAACTTCACCAAAGTAATGTTGACGGTTATCTACTGCACAGAGATGATATCTGTTTTGACCAAGCATCACAATGTCCTGTTTTTGTAAGGTAAGAGGTAATACCAGCAAAAATTAGGATACTAGGACAACAGGTGATGCCAGACAAACTGATACAGGCTTTTAGCTGGTTAATGATATGATAATGTTATGTCAACGAATGCATAGCAGAACATAAAATGAAATGGGCATTGTAGCAGGAATAACAGGGAAGGTAAACAGGGTAGGTCAGTAACAGGGAAGAAGGGTTTTAGCAGTTTAATCAGTAATGTTATAGCTTATATCCCTGCATAAGGTTACTTGTACAGTGCTAGTATATTATGTGTAGCATTTTCATTAAAGCAGCATTAGTGTTGGCTTAGTGAAAATTAGTCTGCTTGAACACTGCATGCTATAATTTTACACAATAAAGAAAAACATTTTTAAGCAAAAAAAAAATTTGCAACTTACTTTTCTCAGAGTTGAAATTGCCCTATAATAAAAAAAGAGTGAAAATTAAACAAAGTTAACTTACAGAAATATGTTAATAGTAAAACCATCTGCCAGTGCAAATACATTAGCATATTTTTCTCACAATTCTCCTTTTAGCATCCAAAACATGTTGCATATCACATACAGCCATGTGAAGAAATATTAGTGCTTTTTTAGGAAATGTTCACATATCTATGTCAAATCTTGTTTTAATTTAGATCCAAAAATAAAAGTGATTTAATTGCAGGTAAACAAGAAAAATAGCTTTGCCTTGATTTTCTCAATAAACAAATGATGTGTATTCTGAGGAAAAAGTAAGCTGTTGCCTAATAGCTAATGTTACCCCTAGTGTCACTTTGGCTGAAATAATTGCAGTGAGGTATGGCTAACTCTGCATTGCCGAGTCTTGGTTCTAGATTCTTCTAGCCATCTACCAGTCTCAAATGTTGGACCGACATGCACACTTGCAACGATCGATCTGCGGCCAAATTGTCCACAAATCTTTCAAAGTAAATGCCGGCATACAAAGGGAGCACGGACGAATTCTCGGCACGACCATGCGCCATCGATCTGCCGTGAAATCAGCCCAGCATCGAGACATCTATGGCTTAACAGGTAGTTTCACATCTTTCTCAACCATCAACCAAATTAATATGTTATTCACTAAGGCTGATGGTACGCTGGCCAGATCCTGCTACAGCAAAACTTCAAAAAAAACCTTTTACCTCCATGCATCAAAGTTGTTATGAGGTACTGTTACTTGAATTTTTATTTAACAGTTTGTTCAAATTGTGAAGACCCTTTTCAATGCCTTGCCAGACTTCTTTTTCTGAATGCTTCAGACAGCTCTTTTGATCTCACCATGTTGTTCCCTCTAACCTCAATTTTTGAGGTTTAAATACGGCAAACCTCTTTAAAATGCTACGTAACAATGTTGTGTCATGTGCACCTGATTGATACACTTGTGTTTGATTTAAGACTAGTGTTGAGCTCAAATATTCATATATCGAAAAATTTTCACGAATATATCGGCAATTTGACACTTCTCAAACATGTCGGCAGATTTTAGCGATTTCGAATATTCATGGTATGGCCATGTAAATAATATAATTTTTGCTTTGCGAAAATAAACATGATCATTCATTTCGTAGATTGTTGAAGATTATTTTCGCAACTGTGGTGATATTTTCACAATGAATGGTCAGACTGCAAATATTCAAATTTATGAATATCAAATCGAATATTAGGAGAATTATCCGGTAAATATTGCAAATTCGAATATTGCCTATGCCGCTCATCACTATTTAGGACCTTTAAAGTAGGAATGAATCTGGTGGTGATATGATTTTGAAAGATTTGTTATTTAGTTATAATACTATAATCTTCTAGTTTAAAATTTTGATTAAATATCCATGTCTAAGAATGTAAAAAAACCCTCATATTTATTTACCCCTATGCTTGTAATTGTAACTGTAATAATTTCATTTGTACTGTATTACTGCGAAAAAATTATAAAACATTTATTGGAAAAAAACTCATAGGCTTTGATATGGTGTCCTAATTTTATCTTATGCCTGTAGATTTATGACAAATGTCAAATGAGAGCACTATTCTGAAGTCATTATCATCTGCGATTAAATTGTATATAAGGAGGTGTTAAGAGTGAAATGGTTAAATAAATGTTTAAATAAATCATGAACTTAGATAGATACACATCCACATACATACAGAACTTGTACCCACTAAATGCTCTAATTATGATGTAACAAGCCAAAGTCATTCAAACACATATAAACTGTGAAATAAAATGCTTCCATTGGATATGGTTGCATTAAATACATGTTAGTTTGTAAAGCAAAGGGTGCAATGGTCAAGAGAGTATAAAACACAGAAAAGGGAGATTAGACGTGTGTATTTAACACATTGCAGGTACCAGAAGACTAAAATGCAATGGGTCAGAAGACTAAAATGCAATGTAAATAAGTGCTAGGGTCAGATGTCTAAAATGCAAACATTTGCATTGCACATCAGTAGAACATAATGAGTTCAAGAGACAGAAGTCTCCAATACAAAGTATGGGTAGAAGTCTCCATAAGTGACACATCATCACAGGAAGCTGTGACCGTTACTGGTGAAGGGGTGATTAGTGGGACTTTACAGGTAGACTATGGGAAAATTTAAAGTCACTTTTTTTCATAGAACAATTCTACTTTAAGATGCTATCAGGAGGTTTAATTCTGACAAAATGTGCTGTTTAATTTAGGGTACCTGTATATTTATGTTTCTGCTTTAATACAGCACAAATTGAAATTTGAAACAATAGTTTACATTTTTTTGAATCCAAAACAACTTATATTACCTCATCTTCTTGATCTGATTCAGATTCCTTTATAATACAAGATGTCGGGTAGAGAGAAACATAAAAGAAAAAGACAAAGAAAGTTAAACTGGAACAAAAGTAATTTAGACTGAATTGCCCTAAATTGCCTAGAAGGAACACGTCCATACCACCTAACCAGCAGATTGGCAGTGGTTTGCCTACTGTTTAGGGTGCATTACCACAGCATTGATGGTAGCTGTCCCTATTTAATAGGAGAAATCATGCCTGATGCTGTTTGGGTGCAACTTTTCTGCATCCTGCTGGTGTGTCTGTTGATATTTAATGTAACTGTTACTTTTGTTTCATCTACACTCAGCATGCTACTTGTCAGCACATAAAATGACTGGCTCCTTCAAATGCTTCTTTTCTCACAGCCAAACCCTGCTGCACAGGAACTACATGAGGCTATCACCAACTCATATTTATGCATTTACACTGATTTCGTTTGATAAAATATATTTAAGAATAATTACAGAGCTAAATTTATTTGTCTCTACCATATCTTGAAAATTCATCTTCAAACTTTACAAAAAAAACTCAAAATGTTCTATTCTCCTGTGACATATTTATTATTCATCCTACATTTTGTAATATTTAATTACTTTCTTCTAATCCTATGGTCCTCCACTCTTTCACAGATTTATCAGGTTTTTTGTATTATTACCTACACACAGGACAATAGAATGATATGGGTAAGTATATGTTGGTGGGATACGACCCCTGAAGATTAAAAATGGTGAATAAATATCAATACATGATGTGTGTATGAGTTTTTCATTATTTTAGTCAAACAAAACTTAAAACGTATGAATCTTACCTTACAATATACTGGCAATGTGATATTCAGATTACAGATGGCTTGCTGCACCAGGCCCCTAGTAGATTTTGGTTCCTTCATAAAGGACAAGCGTCCACAAGGCTCTTGAGTTGTGTCTCGTACCTGAGATGGATTATAAAATGTTATTGTCTTGGTGGGTTAGGTTGTTTCAAATGGAAATACAATACAAAAACAGAAGAAAAAACTTGATAAGATCATAAATTAGAATTTGTTTTACCTTAACAAATAATGGAAGTCTGTTCTCCTTAAAGGCATAAAAACTAAATATATGATGTTGCCCACTCTTTATTAAAGGTATTAAGTTTCCAAAGCAGTCTACATAGATTGGTTTTCCTTCCAGAACCTGAAAAACAAATCACAAAATCAAAAGCTGCAGAAGTATGTAGGTTTGAACAATAAAAACTCAATACATTTTCTTATTAATAATCAATTTCTGCTAAAACAATGTTGGTTTTATAGAGAGAGAAAAAATCCCACTGTCTAACTGTGAATAGATTACATATTAGAAATAAGTCAGATATGATGATGTGTTTTGCATGTAGTTCTCTTACCCTGAATATCTTGATGGTTTGGATCTACACTACCATGACTTTTTTCAAGTTATAAGGATGAAAAAAACAGCATAAAACTAATGATAAAACACATTCAGTATTGCTCTAGTAAGGTAAAAAAATTCAGGAAGCTGGTTAAACAGCTATCCTCCAAAGCCACAGCTTTTGATGCAAAGCATTGTTCGTTTTTAAATCTATTGATAAACCCCAGTTAAATAGCTATAAAATTATATAAAATACATATGAAAAGTATATCCTGATCGGTTTACTAGTCATGGCTGTATGTATGCGGATCATAGGGAGAAAATTGGAGTTGTATTACCAATTGCGTTTGAAGACCATTTCACTCTAGTGCACTGCTAATGTTGTGTTCTTGTGTACTGCTTACGAACCCTTTAATGGTAATGGCACCGGGGGTTTGCATGTCCCATAGAAGTGTAAAGGAAACACTATGTTTACTATGGAATGGAAATGC
The DNA here is from genome assembly GCA_036250615.1 of Ptychadena robeensis. Lineage (NCBI taxonomy): Eukaryota > Metazoa > Chordata > Amphibia > Anura > Ptychadenidae > Ptychadena > Ptychadena robeensis. The sequence goes on from CM070032.1 coordinate 163,725,197, forward strand.
GGCTAGTGTGAAATGACCCTCTATCTGGACCTATATAGTTTGAATGGGGAGGGGGGGGGGGGTTGAAATGTTCCTACCTAGAAAAGGGGGGCCCTTGAATGGAAAGTTTGTGAGTTTCCAAAAAACTTAAATATTGTAAGATCTTAACAAAACTAACTGGCCAAGGACTAACTATGTGGTCATAAAACAAAGGTGCAGCAGCACATGTAACCTCCGTTCTTACCCTTTCTGCTATTAGGCAAGTAGTGTTAGACAAGCAACAATGTACAAGTGAGCTTACTGGTTTTGAGCACTGACTCTGATTAGAAAGGGGCAAATATCAGGCAGGTTTTAGGTACTTATGTTAGCTATATATAAAAATGTATAAATAACAAGAATTTAAGTTTGATCCATATGCTTTATTGTTCATAAATTACCACAAAATGTTCATGGAATTAGTGTTTCAAATAAAATTATAGGATTTTATAACCTAAATCTAAATAACACTATTATTCTTAAGAAAAGAGGTGATGGTATGAAAACTTTTTTATGATGTTCAGATTTAGAAATATACATAAATGTTGAATGTGAAATGGCCATGTACTAATTTTCTGAAGAAACGCTAAACAATCTGTCACAGAGAAATTCCATATATACTGCAAATCTACATTTATTGTGGTTAGAACATGTTCAATGCTAATCAAATGGATTGCCACATTACATGTTTCCATTTGTCTAAAATAATCGCCACTAGATCATGAAAATCTGTAGCAGTCTGACCATTACTGTATAAACATGTTGGTACTGCTCAGGTTGGTATTATATATACAAACATAAAAAATGAAGAGAGTAATATAGTCACTTCAACTTCAAGTGGCAGAATATAATAAAACGACAAAAGGTGTGACTCAGAAAGAAGCTGATTAAAAAAAAGGTGAAATATACCTGTCAACAATGATAAGTAACCTAAAAGACTCTGCTGTCGGGTTTTGACTGCCTTATGGGATCTGGTCCACTGCCTGCTGAGATATGTCAATGAGGGGAGGGTCTGGATCGATGTTATGTGCGGCCCTTTAGTGATGCCGAGGGCCGCGCTTGTGGCCCTCCATATCAACTCAGTTGCCCACCACTGGTGTAGAACAATGCATATACAATGGTAATATGAGATGTAGAACTTTACTACTTTTTTAAAGTAAAAAAACTGGAAAATATAAATTATTATCTGAAGGCAGGTGGCCCCCAGTACAAGTGACCAGGCCCCCACTCACATCTATCAACAGGGGGGGCACAGAAACCCTGCATAAAGCCAGATATAGCCCTGATCAATAACCTGTGGTAATACAAATAATAGAAAAATAACAGTGGCCCAAAAGGTTATTATGAAAGTTGTTATGATAGACATATTGATGATGATAATAATAGAGGCATACTACGCATATGCAATGTGGTTAATGTGTTTAAATCATTTTTTATAGACTCACCTCGACATCCCTGCTCCTAGCAACTTCTGCAAAGTTTTCCTGTTGTTCCAGTGTTTTGTCTACTTTGTCATCTGTCATACAAAAGCACCTCAGTCGGGCTTCGATGGGGTCATGGGATTTGGCAAATACAACAAACTTGGCCATATAGGGGACACATATAATTTCTCTGTAAACTTGGCTAGCAAATGTAACAGATTCTTGTATTTGCCGGCAATCAATTAACCAGAATCTGCAGAGAAAAAAAGTTTAAACAAAAAAGTTGTTCATATGCTTTAGATTACATTGTACAAAATAGAACGTGAACTGCTGTAGTATAACATAAAACATTTGAAAATGTGACCATGAACAAAATGCATATTCAAAATTTTTATTTCTGTTATTTTATTAAACATTTTATGGGGAAAAAACTAACCTGGCAGATACATTAGTAGTAAAAGAAACACATTCATTGACGAATGTAAGTGGAGTTGTTCCGGTGATATCCTCCCACTGTGCTGGAGTTGTTCCACCTAAGACAAAAAGGCTATATTTAGTATTCTAATCCTAAACTAATGTTCCTACCTAAATATGTAGTATATAATATGTAGACCTATAGATATCAAATACATGACATTAAACTGATAAAGCTTAAAATGAAGTACCTTTTACATTTTCAGCAATATCAAATATTATATTGTAATCGGGAAACACAGGCATTGTTCACTTTAAATCAAATCCTGCTTCTGTCACTTGAAAGTTGTGAGGGCTGTGACTGAGCAAGCTTTCTGGCTACAGATGCGATTTCTTAAAGACCCCTCATCCTTTCATAGACTATTCCAAGACTTGCTTTGAGTTAGGACACCACACCAAAATTATTGTAAAATTTCTGATAGTTTCAACATAATTGGATGATCAAATATACAGTATAAACTGACCCGAATATAAGCCAAGGCACATCATTTTATCTACAAATACTGAGAAAATGTATTGGCGCGAGTATAAGCCTAGGGTGGGAAAGCAGCAGCTACTGGCAAAGTCAGATAGTGGAGTTTTCAAAATGACATTTAATCTCCAGAAAAATTTACAAAATGTCCACAAGATGGAGCTGCTGCCTTGTTTACATAGCATCAGCCAGTCCAGCTCAGGAATTCCACAAATATAATACTGAATACAGAAGAAAGATCGGGCATTGGACCACCCACAGAGGCTGCTGGCACCTGCACAGTGACCAGCGAACACCTGGACAGGTAAGTGGGAGCCTGACTGACTTAAGTATAAGCCAAGAGGGGATTTCTCAGCACACAAAAATATTAGCTTCATTGTAAAGCTTGCCTTTAAAGTGACAAAAAAGGACAGGTGCATGAAGTTTAAACAGAAGTTTTTAGCTAAAATTTTACAAAGTGTTTTTGGTTCTGTGGTTTGCAAAACGTGTCAGACAGGACATCAAGTTACCTTTTCTGGTTCCACTGTGTACTTATTTTTATCTACGCAAGTTGATGCATTTTTAACAATATGGTGTTTGTGGGCCGCCAGGAATAGGTGAGTATCTCCGAGTGTAGCTCTGGGTGAGTTTGCGGGGTCAAACACTCAGAAGGTTTTATAGGCAGCAAGTGCACCTTGCTTTTTAATGCATGCAATGTACAGTAGAGTAGTATAAATGTTGACATTTCATTTACAATGATCTAAACTTACCTGTGATACTGCATAGTAGTCTTAATGTAGGTGTGTCACCTCCATACCCATTCATTATTGCATCGCTGGACGCTTTGGGTACAGGGATAGTCATTGTTATAGGTTTGTGGAACTTCCTTCTTCTTGGTTCTAATGTCACAATTGGACTGAAGGATGCTTTGTTGCCCAATATTTTCTTCACAAGTTCATGATGAACTGGCTGGGCCTTAAAAGTAAGAGCATTTGTCGGAGAGTGTTTAATGTAACAGACAATCAGAAAAATCACCACATCACAAACAACAAAAAGTGTAATGCCCAATGTTCATACCTGAAGGCCAACACGGATTCTTTTAGTTAGTGCACCCTCTGGAAAAACTGCCTGGACCTGAGGCACCACAGTGCTACTCAGAATCCCTCCTTCTGGTCCAATTAAGTTGTTGTCTTGTTTAACCCGAGAAACCACCGCAAAATATTGTGGAAAGTCCCGCGTGATAATACGACATATGCGCTTTTTTTCCAGTTCCTCAGGAGAGTCAAGAACTGCATAAACATAACACAAGTACAATTCAATATCAACCAAGGATTTAGTTATATATATATATAATTCAGTTACATTTTCCATACTAACAATCTAACATTACAATAGACATTAAACAATTTTGAGTGATCTTCTACCGGGCATACCTGTCAAGTTTTGTTTTCACAAAACCGGGGTGCGGTGACGTCACGTCCGGTATATGGATAGTGGTTCTTCTGCGTTCCACGTATCGGAAGTGACTGATCTAGCAGGGAGAGGGCATTACTCTCCCTGCTAATGTCCCACCCGCTTGTGATGATAATGTGCGAGTTGGGACATTAGCAGGGAGAGTTACGCCTTTCAAGAACCCAGGAAAAATCCGGGGTTTCTTGAAATCGGGATTTGGCCGGGAAAGCCTTATAAAAAACTTTACTTTCCTGGCCAAAACGGGAGGCTTAACAGGTCTGCTACCAGGGCAGTGATGTGGAGACCACTACTGCTGATGGGGGAGCACAGCATTGGCAGAAGTGTTTTTTGCTGTTTTTCTTTGTCTATACCTCCAGAACAAACCATTTATAGTCCTGGGTGTGAAGAAGAAGGTCAGTAGCTAATGATTACATTTGCAGGGGCACAGATAATACAGAATTTTTCACACTTGAAGTGGCCATGTATGTTTAATGAATGCTGCTGATGAAACCAATGGAGAACTCCAATGCAAGTATGTGAGTATATAATTCTCATTCTAAAGGTAGCCATAGACGAGTAGAATCTTTTGCGATCATTTCTTGATTCGACCAGTATATGCGATCAAATAATAGTCAATAAGCAATTGAAGTGCACACCACCTTGGTTGTCAATCTGTGGCCATAAACAATGTCAATCTCTGACCAGAAACTATTGCAGGCCCAAAAAAAAGGTTGATTCCTCTAATTGATTCAATCCGAAATGATGTCAGGGTGGGTGTATCTGAAGTGCTTGAATATAGTTCACTAGTCCGAACCAAAAGGAATCACCACTAACAATACATTGAACGGCAAGTGATTGACAAAAAAAAACTCTGATATTACAACTCTGATGTTAATGTTTTGGGTCGGTCGTACCAGGTGGGCAGGAATTGATTTCCGATCATAGACCTTGATCATTGGGGTCAACAGGTGTATGGCTAGCTTAAGTCTAATTTTAGAGCCCCACTCTAGAGGATATATATAATTGTTTATATTCTCCATCCCCTGATGTTAATAATTACCAAATTATCAGGGTAAAGAGAAGAGATAGAAAAATTATTATATCCTTAGATATAAAAGCTAAGAAATTAAAAAGGGAGTACTTTTCCCCAGAGTTCCTATAGTTGAAAAGATTAACAGAGATTTAATATTTTTTTTTCCATAGAGATTGAATATTATTTTTGATATATGTAAAAAAAATACCTTCATCCATTCCATTCAGGATCTCATTTAATTCATCTTCAGTAAATTCACAAAAATGCTCTTTCCAATTATCCCCAGTCTCGCTGCGTAGAATCACCAGTTCACGCTCACTTCCACGTAAAGCCGCAAAATGGGGGATCTCCACAATAACAGGCCTGATTAACAATATATATCATATTTAGCAATTAAAGGATAAAGTGGTTTACCAATGAAGACATGAAACCTGGAGTTTCTAATATACAAGCACACACACAAACAATGGTGAAGTCCACAGATTGATTGCACATTATATCAGAAATGTACAGACAGCTTATCGCTGCATTAATGTACTTGAAACACATTTTATGTGCTGAAAGTTATAATGAAGTATAAGGCAACACTTATGGGGTGTATCATGCATTTTGATTAACGTTAAGTGTCAGGCCACACTTGGATCTCAGTCATTGAATCAATGTCTGAAATTGCGGTTCTGGATGCTCTAACATAGATTCATATTCAATGTCTAGTTGACAAAAAACAATCACATGCTCAAGCAAAAAGAACTCCACTTTACAATAAAACACATACTATAACACAAGAACCAAAAACCACAAACATCAAATACCTAATCAGGAAACATTTTTTTTTACACAAAAATAAATTAATAACACAGATGATAGGAAAACCACTGACAGAAATAAAGAAAATTATGTTGGAGAACAAGAGGGACGAATGGGGGGGCCAGCACCCATCAACTTGATCTAAAGTCTCTCCTACCCCAGGAATTTGGTCCCAGGAGGTCCCAGTTGAAGGATTCGGCTGACCAAACTTTCTCCCTCATTTAAAGGGGGAGGGGCCGTAGGAAGGTGAAGTTTACTGAATACATCCAAAGCAGCAGTGGGAGAAAGAAGATAGATATGAATATTTTCAGCTTGTGTTAGAGATGAAATGCCACAGTTTGGAGTAGAATAATATGTTACATGCCAGCTAAAAGTAATAAAGAAAAAAAAGGAAACACATAATAGTACTCTATCCCACTACCTTAGTAGGGCTGTGGAATCATTCTTTTTTACATGTTCAAATTTGTTAAAGGCACTAACAAACACAATGGAAAAAAAATCAGAGCAAAATTTATCTGGAGATTATGTTTTTATATTTATAATAGTTGTATTGTATATGCCATATAAATCTATAACATGCAGTTAAAGCTGGATTCCACTCAATGACTCGTATGAGATGTGGATGTACTTTGGCAGAGTTAAACAACAAGGCCCCACAATTCTCTGCACAACCCTTGACCAGACTTTTGCTCTCGCCTTGTTTACTTCTCTGGTGTTCATTTCAATATATGAACAATTCCCTCCACAGAAGTCAACAAGGGAGGATAGGTCATCTGTTGCCAGTGGGACAATAGGTAGTAGATCTGGCCACACTACGCCAAAAATGCAGCCTTCTCACTTATTTGCATCTAAGTTATATGTTTTTTTTAACATTCATAAGCATTAAAGATGGAAACATGGCAAGATGAAGACATTCAAAATTAATTGCCAGATGACAGAATTTGTTATTGTGGATCAGGCAGGGAAAATGATGTCCATCTTCTGCACTCTGTCATGCAAAGGTGTTACTGGATCTTATATACCATATTTTTGGGTTTAGGTGAACTCTTTTGCCATTAAAATCAATGGGAAAACGTCTGTACGTCCTATGGTCCAAATATGTAAAAAAAAAATATAGCCCTGCATTCAGGAGGCTGAAATGTGTTCCACTCCCTCAAACCAAGCCAAAAGGCCACTGTGTAGAGGCTGATCCTAGCTGTATTAGCATAAGTAGTACCACTTCCATACCCTACCCATACCACTTAAAAACATGTATGGATATATGTACAAACATGTACAGATATATCTTACAGTCTGGAACTAACAACTTAGCCATGAGCACCTATTTACATATGGGAACAGAGATGACCATGAGTGTCACATAATGTGTGACATATATGAGTGTCACATAACTATATTACTGCAAAGCAGAATGTAAATGCAACTCTCATGCTATTTAAAGAACATTAACTTACTCAACTATTACTGTTGTGAAGTCTGTAGCAGTATATATTTGATGTGACTACTCCGATGTGACACAGACTCATCTCTTCTCATGTAAAAAGGTGCTCATTGTAAGTGCCAGATTGTAAAATATGACTCTTCATAAGTTAGTCAGAGGGTTCAAAGAATGGGTACTGCTAGTGTATAGACACATGCTATAGTTTCAGCTCTGCACACCCTGCAACATGCTGGAACTAAGACCTCCTTGGCACTGGCTTTTTGTCTTGGCTGGTGGTAGTAGAAACAAGCATTGCCTCCTGGCACTGGCCTTTTGGCTTTGCTGTGCCTCTGACTTTTTTTTTCTAACATTCTCTCCAGAACTATAGGGTGTGTTGTATGGGCTGGTTAGCCTCATACCTGATACACCAAATTATTTTGTTTGAAATTCTAGGACGCAGAACAAAGAGTTCTTAGCAGCATGGTAAAGTTTGGGAAAATGAAAAGAGTGACTTCCATATGAAATTTACATCTAGCAGTTATCTCCAGGTTCTATAAAATGAAATACATGACCAGAGCTTACTGCGTCTGCTACACAAGTCGCAAGACATTTTTTGCATTAGACAGAAATTTCAGTTCGGTTTAGTACAGTAAAGTTGATTTTCCCTTTACAGACCATCATATGAAGTACAGAATATTGGTGGTGTATTGGAATGTTAAATCAAAGGTAAAAATGTTCTAGCTACCGTGCTTAGTGGGGTAAACTGTTCAGCAGCACTGCAAAATATCACAGTGTGTATGTGCAATATTAGGTATACAGTATTCTTTAAACAGTTTGTATAGCTTACCTATCATCTCTTTTCACATCAGAGTAAAGCAATTAAATAAACACAGCAAAAATAAGGAAAATTGTAGACATAATTTCCCTGCAAGTACAATTTACAATTTTAGGATGTAAATTTTAGTGCATTATGTAACTCAAAAACTACAGCTTTCAGTAAATGTTCAAAGAGACCCTGTCTGCAGAAAAATGCTGCAACTGAAATGTAGAGACACTTGATTGTGTCTTCAAATGCCTGTAGCAGCCTTCCTTTCCTTTACGCTTAAAAAAATGCTCTATTTCCATGGTGTCTGATACCATGTGTTTTCGTCACTTTTTTTTGTATAAAATAAATGCGTTTATGGTGCTTTTGAAAAGCACGCTGAAATCACATGGTATTGGATGCCGTAGAAATAGAGCCTTATGGCCTATAAGGCTCTATTTATACGGCATTCAATACCATGTGTTTTCATACCATAAACGCATTCATTTTAGACAAATTATACTTCATATCAAGAATGGCCTATTCCTGATATGATGTAGCTTGCCTAATCCCTTCCAGGCATCTCTGCATTCCTAAAAATGAGGCTGTTTGACTATAATCATTTTAACTGGAAAACTTTCCTCCTTGAGAGGGTGTGAGGGAACAGTGGTTGTCAATTCTATCTAAAAGTGTCAGGGCTGTCCCTTTTAAATTGCCTGAGATTCAGCTATATGGTGCAAAAAAGAAGGGTTTGGAGGGTACCTGTATCTATTATACCAGCAATATTTTTATTTTTTTGCTGTTGCCAATGGATAGTCCGCATAGCATATATTGACTTATGTTGAGTTATCTATCTGTATCTTTATCTTATTGTTCCACTTCTAATTTGTTTATTTGCAAATGGCGGCCATAGACAGTAAATGGCCATCACTTAATCCATATGAAAATTATATATATGGGAATCTTAAAATGTGAGTAGACTCCCCAGGCTAATCAATCACAAAACATAATTTAAAGGGATATCACCAATAGTATTAACAGGTAAGGCCTGTGCTTAGGTTGTCTTTTAATGTTTATGTAGAAAAAATAGAGCTATACAAATGGTATGTGATGAATGATCAGGTATCAAATGGAGATGGATGTTTATGTTTTGAAGAGGAAATGTCTCTGATTGCATTTACTGACTTTCCCATCAAGGATCCATGTGCATGTCTCTAGAAATAATGCCTCAAATATACTGTATACACTGAACAGGAATGTTGATTACCATACAATATCTTCATCTGAACTTTTAAAAAGAGTATTTGTAAAGATTCATACAAACAAAAAGAAAATAATATCTAAGTGTAATTTTTAGTTTTATGTTTTCAAGGGCAACAACTCTAAATAGTTGAGTTATCTCATTTATAACTGAAAACAAATTTTAAAGTGTACAGTTGAGTATAGTTTGTTTTACATAAAAAAATCAAGTAGGTTATGATAGGTTAGCCTCTAAACCTACCCAAGGAACTGAGCTCCAGAAGGTCCAACTTCAATGAGACGACTAGCCAGACCTTCTCCTTCTACCATGGGTGGCATAGTGGCCAATCGATGGCGCTTAACCAAACGACAAGTCACTCTTGTGGGGGCAGTGCATTTTCGAGGAGGAATAATTATTCTTAGTCCATTGTGTCTGCATCCTCTCATGGCTCCCCCACGGGCATCAACCATAAAACTAACCAGAAAACTAAGAACAAGAGAAAAAAAGAAGAAATATTAGCCAGAGACAAACTTCCAAAGCAGTTTAATAATTGATCAAATTTACAACTTATATACTTAAACATAATTAAAGAGGGGGTATTGATTTCACAAGTCACTAAAAAGGGGAAAGATGGGTAACAGACACTGTTAACCTCCCTAGCGCACCGCCTGTACCGTGCCGTTTTTTACAGTGTGGTACAGGCAATGGCAGCAGTGTACGAGGTACACTGCCTGCCATTTCCTCCCTCCCCCCTCCCCTCTCCACACAGCCAGTGTCATTCATGACACCGGCTGTGAGGGCTGGAAAGCAGAGGCCCCTCCATTAACATGGAGGTCTATGGCACTACTCACCCTCTTCCGCGTCACTGTGACGCGATCAGTGAAGCCGCACAACCCCGGAAATGCTGCGGCTGGAAGCAGCATCGCCGTAGCTATCCGGGGATAGGCTTTCATGGGAGCCCAGCTCATCCAGAGTTTGTTCTTCACACAAACTCTGTACGAGATGGGCTCGTCATGAACACTAAGGAGGTTAATGTTTTTTTTATTTTTTTTAACAAAGCACAAATTAAAATAATTAATATAAAAGCAACAGGCATAGCAAATGAATCTGAATGAAAGTAAAATTGTTCTATTTGTTTACAGCAAAATCTACTTTATGTTTTGTATTATTTTCAGGAGTCTCAATAGTATTAGCAGATTTTAAGCTGTGAAGCGGAAAGGAAAACATGCTACAAATTAGATAATATGTGGGAATCCAATATGTTGATTGCGGGAATATGGGATATGCAGGAATCCAAATATGGGATATGCAGGAATCCAAATATGGGATATGCAGGAATGAAAACTTTTAAAGAACTATATATATATATATATATATTGATGTACACATTAAACAAATAAGCATGCACTGATGATGCATATAAATATAAGACGTTCAGGCTGTCTGAACATGCACAATGCAGTCCAAGAGACTTATCAAAGTCAAATTTGGTATGCTAATTTAATAATATGTAAACACAAGAACAAAAATATTGCTCAACAAGAAGAACCTTTAATTGAGATATGAAGGTGCTTATTGGGATGAGGAAAATGACAATAAATTCTGAACAATGTTGAACAAAAGTTGAAGATAAAACCTCATAGCTTTGGCTTCAGTTGAAATTTGTGTCCAATTTGCATGCTAAAGTCACATTTTCAGCACCTCTTAAGAATCCCTCATCAAAGCATAAATGCTTATGCTAAATAATTTTCACTTTGAAAAGTCTTGTCCATATTGTATTACATATATGTCCTATGTTTTCAGCAATAATTTCCTGACTTTAATACAGCACCAGGAAAGTGTGAGCCTGTGTATACCTGACAATTCCAGCAGCAAAGGCGTGAGGCAGACAATTAATTTGCTGCATGGCCTTACTAACTGTCTTACCAAGAAACTAAACATGTTTTGTGGTGATAATTAAATGTATGGCTGGATAGGTAGACAAGATACATCCATTAGGGCCATAAAATGAGGATGAAGTAAAGTCCCCATAGCTCTAGCATTTGTGGTGACTGAGCAAAGTTCGCAATGGCCACATACCAAGAGTTTCTAAAGCAGGGAGGCCCACGTGGTTGATCCCAAAGGTCTCAAGAGTAGATTATGGAGCTAGTAGCATTTTTTTGCTTATCTTTATTAACATAAACCTCTACTAACACTGCAAACTGAACTGAAGCCTGAATAATACTATATAACTGAAGCAGCTCACAAGCCAAATAAATATGGACACTCCTGGCCTAGTGGATAAGTGCAAAAAAAGATTTGTATACCCTGGTAGACATGCCATGAAAAATGCAGTCAGAGCGAACTTAATTTCATCTACTAAAAGTAGCATTGAAATGTCCTGACTAATTGTATGGCTAGCATGCTAGTTGCGTGGTTGTTAGGAGGAATACCATAGAACAGGTATGCATTAGAGCATACGTGTTTTATTTTTGAAATTTTGAGCTTGCTGTCTGTGAATTTGTAAAAGCCAGTAAGTCATAATAGCTACCACTCACATAGCATTTTCAGAGGAAAGAAAACAATGGCAGGCTCTACATTTTTCTTAAAACCAATGAATTAGCACCCTTTGCTAATGAAGTATCCACAATGGAGTTGGACGACTTTGCTCTTTTAAAGAATGTAGGAACCTATTTTTGATGTTTTTCTCAAAATATTAGTTGCCTATTGGTGGTGCTGATTCTAAAATCTCCAGGCAGTGAGTACCGTATATACTCGAGTATAAGCCGACCCAAATATAAGCCGAGGTGCCTAATTTTAGAAAAAAAATCTGGAAAAACTAAATGACTCATGTATAAGCCTAGGGAGGGAAATGCAGCAACTAAGGCACAGAAACACACAGCAAATGTACTTTTGCTTTGAGGTGTAATTATTAATTTCAGCAGATTTGTAAGTTGATTACAAAGCCCCTGAACATGATATCATCACTAGAAGTGCTGGATATGTAGAGAAGGGCTGTGGGAACATTGTAAAGAAAAAAGTATTGTTCTAGCATATCACGTTTTTGCAAAAAATACGTTCAAATTTGACTTGACTTTGAACCTAATTTATGCAAAAACTACATGTGCTAGAGCAATAACTTTTTTTTAAATGTTCCCACAACACTTTTCTATATATCCAGCAAATTTGGTGATGATAGCATGTTTAGGGGCTTTGCAATTCACTCATAAAGTCCACCTACAAAATGCCGCGATTTTCATTTTTTACCCCAATAAAAGCCGAATTTCATTTTTTTCACATTTCAGGAGATGAAAAATTTGGCTTGTATTCGGGTATATACGGTAACTGAACATGAACAAGTATGGGCCAAGATAATTCAAAAAGAAGACTCAACTGCTCGTCTCCATGCCAGCTCAGGAGGAGAAAGGTCTACAATGGCAATTCAAATATTCCACCAAATCCAACATTCTTTTGAATGATAGTTAATTCATTTAGTCATAGGTTTAGCCAATTGTATAATCCAGCAAACATTGTGTTTCTCTTACTTTATATCATTCATAACATTTATGAACACCACTGCTGTGTGCTCACATACAGCACACTAGAAAAGTACATAATGAATTCTTCTAGTGCATTTACCCTACAGAAAAATTAGACTGCAGTTTGCTGTCTGGCAAATTTAGTCTTGCATACCCAAAATCATCAGGCTACTCCTAAACGCTGGGATCATTGTCTTAAGCTAGCCATACATGCACCGGGCAGAAGCTGCTTTTGACTGGCTTTGTGAAGTGCTGTAGTTTGATCAAACATGGCATTTTCTTGTAAAATATTATTTTGAAATACAAACACAGCAACTTGCACTTGAATATCTATGCAATGAATTGACAGAAGCAGAAAGCAGAGTAAAGGAGACAACCCACCGGTGTGCTTCTCTCTGTGTTTTTAGGTGCATGTTTTGAATTTAAATCATATATCTACTTCTAAAAATAATGGCAATTCTCATGAATTCAGATCAGAAATTGCCTCTGATAAAGGACACCTACAAAGTTTTAAACTTTCAATGTTTGTATTCAATAGAGAATAACAAACTACCAGCAGCCTTAAAAATAAAAATGACTGTGCATAAAATGTAAACCTTACTAATACTTTCAGGGTAACATTTTTGTGCTTATTCTCCAGTATTGTTGGTAGTCAGCATTATTAGTCTGAAAATACTTTGAGGATATATGAGAAAGTGTTTCTACATAGGTGTTATCATATATTTAGGTGATTAGTATGGTGAACGCACTAAAGCATCCTGATGTGAGTCACTGGAATACAATATGGAAGCAATGCCATTACATATTGAACACAAAGTTTATGATCACCTGCTGTGGTCTCGATCAAGACAAGGAGACATGTGGCTGCAACAGAACAGATTATTTAGCAGTGAGAAAGCACAGTAAGAAAAGAGAGGACAGAAAAAAAAGTCAAGAAATTCGACAAATAAATCTGCAAAAACTGGAGTATAAGCCTAGGGAGGCAATGTAGCAGCTAAGGCGCAGAAATACACAGCAAATTTGCTTTTAGTTCGGGTTGTCATTATATCAACTGATTGATTTGTAAGTTAATTGCAAAACCTCTGAACATTATATCAACACCAAAATTGCTGGAGATAAAGAGAAGGGTTATCTGAATTGTGTAAAGGAAAAAAGTATTGCTCTAGCTTATTTTGTTTTTGCATTAAAAAGCTCAAAAGCTAAATAATTTTGACTTGACTTTAAACCTAATACTTTGAACTTAATGTATTCAAAAAGGACTTAATCAAATGTTCCTACAACCCTTCTCTACATCTCCAGAAAATTTAGTGATGATATTATTTTCAGAGGCTTTGCAATTCACTCACAAATTCCACCTGCGAAATGCCATGATTTTAATTTCTTGATCTAAGTATAAGCCAAATGTAATTTTTTAGCACATTTTAGCCCTAGGCTCCACTGTCTATTAAACCCCCTGCGTTAAACGCAGGGGTTTTAACATAGTGCTCAAGATGGCCATTAAGTGCAATGGGGCTATGACATGGCTGGCTCCACAGCCTGTCAGAGCCCCAGATCCGCTGGCCCGCCTCAGTCAGGCTAATGTGCATAGTAACGGGCATAGGGCTAAGGTTCTAAGCTTATATTTGAAGTTACAAGTATAAATTCATCTATTGACACAGAAATCAAACCAGACACTTGTTGAACTTACAAAAGATCTGAAATACTCAGCTCTGAGCTGATTGGTAACCAAGCTAATCCAGTACACTGTTGTGTTCCTAACTCAAAGCAGGATTCTGGTATACAGGTAATAACCAAATGTACACATGATAATAAACATTAATGACCCAAATCCAATGTAAGAGGTGTCTTTTACTCTTTTCTTTTAGTTTATGCTCATTCCTATGTACATTTTCCTAAGTTTAGACTATAAAAGTGAATATTGGTATATGCTTTGAAATAAGTGAATATATTGCTTCTAAACTGGGATAAAACTGTTGATATAAAGCGATGAATCTAGATATAGAGAAACTTAAGAAGAATGGCTCTTCATTCCTAGTGACTATATACATGAATAGCTAGGAACCCTCAAAAGGTGAAAACATACTGCAAATGTAGTGACTCCTAACAGGCAGAAACATTCCTCAGCAGAAAGATTCACCTATGTATAAATGGCCTAAAATATTTCTTTCTCACAGAACATTAAACTATAAGGGGATGCAGTCACGGCCGGATCTTTTATCTGTACTGTATTGCTTATGCCAGCAAAGCCCTGCTGGTATAAGCAATGAAAAGAGAGATAGATAAACTCATAACTATATGTCTCTCTGTGTCTGTGGAAGCTGCAACTTTCATGGACACAGGCACAGCCAGAGAGGGAGAGGACTCTGCAGCCGTTCCCCCCGCGGCCCCCTTTTCTTCCGATCAATGAGGATGTGACATGTATGCTGCTGCTAGTAACATCTAATGGCAGAAAGTTGGTATTGCATTGAATTGATTCATAGCATTGATCCAATTCATTTGAACAATTCAACATTTTTTTCTGGTTTTCCTGCTCTAAAAACTGGGTGTGTCTTACAGTCCGAAAAATACAGTAATTTGAAATAAGACTATGTACACTCGCTGTAGTTCCTGAGGCTCTGGATATAAGAGCTGCGTCTCTCATCAGCAAGGCGCACGGTCTTTTCATTCTCCCTCCTTCACCAGTCTCATAACACCTTGCATTCTACTATTACAAAACAGGATACAAAGTGCTCTGTGATAAGCCACTGGGAGAAGGGTGGACATGCAAATAACAATGTCTCGGACTGAATCAGATGAGCAGCTCTTATGGGGAGGTCTACAAACAAACAGGGTCAAAGACAAAAAGTTTTCCCTACTTATATTAGTACATCAAGCATGCATACAATCACAAAGTGTCACCTACAATTCTGCACACAGGAAGAGTCAAACGTAAGTGTTAACAAAATAAAAGGGGTTTTAATAGGATTAGTGCAACTTGCTGATACAACTATTTAATTTATTTGCTTCACAGTTTTCCCCAATTACATCTGGGCACTAACACAAGCAATCTCATTTATGTTATCAAAAAGAATTAATACAGCTTCCACATTGTATATGCTGTGACATATACTCACCCAGAATGGATAGGACTAGAAGAAAGTGCAACATTGTCTAAATTGTCGTTCCCCCAGCTTAGGCGATAAGTGTTCTGTTCAGCTTTTGTTAAGTATGAAACCTAAAATAAAAAATCGATGTAAATAAGAATAACACAACTTTCCAGTCTATCGAAAATTACAAAACGTCCCCACCTTTAAAATAAAATATACAATAAAAATAGCACTGCCAATAAAATAATTCTAGTAAATAGCCTAAAGCTGAGCTCCAGGCAAGCATACACATACACAAACACAGTAAGTATTTTATATAATTCTGGATCGAAAACATAATATTAAGAAACATGTATTTTATGAAAACATATTCTTCAATTATATGTAAGAACATAGAAATATTGAGAGTCTCTATCTCACATTTATGGTGGCCGACATCCCAAAATAAATATATACAAAATGACTATGGGTGGGATGCTAATATCACCATCCACAGTT
>CM070032.1:163744654-163764863 GCA_036250615.1 Ptychadena robeensis
CAGTGAGCAGAGGCTGCTGTGCCGATCTGGGGCCCCTACGTGCTGACCGGGCCCGTGACGGGAGTCCTGCCTGTCTCCCCCTGACGGCGGCCCTGGGTATTCACACAGGTGTCTGGAAATGCTGCAATTCTGCAAGCTGAGAATACACAACATAATGGGTCTCCTGGCCGCTTTTCAGGTATCTGCCCAAAATGCTTAATAACCAAGCATTTATAAATGCTCTCTGACGCCTGCACCTTGTGCACACTACCGCCTGTCAGAGGCCTGGTATGCGG
This sequence comes from Ptychadena robeensis, assembly GCA_036250615.1. Taxonomy (NCBI): domain Eukaryota; kingdom Metazoa; phylum Chordata; class Amphibia; order Anura; family Ptychadenidae; genus Ptychadena; species Ptychadena robeensis. Next base: position 163,744,930 of record CM070032.1, read on the forward strand.
ACACATGTGAATCCTGTCTTTTAACCTGAATTAATTGAATAAAAGTGATCGATATCAAAAAATGTATTAGTCATGTTATTAAATGTTATTCAATTATACAACTATTTGACAGGCTTTCTACCCTGATTCCCCGAAAACAAGGCACCCTTACATTTTTGCCTCACGCTGAAATATAAGGCATCCCCCCCAAAATAAGGCACCCCTGAAGATATGGTACTGTAACTCTGGACAGGGGTGATCAGAGGGGGCAATTAAAATGAAACAGGAGGATCAGAAGGGGAAACTAAAATGTTAATCCGCCCCTCTGATTCTCCTGTGCCATTTTGATTCCCCCTCTGATCCCCTGTGTCATTTTAAGTGATACTCCCACCCTGATACCCCAGTGCTGCATTCTTTTTCATGAAAAAAAAGGACATCCCCTGAAAATAAGACGTAAGACAAAAAAAAGGTAGATATTTTAGATAGATATCAACGGTTTGTATGCGATTGTACTATGGAGCACGTGCATAGGCCTTTAGAAAGGAATTGATCTGTGGTGCAATCAATGGATGTTACCCTGATAGACAATATTTAAACTGCACAAAGGACATCTTTAGATTACGAAGTCAGAAACTTGCAATGGTAGCTACTGTAGTTTCCTCAGTAAAGTCTTCTTTAGGGCCTATTTGCACCTATTAGAAATCAGCCACAGCACATTAATGTTCTTGTGCTGAAATGTATTGGAGGACACTTAATGAGACAACTTATAAAAAAAAAGACCTGTAATGCACAAACATTTAGAGCACTCTGCATAGTGGCATGCTGTTGTACATTGAGGAGCAAAGCAAGCATGCTTTTGTGATATGTTCACAGAGAATAGTTTGAAAATGCACAAATATTTGCATGCTGCATTGACCTGTGTTGAAATGTGTGCATTACATGGGCCATTTATGTGCATGATCACAATGTGCTGTTTTTTGAAGGAAGCTTTAGAAAAACTTAAAATCAAAATGAAAAGGGGACATAAGAATTTAACAGCAAAGAGCAAGAAGGAGAATGTGCTCCATATTTATTTCTCTGTCTTTATAATGAATTGGTGGAATTACTCAGTAATGTTACTGCAAAAGCAATAGTTTACAATTAACGAGAGAACACTACAGTTTATGATAAATAAATAATATTATTTATACTATGATATGCATGTAGCCTGGTAAAGTGTTCCTTTCTTATGTATTCCAGGTAAAGAAATAACAATTAGGCACTGGTTGCGAACCATGTAAAATATAGGGAAATAGTATAATTATGATACTACCATTTTGACTGGGTTTTTTTGTATCTGAGTAACAAATGTAAATTTAATTGAAAGAAAAACCATTGTTATATTGCTTTGCAAGTAAAAAATGGCAGCAGTAAGAAGTTAATGGCCTGGACTGATCAGCCTGGTTTTATGTCACAGCATGCTTTCCACAAGTACTTCTTTTAAAACATCACTCTACACACCCTGACCCTGTTAGCAAATAAATCATTTTACATCCTTAAACATGTTATATTAAGAATGCAATAGTAAAAATGCACAAGTTGCCAGAATTTTGTCACAGCAAAACACAGCAATTTCCACAAAGTTTCCCAATACACTGCACACACCAATACCTTGCTCACTAAGAAATTCTTCATCAGACAACAGCTCGTCAGCAAGCAATTTATACGCTGCACAAAGCACATTTTACTTTGTGAAAATAGTGGAGGAGATTTATAGGTCTAATAATACTCTGCAGGGTTTCTCACATTGTACACTGTACACTCAAGAAGTTGCTCAGGAAATGTGATTGGAGAAATAACAATGTACTAGAAGAAAAAGTAGATCATAGAAACTAACTTCAAATAAACCTGCCACTATTGCAAACCTAAACCTTTTGTAACCTAACTTATAAGCAGCAAAACATGTACTGCATGCAGCCATTTTCTACCCCATGAAGTGGAGTGGTGAACTGATGCATTATATGTAATATATATAACAGAATTTTCCTCTTTTTTAAACTCAGAACTAAGGCAAGATCCACAAGAGGTTGCAGCGATCTCAAAGCACATCTGTCATGATATCAATAGGTAGGCTGCCATTCCTAATGCCTGACATCATCTTCCAAAGGTTTGTAGTTGTCCGCTGTCCAGTCTCTGGACAGCGGACAACTCTCTCTTTGTACATTTTTTCTGGCACGTGTACTGTATGCTGCTCCACACTGTGACTAATCAGCTGGCATTTTCAGAAGTAGGCCAGAAATATAGGCATAAGGTCATAGATACCTTTCCTGACCTCAAAGTCTACATCTACATCCAAAAAGTAAAGGGGTTAGAGAAGTGTGAAGAATACATTTTTAAATAAAGTGAATGTGCCCATATCAATAGGTATAGTTAACAAAAAAAGATATATAGATTCTCCTCAATGTTTTCAAGCAAACTATTAACCTCCCTAGCGCACTACTGAGGTACAGCTTTCTGTACCAAAAGCGCATAGACTTAGACCATGTACCATAGACTTTAATGGGAAAAAGTTTTTTACATTGTAGGCCTGTAACTTCCCAAAGTATGTCCATACAGGAGTCTGGTAGACATCCTGAATATAGTAACATGTTCAGATGCTTTGTGAATAACTCATCAAATCAGTTAATTAATATTTTTTTTTAAACTGTATCAGGTAAATTAGCACTGCAACCACTAGATGGCGCTGCAGATGTGCCAGGTTACATAGGACAGCATTGTAATACATTGAAGTCAGTGTATTACATTCAGGAACAGAACGTCTGTCACATCGGGAGAGAAGCAGGAAGAAGACAGCTGTAGGAGGACATTGGGGACACCAGATCATTTATTCAGGTGAGTATTTTACATAGGGAATCATATTGAATAATATTTCCAATGCAGAAAACATTATTCAATATCATTTTTATTTAAAACCCCTGACGACACCCCGATTTACATCATCACATGGAGGGGGTATCCTTTCTCCTGCAGCTGCTTTCTTCTCTTCATTAGATCAGAGCCACACAGATTGGTGAGTTTGCGCTCCTATGGCTCCGATCTCCACCTGACAAACCCAGCTTGTCCAGTGCAGTTCTAACAGGTTAATACAAAATGGTAGATAACAATTGTAAAACACTTGAAATGTGACAAAAACTCACCTTCTTCATCAGAGACATCCAGCACCTCAGTCATTGTTTCAGGAACATTCAGCTTGTGTTTCTCTGTTACAGTCTGCACAAAACAAGAGCAACATAAGTATATGGTGAGCACAGTTCTATATAGTTAAATGACATTTCACAGCATTATTTAATAAACAGAATCATCCCAAAATGCTACACTTACTGCTATTATCCTTTCATGGATTGATCATATTTACTTTCAGTGTGAGATTTTAGGTTTGTTGATCTTGAAAATTTGTATGTTTAAAATATTAATAGTGAGCCTGGAGGATGCAGAGAGCCTGAAGAGTGGATGCACCTATTGGCAGAAAGGACTTTTTATTTTATGGGGGGGGGGGGGGGGGGGGGGGGGGGGGGGGTCAAGGAAAGAGGTTTAATGACCCTTCAAGTTTGAAATTACTTTTAAAAAAGACCATTACTGGCATTGTGAAGTATCCCTATCAAAGACCACAGCAGAAGATTTTTGCTATAAACACAAAAGCTGGTCATACATGGTTATATTTGTTGTTCAATCAACTTAAAATATAATCGTATTAAAGGCGATCGTGCTACATTTGGATAGTTTTTACCACCACATAATGTAATAGATTTAAAAACAGCGGATTTCTTTCCTTAGCCCTGTGCACATTGCCATAGTACCATCAGATACAAATTGTTTCAAAAAAACGTAGAAAACCCACCAGATACTTTAATGATGCAGCAGGTCTGATCACTGCTCGATCGATTTTATGTTCAATTTCTACCCAATTTTTGGATCCAATCTGATTTTGATCCAAACAAACGATTTTCAAACAATCAACTTAATATGAAAATTTTTTCATTCAAGTCGATTGAGTAGAAAAAGCACCGTACAAAAGTCATATCGACCTTTCAGATTTTCTCTAAGCTCACCCCACTCCCCCTCCCAGAACTCCTCTTATATTACAGATATGAAGGATGGATACCTTCTTATTAACATCAAGGTTAGGGAGTACAGGGAATTTACTAAATTAATAAAATAAATGAATTACATTTGAGAATGCATTGCTTTATGGCTAAAGAGGTTGGTGATTGCCTGTTTTAAAACCTTTAACCTAGTTGCTAAACATGGGTAAACTAGTATCCCTACCACTAGTCTATTTGAATGGAAGCAGTTGTGAAGTAAATAACTACCTAGAGCATTATTATGGAAGCCAAAATGGAAAGTTGATAACATTAGAACATCTTGGGAAAAAACATAAATTTCTCTGTAATACTCTTATCTTCTATAAAATTGTGTTGTGTACACAACAAATGATCCATTTTAAGCTTTAAAATGTAGTCTGTATGCAGTATATGTTGTGAATTAGTATACCAGAGTGTTGGAGTTGTGGGGTTAAAATATGTTTGTGTTTTTTACTCAATCTGTGACAGATTTTATAGACAAAGATAGCATAGATATAACAGCCGGCAGGTGGGCAGTACTGAAGTTGGTGCAGAGGAGGAAGGGTGGGTACTGGGATACACACATACAGTACTGATTAGAGCAGAACCCTAGTTAGTGGCTAGTATTACTGCACAACATTCCTGGGGACAAGGGGGGACATAGGAAAGTTGCTGGCAATGATCATGTAAAGGAACAAACTAAGCTTTTGAGAGCCATGAAATTATGCAGAGTTGGGGCCAAGGTTTTCTTTGAAAGTACTCTAGAAATTGGCAATCTTCTGACTTTTTTTGCATTGTGCCATCATCCTTTTCTCTTCTCATTATCCTCCAAAATTGCACATTTTTAAGCTATACAAAAATGTAACTGCTTCTGTCACTGGTGCACACTTACGCAGCAGGTTGGCATACAAAATCTCCCAAGGACACATTTCACTCTCGCTCTGTATGTATAGAAATGTAAGAGGTGGCTAGGTTTTGCACAGAGCTCGCACTAGCAATGTAATTCCTGCTATTGTTCAGAAACTTGGCTTGTTTCTGACTGCTCTCAGCTTACGTAGGCGGTATTTTCCATCAGTCTTAGTAACTAGAACTGCAAAATGTGCTCAGAGCTTATTCACAATGAAGATTAAAATATTCATATTACTGATTTGTTAGGTTTGATAAATATTTCCAAAATCCTTAAAATGGGTAAAGCTGGACATAGACGGGCAATTCCTGCCCCAATCCCACTAGTTTGGATGGGGATGGCAGTCCCCATCTACAGTAATGGCCGGCACACATAGGGCGTCCGGCCGATTCTCTGCACTAATGGCCGTGCGTGATGACATCATCATGGCCAGACGATCCGATGAGCAGTCAACGGTAAAACGACCCGTCTATGCCCAGCTTTAGTTTGAAGGCTTTTATTCATTTAGGTGGTAACTGTAAATCTGGGTGTGTAAACAGTTATCAGCTGCTGTTGTATAGCAAAGGAAAAACAAAAAATGGTTCCTTTTTGGACAAGAAGAAAAATATTTAGTGTTTCCTACACTCATCATGTGTTTTATTGTATTTTGAACAATAGCCTAATTTAACACCAGCATTCATTAACCTGTCATATTTTAATATGGTCTTTTATAGAGGAGCAGAACAATATTTGATTTAGAAATAACACACCCCAATAGTTTTTGTTATCCATTTTTACATAACATAATTCATAAACAAAAATTGATACATTCAAAAATTCTTTACAGCGTTTAAAAAAAAAGCTGCACGGAATAGCAAATGTTTATTTTCAATGTAACTAAATAAAGTATAATGTAAAATAAATCTGAGCAATGCAAATATGCAAACCAATTTGTATTAAGAAAATTGCAAGATGAGCAATATACACATATTATGAATCTGCCCATCTAAGGTAAGTGAAGGAAGGGGTATAAATGCGCTTTACAAGATAAAGTACCCTAATTGTGCATTCAAAGTAATCAAAACACCTCTTTAAAGAACTGTAAGGATGGAAATGTGAGAGTTTACACACTGTTGATGTTAAAAGGGCAGACTAAGTTTGTTATTTTGTTTTGGGCAATAAGTAATCGGAATCCAGAAATCCTTTTGATTCTGTCTATTACATATAGGTTAATCTGCTAAAGGTATTATGAGTAACGTAAACAATGATTAATGATATACAAATATCACAAACAAATAAGTACTTACTGCAGTATACAAAAAACTACAGGAATACAATAGAACATGCTTTACTGAAGTCAAACCAATACAGGCTGGATAATATGGTTACTGAATTTAGCATTTTTGTTTTACACAATATTTTAGAAGGATTGTGAACAAATAATAATGCATGCACTTTTTTTATACCCCTAGTTAACAAAGCATTCTATAACCTATGCTCCCCATATATATTCCCTTCCTAATTCCTACATAATTGCTAGATATCATCTTACATTCTAAACTGTATTGTCCCTGATCCACATTGTTAAATCCTGGACTTCTCACATGCTTCCCATCCCTGCTCTAAAATGCTCTCCCCCACCACATTCCTCATACTCAGAACATTTATGGCAGCAATTCATATGATCGATGAGGAGCCGCCCATTTGTTGCTTCCAGGCCGATCATGAAGCGCAAATGTGACTGCCGAGCTAGCTGCTACTTACTATGTGGTCAGTTGGTGGATGACTGATACCTGTCGACCCCACTCACATTGAATTCAGGTTTAAAAACATTACCCTTCAAACACACGTTAAATTACTATAGTTAGTGTCCAACAATTACTGCAGCCTGCCACCCCTACAAGCAACCATAGAAAACTACTACATCCTCTGCTTTAGCTTTGTCGCACAAGCTTTAGTTTAGTTAATTTAATGCAACAGTGCTAACTAAGCAATTAACTGCAATTAATTTACTCTACATTGCTCATGCATGGATTCATCTTCCCCTACAGTCTGTTGTTAATATTCGGTACTGCACAATGACAGATAATGATGCTATATACAAAAAATATAATGAATATGATTTTTCTTTTGAGGAATATGTTTTTTTATACTGTCATTGTCAAAAATAACAATTCTTACACTGTTTAAACAGGCCTTTATTAATACTTGTACATATGTTGCACATAAAATATCGATACAAGCTGACTGACTACCTATGAAGGAAATTGCTGTATTATTTTTAATGTAAAGTGGTACTCACCGTGGTAGTTGTAATGATTTCCTCAGTGACAACCTTTAGTGTGTCGACCACAGAGATGTATCCCAGTCGCCTGGCAATCGCAAGGGCAGTGTTACCATTCTGCAGGGGAAGACGGAGTAAGGGAAAGAGTCATAAAACTGGAAACAAATTAGATCACATACAGTACAGCACGGGAGCCAGGCTTTCCATCTAAAACAAGGCACTGAACCCAGGAAAAGGCGCTTCACAAACCTCAAATTCACTTCTGAAATCTTTCCGTGCCGCTGTAATCCCCATAGCAACGCAACACACTGACATCTGCTCGCTTCTCTGCATGAAAATGTCATGTCTGCTTTAAGGCTGTCAGGCACCAGTACAATTTGCCTTAAACACTCGCTGCTTAAGATGCTTCCAAGTGCACGACTCACCATACTAATGTTTTTGAAATATACATTTAGTAGTTTAAAAATATATTGCGTAAAAATAGAGGTTCTTCCATGAAATGGATCTCAGTGTCTGCAATTATGAGGAAAGCGAACAGACGGTACAACTTGGATTCATTTGAATTCAGAGCTCCCTTAAGAAAAATAGAGCCACATAAACACATCTGACAGTCATTTAGAAGTACGAGTAATTTCCATAGAGGAAATTCTTAGTCTACTGTCTACAAATGAATAACACTAAAGGGCCTAAAAATATATCTTTTAAAAACACCTGACATTCATTCTCTCTGCAAGTGATATTCTGTGTTTTAGCATACACATCAAATAAACCTTACCAGGACACATGTGAAGATCAAGAAATGAGTTGATCAAATTGATCGTGTGCTTTTCCATGAGTTTTCTTGCGTTTCCCTGAGAACTTGCCACACCCTCCCATAAAACAACATTTCTTGGCACATACCCCTGCTTCAGTGAAACCACCATATACAAGATATGTAAAGTCAAGTCACTAGGTTACATTACAAAATGGCAGTTCATAGCCCATTTTCTGCACACCATCGCCAAGTACCTAACCTTAATAATACAGAATGTGTTGGGTACCATTTACATTTCTTCTGTGCCAAAACGGAACTATATGTACCTATTATGCAACCTCACCAGCTAACTGCATCTAATGAGTTCCTCCCACTCCTGATTGACAGACAGATTTGTCCCCCTTAGCTCTGAAAGGCAGCAATGATTGATACAACTGCCAACCCCACACATGAGCAGATCATGGGGACTGAGGGAGAAATAGCTAGCCATTCTACCTGAAAAGTAAATTATTGTGTGTATGTGTGCAGTGTGTATGCTTATGTATATGGTTACTGTGCATAGATGTATATAAATATGTATATAATATTTAGAACACACCCACCATTCACTACTGCTCACATGTCTCATGGTATTTAACCCTCTGAGCGTTTCGACCGTGGCACAGTTTTTTTATAACCGTGCCACGGGCAATCGCGGCGGAGCACAATGTGCTTTGCCGCGATTGCCTGCCCAGCTGCAGGTAGTAAACATAAGCCCGGCGTCACTGGAGACGCCGGACTTACGCTGAAGAAAGGCGACGCCCCTCCAGTTAGACGGAGGTCTATGGCGCCGCCTACCCCCGCCCCCTTCGCGTCACCGGTGACGCGATCGGGGGCAGACCCGGAAGCATCGGCATACATGCCGGTGCTCCCGACCGCCGTAAGAACACGGCGAGACCTAGAGCGTGGCTCTAGTTAACTGGGGCTGAGTTTCATGATGCATGAAACTCAGCCCGAGTTAACGCTCAGAAGGTTAAGTGTGTGCCACAACTAGCAACACCTTGTCAAGACTTCTGCCTTTTATTTTTGACAAATAAAAGTACCTGCAAAGTTTGCCTTACCTAACTAATGGTAAAGTTTAGAAAAATTAAGGCCGGAAACATCGTTTTTTCAGAGCCTTTGCCAATATTTAAGGGACCTAAGGTAACAAGAAACTTAAATGAAACCTTATTTTGAGGTAAATGTCAAAACATTTTGGGGCCCACATTTTTGTTTCAAACCACTTTTAAGACATTTGAAAGATTCAAATATATAAAACTTACAGAAGTAGTGGCATTTGGTTTTGCGCCATGTTGGAGCAGAACATTGATAATATGCGTATGTCCCTGTTGGGCAGCTTGATGTAAAGGAGTGTAGCCATTCTGTTTAGAATAATAACACAAACAACACAAAACATTAGTAAAACAGTACTGAGAATATAATTATGTGTTCCAATAATTGCATACATTGTATATATAATACATAATTTCTTTTAAAACTGAACAGCTATACTGTGTATGTGTATATTGTTTTATTTTGTCACATGATCATTTTACTATGACATACATCATACAGCCCTATTAGCCTTCTAATTCTACAGAAATAAAAACGTTTTAATAAATGCAATACCTTTGTTTTAGCTGTGACACAAGCTCCACTTGACAGAAGGAAGTTCACCATCTTAATGTTCCCATAGTGACAAGCTACAATTAACGGTGTATAGCCAAGCTGGAAAAAAGATTTATTAAGAGATGATCAGAAATGCAAATAATGCCTTACGGCCATTCAATGTTCACAAATTTTCATGAAACCAATTATTTGGAGACCACCAAAATTAACACTCATGTGGAAAAGAAAATACATTTACCTTTAATCCTAAGGTTTTATACATCAGTATTCTTTTTGTCCTTTTTGGTCCTTAAAAAGTCTCCAATTATTTAAATATTATTTTAGGTGTAAAAAAACCTATATGTTTAAGTATTAATTTTCTGTATGCCTTTTAGTCTCACACATAATTGTGCAGGAATTGTTTCCCATTCTTCTTTACAAAATTGCCTAAATTAATTGAGGATTACCAGCACTCCTGTATAAACAGCTCTCTTGTTGTCCCAACTGCAGCATTTCAGGTCTCAGGCCAGGACACCTTAAAGCTAGCCATACACCTGTTGATTTTTCTGTTCGATCAACCACAACGGTCCATCAGTGAGGTTGATCGATCAGGAATCCATTACTGCCCATCTGGTACTATCGGCCAAAATATTTGATATAGAAGAAGAGATTAAACAGCAGGGGATCGGTCATTATTTTTTGGTCGATTGCTCACAGATCGATGTATCATTAGTGGTGACCCTTTATCACTGTTCAATCAGACTAGTGAAGGGCATGGAACTTATATACAAGCACTTCAGATACACCCATTCTGACGTATCATTTATGATCAAATGAATTAGAGGAATCAACCTTTTTTTGGGAGCCTGCGATCGTTTCTGGGAAGAGATTAAAGATAAATCGAAAATCGAAGGACCGATTACACAGTTGCATGTTCCAATTGAATTGAGAACCAATCTGAAAAGAATCAACACCTCTATGGCTACCTTAAATCTTTTCTCTGTTAAGCTGGGCATACACGTACCAATTCCTGCACGATCCAATCCCCGATCGAATGCCGTGCGCGCCCCCGCATCCCTTAAGGATTGGGTCATGCAGGAATTGGAGGCTGCAACTGACGAGGAATGGGCTGAAATCAGCCGTCCTGTCGGATCGCACAGAGATCTGACAGGATGGTAAATTTTAGCCCAATCCCATTAGTTCGGCTGGGGACGGCTGCCCCCAGCCGAACTAATGAGCTGCAGATGCAGAGTGCCGTCCGATTCTCGGCCCTAGCAGGCAGGTGTGATGACGCCATCACGCTGCCTGCTTCTGCATAAAATCGCATAAGGAATAGACGGTAAATCGTACCGTCTATTTTCAGCTTTAGCCATTCTTTTTGCTGGTGTGCTCAGGATCATTGTCCTGTTGTATCGCCCAATTTAAGCCAAGCTTTAGCAGTCTTATAGTTGACTTTACAATATTTACCTTAAAATAATTGGTATGCAGAGAAGCTCATGGTTAAGAAATATAATTCCAAATTATCTGCACTCTATCACTATTCTCCACAGCTAGTATGAGCTGTTTGTACGGATTTGCCAAATTTGATTTTCACCAAATCTGGCTCTGTGCATGATGGCCATGCAAGTCCACTCCAAAACATACCACAAGTGTTGTGGTTTGTTCAGATGATGTTTTGCAAACCTAAGTTGCCATATTTACTCTAGAAAAAGAGTTTGTCCCTTAGCAATCTTGCCAAACAAGCCATTGCTGTGAATTACCTATGAATAATGTTTCTCGTAGACTAACAAACTGCAGACTTATTCAAAAATAATCATACAACCACACAAACACATACATGATCTACAAAAAAGAACTACTGTCACATATTATTTTGAGGTTAATTCTCCTTTCAGTAACTTCAATCAAATTATATTTTCAACTATTACTTTATTTATGGTTACCTTGGTCTGAGCATCCATATTGGCCCCATGTTTTGATAAAATGTCAGCTACATTGACCTTGTCCTCCTGGGCTGCTAAGTGCAATGGTGTCAGACCATTCTGTGTAAGAAAAATAAACCATATATAGCAAACTTATAAAAAATAAATTTAATGTAAAAAATTCAAAGATAGATTACACAAACAAAGGAAGAAAAGTCAAATGTGTGGCTTAATTATTAATGTTTAATTAAAAAATGTTCCAATCTACAGGCTTGTTTCCATTACGTCGGGAGCCCTCCGCTAAGCGTACACGCTTAGCGGGGGTCCCCGACGTAGCAGATATAGACTTACCTGCTCGGCGGACGGGTCTGTCTTCATTGTGCCGACCCGATCCGCCGGTGTCAGGCTGAACGTAGTCGAGTACATTCAGCCTGTACACCGGCGGATGTCTAAACAGACCATCCGCCGGCAGGCTGAGTCTATGGGATACGTCGGGACCCCTGCTTAGCGTATACGCTTAGCGGAGGGCTCCCGACGTACAATGGAAACAAAGCCTACCTGTCCACTTTTTTATGCAACTTTTTTAATATTTACAAATATTTTCAATGTAAGCACACAACAATACCTGAATAATTTATTCCACAACACAGTATAAGCAACCTAAAATTAAACTGGTAGTGTAAAAAAGGAAACATGGGGTGCATGGTCTTTTGTTACCCACATTCCCCCACCCCACTGATCTGTTGTTAACTTAAAAAATGTCACAAAAAAAACCCACTTTCAATGTTATAACTTATACGCTATAGCAGTGGTTCTCAACCTGTGTGTTGGGACCCCCTTGGGGGATGAACGACCATTTTACAGAGGTTGCCGAGTACACTGAAAGCAGAGCTGATGCCCAGATGTTCCAAATACCGGAAGTGACACTTTGAGACATCACAGGGTCACTGATGCTTACAATTGTGTACTGACTAAGTTGTCAGAAACAAGGTCTATCACAAGCCAGTATGTTGTGAGTGGTGGTGGTTTTTGTCTTAGTTTATGTTGATAGCAGTTTCTGTTGATGTATCAGTTGAGGTATTTTATGGTTTTCATAGTACTAATTCATTTATAGGAATGACAACAATACCTTGGGCACTAGCCATTCTCTATCATCCTTGTCTATACCCTAAACCTGGCAGGGCAAAAGATACTATCTAATGATACATTTGACACTAGTTTAAAATGTTTCCAATTTTATCATAGTAAGTATAATGCTTGAGTATTAAAATTGTTCACCTTCCCTACAAAAATGCAAAATAGACATGTCTATACAATGCATAAATAACACAAGGCATACAAAAGTATAAGTTAGAGAACTTGCTGTAATAAAACTATAATTCATAGATATAACTTTTACATAGTTGAATGTTATAAGGTGCACATTCAATTTCACACAAAAAACAAAGCCCACCTTTGTGCCAACATGAATATTTGCTTGCTTGTTGAGCAGAAGCGTCACCAAATCAGCATGCCCTTCCTGAGCTGCAAGGTGAAGAGGGGTCACTCCTTGCTTAGTCAGAATGTTGGTTTCTGCTCCATAGTTTAGAAGGGTTGTGGCTATTTGCATCTGATTCTTTTTAGCAGCAATATGCAGAGGCGTGTAACCATTCTATAAAAAAAAGACAACAGTTTATCTCGTCTCCTCTACAATGTATTTGTCAATATGATGGTGTTAAACACCTACTATTACTGCTATATTTTTACTGTATAACTGGTAACTTACTTTAAGCACTAAAATGCCATTGTTTTTTTTGTCTACAAATCTGTCTACAAATCAGTCTGCAAATCTGTACAATAAAACTTTTTCAAAGTTCATTTCAAAATTAATGGAAATTTTGTTTGCTAAAGCACTGTATATGAAGAGAAACTATTTTTATACAACATACTTTTCTGTTTTGTCTAAGTGTTGCGGACCTCTTCTATCCTTTTTAAACTACATCATATCTTTATGCATTCACTCCAGAATTATTGCTCTGGACCATCTTCCTGATGGTGGTGACAACATGTAGTGTACCATGCCTCCACATGTGGCATAGTATGTAAGGGCACCTATGACAGTGTAACAATGGAGTAAAAAATGGAGGACAGCTGTCACCACAAAACAGGAAGTGCCTATACAAGGATCTCTATGGATCACCAGGTATTGATTTTAAAAAAGGTTGCAGATTTAAAAAAGATTAACAACATTTTGTTACATCAATATGTTAAAACATTTCTGGAGTTTTAAATAAATATTAATAAATTATTATTACAGTATGGACCATTTACAAAAATACACGAAAGACAGGCAGTAAACCTTACCTTGGCTGTGACATGGGGAGAAGCACCCTTTTCCAGTAACAACATCGCCACCTTCTGGTTGTCATAGTGAGCAGCAACATGGAGTGGGGTGAGCCCATTCTGCAAAGGGCGTGTTTGTTATGAGGGTTAAAACAGTTAGTTACTAAAGCTCTACAGAAGCTATACATTTTACATTGTTCTCACAGAAAATGGTATAAATATTAATTGTTGTAAATACACGTATGGTGAATGGTGTTTGTTAGAAGGTATACAAAAGTGTACACAAAGTAAACTTTGTTAACATTTATAAATGAAACAATTATGTTATGTTGAATTAAATAATATGGCATATTGCTACACATATAATATTGTAGTCAGAGTAATGCTTAAATTACATTGGTTTACCTTTCCTGCAGAATCGGGAGGTGCACGGCGCTGAAGGAGGAGTTTTGCCACATCCAGGCTGCCATATTTAGCGGCCACATGCAGAGGTGTAAATCCCTTCTAAAAAAGTGCAATGACAATTATAGTAATAACTAAGGGTTTATGTATAAGTTATATTACAAGCTGTATTGATTCAAGTCTATACTGAGAGAACCATTTAAATCTGTAAGGGGGTTAAGAGTGAATCTTTAAAATCACAGAAAAATCAGGTTTGCATTTTATTTATTTACATTGTTTTGTTGTTATGCAATGTCAATGTGCTTGCAAATGCTAAACGGTTTTCTAAAATGTTAAATTGACTAAAGATGTAAAAAGAGCAGCACCTTCCTTGCACATCTTAGCACTCTCTTGAGGCAATGTACCATATTGTTCTGACTATAAGACGCACCAGACCATAAGAGGCAAAAAAATTGGGAAAAACACAGCAATTCTGATATCAAGTAAATTTACAGAATGTTCCGGCAGAGTAGGCAGGACGGGAGCATGCAGTATTCACTCTAAATTCTTCCAGGCAAAAGCCCAGTGCCAGGAGGGACATTTTCACTACAGCAGAGTGTCTATACACTAGCAGTACCCATTCTCTGAACACACAGACCAACGTATGAGACACATTTTATACTCTGGCACTGAACAACTTACCTATGAGTAGCTATTTACATATGGGAGAAGATACGGGTCTTTGTTACAAAATGTATTTATTGCAATGCAGAATGTTCATGTAAATACACAACTCATGCTATCTAATTGTAAAAGTTGGTCAGTGTGTTCAGAGAATGGGTAATTCTAGTGCTAATGCAGATAAGATATCCCTCTTGGCAGTGTTTTTTTGGCTTGAGGGAATGGAACACATTTCTGCCTCCTGGGATGCATAGCTAGTGCTCCCAGGATAAAACGAACACTTTCCCATTGATTTTATAATCTTATAGTCCAAAAAATACTTTATTAACATGCTCTCAATGGCTTAGTACCTCCCACCCATCCTTCAACTTTTTAAAATAGGAATGAAGTGAAATACTAGTGGCATTAATGCTAGGCTCTTAATTAAATGAGCATTCTTAAAATAAAAGGATCTCGTTCTTATGTGTTTTGTAAGTCTATAAAGGTTTTTGCAAGAAAATAGCAAGGAGAAAATATTTGAAATTCATAAATCCTTTTTTTTTGTAAACCATTAAAAACAAGATTTACAGTAAGATTTCAAGCAGGTTCAGTTATTGGATGCATTGCAGTGAGAAGCATTAGACTGTGCTCTACTGCCATCTAGTAGAAAACATTATTATGGCGCAATATATACGGTAATAATACATCACATGTATGCAGTAGGCATAAGCAAAAAAAGAAGTAATGTACAGTAAATGCATACCCGTAATTTGCGGCATAAAAGACACACTTTTTCACCCCCAAAATTGGGGGCAAAAAGTGTCTGCGTCTTATAAGCCGAATGCACGACCCCCGCGTCCACTTGGCTGCCAGTGGTCGCACCATGGCTGCCCGCCAGCTCTCCTGACACAGAGATCAGCTGTGGGAGCTGGAGAAGCTCTCAGATGTGAGTTGCCGGCTAATGCCGACTCTCACATCTGAACTGTGTAATTGCCTATGCCAGCCCTGAACTGGCATAGGAAATTAAGAGAAAAGTATAGATGAACCTGCATCTACCTTTTATCTTCTGTCTGTGGGAACAGCAATCACTCCCCACGGACACAGCACAGTGAGAGGAGAAGTGACAGCCTGGCCCCCCTCCTCCTCCTGTGTACAGTGTAGAGATGGCGTGTGTTCAGCTGAGAGTTTACTTCTGCTAGTGACACCTGCTGGCTGAATTGGATATTGCATTCACAGAAAATATTGCATTAACCCATTGATGTGAAAACGTATTAAATCTTTTTTTTCTGGTTTTCCTGCCCTAAAAAATGGGTGCGTCTTATATGGGGAAAAATACGGGATATATTTCTGTTTATATATCAAAAATAATGCATTCATTTTCTATCTACATGTGCAAAATATCAAGCAGAAAAAGTAAAGAGGTTACCTTAGTAGGTAAGGAGTGTCCAGCCCCAGCCTCCAGCAAGATGGAAGCTACATCTAACTGCCCCTCTCTGGCAGAAATATGAAGGGGGGTGTAGCCATTAGTAGTAGCAGCATCTGGGTGAGCCATGTGTTGGAGGAGCAGCTGAACAATTTCTGTCTTGCCTAAGCGAGATGCAATGTGTAGAGGTGTCTGTTCCTCCTAAAACAGAGGTAGCAGCAGAAATAAAGTAAGGTAATTTCCTTTAACAGGTCCCTGCATAGATTAGGGATATTCTCAAAAACCACAATACAGCTGGGCATACTTTTCTATAACTTGTAATTCTTACTAAATGTGAAATAAAAAACCTCCATATGATGAGGTGAAAAAAAAGGCGGAAAAAGAAGTTCATAACCCTTCATGGACATCAAAGACGCTTCTTGATGTTTGGTTCCACCAAGAACACTATAAGGGCTCATTTACACGGACGGTTTTGAACTGCCTGGTAAACAAACAAAAATCGCTACTGACCGGCAGATGCAATATGAGGCTATGTCAGTTTTCGGCCTTTTCCCACTATACCTATCATGGTGTTTTAGAAACGTTTAGAAAGACCCCTGAGCACCTGCACAAGTTTGTCATTTTTCCCACTGCTGCCGGAGCACCCGGCCGTTTCCTGGGCTGCTGTCAAAAGACTGTGGAAATTTCTGAAAACATAACGGTAAATGTCCTAAGAATTATGAGTTAGCCCAATCCACTATGATTTGCTGAAATATTGAAAAATTTTATTGGTCATGTTTTAAAAATGTGTGCCGTGAGGGGATGCTTTCACATGCCAGGTACTCCCCTTCCAAATGTAGAGTATCAGAGGGGTGCTCAAACTTACTATTATACAACAACACAAACATCTATAATCTATACAGGAGTGCAGTCTACTATACTTGCAGCAAATCCTTTTGTTTAAACATATAGAGTAACTGTAATAATAACTCTAGGCTTTAGGGGCCATAATGCTTAAGCTGCAGATCTTAGGGCAACATGCTCAGTATTCTACCATAAGTGATGTGTAAAGGTAGCCATACACAATGGCGATTCTCCCTCGATAAATGAGGGATTGACTGCAGCAGGATGGCGTCATCCTGCTGGTGCCTCTAGCCCCACAGCTCATCAGTGGGCACCTTTTGTGTGCCAGCCATTACTGCCGTCCCCATTAAAAGTAATTGGATCGGCCGTGAATTTACCGGCATGTCAGATCACCGTGCGATCCAACATGCAGGAGATTCCTGGTTGATCTCACCAGGTGGGCCCACCCGATTTTCTGCTGAGCAACCCACTGGCCGAAAAATCGGGTGAAAATCGGGCTGTGTATGGCTACCTTAAGTCATTTATGAATGTTCATCCTGGGTAAACTGATGTTGTTTATGGTTGCAGTTCATATAGTTTAGATTCAAGCTGTTTTTTCTATATTCATCTGCATCAAAATAATGTTCTTTTTACTAAAGAAAATATTACCGGTGTGTAAATTAAACCAGTTGTAATATTCAGTAATGCATGCAGATAACTTGGTAGCAATGTATTAATTCAAATTAAAAAAGCCATTAGTATTCTATAAGCTATTAGGCATAAGCAGTGGGATTACAGGTACAAGGGAGTTTCTTTCATGGCCAGGCTTGTAGCGTCACAAATAGGAAGGTTGCTGCATGGCCATTTACACTTACAATAATTCCAACTGCAAGCTTTTCCAGAGCAGAATGGATAAATGATTAAATATTTTGTAAAATCTGCAGAACATTCCAGTGTAATTAAGGTCATATAGCTAGAAAAATCGCATGTTAATAAGATGCAACAAAAGGACTTCTTCTAAAGCCCCCCATACACGCATAGATCTGCGGGTGATTTTGCGGCCAATCGAACGGTGTGTGTGTTTGCGGCAATAGTTCAGCTGCAAATCACCACTGCCCACATGGAGCAACCAATCCATGTGGCCCAAAATCGCGATCAGCCAGAGAATGGATATGTCCGTTTTACTCTGGCCAAACACATTACATTGGATGGGGATCATCCAAAGTACCGGCCGACACATAAAGGGTGCATTCCGAATCTCTGACACCCGGCTGCAGCGTGATGACGTCATCATGCTGTAATCGGCTGTTTGAGGGTCGCGCAGGGATCGCTGCGTGCATGGCTGGCTTTCACATAATAGCATAATTCATTCATTAATTTTTTTATGCACAGAAAAGACAGACAAAGAAGTGAACATAAAAAGATTAAAAATAGCTATTCTTTTAGTAAATAAATCACACAAAATGAAGGATTTCTAGATGGCTCTGCTGTTAAAATTTAGTTTTTAAAGCTCCAGCTTTCTCCATGCTTTCATGTTTTATTATTTTCACACTTAAGAATCCCAGGCAGTGGAGTAAAGGAACTTACCCTGGCTCTGGCATCCACCAGGGCACCATTTCTCAGAAGGCAACGAACTACTTCAACCTGCCCAGCACGAGCAGCCATGTGCAGAGCTGTCTCACCCCGCTGCAAAGATATAAAAAAAAGAAAAGTAATAATATCCTTCACGAGACTGTTTAGTACATAAAAGCAGATATATAACCATTGTGAATTCTTAATTCTTTATTGTGATGCATGGCACACACTTCATCTGTACTGGGTCGTTTGCATTTTTTGAATTGTTATGCTAGCAGTGGCTCACAGACCTTGTGTATGCAAGTTCTAAGTAATGTTCCTACTGTATGTCTCATTTTGTTTGCCTGTTTAAAAACAAATGTGTGGTCTTCCTATTCCAAACAAAGCAACAAATGAACTTTGGCTCTCCTCTCTCATCACTGGAAATAGAAGCTGTGATTTGGACATTACAAATTACTTCTTTTTACTCCCTGTGCTCCATGTAGCTTATGTCCTGTTTGCTAGTTGTCTTGTCATAAATCATAAATGGTCTCCATATTTGCCTCATGACAAAAAAAATTAAGTTTTTATCCCTATTAGTTGTAAGATAATTAACTCTCTCTAGGTATTTTTTTACTTTATTTACTACAAAACTGAGAAAATGAATGATCACAAGGTAGTTGCGGATTGTAGTTGTTTCTAATATATTTTCATTTATATGAACAAATAAAATAAATTAAAACTGTGGTTAGCTAAAACATCATCATCAAAAAAAACACTTAATCCACTCATACTTAAAAAAGATTAGATATAAATAAGAACAAATCGTAGCCAGTGGCAAACAGCTACTTTGAATGCAGTCCAGGGCTCTTTTACACTACACATGCTAAAGCAACAAGTATTCGTTAACACATGCACATATGCTTTCTTTAATGTGTGCATCTAAGTATTTTAAAATAAAAGCACAAAACAGCTTTTAATAACTACAACTACACTTTTCCTAAACAGCAAATATTAATCAGTGCATCAGAAAATGTGTGCAGCCATCCTTAAAACCTTAACCCCTCTGCTGTGTGCTGTGTTTGTACCCGGTTTTCAGGCGACATGAAACTATGCTTTTCTTACCTACGTGGTGAATTGAATATTTTTATATATTTAAAATTAACCCCCCCACCTGACACATATATTTGTAAGATGTTTCATGATTCACCCCCCCCCACA
>CM070032.1:163764963-163793620 GCA_036250615.1 Ptychadena robeensis
CGCCCGTTCGTGGACAGATTCAAATTCCCCGCCTCTAGGCGGGGAATTTGAATCTGAAAAACGAGCCGGCTTTTCACTGAAAGACGGGGTTCTCTACCCGGTCTTCAGTGAAAGATTCTTCCTGTGGCGGGATCTCGCTGCCCCTGATCCCACCGGAGGAAGAATAGAGGGCTCCTTCTCGCCGGCGAACAGGGCGGGTTGAACACTGCGTACTGCCTTGCGGGCAGTTGGGCCATCACTACTAATGGGCATCCACACACAAAAAAACAGGTAAACTAGAAAGTGGCACCTTTTGGGTGCAAATGATGCGTTTGCTAGCGGAAAAAGAATTTGGTGGCGTGAATGTAACATGAACACAGTGCATCAGAAAATGGCTTGAAAAACATCTGCTTTAACGCAGTGTTACAAAGCTGCAACATGTAAATGTGAACTGTACAATGATTTTCTTTGGAAAATGCAAAGCATGTATGGTGTAAAAGGCCCTCGCAAATTCAAGACAAATTCAAATTCAAGACAAGTCTGCAGAGTAGACTTTTAGCCCAAAAAATGTAAACACACATTTTACAACAATAGTTGTAGGATAGAACTCTTAAAAAATCGAAAAGCAGACTGAATTCTGAGAGGTTACATAGACTTTCATTGCTTACATGGTTCTTAAAATAAAGCTGCATGGCAAGTGTTCTGGCCCTCTACATTTAGATATATTAATGACCCAAAATAAGGTCCCATTCACATGGTGCTTAATAATGTCTCTCTGTACAATTTCATTTAAATCTACTAACAACTATGTAGTATAGTGTTCTCCCCGGTAGGACACATTTTATCATACAGAAATTGTATGGTAAGGTGTATGGGACCTTTAGTATGCATCTCGGGTGCTTAGTAAACTGAAACATAAATGCTGAAATGTTTGTGTGCATGCTTGTTTCAGAAGTAAAACTGAAATTTATATTCATTAAAAAGAGTTCAGCAATGGAGGTTTACATAAATTCTTAGTGATACGTCTACTTTAACAAGTAAGTTCTATAAAAGCAGCCCTAGACAGCACTTTATAAAAAAGAAAGTTGATAACATTAGCTTATAGGCAATGGGAGAAAAACAATATTACCAGAAGACGAAATCTAAAATATGTTAAACATTTTTAACCATATCAACACCTTAAAAAAATGTCTTTTGTGGTTATCATGGATATTTTCATATAAATTACCTGTCCATTACATGATGGGGTCATATTGGCTATGTTTACCATAATTAGTCCTGGCTATTTATTTGCTAATTACACTGAATTGCAAACTCTGAAATGTTTGGAGGCAGAGAATTCCCAAATCACACAGGAGTCCGGAATTATTGACTTTAGAACTATAGAAGAAATATGACCCACCTGGATCAGACTATACCTAAACTATCACTTTTTGGTAGACTGACCTTCTAAATTAGACACAGTTGAACTTGATTACACAAAGCAGACAGAACTGTAATTAACATACATTAAAAATTTATGGACACAAACAGATTCAATGAGTAACACCGAAATGTGCACAGCAGTTGTTATAATGCTACACATATTAAGTCAATCATATTAGCAGGTCAACATAAAGACCAGTATTTTGTCTAGTCTCACACCTTAAGGCTGTGAGTAATTGAAAGTATATTTCAATTGTTGTTTTTTTTATAGCGTTGCTGTTAAATAGATTTTAGCAGCACTGCTGACTCACAACACTGGGCATCTGGGGTACATAGTAATAACAAGAAGCTGATGGCAGGGAGATTGCTTCTCATTGCCATACCTGTGTGCAATTCTCCAAATTCTAAAAAAATAACTTTTTAGGCTAAATTAACCGTGTCAGTCAGAAACAAAATAGTGCGTTCACAGATCGCCTAGAATAAGGACCTCATTGAGGTCCTATCAGTCAAAAGCCTGAAAACTGACCGGCAGACGTTTAATGTTGCATCTGCTGGTCGGTTACATTTATGGGTCGTTTACCTGGCAGTGTAAATGAGCCCTTAGATGGTTACCTTCCTTTTAACTTAAATAAGTTGAATTCTGGTGCACCAAAGTCTTGAAAGTTATTTGACTGATAAAGCCTAAGTAGAAATTGTGTCCCCTCCCAGCATACAGCAGAGAAGAACCCTTACTATCGAAAATGCAATGGTACACCTTCACCAATATCGAATGCCACCAACATCCAAAATTAACATTTGACGTCAAACAACAAGTGGCACCCTACCGGTCCAAGGTATACCAAACCCCGGTGCCGGTCACAGTGGACTTTTAAGGTAGCGGTAAAAAACGTAAGTACACAAGCGTAACAAATAATAGTAAGTAAACTTTATATGTCATAAAGAGTGAGGATTAATCAGTTCATCTTGGTCTTGCGACTCCACATTGTTCTTTCAACCATAAATCATAACAGGTAACAAGTATATTCATTGTTCAAAACATGATCTTGCAGCGTTTCGCGACAATCGTCGCTTCTTCAGGAGATGAATAGTACAGAAAATAAAGTCGTATATCCCAGCTAGAAGATAAGGGGAAATCTATCAATCGTAATATCCAAAGTGTGTTGAGTATATAGGAATTTATACGGGGAAATATAATTACCCTTTAGTCCTATGAATGGACCTAAATATCGCCACCAGGGGGAGGCGCCAAGCAAAGCCTATATTGGGGAACGGGGGGGCTCTGATCCTGTCCACAGATGCTGCCACGGACCACCGTCACGAGTGCTGTTAATAGTAATTAATTCAAGTAGTGTTAGGTAATGAGTGTGGATATGAGTCCATCACCCGAGACCCCGTGTTTAGTATCGTTTTATTACTATTAACAGCACTCGTGACGGTGGTGTTTTGAACAATGAATATCCTTGTTACCTGTTATGATTTATGGTTGAAAGAACAATGTGGAGTCGCAAGATGCCAGATGCACTGATTAATCCTCACTCTTTATGACATATAAAGTTAACTATACTATTATTTGATACGCTTGTGTACTTACATTTTTTACCGCTACCTTAAAAGTCCACTGTGACCGGCACCGGGGTTTGGTATAACTTGGACCGGTAGGGTGCCACTTGTTGTTTGATGTCAGAACCCTTACTATCAGTGTGAGTCATGACTAAAGGTTTCCAATATACAGAAAGAATATATTTTACTGGTTGAAGAGCTAAAGCTCTGACTCAACAGAAGGTGAATGGGACATCTGCATACAGAAGACCATCAATGAAGGTTATGATGAGAAGGTATAGCACTGTCAAGGCTTTTTAAAACAAAGGGTATTGGCCTGAGTTATTCAATCCCAAAAGTAAGAGAAAAGTCCTCACCAGGACAGTGGGTTGAGGCATGGAAATAACTCCTTTATGTCCCATCAGCTAAATACACATCCAGAACCACTGGTGTACAGTGCAGATACAGCCTAATATTACAGAGCCATTTATTGCAAACTGCATAACAGCTCTTTCAGGCTTGTTTTTTCTTCTTTTGTTGGCCATCATTGGTACAGAGCATGCAACCATGGCTCTATGGAGTAGTGCTTGGAAGCCAAACATGAATTAACCACAGTGAAGGTTATGGTGTGGAAACTAAATGTCTAAAGGAATGAAAAAGCCCTCCATCCAAGCAGTGTATAGCTTACTCAAGCCCACATGACACATGAGGTATCGGACACACAACTCCCAAGAGTAAAATAAAAATTCTTCACTTCAGGACAGTGGATGGGGCCATGCAAATCATTATTACTGCATATCTGCATTTTAACCGAAGCTAGGGTGCTTCTCTGCGACAGGCTGGTAATGAGCAAAATTTTCTCACATTCTAATTAAAGCTTTTGGTTTCGATCGAGCTGTAACACTTAAGTCTTTGTGTATGTTACTTCTGTAGGAAGATTGAAGTGTACACTCCACTAAGTAAGAAGTATGTTTGAAAGTGTTGTGGATAATGCTGGCCTTATATTAATAAAAATACAGCAACTGGCATGCACATCAACATGTTAGGCACTTTCCCCACAAAGAAAAACATCTAGTGAAATGATACACTTGTCGAGTAAGTTGTAATATGAACATACAATCAAGAAATTTAGTTTTATTGTATAGACATACTCACAATGTTAGTGACATCTGGAGAAGCTCCATTCTGCAGCAGAAGGAGGACTATGTTCAAGTGGCCCATGAATGCAGCCACATGTATTGGAGTGAGACCAGACTGTGGAACAAACCAACAGCATTTTACTCCCCTGCACAACACCAAGGTGGGCTTCCACAATTACAAATCAGAAGCATAGGAAGATAGAGAGAAATGACAGTGGATATAACAAGTAAAAGAAGACAGAGACAGGACAGAGGAAGCAGGAAATGGAGTGGAAGGTTATGTGATCTAAGAAAACCTGTTCTACCTCTGTTATAGCTTGGATTGAAGCCCCATATTTCACTAGTAGTTCCATAACTTTGATACGGTTTTTCTTGCAGGCAATGTGCAATGGAGTAAAACCATTCTGTTCAGAGAAACAACTTGTTAGGAAAACTCATGCACACTTCACACCTAGAAGACCATGCTGATCGCAGAAGCAACACTGACATATTAGAATGTGAATGAAACCCAAAACTGTGTTCTGCAGCCAATGCAACTAATAGATTCAGATATTTGTGCTTGTATTATGCATTATACAGAATTGTCTTCAGTATGTCTTTTGTATTATCTCAAGAAAATTCTTTAGAATCAGATGATGATTTATATATGTACTGTATCTCAAACTTCAGGAGACACCTTCAGTATACTTATCATCAAGGGAGACTACAAGAATCAAATACACACTAGAATGATTGTAAACATACTCATCATAAATCTTTAAATCAAACGTGTGTGCACGAAACACACACACACATATAAATATTTATAGATATGAGTGTGGGCATGTTTTATACACACGTATAATTTAACTATGTACATAGAAGTAAGCAGTAGGCAGATTGCTTTACCAGTGCACGGGCATTAGGATTTGCTCTTTTGTCAAGGAGAAGCTTGGTGACACGGTAATGTCCACAATGGGCTGCAACATGCAGAGCGGTAAGATAGTCTAACGTGACATCATCTACAGGCGCCTTGTGTTGTAATAGATGTTTGACACATTCCACGTGATCTCCTTGAGCAGCCATGTGTAGTGGAGAAAGTCCATTCTGAATTACACAAGAAAACAATTAATTAAATCTAAAATCAACAGAAACAACATGTCTAATCCATATTTGCTATCATTTGTATTACCGTATATAAGAATAAGTATATATAATTCCACCCAGTTCAAACACACTCACTCAAGGACAGAGCAGTAACAAATGAATCACTTAGGCTAGGACTCCACATGTGCTAAAATCCCTTCGTTCAACACAGGGCGTTTTTAGCGATGTGCACGAGCTGGCCATTGACAGCAATGGGGCTTTGACAGGGCTGTCTCCACAGCCCGTCAGAGCTCTGAATACATCAGTCCGATTCTCCGTCACATTGATGGCGACACAGCCATCCGCGGACATCAGCAGATGCCAGCGCATAATGGAGCCCTAACCTTAGCTTTTCTACTAAGCTACTTGTCACATCTGGTAGATTTACAATACACATATACATGGAGAGCAAACATGTTGATAACAAAAGCATCTTGGCTTCATAAAGTTACTGTGCTGGGGAGTGAATATCATGTATGGCATTTAAAAAATAAGAGGTCACTTAACTATGATCTGCTGGGTAGATTATGTTTTTACTTGTAATAGTGATCACTGAGATAAAACGTTACAATGTTAAAAGTATGAAAACTTCTCATTGGTACAGGAATAGAGGAGCTCTGGGGACAACTGTTACATCATCTAGATTTCTCCTCATTATGCTATATTACACAGAAAGTCCTTGGGCACGCTCAGCATTATGGGGTAAGTTATTGCTTTTAGTGGGGAATTCTGACAAGGCAGGTGTTTCGCACCTTTCACCAGTGCACAAACCTTGCTTGCTATATCAGTAGAGCTAAAGGCACTTACACATTAAGGTGTCTAACACAGATAACATAAATCACACATGCCTTGGTCCTTGCAAGAAGTGGTGCTCCTCTTTCTAGAAGTAACTCCACAGCTGGGTCATGTCCACTGCGTGCTGCACAGTGCAGCGGAGTTAGCCCATCCTGAAAGAGAATTATAAGCCATGATCTTATTAGTAGTTTAAATTACTATTACATGAAAGGCATTCAAAACATGAATCTAGTAAATTTCAAAACTGAAAAGTTATGTAATACATCAACAGGTAAGATATATAAATCCTAGGTACTTTCCCAAAGGTGCAGAAACCAACAGAAAAAGAAAACATCTGCTACAATGTTAGTATATGTCCAGCCAAATCATGAACTATGCATATGTGGCAGGGGTTGTCTATCTCATAGTATAAACTGCATAAACCTTGCTTAAAATACGAGAAATAGATCTTTTTTTAATCTATTAATAAAATTAAGAAGAGAAAGAATGTCAGCAGTTAACAACTGTACATTTTCCTTGTCACTGAACAAATTGGACAAAGTCTGCACAATCATTTAAGGGGTAGTCATCTTGCTTTTAGTAAATTCCATAAAAGATTGACTTTTTTGTGATTCTAAAGAGCATTTCTTCTAAATTCCTCTGAGATTTAAACGTTTGCTTAACCTTTCGATTTCATCATAATGGGTTAGAAATTAGCTTTGAGCTCAGTCCATGAGGAAAAGAAACATCTAATTAATCCAGGAAAAGGAGACTTTCTACTGAACAGATTCTCACACAATTTAGTAAGTTTACAATGTATGTCAGTAAAAGAAAACAAACATGAGGCAAAACCCAACAGTGTTTTTACCCTATTGCTATAATTTAATACTAATAATTGTGGTTGCAAAAAATGAGGCTCTACGCAACTGATCACATTTAGGGAAACATTTATAGAGAAATGAACAGAACAAAGACTCAGTTTTAAAAACTTGAAAGTTTGAGATAATGCATAATGTCCCATCAACCTCAAAAAGGTCAATAAATAGCAACAAGCATCAGGACAAGCATTCTCTATTTATAAATAATTGTCACAGTTATAGCAAAACCCAAGAATAAAAGTTGAAAAGATGCATCACAGTCTTAGCCTAGGCCACCACCGCAGCACTGCCCATTAAAAGTCATGGGGCTATGATGTGCATGTACACCAAGGAACGTCAAAGCCTTCGAAAGCCCACGGGTTGCAGAAAACAAACGCGATTCACCGCGTTTTTTCTGTGCATCTTGGCACATACGCATTAAGTTGTACATGGCCACGTATTGGCTGTGTGTGGGGTCAGAGGGAGGCCAAGTGTCCCCCTCGCTAACTTTGATGGTGCTTGCATTTACTTTTATTTCCATAGCATCCCATACCTTCAATTTTCTAGTGTTTCTTTAACACACCGCAAGTCAATGGATGCCTTTATAGTGCGTTAAAAGAGTGGCCAAAATGCATGGTATCAGACACTATGGAAAAAGAGCCTTTGGCAGTTTCTTTGTTCTTTTTTCTTTCCTTTTAAGGCTTTTTAAAATGATTTTCACCTGTTGGTCAAGTTACTAACACACATCCTGCTTTAAGTCGGCTCTAGTCACTTAAAACAATGTAGCCACCTTTAGAAAGCATCATTGTCAGTTTATGAGTAAAGCTGGGAATAGATGTTACGATTTACCGTCTATTCCTTATCCGATTCTATGCACTAGGAGAGGCATGATGATGTCATCACGCCCGCCCGCTAGTGCCGAGAATTGGACGTGCAGCTCATTACTCATAACTAATGGGATCGGGCTTAAATTTACCATCCTTTTGGATAACTGCGATCGGACAGGACGGCTGATTTTAGCCCAATCCTCGTCAGTTGCAGCCTCCAATTCCTGCACAACCCAATCCTTTAGGAATGCGGGAGCGCGCACGGCATCCGATCGGGGATCGGATCGTGCAGGAATTGGACCGTGTATGCCCAGCTATAGAGATAACATTTACTATATGTATAAAAACTGATCATTGTAAGCATTACTGACAGTTTTCTTTCACTTATCTATTAAAGAAAGAAGAGAAAAAGATCTACTGGCATCAACTAGTGTTACCACTAAGGGACGAAACAAAAACTACATTGTACATGCAGTGTGTTTTATATGTCATTTTTTATTTTGCACACAGTTCTACTTTGAGATTTAAGAAGATAATGTATTGTACCATACAATTAAATGGCTCAACACTTTAATATATTTTTATCAATTTAAAAGTAGGTTTTGAACAGTTGACAAAAAGTAGGTTTTGAACAGGACAGAGGCAGGCAAATTTTAAATGGTGAACAGATCTAGACTAACAGCTGAATTATTTAAATCCTTATTTTTAAGAGAATGACTAAAACTATATCATATATAATTAATTCTTCAACAGATTTATATTTTAATTATGATCTGAATAATTTATATGCCTCAAAAACGCTGCATGTTTTACAAAGATTTTTCACCCTCCATTATGCCTGGAAAGCGGTGTTTGCTGTGGGCCCAATAAACATCTCTGGTGCCCACATCCCTAGAAATGTGCCTAGACTAATGCATTAAAATCAAGCATGGACACTTTCTATAATTCTTCCAAAACCCCAAAAAATAAAGGAACATCTTACCCTAGTTTTAGCATCAATCTGTCCTGCCCGGTCTAGCAGTAACTTCACCATGTTAGTGTTTCCTCTTTTAGAAGCCACGTGCAAAGGGGTAATCCCATTCTGTGTGTTTAAAGAAAACAATGCAATGTTATCATGTCTGGCTCTTAATTAAGTATTATACACTTTCATATATTCTGCCAACCTTAAACATGAAATACGGTAAATTTTATACCATAATAAGACACAGATCTGGATTATCTGAATCATTACACTATACTGACCTTTCACACACAAATATTGAATTTATTTAGCATTTGATATTATACAGTAAGGTATAGTACAAAACCTAACACAGAAAACATTTTGATTTAACAATAGTGAAATCTTGTAGTAAAAGATTCTTACTCTGGCTGTGAAGTCCACGGCAGCTCCTCTATTAAGTAAGAGTGTGGCAACATTGACATTTCCATAGTGTGCGGCAATGTGTAGTGGTGTGAAGCCACTCTGCAGAATGAAAGACAATGACATGATGAAGCAAAGGAACACATATAGATTATTTCTTGGTTAATGAGGGGTGTTACAGATCTGATCATTTGTACAAATAGTAAGTAAAATAACAGAAATGTTAGGCAGTAACCAGCCACAATGAATTGAGCAGGAGTTATAGGGGGCGGGAGTGGAATATTTTTTTATGTAGGATAAATAAAGGGTATTTAAGCAGAGAAACTGATGGCTAGTGGTATGCATATTAAACAGTCACCAGTCCTAAAGTGGAACACTTTTGTAGTTTAGTTTAATGTTGTTAAAAGTTAATAAAAATTACAATTCTATTTAAATTTGCAGCCTTTGTAGTTTTTTTACAACTGCCCAACCAGTAAGTAAAATACAGCAACCTGGAGGGGTTGTAGATAACACCCCAGATATGTCATTTCCTGCTTGTGTGTTGGTATGTAGACAATGCAGCATTTGTCATAACACTGAAAGCACATCAGGAGGTTACAACAAACCAATACCTCTCATTCATTAATCTGTCTAGGAAGGACATGATGAAACAAAAAGCTAGATTTACCCAAAATAGAAAAGCTCATGATCCATAAACTATTCACATATGGGGTGGGAGGGTAGTTGTACAAAAGTGGAGCTAGCGCAGCAGCCCCCTGTATTCCCCTATGGGAAATGACATGTCATTCTATAGCGGGCAATCATGACCTGTGTCGGGGGGGGGGGGTGTGCAGCATACGCAACGGATTCACAACAGTGTGGCGGACACATCAGACATGTAACATTGTTTACAAATGGGTGCTTTATCTAAAAAAAGCATTGGATTCAGAGTGTGATGAGCCATACACAAATTAACTAATCAATACAAGGAAGACACAAGTATTGCAATAGCCTGCAGAATACTGTTCCACATTGCCTAAACATAATAAAAGAAAGTATGCCCTATTTTGTTGTCTAGATGCTGAACAACGTTAGCCATTGTCCAGCTGTTTCCGGGAACTTTTGCTCGTTTTTTGCAGCATTTTTCCTGTGGTTGCATATGACATAGGCAGTTAGGGTTGGAATCAGCATTAAGCTGTCATCTTGTAGATAAGACCTTAGAAATGTACATATATTCCCAAAAAATGTATATAACCCTGGCTCAGTACTCCTCACAAATGCTGAGGAGTATTGAGACAAGACCTAAATCAAACAATGGAGAAAACATGAAGAAAATAGCTTTCATTGACAGATGCTAGTATGGCAACTGTTTTGAATGTATTCCAATGGTGTACCCAGTGGGTTCCAAGGGTAATATCCACATGAGCTGCTATGTGTCCTCTCTGTCCTTCCTGTCACCTCTGCAATCCATCATGAATGGTGATATACTATACTCATTTACTCTAACGGCTCCTCATCTGCTGCTCCTCTCTGCAAATCCATACACTTCTAATTGTTCAGAGAATCAAACTCAAAGTTCTGTTCCACTCCACACCTCCTGTCCCACTTACATCTCCAATCTGTTACATAAGTACCCCCTTAAACCACCCCTCCACTCCTCCAGCGACCTACTAATGACATCCCCTCATAACATCATCGCATGCACATCTTTAAGACTCCTACTCTATAGAACTCTCTCCCTCACCATATTAGACTTGCTCCTACATTTACCGCCATCAAAAAAGCCCTGAAAACCCACCTGTTCAGTGTGACCTACCCATCTTCTCATTCCTAACCTCACTACCATGCCAGTCCAATGCCACCACCACCCCCCACGTATTGTATACTCTGTTCCCTAACCTATTAGATTGTAAGCCTATTAGATTGTAATTTGATAATAATAATAATATATGTCCATGAACTGAAATACAGCAAACATATCTTT
Organism: Ptychadena robeensis; assembly: GCA_036250615.1. Lineage (NCBI taxonomy): Eukaryota > Metazoa > Chordata > Amphibia > Anura > Ptychadenidae > Ptychadena > Ptychadena robeensis. Next base: position 163,775,955 of record CM070032.1, read on the forward strand.
GCTTTTGACTAACAGCCAGGCCTGTGAAGATATATGAACAGAAGAAAGTATACAATTTTGTTAGAGTTAACACTTTCCTGTCTCAAAGGGTAAGATGTTAATTTCATGGTAGGTGGAAAAATGAGGAGCTAAACTGCTTTTTATACTGTATATACTTTGGTTAGTCCACCTTTAACTTAAGCTCTCTGCCTGCTGTTGTCAGCACTGCAATTGTTAGTATGTGCAGTTTTGCTTCCTTATAGCGTAGGCTAATGCTAGAAATAACTGGGCGTGTATAACTTCTGTTCACCCAGCTTCCCTGCAATGCAGCACAAAGCTTCCCTGCCTGACTCTTCCATGTGATTTTATATACATTCCCCAGCTGTCTGTGTATATTCTTTGCAATCAAAAAAGGATGATTTATAAAGCATATAGTCATATTCCCTGAACTTAAATGAAAAACAACATGCAGCACACTCTGTGTAAAATTTCACATTTATTTTTGCTGGGGACAGGTTTATTCCAGTATGTTCCTATGCTACATTTTGCTGACAGTGTTAGGCATAGTCTACAATGAGTGCTATGGATGTGTTTTTTCCTACACTAAAGGCAGCATGTTTCACTTTACCAAGTGTTTGGTAACTAGTTCATTGACTTCTAGAAGAAAAACATCAAAAAAATATGGCCAAAAAGCTTTATCAAATGTCCAATGAATGCGTTAAAGCGACTACACATCTGTCATGGAGGGTGTGTTACATTTTAGTGTTTAATACATGTCAACTGTGGGACTTTTTACATAGACTAGGCCTTACTGATTTTTATTTTATAAATTACATATTATACATGTTATTTACACATGATATTTATACATGTTGACACCATTGTGTCTCTAACTTTGTAGCACTGTTGTTAAAGCTGAACACAATCTTACCCTTCTCTTACACATTTTAACTGGATCCTCTTCAGTTATAAAATCACTTTTTTAGAATTTACTGTACGTCTGACATAATAAGGACATTTTGAGTTACAGGCATTTACAAACAAAATATTCTAGCCTTTACTCCTCAGTCTTACTTTCCCCTGGCCACCCTAATTTATTAATTGGGACTTGCAATCTTAGAGACCCATCATCATATGTGGCCATTGCCATAGCCTCCTGTGTTCTTTTCCACTAGCCATAATCTTCAAGCAACCTAGACACACAGTACAGACATAACTAAGCCAAAAGGAATGTATGAAAATGTCACACAAGTTATTGAGAGGGGAAAGGAGCAAGGCAAAATATTACAGAAGAAACGTGAGCATTGCATGTTAAGTCCTTAGCATCATTTAAGTGTACCATCTGAATATACTACAAGTATCAGTCATTGTGATTTATTCCTTATTATTCAACGGTGCTTGTAACTTTAGTTTGCTGATACACTATATAGATGTGTTTTAATTATTGATCCATTAAGTTCTATTTAGTTATAATTCAGCAGGAGCCAATACATTTGCTTGGCCTGTAATGACTAGGAAGTCCATCAATCTTCATTTAGTATATAAATTATAATTGCCCAAATAAATTAAATCGAATGATTTGGATATATTTGAGACTCCGGTTCCTAAGGAGAGTCAGATGCTTTTACAATTGGAGAAACATTCACATATAGTGGCATAGTAGCTAGTGCCTAAAATGTCCATCCTGTTGGGATGTTTAGTCCCAGGTGGCCTACCCTGTCAGATCCAATCCAAATATTATATATCTATGTTTTGTTGGTAATTTTGTTAAAAATGTGAAAAATGCTCTGGATCATGTGCTGTAAATTTGTTAATTCATGACTGTCAAATTCATAAGTTTTTAGTATTGTATGTCTATTAAATAAAGTTTTTACTATTAACTAACAACACTATGTTCAACCTATATTAGATAGCTGGGTGTGCCAACGCAAAGTCCCCCTATGAGTATTTTCTTGTCTTTGTTCTTTTATGTTTAGGCACTCCAAATTTTAGGGAAAAGGATGATAGGGAGCAATGACATGTTAAATTGATAAAAATGATCCAGTTGTAGAAGGGTGTTTGCAGTGAGGAAAAGCATAATTAAACCTGTTAAACTGCTTCACCATGTTTAACTTTGTAATGCCTCTGCATCTTATTGATTGGAGGACCCTGCAAACCCCAATTGGTTGTTAGAGCTGACATGTATATCTTCAATCAGTAGCGTATATTTAAAATTGCAATAAGCAACTGTTACTAAACATATATGTTGCAGTAACCTAATGCCTCTCAGAAAAACATAATCTCAAGTAATTACAACAAATAAAAGTCAGAGGTTTGTTATAAAAGTTTCAACCTTAATTGTCATTTCATAACTACAGTTACCCAACATTTTCCTACTTGTACTTATTTGTCTATAGTTCAGATTAAACCCTTAAATATACTGCTCAGTTGTTCCTTGTCATGCTTGCTTCCTGTGTCACCCACTCTATCCTCCCTCAATTCTCCTACCAACCATCTGTGACACTGAACATACTTTCAGGAATAAGTGACTTTGGCATTTTCAAAGTTATTACTTCTGCTGGCTGCATATTCCGTTAAAAACAATTAACAAAACTTTCATATAAAATATTCAATCATAAAATAGTTGTAAGCAATGTCTGCTGGAAGAGATGCATGCAAAATAGCAACGAGAAGAAACAGATATATGTGTATATACCTCTGTCGTCCTATTCACCATCATCTGAAGTTGCATGATTTGGAAAAAGAGCAAAGATTAGTACCACTTGTATTAATGACTTATCAGATTATCAGTGCTGCTAACGACACTAGTACTTAAATAAAAACATCATGCAGTACCAGGTAAATAATCACAAGTGGGAAGCACCACAATAACTCGAAAAAGTTAAGTCGATCTTTATTTCCACATAACAAATTACTGAAGGTAGAAAACACATTAAGAGGGCTAACAGTCTCCCTTTATTATAGTTTAGAATGACAAATGAAGGTTTAAATATATTGGACATGTGTGGTTACCCGACAGGCCTTTTATACACTAACAATAGGTTTTCTAGTGTTCCCTTGACACATAAACATACATGGTTACAATGCAATGCTGGTTACCTTAGACTGCACATCTGCATTGTGGTCATTCTGAAGTAAGAGAGCTGCGGATTTTGTGTCATCCTTTCTGGCAGCAATGTGAAGAGCAGGTAGTCTTACTTTCCCTTTTGTATCATTCTCCAGGAGGATTGCTACCACCATGTTATGTCCTTGTTGTAGTGCCACAGCCAGAGGAGTAAAGCCATCCTGATAATACACAAAGATAAAGGGTTTTATGTATTGCTGACCAGATAAAATTACTTTCCCATTTATATGTTCATGATGTTATAACTAATAACATATTATATTGGTGGATCCTGTATAGGGGGCTATAGAAGAAGGCACAATTGCTGACCAAAAATATTGTAATAGTGTCCAATAATATTTATATAAAAGTTATGATTCTGACTTAATTGCATAGCACAAATCCTATCTGTGAACGGGGACCCTTGAGATATGACCAACATTTTCATTTTGATACACAACCAAAGTTTTGCCCCAATGCATGGCCTGAAGCCAGTGTACAGTATTGCCAGGGGGTTGCATGGACTCCAGAGGTGTCCAGAAACTTGCTTCTGGATATTTATGAGCTGTGGGGGTTCAGCTCCAATGGTGCTCCAAAAACAGCATCAATCCACACGATTATTTTCCTTTTTGGGCTCCTGCCCGTGTTTACAAACACAACAAACAGTCCAAATATAACTTACCCTCGCAGGGGTTAATTTTACTCCAAAATAAAATGCCACCTGGCTTTGCACTATCCAATATAAATCAGTGTCCTACACTCGGCTACTCAGCAGCAACAGTCCTGGGCCCCACACTCCCCGTGTGCCCCCCTGTACCAACTGCTCCAGCAAGCCTGGGCCCCACAGTCCTTGTGTGCCCCGTCTCCAACTTCCATGAGGAGCCCCGACACACTGGTCTCTGCTCCTTCTCTGGAGACACACCCCACTCCACTCACCTGCAAAACACATATTAACCCTTTGTGTGTTCCTGGGGGAATAGGAAGGCACACCTGGTTCCATCCTCCCTATCCCAGAGTTCGGGAACCCATAACTGAAATGAAATAAACACTGTTCAGCAACCAACTGTTGCTGGGCAATACTGTTCCAAACTCCTTCCAGGATACACTCAATGGGAACACAGCCTGCATGTAGGGGAAATATGCCTCTCTGGCAGGACCCATCCCAGCGGTCCTGTACAGAGCATATATGGGGGTCTAAGAGGGTCAGCACAAGAGTGTCAGGAGCAGGCAGGCACAGATGGGCACAAGCGGCCATCCAGGGGGGCACACCTACGTCTCACAGTTGGGGTGGGCGTAGGTTGGGGGCCCAATGGCCTTCCCCATAGTGCCAACACTGGGGTGTAAGGAGGGACCCCATAGGTGTCTTGGAATTTGCCAGTGCATAAGTGCATTTTCAGTGCATCATGGCCCCCAAAAAAGGTAGGACAGATAAACAAAAAGGAGAAAGATAAGAAGGCAATTACAAAAGAGCAGAAAAAAGAAATTGCGCAGAAATTTGAGAATGGTATGTGGGTGACAGATCTTTCCAAAATGTACAGTTTGGCAAAACCCATAACAATTTTACAAAGGAAAAATTTGTGTAGGAAAGCTTGTGTCTACTTTTAGTAAAGCAAGTTCATCAGTTGTTGAAGAAGTAGAATATTAGTATGGATAAATGAAAGGCAGATGGCAGTTTATTGGTGTTTCTTGTATGTTACACATATTTTACAACATTTTTTTTATAATGTAAAGGTTAGGAACGTGTTCATTTGGAAGATACAAAATGGTTTTGACTTACAACTAATTTGACTTACAACCAACAAATTAAATTTTTAAGTCTACTGCATGTACTCAAACAACCTTTCCCGCTCACTAATATTTGTTTATATTCTATATTTATTGTAAACTACTGGAACATTGTCCAAGTAAGGTTTATCAGAACTAACAACATATTATTGTGAAGTTGCCAAAAATATTTTATTTTGACAATTTTACCTGACCATCCTTCATAGTCTGCAATTACAACATGACAGTTAGGCTTTGTTTCCATTGCGTTGGGACCCCTCCGCTAAGCATACACCCTACAGGAGGTCCCAACGTAACAGATAGACTTACCTGCTCGGCGGAGACTCTGTCTTCATTGCGCTGAGCCGATCCGCCCGTGTAAGGCTCAACGTAGTCGAGTGCGTTCAGCCTTTACACCGGCAGGTGTGTAAACAGACCATCCGCCGGCAGGCAATGTCTGTGGGATACGTCGGGACTCCTGCTAAGCGTATACGCAGGGGTCCCGACGTATAATGGAAACAAGCCCTTATTGACAATTTTTTAAGGAATCTCAGGTATTCAATAATGAAATTTGATGTTTAGACTCAAATAATTAAATGTTTTTTATGCTTTCTATAAAATCAATGCTATGCTGTTTCTGCCAGGGAATTTACCAATGTAAAGCATTATTATTCAAGAGGCCATCTGGAGCCATTTTCTCAAGACTACTGTATGTACTGGAATGTTAAGGCATTACAGAATAATTACCAAGTGCAAGAACAGTATTGTAGTCACAGACATCATGCAAAGAGCAAGCAGGATTATAGAACAATGAGGGACCTCAACTGCTTGACTTATGGCTTTGTATCAAAATCATAAAATCAAAAAAAAAGCTATATATAGTGGTCCCAATGTTAGATGTTTATTAGAAATTACAATTCATTGTTACAGTATATCCAGAGATAGACACACTCCCACATTGTATCCTAAGATAGAAACACTGCCCAGATTCATAGACTGAGCCTGGAATGGCCAATATGATTATACGGAGGCATTTAAGTTTTTCTGTTAAGGGAGGCACTAACAAAGGCAATCAAGGGATGTATCCAGAAATGTCCAGTTAATATATTCAAATTTGAGACTGTTTATCTATAGATAGAACCTATTGACTACGTATCTTTATAACCCAGTGAAACTAATCCTCTTCTTTCCCACATTTCATCAGGGGGTCCAGGCCGGATCCCGGACCGCACTGCTCCTGATCTGTTGAGACACCTACGCCCGTCCACCATACCACTGTGAAAATTTCCCCTCGGTTACATAGGAGAGGTACCTCACACTATTGTGAAGGTATGTTAAGACACGTAATAAGGGAACATGAGTTATTCACGCATAGAATTTTTTTTTCCTAAACGGATATCGCGCATCCTTCTTTTGATACAGATCCACAGACTTCCCAAGGTGCTTTGAGATTCTGATTTAAAGGTTCTGAATATGTGGGATATCAATGTTGGCTAATATGTTCTGTACATGTTTTTAATTGGATCACAAGAATAAATATATCTCCTTCTTTTAGATAATTTGGTATCATATATATACATTAGACTCAATTATTTTGGTGTTACTGTTCCAAAGTCCCACAAGGGAATCTCCTTTGTGTTTTTTTGTACCAAAATCATAAAATGGCATAGGCTATATATGCTCCAGCTTCTATTGTTCAGGTGACCAGTGTTCCCTTTATTTAAACATCACCACTATGTCTCAGATATGAATTATGATCTTTTATCAGAAACCCACAAAGTGCTTTCCAGTATTGGGCTGGAAATCATTACAGCAGAACAGAATGTATCTGCTGTGTCAATAAATTGCAGCACATGAATTAGGAGAGACAACAAAATGAGAACACACAATAGGTTTAAAAAGATCCTTATAGTTAAAGCCCCCCATACACCACATACAATTACCATGCAATTTCTGTACAATCAACTTTTCTATTACCAAAACCATGAAATAGGAGGACCTTTCTACACCTTCCAATCACTATGTATTCTATCAGGGAGGTCACTATACTACATAGTTGTTGGTAGATCTGATGGAAATTGTATGGAGGAATCTCAAGGTGTATGGGGGGCTTTAGACCAAAAAAGGTTTTGCAAATCCTGGTCTACCCACATTCTGGTTTTCCTGGCATGGGTGGACCATTTTCTTATACTTAAAGCAGATGTATACTCAAAATCTAAAAAATATATATATGAAATTACAGTTTGACTTACCTCTGAGCTGGTATGATGGTGGCATAGTTATTCACAATCCTAAAAAAAATATACTTACCTGCTGTTCCCTGGAGCCGTTCCCAGGCTTCCGGGGGTTGACACAGGGTGCAATATCGTAAGTGGCCACTTGGTGTGTTTATAATGGTTTTCTATGGGAAAATTGTGCCTTTGTGGCGAGTTCCAGGGGGCGCTGAAGTGTGCATCATTGGAGCCAGGGGGAGAGGAAGGGATGTGAGGGATCTTGTTAAATTACTCATTACAGGTAGTTTTTTTTTTTTTATGCCTAGTATTGCCACTTCTAGTGCCATTAATGTAATGCGGAATTTATGGTGGTAGGTCCACTTTAAGTCAGAGTGAAATATCAGAGCGTAAGGACATACACAAATGACTGTCAGAGGCCCAAATGTCATTAGCTCACTTACCTCTGTAGCAGTACTCTGATTGGCCCCATTTTCAAGCAAATATTTCACTACTTCCATATGATTCTCCTGTGCAGCCATGTAGAGGGGTGTAAAGCCATTCTGAAAGCAAAGAGAATAATCATTTTAACAGATATTAAAGGTCCTGTGTGCTTAAGAAAAACTGCTTATAAATGTTTTGATGCTGTCAACATATACCATAACAAATATAACAAATGATTCAACTACGAAAAAAACAAAGTTCTTCAATATAGACGTTTTACATTGACAAACACTATTGAAGGTATACAGGGAGTGCAGAATTATTAGGCAAGTGGTATTTTTGAGGCAATCATATTATTATTGAACTAACAACAATGTCTCATGAACCCAAAAACACTCCATATAACTATCAAGCTGAGATATTTTTGGAGCAAGTAGTTTTAGTTTAGTTTTTAGTTTTAGCCACTATTTTTAGGGGGCATAATCTGTGTGTGACAGAGCTGACTATTACTGTGCATAATTATTAGACAACTTAACAAAAAACAAATTTATACCCATTTCAATATATTTATTTTACCAGTGAAGCACCAATTTATACACATCTCACATTCACATATACATTTCTGACATTCAAAAACCAAAACAAAAAACAACCGTTTCGATCAGCCTGACCAACTATAGCCACCCTTTCTTTGTGAAGGACACTCAAAGCCTGCCATCCATGCGATTCTGCAGCTGTTTTAACTCTGCTTCACCATCAACATTGCCATGCGCAAGCCAACCACAGACTCCCAGACACTGTCAGATGGGTTCTGTATGATGTTTCACATCCTTGTAAATCACACATGTGCCATAGAGGCACACAGGTTATACAATGGGTCAGATCAGGTGAACAAGGGATTAGCCATGTAATTAGTTTTCTCTTATACCCTGTCTTGCCAGCCACACTAGTGAGAGTACTTGGGACTCACTCTCATTTCATCAGTCCATATAAAGCCTTTAGAAAAAAACCAGTATTGACGATATTTCTTGGACAACCCAAAGTACTGGACGTGTCAGCCTTGTATAGTCCTTGCTCTCAGTCGGTGGGTCGTCTTCAGATTTCTGTCTCATGAGGATTGCCCCCCACCTTGACTGCTTTTGGCACTCCAGTGAGTTGCCAGCTCTTGCACATATGACCAAACTGGGGCCACGCAAGTGGCATCTTGGCGCATGCTGCACGCTTGACTTTTCTTCGTCATGGGACATGTTATTATGACGCCTTTTGTTGTATCCACACGCTTCTGCGGACCCTGTATGACTATGATGAAACGCTTGATTGTTCAATGATCACAGCTTCAGAAGACTTTCAATTTTAAGGACTGTGCCATCCCTCTGCAAGATATCTCACTATTTTTGACTTTTCTAAGCCTGTCAAGTCCAACTTTTGACCCATTTTGCCAAAGAAAAGGAAGTTGCATAATAATTATGCACACCTAATATAGGGTGTTGATGTCATTAGACCACACCCCTTCTCACTACAGAGATGCACATCACCTAATATGCTTAATTGGTAGTAGGCTTTCGAGCCTATACAGCTTGGAGTAAGACAACATGCATAAAGAGGATGATGTGGTCAAAATACTCATTTGCCTAATAATTCTGCACTCCCTGTAAAGGGCTATATGCTACCCCTCATAAGGTGAACAAAAATGCATTAACTAGTACTCCATCCATCTGCTAATTGCAAAATTAAGGCTGTAATGAGAGACAGAAGCTGACTACCTGAGGACAGGGGTCCATCCATCTGTGCCAGACCAGATGCAGATTTAAATGTATAATTCATTTTCTTTATTTAGAAATACTGGTACTTTTTTCTTTTGTGGTTGTGCTAACATTTTGCACAGGGCTGATGCTGTACTGGTGCCAAATATCTTTTAAAATGCAATACATGATCTGTGTATTAGCACAAAATTTTTACTGAAGAGGTGCCAGCTATGGTGTTTTAAACATACACCTGCTTTTCGAACACGGAAATAGGATACAGAACTAATACAGTAAAGGCAGTAAAACAGGGCATCCCTAAAGACTAAAAGCTTGAAGACAGAAGTGTTTACTACCAAGTTCCCAAAATATTTAACCATGTTGCCTCTAGGATCAAATTCTCTATGCATACTATTCATTTGTGTATGTCATTTCATATCTCTTTTCCTTTGGGTCTTCTGCTAATACACCAGCTAATTCTAGTAAATTTGATACTGAACAATTCAAATACTTTACAAGAAGCAATAATATATATATATATATATATATATATATATATATATAGTATTTAATTTTTATAAAAAATATAGTGTGTGTTTTATTTATATATATATATTCAATTAGTGGATCCTTGAGTTACAGTGGGTAGCCACACACAGATCAATACCTGTTCGATCGACCCACGATCGATCACAGCGTGGTGACATCACGGATCACCGAATGATTGTTCCGTGACATCACTCTTCCAAGGAAAGAAAGGACAGCAGAGAGCCTGATGTTATTATGGAAAAGGACTCTTCTTTCCAACAATAACCACCTTCCATTTCATCCTCCCTTCCTGACTGAAAACCAAAGATGCCACCTTGAATGCCACCTACAGGGTTAATGAATGACCACTTGCTGGGACCTTCCACCATAAGCACTTTTTACTTGTGGAGGGGTGGGATCTCAAGGACTGGGGGGTGCACTGATGGATTTTAGGCTGAGATAGGTATTACTGGTGTTTGCATCTTAAAGTGCCTTCCCCCAGAAAATAACATTAATCCATTCCCTATTTGGTTCATAAGTCCTGAAAAACTACATGGAGTTTCCTGTATGACGGCACAACAATATCAGGTATTTAATCAGTTAAAAGGTCTTTAATGTGGATACCATATGTAATACATATACAAAAATGTTAGAAAAAACACACAGTAACATCCTTATTAAAATGTATATCACATTTTTAGTGAGTGAGGAAGCCCGTGAGGGTGAAACATTTAGGACATGACCATGGATGCCATAACATCATATTGTGGGTTATGTAAATGACGGATGTGATATACATTTTAATAAGGATGTAACTGTGTTTTTTACAACATTTTTGTATATGTATTACATATGGTCTCCCCATTAAAGACCTTTTAACTGATAAAATACCTGATATTGTTGTGCTGTCACACAGGAAACCCCATGTAGTTTTTCAGGACTCATGGGTCCCAGTAGGGAATGGATTTATGTAATTTTCTGGGGGGAAGCACTTAAAGATGCAAACACCAGTAACAGCTATTTTTTTTATGTAAGGGGACTCTCCATCCCAACAACTGCCACCCTCCATTTCATCTTCTCCACCTGAAAGCCAAACATGTCACCTTGAATGGTGATTACAAATTTTTGTATTGCACATATTATACAATAAAAAGGTCAGGTAAGGGGTGCTTAGGAAGGTTCAGAATGGGTATTTCCATTACTTCTTGTCAAGGGTTCACTGTATATTTATAAAATCTCAGTAGAATTAAGGCAGCATTTATGCCTACACTTTCTAGGCTGCTGTCTGGAAAGCGCCTCCCTATAAATGTGTGCTGGAATATATGTCAAGCGCCCCTATGTTAACCTTATAGGCAAATGCCAAAAAAGCTGCACTGTTTTTTGGACGTCTGGGTGCGGAGATTCCAGAATCCTGTTGATAGAGCTATGGGGCACTGGCATTTGCAGGTACATTCTTGCTCCTGCCTCAAATTCAGTCAAATGTGTTGTCACCCATTATCACCCCAGCTTCTGTACCATCATCCATGCCAAGTTGTTGTGTCTAGCTTCTGGAGGCATGGGGATAATGCACCTGTTATTGGCCTTTAGCATTTCCTGTCCTATGTAAATGTAGACGGTGCATGGCTGCCCTGCCTGTGATAGTTTCGGTTTACCTGGACTGCTGGGTTCCTGGCTTTGAGTCTCATTGCTCTGTTCATTGGACTGTGTATGACCCTCTCTACATACCCAGACTCTGTTTAACCACTTAGATACTGCATCTGTTGGACTCTTTTCCTGTTTATGAACCCCCGCAGACTACTCTTCTGTTAAACCTTTGGCTCTGAACCTGCTCCTTAGGGTCCCAGGAGGGTCTCCTCTGTCTCCACCCTCAGGTGGGATATATTGTGCTTCTAATTTCGTGTAGACACATTGTGTCTTCTGTTCAAGAGGGGGTTTGGCTAGACTGCAGTAGAGATTGGGGTATCCTACTTGACCTACAGACTAGAGACCCTCACACCTGTGTGATTGCTGTGTGAAATGATTGTAGCCATACAAGGTCAACACAGTTCCATTACTAAGATATGATTATAGTGTCAACTAAAGCTCGCCATAGACGGGCAGATTCCAGCCCGATTTTTCGTCCGTGAGCATTCTCGACAAAGAAAACCTTTTGATTTTAGACTCATGAGACTACATGATGCCACCACATGTTTTGGTATTATAGTAGAGCTTCCCGAGAGTTTTTTTACGCTCTATGCACTGGATTGCAGTTAACACATTAAGCACTGCTACACATTTATTTTTACAGGCCATGCAAGGACTTCCCATACCACATATAAGAGTGGTTACCCGTGAAGTGTGTACTGTGCAATGCACACATTGTCGATACACAATGCATCATTTATAGTTTGAAAGTGACCATAAAGATTATAGTAGGAAGAGAAGTATTAAGCGCTCACTTGAGGGTGTCAAGTCATTGTACAAGGGCTTCTTTAAGAGTTTAGTTGAGTGCTGAGGACTGTGAGTGTAATCTGAATGAAAAGATTTGTGGATTCTTCTCATTCATTTTGATTAGGAAGAAGTCATAGCAAAGGGGATATATAGAATGGTTATTAAAATCATAAAATATAAAAAATGCACATATATTCTTAAATATTCTAAATAAATTTTGTTTAAATAAATACTTTGTTGAGTTTTTCTTCAACTTCCCTTGTCTATGGTTCTATATTTAATTACATAAATCGTGGCGTTAAAAGATGCTGCAAGCCATCCACTTTTCTCAGCCAATCAAAGTGAATTGATTAATTTAAGCTTCTAGTTATCTTTAATCTGTACATCAATTAAATCACGAAACTATGTCAGATGAACAGATTCTAGGAGTATGCCTATTCACAGAGGGTATGTGCAGCTGCGATCACTTTGAATGATGAGTGATCCATGGCTTGGTATGCAGAGATGGAATTACCAGTGACTGAGCTCCTAGCAACTCATACACAAACTGTCTCTATAGCATGGTGGGTTGGAAAATCAACATGCACAGCTTTCCAAGATCTTAAAGTCAGAAAAGCAGAGCACCAAACTCTTATTTCATTTTGCATTACGTGGGGAAAGGTATCATGCAGAATAATTGTTTTAGAGATTCCTTCTCACTTCCTGTTTATATATGAGTGTTGGATAGAAAACCTTAATAAATGCACTGGTGACTACAGTCACTGGAAATGAAGAAGATTAAGCTGAATGAAAAGAGTCTAAAAAAGTCTGCAGTAGTAATGCCTCGTCTACATTGCTCCAAAATCCCCACATTTACCTTGTGTAGAAATTCCTAAATTGTTGACATTGGTGCTTCATTGCCTGTGACGAGACATGTGAATCCCCACTTTACCATTGGTGCAACAAAACTTGCCCATTGTTACTTGGCAATGTTTTTCTTACTGTGATTTTGTGCGTAGGGTTAAATGGGGAGCGTTTGGCACCACATTACAATAACAAAGTGCGTAACGCATGCTTAACAGGGGCAAAATGTGCCCTCCCCCCAGGTTGGACACAATGGACACGTCATGCTGACAATGATGATGCCAAATCAAGACAAGCCCTAAGTCAAACAAACTTCTCAAGTTATACACTAGTCACCCATCTGGCTTTCTTAATTCAAAGTGACTTGCACAATGTTTTTTCTAGTACTTGATACTCTGATATGTTTCTCGAGTCAGCATGCAGCCAATATGTTGATTGTGTTAACATGGTTAGAGGGTTAAGATAAAGCTAGCCATACACTCATCAACTTTTGCTAGATAAATATTAGATCAGCTTGTGCTATTTTTTATCAACTGCTAAGCCATGGGCAAACTGCCCGCAAGCAGAGGGTAACTCGCCCAACATATGTGCTTGCTGGTGACTCCTGTGATTCCTGGACATTCATGCCCTAACATTAGTGATGGCTGAAAAGTTTGCCTGGCAGACAGTTCACAGTAAACATAGCATGTTCGCAATTCTGGCGAACATTATGGGTGTTCGACCCGCCCCCTACCCCTTAACATGCAGACAAAACGCGACCCCACACCCTATAGTCAGGTGGTACAGTACAGCCAATAACACTTCCTTTCTCCTCCTGGAGGACACCCCCCCCCCCCCTTTATAAAAGAAGCAGCCTGGCGGACATTTTACATTTATCCTAGTCTCCAGTACTAGATAGATAGGGAGAGCTGCTGCTGATTGAGGGATGGCTTAGCTACTTTGCTATTAAACTCCATCCAGTGATCTGTAACTATAGCTAAGGTGTTGTGTTACTGGAGGTGGGGTATGCTGTATTATGCATTGCAGAGAGATCTGACTAAATGTAATGCGCTGCAGAAGGTACTGTCAGGTAACATTTGGTAAAATCTTTCATCTAGATGTGATTTCCGGCCATTAGCCCTAAAGAAAACAGCATTTGAAAAAATCCATATTTTGGGGGAGAAGTTTAGCCATTGACCCCCTCTGGCATGACACTGTCCATATGGTTGCCCCCTTTTGACTTTTTTTTTGGTATTTTGGCTACAAATATGACCTGAAGGTTTGAGAAGTTCGCCCTCCATTAAAGTCAATGGAGGTTTGCCATTTGCATGTTCGTGGCGGGTATTTGCAGAAGTTCGATTCGCTTGTACGTGAACAGCCGCAGCTGATGTTCGTCCATCACTACCTAACATCGATCGATCACTACCACACAGTGTGCTTGATGCAAGACCGATCAATTCCTTTCCTAAGGCCTGCCCATGCTTCATAGTACCAATGGATACACATCAATCAATATACCTAGAAAACAAGTCAAATTCTTGTACAATCTACTAAAATTTTCAATGATAATGTTATGTTCAATTTCAATCAAAAGGTGTTAAAAAATCTGATATGGTTGTAACACAGCTTTAGTAACAACTACCGTAACCATTCTATTGGATCATTTATATGTTAAATTAACAGTTGGTATTTTTCAACATGACCTCTAAAGCGAAGCACTGGGAACAGGGTATGCTGATAAGCTACAGAACAATATTGGCAAAAGTCCACAATAGTTCAATGAAAATCCCCTGTGGCTAGGTTATCCGTCACTGTATGAAGATTACTACAGTTACATTACTGGTGGCTGTGATCTTGTTCTACTTTAAACTGTAAACCCAGCAATGACAATTATTTTAATCCTGTTCATTCCACCACAAACACAATGTGTGGAAAGACCTGCCAGTACATGTGTTTTGTGGCTTCACTGCGAACAATTTTCCTTGACTTTTATCTGTGTTCAATTGTTCACATGATACCATAATCTTACCCACTATCCTGAAAAGGCTGTGGTTCCAAAGCCACAAAACAAGTAAGATGACTAGCAACCTGGCAGAAACTCTACTGTACTGTACATAATAATTATCTAAATCAGTGCAAAAATGTTAGAGCTTAAGGCTAAGTTTACACTGACGTTTTTTTTACTGCCAGGTAAACGACCGTTTAGCGTGACCGACCGGCGGACGCCCATAGAAACCCGTCCCATAGGACCTCTACGGGGTCCTTAACTAGACGCCCTGTAATCGCCTGCACTGTTTTGCAGACGACCACAGGGAGTCGTTTATCCCGCGGCTGGGGGAGCGCACTGGCGGTTTCCGAGCTGCAAGCAGCAGGCAATCAATATTATTTGTGATGAGAAAAGGAATAAGCCTCCTTTCTGGATATCTTGCAGCTGTTGTTTTTACATCATATTGACATGACTCTCCAGGTTGCTTACACTGCTCATCCCCAAAAGAGAAAGTATTGCTGAGTTGCCTATCTACATGTCTGTCTGCCTACCTGCATATGTGCATCAATGTACCTTTCTACATGTCTATTTCTGCATGTATTTGTCTTTCCTCATTTGCTAATGACAGTGATGATCGTTCTAAGGGCCCTTTCACACTATACTTGCATTAATGGAAGTTACACAGGTTTCCATAGAAAACATGTCTTACCTTTAACAATGGCCCCCACATTGCATTATGCTTTGTGCCCTGCAGACCTAATGTTTGTGCTGCAGTGCAAGCATCTACCATACTACAGGCCTAGTATTCTTAAATGCACGGTCTTATTTAGCTGCAGCTGAAGCATTCGTGTTAACACAAATGTGTCTGTTGCCAGTAAATACTGCAGTGCTTGAAGTGTGAAAGGACCCTGAATACGGCTGTTTACTTTAAATTGATGAAATATGTTCTTTTTTGTTTAATATTTTAGCATGCTATTTAGTGCAGATTCTTTTCTTTCATGGTTAGGTGCATCTTGTAGTGCAAAAATACAGTATGTGACATGACCATGCCCTATGTCTTGATGGGGTCCTACTTTTAAATACTATTTAGTTGATCTACTTTCTACGCAAATATGATGCTACTTTAGGGTTAATTTTGTGTATGATCTTTAAAGTTATGATTGTGGACCCCCTTATCATCAATATCATCCTTTGGCTTCTCCCTACAAATAGCCTTCCAAAAAGAGTGAAAGTTGTTACAGCTTCAAATGATGGACCAACACCATATAAAAGGCCATGGATAAAGAAAGGTATGCCATCGAAATGCGGAAACACAGGGTTTTATAAAAGGTAACAGAGGTGACCCGACATAACGGTAAATTCAGATCCGATGGGCGGCACGCAAAGGATGCCCGGCTGATGCTCTGCACTAGCGACCACTAGCTAGACGTCATGACGCCCGCTCGACAGTCGACGGGAAAACGACCCATCTATGCCCAGCTTAACAGAGTAACATTTTTTAAACTACAGGCTGCAATTAAATTATATAAATAAAAATTCCCTATTTGAAGATTGTGCGAATCATCAGTCACATCATTAGCTTTAGGCAAATTAACACTTTATATGTGTTAAGCTACTTTAGGATTTAACAATACATCCAACACTTAATAATTAGTCCTTACATTTAAAAACTGTAATCTCTCCCAGCAAGGCTATTCACAATAAACTAATTTTACAGCCAAATTACTATTGGTAAATACTTTGTTTTAATGTGGTAAATGTTAATGTTAGCTAATTTTATATACACTACCAGTGAAAACGTTTTTCATATTTTTACATTTTAGGACTAAACATATCATCTGGTATAGCCAACTGGTAGAGACCAACTGTAAAGCATGGTGGTGGTAAAGTAATAACTTGTTTTGCAGAACCTCTAAACCTCTGCAGCTTGCAGTCACTGAGTTAATCATGAACTCCTTTGTTTACCAAAATATTCTAGTCAAATGTAAGTCCATCTATGCAACGGCTAAAATCTAGGTGAAATTGGCTTAAGCAGCAGAATAACGATCACCAGCAAATCTACCAATCTACCAACAAAATTGTGAAAAAGAAAAGAATCAGGGTGTTGCACCCCAGCACAGTCAAGTCAAAATCCAGACCCTTAACAAGATTAAAATGCTAATGTGGGACCTTGAAAGCTGTGTGTAAACTAATTTCCACAAACCACGGCAATGCTGTCAAGAAGAGTGTGAAAAAGATCCCTTTAAAACAATATGGGGACTGGCAGGTTAATACTGCTAAAGGTGGTTCTGCAAGCTATTACCGTGTTTTTTGGACCATAAGATGCACCTAAGCATAAGACGCACCCAGTTTTTAGAGCAGGAAAGGAGAAAATATATATTTGAAGTGTTCAAATCAAAATCATGCACTACCAACTTTCAGCCACAAGATAAGTGCAGCTTTCACACAGAGGCAGAGATAGATGGGAGAGATGTCAGCTGGCAGCTCTTTCATCTATCTCTTTCTGCTGTTTATATCAACAGGGCACCACTGATATAAACAATGCAGTACAGAATAAGGGATTCGACCAGGTGCAGCTCCTCCACCTCCCTGGCTAATCTTCTTGCCAGGAGAGTGAAGACACTGGCAGGGAGCCAAGGCTTGACCACCTCATAAGA
>CM070032.1:163793639-163808773 GCA_036250615.1 Ptychadena robeensis
CCCCCCCCCCCCCCTGCTTCCTGCGTCTTATGGTCCGAAAATGGAAAAATTTAAAATGGAATTTTAAGGAGCATACCCAGTTTTTACACATTTTTTGTGCTTTTTTTATACCCCGGATTATATTTAACAATTGTAATACTAAGAACCTGAATTTTTATATTTATTGTTATGTTGTGTAATTTTAGAAATGATGAAAGGTGTGCTGTCTTTTTGCAGCAAATCTGCATTGCAGGAGTCACTACTAAAGAATAATCTCTAAAAGTACATTTTTGTTACTGCAGGGTATATGTACTGTAAGTAATACACCTTTACATGCCATCTGCTATGTGCTTACTGAGAAGTAACGAAAGTAAAACTTAAGCTAGAGGCTGATTCTGTTTCTAAAGGCCCCCATACACGGGTCCGATTACCAACAGATTCCGGGACGATCGATTCCGGGCACGTGCACGCCAATCGATCGTCCCGGAATCGCGTGAAGCCCACCTTGTCTGATCGATCACGTCCGATCGATCGGGGGCCCAGAATCGGATCCGACAGAGAACCAACATGTTGGTCTTTCTGATCCGAATCAGCACACATCAGGGGGAGTTGCCATTTGTGAAGTAAGCGATGGGACACGGAATCATACAGGAATGGACTTAATTGGCCGATCGATCGGACATCCGATTCCCGCTGACATCGCCGGAATCGATCGGATGGGTGATCGATCGGCCATGTAATCGGAACATGTATGGCTAGCTTTAGTTGCATATCATCAATGTACAAGTTCCCATACTGCACTTCAAAACAGACTTAATAAAGGTCTCTCATTGTAATTTTTCCCTCTACAGTTCATTATATGGATCTTAGCCAGGCAGCCGTCAGCAACTTAAATTGCATGCAACACCACATTGCAATACATGTGTATAGTATTTCCATTATTTATTTACACATGTTGTTTTTAAAATGTTTCCATTATCACCATATAATACATATCCTCTATAATAAAGTAGAAGTGTCTCTGTGTCAAGTCCCTGTGTCCGTGGGATTGCGCTACTGCGCATGTGCCCCACGGACAGCCCTTGGGACTTGGAGCACAGAGACTTCGGGCTGGTGACGTCACAGCGTGGTGACGACACCACACTGTGATTGATCGCCGGTCAATCGGACAGTAATCAATGTGCCCCACATGGGCACATCAATTACTGTACGATGGGGACCTGGTTTCCCGGTCCACTGGGTCTCTCCACAGCTTGAGAAGCAAACAGCTTCTCTGGCTGTGTAGCACCCAGCCAGCCAGCCGCCCCCCCTCCTCTTCTTCTGGCCGAGCTGAGTCCGTGATGGCCACACCCCCTTCACACACACAGAGAACCTAGCTGTCAGCTGAGCTAGCTGTGTGGCTAAGCTGCTCTGTGTGTCCAGTTCAGCTCTTAGCCTGTCCATTACATTGGATGGGGACAGCCCTGTCCCCTATTCAATGTAATGGATATCGAACAAGGATTTCCAACATGTTGGAAACCTGTTTGTCGAGTTCCTTCGAGCAGGATTCATTGATCCTGCTCGAAGGAGCCGTAGATGGCTCAGATGAAGAAACAGATTAGAGGAGAATCGGGAGCCGTGAGCACGCACGGTGCCCGATACCCCTCTAATCTATTACTTCATCGAGCAGTGTGTCACTAGCTTTACTTCTAAGCGCCAGCGGCTGTTACAAGTGGCGGGGGGCGAGCGATGTCAAGCTTGACATATGTTCTAGCTCCCGTTTATTTAACAGGCTTAATGTCTAGTATTATTAAAAGAGAGCACATCAGACACTTTGACAAGGTTACATTTATGAGAATACCTGGGACTGAGCATTGATATTTGCTTCTTGCTTGACCAGAGTCTTCACCACTTCTACCTGCCCAGCCAGAGATGCGATGTGCAGGGCAGTGTTCCCTTTCTGAAAAGATAAAAATATTATTATCACACAAAGTTACCAGTTTTATTAAAGATGATTATTTAGTGACATAATGGTATTAAAATGATCATTTCACTTCTGTTTCAGTCAGCCAAAATGTGTTGAATGAACCTGAGGTAAAACAGCAGGAACATTTAGAAAAGATATTTTAAATTAGATGCTTTAGACAAATTTAGCACTTGTAAATGAATGACAGGAAAGTACACTGGTATGTATTTTAGTCCTGCGAAACATGTGACTGTAGCAGGCTGAAACGCCTGTTTAGCACTTGAAGGTATGCAGATGCAATGGAAACATTTATCTCCATATTTCTTAAATCACTGCAGGTTACATAGATTACCTGAGCAATATTTTTATTACTTGAACAAAATTGATTGACAAAATTCCAGATATGTAATGAGGACACATTTACTACCACGTCAAATCTACTAAATTACAATTTGGTGTTCCAGATGATTACATTATTGCTGGTATGCCAGTGGAACATCTTGAAATAAGACAATATACCATAAATCTAGTGCTTAGTGTTCACTTTGCAGTTCTTTAACCTCCCTAGCGCACTGCTGAGGTCCAGATTTCTGTACCAAAAGTGCACCATAGACTTTAATGGAATTTTATTTTATGTTGTAGGCCTGTAACTCCCAAAATATGTCCGTACAAGGGTCTGGTAGACATCCTGCATATAATATAATATATATAAATGTGTGAAACAAACAATTATGTAAAAAAAAAATAGCATTTAAAAAAATATATACATTTAATAAAAGGTTTTATTTGAATGATAAAAACTCTAAAATACTTTTGTAATATAGATTTCAAAACAGTATATATTTGTTTTTTGTTTATAATACCATTTGAATTCCTTTTTTTTTACTCTGAATTGTATTGGATACAGTTATCATTGCATCCAGTACAATTCCCTTTTTAATTTGCCCCCAACCATGTCACAAACGTAATGATGTGACACCGGGGGAGGAGGGATCCACTTACTTACCCAGAAGCATTGGTGAAGCTATGCTTCATTTGGGTAAGTTTTGGGCATCAAGCCGCAATCAATACAGTTTTCTATGCAGAGAACTGTATTCATTGTGGTTTGAATTTATAAATCCCGTGATTAGGTACATCCCACCGGAGGGAGGCGAGATCCACTTGCAAAGCTTCACTGATGCAATGCTTCACCAATGCTTCATGGGAAAAGTTTTCAACAGGCTTTCATACTCCCTTACACCTGTTATATGTATTAAAAACACTTTTTTCAAAAATGTATCTTTTCTTAAAATGTAAGTTTATCCATTCATAATCTTTAAGCAGTACCTTAGTTGCAGAATCCACTGAAGATCCCCTTTCCAACAATTCATTAACAAGATAGAGATGTCCCTCTTTGGCAGCAAGATGCAAAGCATTGAGTCCATTCTGAAACAAAATAAAGCACAATAAGTTATTAACTATCAGATATGCAAGAAAACTTTTCAGCTGGGGTGGCATTGAAAATCGTTTGCAATGCAGAAAATTATTTCTGTTAAGTATATGTGAAGTAATCATACTGAAAGCAGTACTAGTACAGAAGATAGTACTAGATTTAATATTAAAAAAGATTTAATATTTTAGCAGAGGAAATATAACTATGAGCAATAGTCCTAGAGTAATTGTATAATACCCATTTCCTCTAGGAGCTACAAACCAGGATACAAATAAGAATGATAAAAAGAACACACGCTGGAGATATAATACATATGCTGTGAGAGACTAGTCACCTGTCACTGTGTGGATGGACCATTACGTGGTGTCCTGGAAAGAGTCCAGCACCATTAGGTTGCTGAGTGTTTTGTTTTGGTTTTTGTTACAGGGCTCCTTGACACTGGGATAGGATGGATGGAACTGAGTAGGCCATCCTATTCCCCCAGGTACACTCCGATGATTTACACCTGGGTACAGATGATTGGAGCTGGGTGTGAACTCAAATAGCTGCTGAGTCCAATGTGTCAGGGTTCAGACCAAGTAGGAGACCGTGGGCTTCTAAGAATAGACAGGGGACACACAGTGAGTGTGAGGCCCAGACCTGTTCCTGCTGGAAAGCTGAATCCAGGACAAACGTTTATGTTGGACGGTGCGAAGCCAGGAGGCTTAGCATTTTCAAGGACATTTTGTTTGGATTCATATTAACCCCTGTGAGAGTGACTTTCTGTTGGACTGGTGCAAATAAACATGGGCAGGAGCCCTAAAAAGATCACAATTGTGTGGACTGATGGTTTGAGAGCACCCATTTGAGCTGAACCCCCACAATACACAGTTATTGGTTTTGTAGACTTGAAGACACTGGTTCATAAACTTGCCCTCTTAAGTATTAAGGTAGCCATACACAGGTCGATTTGTCAGCGATCAATTGCCGATCGATTGCCGATCTGATCTTTCCAGGCGATCAAGAATTGGGAATTGATGCAACATTGTGAATCCGATTTGTGGTTGATTTGGACATGAGCCGATCTCCAAAATGGCCGATTCCACAAAAACCAACGATTTTTAGTTGATTCCGATTTTGTTTGGCCGATCGTTCAAGGTGGGCAGAACGCGATTGATCGCCGATCTCGTGAACGCGCACAGTGATCGATCAATCAAAAATCAAGTGGAAAATCGACATGTGTATGGCTACCTTTAGACCGATCTAAGAATAACGGACATGTCCGTATTGGTGGCTGATTTCGACCCTTTAAGTTTCAGATTGTCTAAAAAAGTTGCGGATCGCAGCAAAATCAGTGGAAGAAATACAGTGGTCAAAGAATTTCAGTTACAAGCTTAGGGACTTGCATGGACCTGTCACTCTGATAACTTGTCAAACTTAAATGAAGAAGTTTTGTTGGAAATTTGTATTTGTTTGTCTTTTAGAGAGCTTTAATGTATTAGAAAAAAAAAATTATGTTAACTTCCCAGTGAAATCATATAGAAAAATATGATGAAGCAGATTGTCTATTGAAGAGAATAAGCTTATTTGACATAGATTGCTGAAATAATGATCTAAAATCCTATAGAGAAGATGGGTCCTAGCCCTATTGTGTTGGCATTATGAAGGACCAAGGTTTTTATCTGTCCACAGTTGGATTGTTAGCAGACTTCTTAAATTCCTCTGTAATGATTAGTGACGGGCGAACTGTCCGGGTGTTCGACCTGCCCTGTTCACCCCTGCAAAGAAGGTTATTATTAAGAGCTGGATTAAGAGCAGAAAGATCCGGCCAGTGGAACAATTCTTTTACCAGAGAAGATAGAAGCTGGTCTCTATTGAAAGAAAACCGGCTTAAACCGGTCAGTGACATCACGCCCAGATATCGAAACTGTCCGTTCCAGGTACTGGAAGAGGTGTCACTTTCATTTTTTTTTTTCCAAATTCCCCGCGAACAGGCAGAGAAATTTGAACCTTCCCGCGAACAGGCGGACATCAAACTTTTTTAAAAGTCCGCTCCGCCTGTTCGCGGTTGGACCTGGCCAAAGTTCAGCAATCACTATTAGTGATATTATTCAGGGCTTAGCTGCTTAATTTGTTGGGGATTTTGTGTGGTTTTTCTCCCACAATCCAAACACATACTAAAAGGTTTTGTATTTATGATAAATATGGATTTTAGAACGATTTTATTGCCGCCATTGAAAAAAAGAAGAAGCAATTAGAAAATGCCTTAAACAAGTTAATTAATGCAATGGAAAGCGCTGAAGATTTTAGACAGAGCGGCAAGTACTATTAATGTCATTACTCAGTGATCTTCTGTCTGCCCCCAGAGGCTTAGAATAGCACTTAATGAATGAATATTTTAAGCAGCTGCAGTAAGTTTCACATGATGTGTCTCTAAGCGCAAGACAAAAGACTTCTTCGGTAGGAGTCTAACAGCATGGCACAACTTGACTTAGCAATACTCAGGCTAAGTGTGCACTACATTATTTAGTTTATCTGAAAAAAGGTGCAATGCATGCAATGCCTGTATACACAGATCCGTCATAGCCTAATACGTGAACCGCCACGCCAATTACAATGCAAAGCTTAATGCCGTAGGCTACATGTCAATAAACATAGGAGCATGAAGGTTAAAAAGTGCAATTTTCTATACAATTTAATAACTTTGCACACCCTAATTCACCTAAAGGGAAATTCACCCAAAGGGTTTTGTCCAAAACTCACTGGCATAATTCCCTCCACTTATACTGAGGCTATGTTCCCATTAATCGCCTCGCGATCTTGTTCGTGCAGGTAATAGTGGGCGATCCCACGCGATTGCTCATTTTTTTTTTTAGTCACCCCCATTATAAAATTATCGCGCAATCAGATAAAAAACGCGCCCGACCGCCATCAGAACACGATCACAAACATATCGTTGCTCCATCCGTTAATGGACTGCAGTATGCCAGAAGTCATGTGGACAAACCACACAAGTTTTGGGATAGTGTTCTGTGGACTGATGAAACAAAATTAGAACTGTTTGGGCCCATGGATCAACGCTATGTTTGGAGGAGGAAGATCAAGGCCTATGAAGAAAAGAATACCTTGCCTACTGTGAAGCATGGCGGGGGGTCAATCAAGCTTTGGGGCTGTTTTGCTTCTGCAGGTACAGGGAAGCTTCAACGTGTGCAAGGTACCATGAATTCGCTTCAGGACCAGGAGATATTGGAAGGAAATGTAATGCAGTGTGTCACAAACCTGAGGCTTGGAAGACGTTGGACCTTTCAACAGGACAATGATCCCAAGCATACCTCCAAGTCCACTAGAGCATGGTTGCAGATTACTGGAACATTTTGGAGTGGCCATCGCAGTCACCAGACTTAAATCCGATTGAGAACCTCTGGTAGGACTTGAAGAAAGCAGTTGCAGCGCGCAAGCCTAAGAATGTGACTGAACTAGAGGCTTTTGCCCATGAAGAATGGGCTAAGATACCCGTAGATCGTTATGCTTCATGTTAAAAAGCTGTTATAACTGGAAAAGGATGTTGTACTGAGTACTAAGAATGAAGGTCACTTGGGGGTTGAATAAAACTGATAATGATGTGAGCACAGAAAAGACATTTGTGGTTATTTCATTATTAATGTTATGTTATATTTGTCTGACTTACAAGTGCCGCTTTGATTTCATTGTAAACAAGATGACTGAAATGATCAAAATCAATGTCAAAATGGCCAAAACACTCAATTTTAGTGGGGGTTGAATAATTTTGAACACAACTGTATATATTTGTAGCCAGAAAAACCCTCAAGCAACTTCCCATCAATAATAAGGGGATGTCCAGTTCTTTGCAACATCACTGCTGTACATTATATATTCAATGCTGTGGAAATGTTTTTAAACCCTTCTCTCCTGACTGCTACATGTTAACAATGAGATCCATTTGATGCTTTGTAAACTCTCCACAAACCATGTTTTGTTATGGCAACAGGCAAGGTCAGGAAAATACTTTATCTCTTTTAAATTAGTTTAGGGGGTTACACTTAAGCATCATATATATTATCTTTCTAGATTTGTTATATTTATTTTTATTAATTGAACAGGTTATAGGTCACATTAAAAGTGGAAAATGTTTTGAAAACTATTTATTGTGGTATAATGTTTTACACGTAAACCTGACATTTTAACAGGAATACACAAATACACAGTACAATGCTTTTTATATCCAGTGTAGGCTGCTTACAATTATACAGAAGCTTCCACAAGATACCTTATCTAGATCTGTTGTTGGAGAGAGTATTTAAAGCCTGCCATACACACGCCGATGTGTGTAGGCAGACTAGTCCCGATATCTTCCGGGAGGCTAACGTGATGACGTCATCACTTTAGCACCCCGTTGCATTATGGGGCCCCTTCAGTCGGCCGGGCACCCTTTGTGTGCCGGCCATAAGCTGCAATGAAGACGCCATCTTCATTGCAGCTTATGGCATCGGCTTGCCTCGGCTTGCATCGGCCAGAGAAGATCGGACATGTCCGTTCTCTGGCCGGCTGAGCAGTGGGGCGACAGGGATCACATGCACATGCCGATAAGCGGACGATTTTTAACCTGACCGACAGCGCGAGCGCGCACGCCCGTCGGTCAGATTAAAAATCGGCCGCTTATCGGCATGTGTATGGCTAGCATAACACAGTTATACATTTAGTTATTTAGTTATAAAAAGTAAAAGCTATACAGTAAAAAAAATTTCATAGGTGACCCCTGATATTGTTAGAATAATCTTTATTAAGTAAACCTGAAATCACATTATTTTACTTTGCTTCATATCCCTAAAACAATTAAGTCTTCAGCCTAGTTTACTTTTTTCCATGTGTTAGGCAACGGATGTAACATATGTAAACATGCCCATCTACTTATCAAGCATTAAAATGATAGATATGAACCAGGCCGGGCATGAGTCAATCTGATTGAAGAACCCTTGCTACCTTACCTGGCATCTCCAGGTGTTGACCGAGGCCTTGGGCAACACACAACAACAAATGTCCAAAAAGTGCACGCTTCATCCAATGCATTCATTAGGACAATGTACTGAAGAGCTGGTGATAACCTTACCGACAACTCACAAGTATATGGATCTTTGTATATACTATTTCCGTGCACTAGGAAGAAGAAGCTTAAGAACAGCCCCAGAAGTTAATCTCAATAGGTGAAACCATATATAACCATTTACCCCTACTAAATTATCCAGCTTTCACCTTTAATCTATGAAGAAATTCATTTTATTTTGTTATCGTTTTCTGGGTCAGAGAAATCAAAACTATTACATATGCATTTTTCATATTCTGCATTTATATAGCACATGATGACATGTCAGATTTCTTTTACTGAATGTATTAAGAGTTGTCAAGGTCTAACGGAAGAAGGAATGCTAATTCGACCTTTACCTCAGAATGGTAACATTTCTATTCTCAACTTGGAAAATACGTTCTAAACCTAGGACTTATCGGGGAAGCAGCTGAAAGTATCCTCAGATCCAGTATGATCCTACTAAAAGAAATTCTTGTAAACAATGTGGTATGCGCCTTTTACACAAACAAGACAATATCATTTTTGTTCCTTGTGTATTTCACGTTAAGTAACAAGTAGGTATCTGGTGTACTTTGATTAAAGATTTACATACATGTTCATCTAGAGCTGAATTTAACGCTGTTTGGGTCCCTTCCTGCTGTCCTTGGGTGGTTTGGTAATTTTTCCTGCAATTGCAAAATTGCCTGAAAAATGCCTTTACAATTTCTCAAAGCTCTTTAAAAATGTTTTTATTTAAAATGATCAGAATCCCCCCTTAATGCAAAACCCATCATACATGAAACCTTGCATGTGTAAAATGTATAATATACATTTTTATTGGTTTAAAAATAAGGTCTCCCCCTATTCCATAACCAGACCAGAGTAAGGCTTAGAGTCTGAGAGAACTGGGAAGGGGAATGCAGCAAATGAGCGTTGCTCCTTCTAGGCAGAGAGCCTGACAAAGCCTGGTGGGGAGAACAAATATAGACCCCAGGCCAATCAGGCCCACCAGTCACAATGTCATAGCTCAACAAAGGGAGAGACCTCTTGTTAAGGTAAGGAGCCTGTTCCCTAACAACAAGACCCAGTGTGGGTGGGGGCTAAATTAGAATCTGTGGTCCCTTTTAACAAAAGATGCGGCACCACAAAAATGTCAGCAAAATGTGTCAAAAAAACGCCATAATAGGGCTTAATTATTTTCAATGTGAATCTAGCCAGTTTGTTCAAATACTTTTTGAATGAACGGCTTTTTTGTTCCAGAAGTTGTGGCCTCAACCCAAAAATATGGCATACCTGGCAGAAAATAAGTATTAAACTTGGATTAGAAAGGAGAAACATTGATGGAACAGAAGTTAGTACTGAATCAGGTAGACTGGTGACAAGATCCTTTATAACTGGCAGAAGTTACATTCTTTTCTATACCTGATTGCAGGTGTTGATATCTACTCCTCCTTTTAGGTACTCCAAGACTTTATCAACATTGCCTGATCGAGCAGCTTTCAGGAAGCTTGTATTGCTGTCCGACTGCAAGAAAGAAAATAAATACTTATTAGAATAGATGCAAATTCAACAAAACATGCAGAAAATATCTTATTTTTAGGCGATTACATTTATAGTGGCATG
Source organism: Ptychadena robeensis (assembly GCA_036250615.1). NCBI lineage: Eukaryota > Metazoa > Chordata > Amphibia > Anura > Ptychadenidae > Ptychadena > Ptychadena robeensis. Next base: position 163,803,681 of record CM070032.1, read on the forward strand.
ATTTCTGTTTTTGATTATCTGGTCAGTGCCGTTTATGTTTCCAGGAAAAATGTCCTCTCATGTTGGTAACGTTGCCTTCACACTTGCATATCATATCTCAATTCTTTGTTATGAAAATATAATTGGAAGCACAGCATGCTCATATTATCACATTACCATTTATTACAGAACTTCTATTGCAGACTTTCATTTTGATGTTGCAATTTTGTTTTGCCCCTGGAGAATATTCCCATCCTTTACAGCTCAACATTAACCAAACTAAATCAACTCAAACATAACCTTCAATTAATAAGAAAAAACTACAAGAAAATATAGGGTATGTGGAACTTGGACAGCTTCAAATGTTCAACAGCAATATGGCAACATCTCTCGACTTTCTGGACCAAAGAAGACCAACAGAGGAGAAATCCTAAGTATTACCCCAGGATATCTCAGCTAACACTAGAGGGGACTTTTAAGGCACAAACATCAATTGACTTATAATTAGGTTAAAAACATCACCGATTTAATAAAAGTGGTACAGTCCATTGCAAAATCACCGTGGGGTCTGGGTGACCATCAGACTACCTAAGGACACCAATGTCAGATTGCATCACATCCTTACCCTCCTTGAACTAGACCCTGTGCTGCTGATCTTTGGCAGACACACATGCCTGAGAACTCACTTGTTGACAGACTCAGTGAAATCATAAGGCCCCCACACACACACACCGAGTGGGAGGCGACAGAGCTGCTAAGATCAGCTCTGGAAAGCAGCGCGATGACGTCATCACGCTGCTCTCAAGAGATGAGAGAATCGGCGGGCACCCTTTGTGTGCCGCCGTTACCTTCAATGAAGACGCCGGTCTTCATTGAAAGTAACGGCATTGGCTGACATCGGCCGGCCGAGCTGTGGGGCGAAAGGGATCTGTCACCCCATGTGGGCACCCCCAATCCGCGGCCGATTTTTCCGCCGACCCACGGCCGTGAGCGTGCATGCCCATCGGTCGCCAGCAAAATCGGCCGCCGCTCGGTGGGTGGGTGGATGGCTACATAGACCATCCATTCTGATCGGGTACATGATGGGTAACACCTGGTTGTCGCTTGGGGCCAGCATAGTTAGACATCTTTGTTGGGTTTGATGGCTTCTTGAGGCCCCAAATAGTTCCCTTGGTGGTGAGTTGCACCTTCTTTTGCATCTCTCGCCCTTAGGGGAGTCCACCATTAACCTTTGACTGCCCAGTTGCACTGCCTTCACTTCATATACAGGGTGATTCTAATCCTTCTTTGAAGTAGCCCTTTTTTTGGCAAAACGCGTACCAAGGAATCACATCCTCCTTGTGACATATTTTATCTTGGACTGTGATGCCATCAGGTAGTCTGGCGGTCACTAAGACCCCATGTGCTATGTAATGCATCACTTTTAACAAATATGTGGTGTTTTTAACAAATTTGTAAGGTAACTGATGTTTGTGCTTTAAAAGTCCCCACTAGAGCTCAGCCTAGTGTAAGCTGAGATATCCTCTGTTGGTCTTTTTTTGTCTAATAAGAAAAAATATTTGATGTAAATCTGTGCTGCCTTCAACACTACTGTTACATGCTATAAAAGCTGAAATAATGCCTCCCTCCCGTATCCAAGACAATATGTAAAGACTACAGCTCTGGAGGTCAGGCAATACAGAAATTCACAGCTGCCAGTAACATAATACTTCTGAATGTACGTATCATTGTGCGAGTTATGCAATAGAAAATACCAAGGCATAATGCCAGTATTTCATTAATGATAAATATGGTTGGGGAGCTTAAACTAAACTCTCCTTTTACTTCCTGATTTGAGAAAAAAATAGAAAGTAAGTTGAGATCTCTCCATTTATTACAAACATTTTACATTTCCTTTACATTTAAGAATTGTATGACTATTATACTTGAGTTTCTGGCAGACCTTGGATAAATCAGATGAACCATTATCTATGGTCAGGGCTGCCATCAGGGGGGGACAGAGGGCACTCCCGTCCTGGGCCTGAGCAGCTAGGGGCCCCAGAGTCTGTCAGCCCGATCAGCTTGCCTGACTGTGACAGTGAGCTGGCAGCCTCTGCTCATGTCACAGTCTACAAGAAGGGAGAGGGAGGTGGTGCAACTAGAGGTTGCACCTCTGAGTATGGGGCCCCAGGATTTCTGACAGCAGCCCTAAGTCTAGTAAGGGTTAAGAGACTAAAAAGCACAAAGCAGTCATGGGTTCAGCTTTAACAGTGCTCCATTCTAAATAGTGCTATACTGTTATTGTAGAGCTGAACATTCTCTGCCATTCACATGTTGGCTAAGTCATTACACAGGAGGAAATTTTCTATAAATTAGAAAAAAAATCGTTTTTACACCTAATCTACAGCATTGATCATCCCTGGTGGACATCGGTAATTAATCACAAAAAAATCAATTTTTTTTCTAAAATGCATGGATTTAGTCTTCTTGTATGGAACTTAACAATGTAAATAAAATATTAATCATTTTAGCTTTTATCTTGAATGACCTGCTTTTTATATTAAACACTTAATAGGGATGACAGGCAGTCACCAGTAATGCACATTGATAGAAGTATCTGCAAACCCCACATGTTGACCAATGCACTAACCTGGGACACTCACAGAATACACAGAATTTAGGTAAATCCACTGACATTTCATCGGACTAAAATCAAATATGACAGACAAGTTAAGTTGAGGTCATGAGAAGCAGAATTTGTTGTGAGCAATAATCCAGTAATCCGAAATGATGTGTCACCAGTCCCCCTGATGTTCAGCCAATCGTGTAAGCGGATAAAGTGCATCTTAGCTGAGCAGTAACTGCAGTGAGGCTCAAGGCTGCATCACACCCACAATTCTGTCCACACCTAATGACATTCTGCAGCTTAACCAATGCAGAAGGGAAAGTACTGCCACCACCCCATTGTACAATAAAACCTAATCAAGCAAAACCCTCTAATCAAATCTTGTTTTATTTACTACAATTAGTGAGAATCTCTATTGGCTGCTGTAACTCAACTCAATCACAGTAATACTTACTATTCTGATGATTCCTTTGTTAATAATATAACTGAGGATTGTCAAGAATATTCGGAAAGTAGATGCATTTTCAAACACATGACTATATTTAAAAAAGCCATCTCTGGTGACAATTTAATTTTAGGAGCAATGTATGAGTTAGACAACACTACATTTGGATTTAAATCAAGTAGGATTGATTTGAGCTGTTTATCACTACGCATGTCCCTGCCTGGGAAGATGTATTCTTTCCCCTGTCATCAGGACAAAAAGTAAAGGAACATGTACAATATTGTGTTGTCACATGGACAGGAAATTCCTTAATACGAGCTCATTTCATTTTGTGTCAAATGAACTGGTGAAAGATGGCTCAAAAAGAGCACAGATGGCACAAAAACTGCTTACTCTTTCTAAAATGAAAAATATATACTTTAAACAAGACCCAAAGTTCTTTTTCAGGCTAAACCACTGGCTACCCTGTTGAAGCAAACCTAAACTCTAAAATGAAGCTTAGATTGAGAATTATGTACTTCACCTATGTATGAAAGGTGCCATATTGTGTATGATACTGATGAAATAGCTGTCAGGTATGATCCTTTTCATAAAAACTGGCAGTCTCAATAGCCCTGTCACAGCAATAGATTAGGTAGGGGGCATGGCTAGTTGAGAGATAGGGCCAGATTGTTAAAACATGTAGGACATATGAGTTCAAATTACTGATGTGAGTGTACTTTCAATTTTAAAGTTTGGGACAGTACAATTAGAAAAATACTGAACATGTTTAGCAAAAAAAAGGTTGCAGTCACAGGACAAGTCGGATGAGGCCACAACAAGCCACAGCTGCGGTCTAGTTTTTCAGTTGCCGTGGGTGCAATCCAGGGCCGATGCCCCATTGGGTGGGAAGCTGGGCAGAATGGGGAACTGGGCATGTCCTCGGGTCGTCTGTGTTGCTTCGGTTGGTCCGCCACCACAGACTAGGCCCAAGCCATGGACTACATGTGCAGCTGTGGCTGGAGTTGCCAAACAGAGTCTGTACAAATGCCCTCAAGGGTGTCAGGACAGTGATCCCCTTGGAGTGTACACCTGAGGAAAAGGGAGGACCACCAAGGACATCTTCAGGTGGCTCCAGCAGGTCCACCAAAGCAGACTAGGCCCAAGCTGAGGCTAGAGCTGCCAAATGGGGGTAGTCTGGGTACTGTGGGGGCATCTGGGTGGCTGCTGGATATGGCTGGTGGGTCAAACATGACTTCTCCATTTTGGCTTAATTTTTGTTAAATAATGTTATTACCATTGCGTTCTGATATGAACCTAAAAAAAAAAGTCTTTCCAACTGTGAACGACAACAGTTGTAGAATGGTTTGAGGGCCCTTTTACCTTAGCCATGGTACAATGTTTGCTGGCACAGGCCGCGTTAATGCTAACACACACATTGCTGGCAAAGAAAACCCCACGTTACTAGTGTATAGTAGACACTTGTGCTGCAGCAGAAAAATGCATTCTGCAAGGCGTTATGTGTAAATTCACCGTGTTGTGCCTTAACACATAATGCAACATGCACAATGTAAAAGGTAATGGCAATGCAATGCGACTGTGTGAAAGGGCTCTCATTCTACAATCCTGATTAAGCAAAACATTTGTCTATCATTGGACAATAGGTTCATATTTGGTTCCTCAATAAACATTTTATATCATATTTGGCAATAGTAGAGTGTTGTACCATGGTAGCCATCGATGAATACAGAAAGTTTGGAGATTAAGTGATCCCCTCTATTGTCTAACTCAGTGATTCCCAAACTGGGGGGTGGGTCCCCCTGGAGGAGTATAAAGGTATTCCAGGGGGGGCGCTGGCCCTCATTCTGTACCTGTGTTTGTATAGGGAGGGGGGGCTTGATAATGTTCCTAAATAGAAAAGGGGGGCCCTGCAAAGAAAGTTTGGGAACCACAGGTCTAACTGAAGTTATTAGAGAAGCAAGCTTTCGGGATGTCTCAGATCTCTTCTTCAGGCTTAAAGTGGAAGTAAACTCAAAAAAAAAAAAAATCCCCCACATACATGACATGGACATATTACACACCTGT
>CM070032.1:163808873-163825078 GCA_036250615.1 Ptychadena robeensis
GACACAGGGCTGAATCGCTGTGATAGTGACGTCACAGAGAAGAGGCAGAGCAGTGCATTAGGGGGACCCACACACAGCTGATGTTTTCCCGGCAGCCCTTTCAGCACTAACAAGCAACCTCGGCGCCGCGGCGCAACGTCACAGCATGGGAGGTGCTACCTCGGATAAACTCGTCTTTCCTGCTTTAAGATTTTTTTCTTTTTGGACAGTGATTGCCCTATCTATTGGCAGCCTGATGCCGATAGTGCAAAGTGACCTACAACGTGGTAGGTCCGCTTTAATAAAATTCAGAATTGTATTACGCCTGAAGAAGGGATCTGATGCATCCCGAAAGCTTGCTTCTCTAATAACTTCAGTTAATCAATAAAAGGGAATCACTTAAGGCCCCCACACACGCACCGAGTGGGGGCCGACAGAGCAGCTCAGATCAGCTGATCTCCAGAGCTGACAGCATCGGCGGGCACCCTTTGTGTGCCAGCCATTAGCTGCAATAGAGACGCCAGTCTCCATTAAAACTAACGGCATCGGTCAAAGATGGCAGGGATCTGTCGCCCAATGTGGGCACCCCCGATCGACGCCCATCGGTCGGCGGCAAAATTGGCCGCCGCTCGGTGCATGTATGGCAGCCTTTAAGCTCCAAACTTTCTGTATATCAGATTTGAGAAATCTATAGTTTGCAGTCAAAGCAGTAAAAACATATTCCATTTCTTATTTTACAAGATGTGCTGCATAGACTGAGCTATAAAATATATACATTTCTCTAATTTTCTTTGTATCATTCCAATTCAAGTGTATGTGCTGCACCAATTGAAATCAAAATGTTTTTTGTAGTTCAGCACTGTTTGATATGAGGAGTGAACTGACACCATTTCATAACAAGTGTATGAACAAAAACAAGAAAGGACGAGACAAATGTATCTCAACAAGATGTGAGTCACTACATTGCTACGCCTACTGGATTCTAAACTAGCAGGAGCAAGTATAGGCCATTCAAGCCAGCTAGGTCTTGATATTCTGGCTTAGCTCTTATACTAAAGTATTTAACAATTAAAATAAATTCTTAGCTAAAGGGCATGAAATAGTCAAGCTGTACATGTGACCTGCTTTCATGTCCTTTCAGCGTCAGTCATTAAAAGTGATTATTACACAATGACTTTGAAGTCTATGTTGCCTTTTTGTTTTGTAAAAACCCTGAAAGACGGTTGTGAGCTTTAGATTTAAATTTAAAAAATCATTTCATTTTGTCCATGTCCTGCACGAATGAGGCAGGGTATTTATGTTAGGACATTGGCAGAAAATCTTCTAGGTAACAAAGTCACATGGTATGGTATATACTGGTTGGAGCAGGTTGTGGTGAAAGTCACCTGGAATGGAGAGTCCATTTTTGTTTCCATTGAATTAGCCATGCACAGCCACTGTCATTACATGAGCCTTCAGGCGGAAAATTACATGAGCACATTGATCATTAGGACACTGGCATTTGTTCTAAAACCTCTGCAAGCTAATAACGTACCATTCAGTATAGTTTTTCAAAGTGTTCTGCTCTTTTTTTGGAAATAATTCAAACATTTTAGAAAAAGGTTTGTATTTCCACAGCTCATTATTAAGCAACAGAAACCAAACATTAACAAATAATTCTGCACAATTTTCCTCAAAACTGTAAAATAGTTACTTTAATTCAAGAAGTATATGCAGGTTCCCTATGACAGTATAAAGAACTCCCTGGAAAAAACAATGAACTGTTTATGGACAAACTCAAAGGCTTTAGGCAGGTTAAAGCTATGTCTCCACAGTGTCGTTTGATCCATTGGGACCCCTACGTTCAGCGCAGTGCTTGGCGGCATCCAGACAGATCACATTCACTTTAGCTGGCCGCTGGATGCTCTGTTCAGACATCCGCGGATGCAGCGGTTAACATGCTGCACCACGTTAACCTCTGCATCGGCGGATTGGCTCAGCACCGTTTGAAAAGAGCATCCACCGAGCAGGTAATCTGTTGGGACCACCAACAAGCACTGCGCTGAATGTAGGGGCTCCTGACGGATCACACAACTATGTGGAGACATGGTCTTAGGGTTCATTTTGTGTCGTAGGCATGTTGGCATTTTTTTAATGTTAACTATACTATTGACTAAAAAAAAAACTTTGATTTGCCCATGACGCATGTATACAGCTGTGTGGCAGGAACAGGTTAAGTAAAATAGGGTGTACAAAAAGTCTTCTAGAGAAGAATGTAAAAGTAGATTATTTATTTGCCATTTTGTAAAGTTTGAATGCTATGCATCAACATTTGGGGTCAGTATTTCAGGAAAAGCAACTCAGGTGTGCTGGGAGGCCAAGTATACTTGACATGTCATTTAGTCATGTTAACGTTTCTCATATATGATGTTTTTACCTGCCCCATGGTATAACATTGCACTTAAATGCTTAGGCCCAAAGCCAGTATTTCCAGAGAATGTTAAATAGCAAATTCTATAACCTGATACCCTTGAGTTTCTCTCCAGTGATCACTGACTACTGACTGCTATGTATTTCAGTATCCCTTGCTTTACTGCATCACAGTACAGAAGCTAAACCATATGCAATCAAATATAAGCTGACGTGAATATAAACAAATGCATCTAATTTTACCTGTAACCTGGAAAAGTTAAAAGACTGAAGCCAAGCCTAGGGTAGGAAATGCAGCAGCTAAGACACAGGAACACACAGCAAATGTGCTTTTGTTTCAGGATGTCCTAAAATTTCACCTAGGTGATATGTAAGTTTATTGCAAACACCCTAAACATGGCATTACCACCAACCTTTCTGGAGATGTAGGAAAAGTGTTGTGGAAATAAAATATAAAGTATTATAAAAAAAATATATAATTATAGTGTTTTCTTAAATTCCAAGTTCAACTTCAACATTTCAATGTAAAAACTGTTGAACTCCATTCATGCAAAAATGTATGTGATGTTCAGGGACTTTGCAATTAACTCACAAATCAGATAGTTGAATTTTGTTTGTGAAAATATCACAACCATCTCTAGACTTGAGTATATAAGCAGGATATTTTTACAACTTTACTGCTGAAAAATTAGCCTTATACTGGAGTACTACATATGCACTTATAGAAATGAAGCGTAGGCTGGTTTATTTTCAGGGAAAACATGCACATTTTCAACATTTGACTGAGCACAGGTCATGTATATTACACAAATTACACATAAGGCGCAATTTGAGGTTCTTTTCACTACATATCCACTATTATATACATATATTTGTGTGAACTGCATTGTAAAAGAAGATATATTTTTATATACAGCCATAATATTGAAACCTACCTATGGCTGTATACAAAAAAAAGTGACTATTAAAGAATACAACACTGGTCTGTATAACATGAATATTTTGCTTAGAGAGATCACTGACCTTCTTTAACAAGCAGTTTGCATACTTTTATCTTTTACAACTCAACTCCAGTACTATTTCTGGTTTTGGAAGCCATAAAACTTGACAGAAGAATGTCTATTTGTCATTTTCAACTTGCCAAGTGTTTTTGTGTGTGTTGTGTTGAGTTTTACCTATATTATTACCTATATTGGTAATTGGATATTGTTAGTTTGTGCATTTTCTAACAATAATATATTGGTTTCTCATTTAAATGTGTTTTATTCTTGTGCACACTGCAGGATGCATTACTGTAATATTACTTGCTAATGAATACACAGGGCGGAGGAATGTATTGTATATGTATTTCTGCCTTACTAAATATTGTCTACACTGAAAAAAACTGTATGTAACGACGGCAAACTATGAGATACCTTTATATCTCATGTATTAAAGGGGTTAATAACTTCATATCCGCTTTAACTCTAATTTACTTGTTCCCACATGTAAACATGTACTTAAAAAGCGTCATAAACCAGTGTGTTTACAAGTAAATAAAAGAATGAACATTATGTGATCTAGGGTTTGAACAGAACAAATGTTCATTCAGGCAAGGTTGCTTGAATCTATCTATTACTATCTAGCTATCTATCTATCTCTCTATTATCTATCTATCTATCTATCTATCTATCTATCGATATATCATCTAGCTATAGAGCTATGGATCGATCTATCGATCGATTATATCGAGCGAGTCTATCGAGCTAGCTATGCTAGTCTAGGATGTCGTGTCTGTATTGGCTGTCTGTCTGTCTGGCTGTCTGTCGTCTGTCTGTCTGTCGTTGTCTGTCGGTATGTCTGTCTGTTGTCGTCTGTCTGTCTGTCTGTATGTCTGTCTGTCTGTCTGTCGTCTGTCTGTCTGTATGTCGTCTTCTTCTGCTGTCTGTCTGATTGTCTCTCATTTACAAGTACAGGTACTTACCACAATTTCCTGCTCTGAGCTTCCGTCACTGATGTATCCATAGTAGTCAAGAATTTTCTCCAGCTCTGTGATATTCCCAACATGACCAATTGATTTTCCAGTGTGACAGGTTTGGCAGAGTGCTGCATTGCCCATAACTCTCCTGCCCTAAGCTATGCGGTTATCAACAGTGTCAGTCATCCACGTGCAATTCAGACAAGCGGGGCTTCTTGCTGTGGTCTACAAGTTCCCCTGTGCAGTCTATCCCCATGCATACTAGAATCACTAGTGGAATTCATCTCCAACAACTGCAGTCATCACACAGTGACCATTTCCAATTCAGGCACGGCCTGTCTATTTTTACACCTACTAGGCCAGTTATGCATGTAAATGAGGGCTAGGAGGGGGCTGCCTTTCATTACACTGCCAGTTTTCTCAGCACATGGAGTAAAAGTCTAGCAGTATGAAATGCCTCAGTCCTGCATGTGAGCCCTATTGAATTACTCAATGTGTGTCATGTTTTTTTTTTTTTAAATAACTGTCCTTCTGCTTATGTAATGAATGTTACTGAAGTATTTCATTTTCTATCACAGTACTGGTGTCTTTATTGGAACGCCAAGTTTTAATTCATCTAATGTATGCAATTATTTTGCAGAATGATAGAGAGTAACAATAACGCTAAAACAATCTACACACAAGCATTACAAAAGCGACTCATGGTTCAGATATTTTATTGGATCCTTCCTGAAGCTCAGGAATTATATGTTATAGGTTTTTCATTAATATTATCCATACTGAAAATGTTTTCACCAGTGAAATTCTGGTCACAAGATCCATGAGAACCTATATAAAAATGTAAGATTAAATAGCTTCATGCTGTTTCCATAATATAGTAAAATGGGAAACAGCAGAAAGTGTGAAATGTGTGTTCTTCAGTCATTCTATCTGTGAACACGGCTCCAAATTAAACAACTAGCAAATCCAGATTAAACAACAACAAATCACCAAAATACAGGGGCATCAATCCTTGTTTAACCAAACATTAATTGGTTGGAGCTGCAGTATACTTCAATCTTTGTAATATTTATATACCTCAGCTGAGATTTTATTTGCTTCCTATTGACCACTAGAGATGATTTCGACGATTTCGAGTTAATTGCAATTGCTGGAGATGTAGAGAAGGGTTGGGGGTATACTCCAAAAAAGAAAGTATGTCTCTAACACAAATAGTTTTTGCACAAAGTCAAGTCAAAATTTCGAAAATCGGAATTTTGACTTTGACTTTGAACTTAATTTATGCAAAAACTACATGTGCTAGAGCAAAGCTTCTTTTTTTAAAATGTTCCCACAACCCTTCTCTACATCCTTAGCAACATTGGTGATGATACCATGTTCAGGGGCTTTGCAATCAGCTCACAAAATTAGCAAGTCGAAAAATTCGACCATCTCTGTTGACCACAGTATACAAAAACACAAAACATACATGTAGTGCTGGGGAACTACAGGTCTCAACAATATCCTCACAACTTAATGGTTAGCTTAATGTTTAAATAGTTAGGCATATTAGGTATATTATATATATATATATATATATATATATATATATATATATATATATATATATATTGTAGGTACATATGTAGGTAGGTACAGGTGATACAAATTTTTTTTTCTTCAGTTTTTTTCACAAAACCTAGGTGGATCGTATGATCCTGTACGTCTTATAGAACTAAAATATGGTATAAGAATATTTAAAGGTATTTATTCAAAGAAACTGTTAACTTATAGTTTGTGTAAAAAACAATCAAATTAGGACATCATTGTGGTTTAAATTTCATGCATATGCATTCCAGAACAGTTTAATGAATTGTAGCAGTGACTGACATGAAAAAGTTACATACACTTTGATTATTTCCCATAAACATTGATATCAGATTATAATAAATAAATATATTTATACCGTGTTTCCTCAATGTTTTTTTGTTTGAAAGGGTTGCAAAAAAGAAAGGCTAGGGCCCCACTATGCACTGGGATCTGCTAATGTCGCTGATCCGCGCAAGCCTCCGTTGTGTACCTGTGGATGCGGATTGCTCTATCAACATCATGAAGTGCTGTGGAGAAAGCCCCATTGCTGTCAATGGGTGGCTTGTGCACTGCGGAAGAATCCCTGCCTTCAACGCAGTGATTTTAGTGCATGTGGAGCCCTAGCCATAGTCACTTGACGATATACAGCTTGTTCAATAAAGAATATTCTACATCCTAGGTGCCCAACCTGCGGCCCTTTGGGTGTTCTTTGGTGGCCCCCCCTCAGTCCTCCACTGGCGACCCACTTGCTTGTACGCAGATTGGCATATATGAAAACAAATCAGCAACCCAGACAGACTTTGGGAAATTCCCTAGTTTCCTCCTCTTCCCACTCTAAGAAAATCCCAAGCTAGGACGCATCAGGCAGACAGGTGAGTGCCTATACTCCATATGCTCCCTATACTCTCACTAACCAACAAACAGGGTATTAATGTATAATATATATTGTGCCACATAACCTTTAAATAGGGGCACATAACCTTTGATGATATATATAGGGCATTTAATATATTATTATGTGTAGCGATCACACTGTGACCTGGCTTGCCTTATCAACTTTGGCGCTTCTAATGACATCAGTAAAATTGTCAATCTTGATCGTGAAAACAAGGTCTACATATGACACCCAGAGGTGGTCCTAGAAGGTTACTGACAATGACAGTCACTACACAGTTTAATCTCGGTTTATTACACTGGGCTGCTTAAAAAAATCACATCCTTGTGTACATAACACAAAATATGCATTACCATACTACAGTTTTCACTAATGCTTGAAGTTTGATGAAGTTTAATTTAAAAATAAATCTTCTAGCTATACCTGCTGTCATATTCATTATAAAATGCTTATACATCTTTTTTCAAAGTTCAAGAAATTCAAAGTTTATATTCAGGGTGACAAGTGTAGGTCTGATATGTTATTCTTTCTTTGCTGACAAGTCGCCACAGATATTTGCTAACACCATCTTTCCAGAATAATTAGCTGATTCAATACACCGTGTTTTCCAACAATGAGTGCACACCGTATCCTAGCAACAACCAATTCCTGCCTTTGCTTCTGAGGCTGTTAGGCAGTCATTACATAACAACAGGTAACCCACACATCTCTCACGACGGTCTGCTTCTTACTTTCAGATGGGCTTCTACCAACATCCAAATTAAAAAGAAACAGCAATAGTTATTATTGTTTTAAAATACTGATTATAAAGTATAAAGATAGCATCTCATCAATAGTACATTTACAATGGTAGAAACATAGTATAGTCTGCACATACAGTGTGGTTGCCTTCATTCCATCTACCAACTACAGAATACAAAGAGAAGAAAAAGTCAATAGGTGTTTTAAATTAGTATTTTTTAAAAACACTTATAAATCATGCATCAGGAAACACTGAAAATGTATCCCAAATAAGATATAATAATTAACCAAATGGGGTCCATGTATAGTCAGGATGGGTTATGTTGACTTCGTATTTCACCTTACAACTGTAATGGAATGCCATTACAAAAATGTGTGTCCCTGGTCCCACTACAAAACACTTTGCTATGTAGCACATACGTTTGTAATAAAACCTTAAATTTTTATTCTATTGCGGTTCTTAACTCACAAAAACATATTTACAATTATTCATATATAATCCATTTGTTTGCTTTGGAATATGACATTATCTTCCCCAGTGGTAATGGCTGCGTCTGCATGGCTTTCACAAACCTAACATAGTGACTGTATATAAAAGTATAGATCTGGCAATCCTATTCTGAACCCTGTCCTCTGTTACTGCCCATACATCTTACCCTATACACCCACCATCACATGCTAGGCTGGACAAGGTGGTGCAAATGCATTCTCCCCCAAAGAAATCTTTCCCAGAAGCAGCAGGGGTTCTTTTTTTCACTGGCACTATGGCTTTAGGCTACTTTTTTTAGGCTGTTTTTGAACATTTTGGAAACAATGGCCCAAAAAAAAAATTATGCCAAAACCGCTGCCAAAATACATAGAAAACATTTTTTTGTGTTATTTAGCTGCACTAGTGGAGCCTCAACCTTACAGTGCAACAAAACACACCCAGTCGAACATGTACCACCCCAGGGTACACATACGAAAACAAGCTTCATGAATATTCACAAGATTTGCAGTAATGCCAGTTATACCAGCAAATGACACTCAGCAAAAGCAAAATTATACCATGTCACTGTGTAAGTGACAATATGATTAGGGGATGGCTGTCAATCACTAACAGCCATCCTAATGGTATCCTTAGAAGTGTTCACCTGAAAACCATGACCCACCACCCAGTTAATGCAATACTTCTAATTTGCTGAAGCAAACAGTCAGTCGAAATGATGTTTTTTCAAACACAGCCTGAATTAACCCCTAATATGCACTACAGAAAATAGTGATGAGGTTATCACGCGCAGTCACTCAGCCAAAATATTGGTCACAATTGGCCCAGGCACCCTTTGAGTGCCAGCATTTTCCGGCAGGTCAGACAGCTTCTAGAGAAGCACCCCCCCCCCCCTTCACTCCTCACAGGGAGAGAAGCAGGAGGCTGATTCCTCAGCCCCAATGGACCTGATATCCCTCGGAGCTGAGAAGACATATACTCATACTTTAACACACTCATACTTTAACACAGTGTCCCCGTCTAAAGTATCAGACCGATCTTAGAATTATGGACATGTCCGTAATGGCTTAGATCGATTTGGCTGCCGATTTAAGCTCTTTAAGCTTAAGATCGGCACCCAATTTTTCAGCCGAGAGAGTGCAGAGAATGTAAAAAATTTTAGGTGGTCATCCAGGTAAATTACTGATAGGGATATGGATACTTTACCTTAAATTATACTAAGCCATCTGATTGGCTGGTGATTGCCATCATATTCTTTAGAGATGTATTAAGTTTAAAAAAAGCTGTGAATAGATGGTAAACGAGTACCGTCTATTTCGGCAAAATCCTAATTCTCTGCATAGGAGCGGGTCGTGATGGATGTCATCACGCCTCTGCCCGCGAGGCGGAGAATCCGGATGGCACTCTTTATGTGCCCCATTGCTTCCATCCCCATCCGAACTAATGGGATCGGGTTAAAATTTACCGCTTACTGTTTTGAATCCGACGACATCTGATTTAAAGCCCACAATCTTCGTTGGTTGCTGGCATATCCCAATGCCGGCTGACCCATCCTTAAGGGATGCAGAGCGACACTGTCATCGTATCGGGAGCGGATCGTGCTAAATTGGACCGTCTATGCTTAAATGGAGAACACAGTTAGGCAGGGTACACACATGTACAGCTGGCCCCTATCATATGCGGCCATCCCAGTGTTCGAATGGGACCAATAAATCCCGCTTGAAAACAGGGATATCGGACATACCGCGAGTCTCAATGCAAAGCATCAGCTGAGGTGGTAGAGACAGCAGAGCTGTTTCTCCAGCTCCTCCGGTATCTGACAGCAGCGTGATGACGTAATCACGCTGCTGCAGGGAACATTGGACAGCTCCAATAGCGAGTGCTGTGTTCCCTGCTTAACTGAACAGTCTGCACCCAAGCTATAGTAAGATCAGTTTTACAAGTTGACAAATCTGTACAAATACGGCGCAGGATGGGACTTTTGTCCAGCAATTTAAAAAAAACAAGGTACGGTGACAAAGCAGAGAATGTAACCGAGTTCCAGGTCAGTTGGTGCATGAAAACCAAATGAATACAGATTACAGTAAAGGTTTCATGGCTTTAATATACCAATATTATATTTATATAGTTTGATTATACCTAATATTGTATCCTACATGAAGAACATTAGACAAATAGTGCTTATGACCTGTTGTCAGCAGACCTATACTCTAAAATAATTATGCCATATTCTTGCTTTGAGTTACAAAGTAACAAAAATGAGAAAAGGGATTATGTAGAAGATATATAGTATGTTCAGAATTCCAGTCTAATTCTGGCATGTTCTGAGCAAGAAGCT
The DNA here is from genome assembly GCA_036250615.1 of Ptychadena robeensis. Taxonomy (NCBI): domain Eukaryota; kingdom Metazoa; phylum Chordata; class Amphibia; order Anura; family Ptychadenidae; genus Ptychadena; species Ptychadena robeensis. Next base: position 163,819,249 of record CM070032.1, read on the forward strand.
AGGAAAAACAGACAGCAAAATGCAGTTCCATCTGGTCAAAGAGATTAAAGCGTCCTGTGTTGTCCACTAATCCAGAAGGAATAGCACAGAAAAATAAAGGGTAGGAGAGCAAGTGTCACCATACACAAGGGAGCCTCCTTCAGCTGTGCCATTCAGATTATGTCACTTCAAGTCTTCTGTTCTCATAACCAATAAAAAGAAAGAAAAAACAACGAAATCTAACAAATACTGTTTATCTTTTCTATATATGTTAGCCTATGTGGCTTTAATAATACAGAATCTCACAAAAGGGATTTCACCCCTCACATTTCGGTAAATAGCATAATACCTTTTCATGGGACAACACTGAAGATATAACACTTTGATACAATGTAAAGTAGTCAATGTACAGCTTGGACAACTGTGTAAATTTACTTACCCTTCATAACTCAACACAAAGCCATTCATGTCTAAAGTGACGGAAACAAAAGTGAGTACACCCCTACGTAAAAAATGCCAAATTCTGCCCAAAGTGTCAATAATTTGTGTGGTGGCACCGAAAACAGTGGTGGGCGCATATTATATGGGCCAGATAGATGGCCGTGAGCGCGCACGGCGCTCGAATCGGCCATCGATTTGGCCCATATCTTAGCGTCTGTACCCTGCTTTGCGGTCGATTTCCCAATAAATCAGATCAATCGCCGTGAGCACACACGGTGGTCATTCTGTGGCGAAATCAGAGGCAAATCTAACTGTCTATGGCCACCTTGCATGTTCTTAAATTCTTTTGCAATAGACAGCCACAGTTAACTACAACACAGGTAGCGTAACAAGTGATAAATAAAGGAGAGAGGGAGAATAAGTGTGTGTATAGGACTCTCTTATTACATGCCTGGTATCTTGCAGGATTGTCTTCATCGCTCTTCTATGAGGTAATGGTATGGGCTTTGCAAGATGTCATATGGGTCACATGAAATATGTTTAACTGGAAATGTAACTTTGTATTAAAATAAGGTGCTTTAGTATTACTGAAAGAGTGAGCTGTCATTTAACATATGGCATTCATTCAAGAGGGGGGATGTTTGGTGCCTATCCGGCTTAGATTGACACACAGATATAAAAAACTAGGCAATCAATCTTCACCCATGAGACTTGATGTCCATCACAATTTTTAATAATATTTAATTAAATTAGCAATATATATATATATATACATATATATATATATATATATATATCAGTGTCATGAACTTTTAATGAACAGTCATGAACTGTTAAATGTTAAATTGACACTCGGATTGTATTTTATCAGCTAATTTTCAGATTTCATTTTACTATAATTCAGAATTGTATTATTACAATTTTCAGACAACTCTCTCATATAGAATGATGGTCATTGAGTTAACCAACTTAGTAGTGGCATGCATGTGCAAATCTGCTGTATAAGATTGAAAAACCACTATGAATTCACAATAAGGTAGTCTTAAAGAGGACCTACCACCATGTGATGACCACAAGTCATCATTACATTTATGGCACTAGAAGTGCCGATAATAGGGAGGAACGCATAACCCCCCCCCCCCCCCCCAAACGTACTTGTAAGGAGTACATTAACAAGATCCCTCGCAGAACCTTCTCTCTCCCTAAGAGAAATTCTCCAATAGAAAACCATTATAAACACCCCCAGTGGCCACTCACGATATTGCATGTTGAGTTTACTCCCACGAGCCAGGAAAATAAAGATAAAATCTCTCCTACGATTCCAGGGAACAGCAGCAGGATAGCAGGATGCCCCCATCATACCAGCTCAGGGGTAAGTCAAACTTTAATTTTAAATATATATTATTTTAGATTTTGAGTATACATTCACTCTAAGGTAAACACTTGAGATGCAATTTCCTGATCTGGATCTTCCTAGCCTGAGATCTCAAATGCCCTTTTTTGTGATAGTTTTCAGCATAAAAGGTAACAGAGCATGTTCTGTTCTATGGAAAATGGAGGGGGGGGGGGTGCTAGCATCAGCACCCTGATGTAACTGCGGAGGTCAATTGATACAGAAACACATAAACAGATAGGCCAGCATTCTAGTGTGTGACTTTACCCTCAGAAAGTCCAACATTTCCCCTACACAGACCAAAGGATGGACAAACTTTCCCTGTCAGTTGACTGACCTCTGAGGTCTATGGTAGGCTTTACACCAAAACATTTCTTACTTTGTGAAAGGTGCAAACACAAACTCTGTATCTGACATTTGCACAGGATAAGAGGAAGCACTACATGCTGTTACATGAACAGAAAGCTTAATGATTCCTTGGTCTATGACGGGTGGAGAGATTACTAAATAAATGTCAGTTGTGTATTGTGTATAAGGAACAAAGAAAGTACCTCAGCTGTGGAGACATAATCACAGAATAAGCTCCAGGGGCCTGTGATAAATGCTGGAGCAGCAAAACCCTTATGACTCAGATCATCAGTTGTCTCTACAGAACAGAAATTACAGCATCCACACATTCAAATTTTTTTACTCTCATACAGTGTATGTTGGTCTTTTCAGATCACAACACATTTAAAGTTTTGACACACATCTAGTATTTTTGCTGATTTCTGAAATAATTATTATTAGCTTTTTCATCACTATGAGAAATTGTGGTCTGGGTACGAATAGTGATAAGTGTTAAAGTTTGGTGGCAAGGAATGCCTTATAAATGTTTAATTTAAAAGCTATATTAACATGACATGTAATGTAAAAGGGAAGAAGCAGACCTCAGACATTCCATGAAGGGGTCTCGCTATGCTTTTACACAGACATGTACACTAATATAATCGCAGTGCATGTGTGTTGCTGCTGAACAACTGACATCTTCGTGCAGTCAGACTTTACCGTATAACTAGCTACCCCATCAGGTACAAAGCTGTACAAAACCATAAACTTTTGTTCTACCAAAACCATGTAATATGAGGACATTTCTAAACCTTCCAATCGCTATGTATTCTATCAGGGAGGACCCGGCACTACATAGTTGTTGGTAGATCTAAAGGAAATTGTATGGAGTGATCTTAAGGTGTACGGGGCTTCACGATAGGAACCTTTAGCAATTTTCATCTCCTCAACCCCTCAAGTCTTCTGGAAAGCTGAATTATTCATTCACATCAACTTGTGGATCCATATGTTTGATCTAAGTACATAAATCTAAAATAATGACGAATACATATACTAAACTAGTTACATCTGTACTAATTCATTTATTTTATCAAGAGAAACAAACATTCTTTTGATTTAACATATACCAAATGAGTATACTGTTGCCATATTATACAATATTACAATTGAGTATTTACAGTAGAGACGATCAATAAGATGCAAAATACAAATCATTACTACCGAACAAATTGCAAGCAGACTGCAAATGACCCAATTAAACTCTGAAGTCATGCTTATATCAAACACGGCTTATTGTCTCACTATATGGCAGTCACATATGGGCCAAATAGAAGTTGATATGTTTTGGTTTCAAACAGCTAAATAAAGTTCTCACAAACATGGAACCATCTATAACAGTGGTTCTAAACCGGTCGGTCAGGGCCCCTTTGGGGGTCGAATGATCCTTTCACAGAGGTCGTCACATTCACTGAAAGCATCAGAGCTACTGCTAACGCTGATGCCCACAAGCGTGGTGTGAAGTTAGGAGGGAGAGTAATGCCTCCTCGTTCCTAACTTAGGAGGGATGGGGCTTTACTCTCCCTCCTAATGTCTCACTCCACACATCATTTGCACAAGTGGGGTGGGAATATAGGGAGGGGACATTACTCTGACAATTACCTGATTGTGCCAGAAGTGACGCTGCAGAGTTTCACTTCCAGTAATTGGAACACAGAAGTGACATTTCACACTGGCACAGTTTGTGACATCACTTCCGGGGTCACAGATCTAAAAAGGTTCAGAACCGCTGATTTATGATAATATAAATGAAGCGGGGAGAAAAATAGAATGGCTGTACAATGTTAACCATTAAGGTACTATACTGTCAACAGCCAATAAAAGAATGGGATCACATTTATAAGGTGTGTTATGTTATCATAGCAAATACAATCTGTGATGGTCTTTTTATTGCTAAATTTCCTTTTATTTACACCTATTCATCTCTTACTAGCTGTGTTATCTTCATTCAACCAATGACCTTATTATTTTACAACATTTATCAAAGCAAGAAGAACTGCTTCTTTAATCTATAGAGGTCATTCATGTGTCTTTGTTTGTTGCAGGGCAGGTTAGACATAGGAAAAGTTTACTGTAGTAATAAATAACAACCAATCAAACCTTAGCCTTCCAAAACTGAATGTTGTACAAAAGTTCGGACTAGCTGCATTGAGAGACCACAAGGCATATAGTGATTGGATCCCTTTCGGTCTACACTGTATTTTCAATGAATTTATAGGGGTGTTGGCACAGAAAAATACCTATATGCAATACCGTAGGGAGTCACAGTTTTCTGTTGTGTATATAGTGATTGGATGACCAGAAATATGAGTGGTAGAGATAACAAACACTAAGCATTGTCTGTTGGAGTGTAATCAGTGTTAAGGAAAGCTGAACAGATTACATTTTGTAATTAAAATGTGTGCTGGCTTACGACCAAACGTCAGGCAATGACCCATAAAATCAGACAAGGCAACATGCAAGAAATAAAAGACGGAACATTTCATAAACTGGCTTCTCACTTCAATATATTAGCCAGACTATTGTCTCTTCAATCAAATGGTACTAAAATCTACAATATTGTATCATTTGTAAGAAAACACATTTTTACCTTTCAAATCAAATGATGCCTTGGTATGGAATTGTGACGGATATTTCAAAGACATAACGGTTAAACAAGTTTTCCTGAAAACATACAGCTCAAATGACAAAAGGGATAAAAAAATATTTTCTTTCCAGGACCTTCTAGTCTTTTAATCTTTGCTACTCGATGACATTGTTTCAAAAAATACAGATACAGAAAATATACAGATGGCCATTTTCCCTCTCCATGATACCATATATATTTCTAGCATAACGCCTGAAATAAAATGGCTATATGGATCACACTATAAACTTTTCTTCCCCCAGTGCTTGTTCTGCAGTTCCATGGAAACCAGTAGGGTAATTTGCATATGTGTCATTTTTAACCTTTCTGTTTGAAATTATTCTTAGAATATGAGAATCACAGTGACATAACAAAATGTACTGCTTCAAAGAAAAGACAGTAACAGTAAGAAGGTACAAATAAAGTCTGCTTTTAACAGCGGGATTTGATGGGAATCCAACACCCCAATGCCAGACTATAGCAAGAATCAGGAAATGTACAGGTATAGCTAGGAGATGACAGTTCATAAAGATACTCTCAGCTCAAGTTGTGTGCTAAAAAAAAGGTAATTAATACAACTGTCTACTTCCCAAATTATGGCTAAACATTTTCTTTTAATGAATTAAATACCTGAGCTCTGCTAGATGAGCGTGGTTTTACTAGAATGATGATCACCAGGTGACAAGGAATGCAGGTTCTGTCGATTGGTAAGCATTATTTTTACCAATAGAATTAAACCTTCAGTTCTACTTCTACTTTGGGGGAGCTGATGAAATTAGTAAATCACGAGTCTACATGCTTTAGCAGACGTATTGCCTATTAACCTCCCTTGCGCACTGCTGAGGTCCAGATTTCTGTACCAAAAGTGCACCATGGACTTCAATGGTACATTTTTCTTTATGTTGTAGGCTTGTAACTTCCCAAAATATGTACAAAAATATGTACATGTACAAGGGTCTAATAGACATCCTGAATATAATAATGTTTGAAACAAACAATTATGGAAA
>CM070032.1:163825296-163844746 GCA_036250615.1 Ptychadena robeensis
TTTTATGTAAATCTATGACATAATTAGAAATAGCAAGCTCTCCTTGGCTCCTTGGTAAAGTTTTCTTGCAAGAGAACTACATACAATACTTTTCTCTCCATAAGATGCACTTTGTAAAAGTTGGGGGCAAATTTCCATGCATGTTACGGACTGCGCTGCTGACACACACAGCAGAGACAAACCCTCTGCTATGTGTGGCTTTGACTAACATCACTTTGGCTTTCACCCTGTAAGCTACTTACTCAGCCTGATTTCTAATATTGCTTAAACTGTGCCTGCCCAGACTTTAGATTGTCCCTGACCACGTCTCCTGCCTTAGCTATCGATACCACACTTTCTCAGACTGATCTTTGTGTATAATCCTTGGCTTGTTTTCTGTATTACCCAATAAATCCTGTTACCTGGATATCTGATGAAGATAGTGATTGTGTGCCCAGGCACGTTACAACCCTGCTTCACTTCTTAATCACTTCCTCCTCTCTGCCCAGTGGGGTAAGCAAAAATATCGGTAGTTAAAGCTTGCACCCATAGCAGAGGGTTTGTCTCCACTGTGTGGTCAGCAGCGAGTGGCAGGAAAAGCACACACCTCTGTATACACATGTATATAGGGGTGCATCTTATCATGAGGTGTGTCTTATCAATTGGAATACAGTAATACAATTGATCAGCTGTTCAGGTTGATTTCCTAGTCAGGATTATAAGATCATGTCTCTAAAGCAGGGTACAAACCTGCAGATATGGGCCAAATCAATGGCCATCTATCTGGCCCATATAATATGCGCCCATCGCTGTTTTCGAGTGGGACAAATCAATCCCGCTCGAAAAAAGCAATATCGGACATGACCGTAAATACAGCAGATGCTTTGCCTAGAGACCGCGGGTCTCCAGGCAAAGGTTCGACTGATGATGTCATCATGCTGCTGCAGGGTACATCTGACGGCTTGAATATGTACCCTGCTTTACTGTATAGGCTAAACCAGGATTACCCAATAAAAGCAGTACACGAAAGCAGGGTACAGACATGGAGATATGGGTCAAATCGATGGCCGTGGGTCTCCAGGCAAAGCTCGGGTGAGCCGGGGAGAGCAAAACGGTCTCTCCCCTGCTCCTCCGATATCTGAAAACAGACATCATCACGCTGCTGCAGGGTACATTGGACGGCTCGAATATCGAGCCGTCTGTACCCTGCTTAACAATCCTGACCAATCAAATTGATCATGTTCTTTTTAATGCGATATGTTGCAGAACATTTCTTAAGAGAACTTACCACTAGTCATAACTGGCAACCTACAGCTTATCTTTTTACATGTTTTGTTAAAGTAAAATAAATGTATCATGCCAGCCCTAGTCAAGTCATAAATAGGTAATGGCAGAAAACAATGACCGTACAGAGTAAAACATGATTACATTACTGTTTAAATGGCTTTTATTTTAGAGTAATCTATATCTATGAATTACATAAATATCCAACATTTTTTCTACTAACCCTGCATATAAGAGAGATGGCAAAAATCAATGTTGCTATGAATATGTGATACAAAGAAAATGACATACTAATTTCAGCTAGGACTGCACAGTGGGAAACAATAAACCATCCATCAAACCCCACCCTTCATCTCCAGAAACCAGGTCACATGGTGACAGGCTTTATAGATGTACACCAGGGACTGGCTGTGTACTGAAGCTATAATTACAGGAACGCTGGACATTTATTTATAACACCTTCTCTACAGAAATATGCCACTGCACTAAGAGCTGATAACATAGTATTCATCTTTTCTGTCTTACAATGGTACTGCTAGCTACAGTAGTCCAATGTTGTATGTATATATTTTTCCAGGGTTCTCAATTTCCCCTTTAAATTACTAGGGGAGACAAGACCTAGCGTGCATTAAATTATAAAACAGAATTAGTGAATGAATGTAAAGTATAAAAAAGAGCCATAATAATTGTTTGTTAATATCCTAAAAGCAATCATTACCAACTCAAAATAAACAAAAATGTAATTAATTGTTATTAAGACAATCAACCATCCAGCTCAGTCTAAGTTCCTACAGTTGTTCAGGAGCAAAACTGCAACTCATCATGTCCAGCCTGACCTGTGGTTGTCCGTTAAGATAGAATGGGGGTGGTTGAATGAGTTCCTTAAATATGGTATCACAATTTCTTTCTTAAGGTAACATAGACATGAATGGTATGTGGACTAATAGATTTAGATAGGCTTTGTATACATGAGTTTAAAGCCTACATTTTACAAACCATACGATAATGATGATAATAAATATGATTACTTTCACCTTCTCTTTGCTCATTTCTTTGTCATATGCCCACACATACTGTACATAAGAAGCACAACACAAAATGGAAAATGCATTTGTCAATACTGGTTCCATATCCGCCACTGCCTTATGGCAAAAGAAAGGACTATTAATGGACAAGGGCATGAACAACTTTAGATTTGATGCTCACAGACACAGTTAAGGAACACAAGTGTCCATCAACAAACAATGTTTATTAAAGTTCTGTGCAACATTAACGGTCAGCATGACAATAAAACAAGAACCTCGAATTTCCTGGTACATGTAAGTGCAAAGGAGAAAATAGGTACAGCTTAAACTGCGGCACCCAAGGCAGACATTATGAGCCAACTATGGTTCATAAAAGAGCACATTGTCATTATAAAATAATTCCTAACATTAACCCCCCCTGACGGTCCAAATCAGTCCGGTTTTCTGTGCCAAAAGTGGTACGAAAAATATAACAATCCTGGAGGTCCACTGAGATCCAGATTTCTGTACCAGAAGAGGTACATAGGTTAATTAACTCGCAAAGTCAGGTAGTGGAACATTCAAAAAGAAATTTTACCATTTGTATGAATAATTAGCAGAATATTCACGAGATATCGCTGCCACCTGTTTTACCAGCTGAGTCCTTCTTGGGAATACCATGTCACCCGAGCTGAAAAAATCATCCCACCAATCAAAGGTAGAGACTGCAGACACTCTGATACACAGTTTCTGACTGCACAGGGGATTATGCCGGTCACCACTCCACACACCACAGGTTGGCACTTCTCTCTCTCTGTGTGCGTACCAACTGTTGCGAACACAGAGAGATGACCAGTGGACTCCTCTCAGGAGCAGTCTACTGACCCAGTGAGGTTGACGAGTCAATAAGTGGACAAGTTTGAAAATACTCTATAGCTGAAAAATCAAACCAAAACGAAGTACTGACTTCTGTTTCATGGAATTTAAAATGGAAAATTCTTATCATGCTTACCATAATTTTCCTTTCCCGGCGAGCTCCATGTCAGCATATTTATTGTGTATGCTGACATGGAGCTGTCAGGAAAACACAAAATTCTTATCATGCTTACCGTAATTTTCCTTTCCCGACGTGCTCCATGTCAGCATATTCATTGTGTATGCTGACATGGAGCCGTCAGGAAAATGGAAAATTCTTATCAATTATCACCGTAATTTTCCATTCCCGACGCGCTCCATGTCAGCATATTCATTGTGTATGCTGACATGGAGCCGTCAGGAAAACTGAGAATTCTTATCATGCTTACCGTAATTTTCCTTTCCCAACATGCTCCATGTCAGCATATCCATTGTGTATGCTGACATGAAGCCATCAGGAAAACAGAAAATTCTTATCATACTTACCGTAATTTTCCTTTCCTGACGCACTCCATGTCAGCATACACAATGAATATGCTGACATAGAGCTGTCAGGAAAACAATGTTCACTCAAAAAATGCATGCAACTTTTTATAGACTAATGGAGATTTTAGATTAAAAGATCATTTAAAAAGTTTTTTTCTCAAGTTAACTATAATACTGCAATATTTAAATGAACCATTTCATATAGTAACCATCTTTATGATGCCAGTAAAATGTAAACTTTTTGGTGCAGCTATTGAAAATAGTTATTTGTGTAATACCTTATCTGTTATTTTGAAACTATCAGGCAATTCATTGAATCGTAATGATCAAGGACAACTGCATTCTATCAGAAAAAAAGGCATAAAATGTTCATAAAACAATTGGTTTGTTTAGTCACCTTCCTTACAATACCATTGTTTATTTGTACATTTATACCCAAGGCTAAAGCTCTGTAATTCACATTGAATTAACATCCATAAAAAGATGTCCTTGCATTCTAAGAATTAGGACACAGAGCTTTGTAGATAAAATGACAAATCCAGGACACTGATTTAAAGAAATATACTTAAAGTGCATTTGGGGACAAACAACAAATGCCAGGCCTGTAGTTAAAACTGTAAATACTGCAAATGCTGAAAATATGAATATAATTGTCATTATGTCATTATATTAATGGCATTTTTTAATGGACAGAATTAGCAAGGAATCAGGTATAGATGATGGACTATGTATTTAGAAAGCCCTTTATATATTGAGCATGACAACGAACAGATACGAACACAAATGTCCTAAACTGAGAGGGTACATTCAACACACATTTGGCCAGGAACAATTAATACACAGTGGGCTTGTTACCATACACTTGTAGATACCTAAGTAGTTAGCAAATAAAATGTCACAGCAAATGTAAACTGTTCTATATAGTTCTATTAAGTATACAGCAAATACAACTCTTCCTTCAACAAAACACACAAAAAAAGATTTATTATTTACCTTACTGGAGAATTGTTTATATATGTATAGTTCATAAAGATCTTTCCCCTGGAATTCAACAGTTGTGGGTTAGTTGGCTAGCATGTTCCCATCTCACCAATGGTGTACCTGCCTTACTACTGAGTTCTTTAGTCATGTTCAGGAGGTACCACAAAGAAGCACCCACTACCAAAGACACCTGGATAGCACCCTCAGCTACCAACTAAAGCTGCTACAGACATTGCAGCATTTACAATCCTCTGAAATTCTTTATGACATTGTATAGGCTATGATGAAAATACAGTTAATACAGGTTCAGTTTTATCTATTATGGATATAGGAATGGACTGGGTTCTCAATTATTTATTACATTTACCCCATAAAATAGTTTAATCTCCCTATTGGTTTGATTTGATTTGATTACAAAACCAATTCTGACCTAGCTGGAATCAGGCATATTTTCCTATCCTCTGTGTGACAGTTCTGAGTCAGGGCAGACCCACCAATTGGTTCTGGCACTGCGAGGCGGCGCCGGTTTTTCCATGCCCACATCGCCGGCATAATTGATAATGTGTAGAAGGAAGAAGGGAGGGCGGGGATAAACAGCAGTGCACCACACTATTGAAAACAGCATTTAAAGAATAGAAAGACCCTGAAGATATTATCTATATATAGGGAAGCCATGTATACAACAGCACTATAGCTATCACAAATATGAATAAAGCAGCAGGGACACATGCGGCTACACGTTTGTTCTAAACTTAATGCAATAAGGAGGTGAAAAAAAATCATCAAAGATGTTCTTCCCCACACATAGTCAACATGATGGAAATTGTCATACTTTCAAACAAAAAGTAGGAAAAAATAACTTTTTTGTTTTTTGTTCAAAATAATCTTAAAAATATGACCGATCTTTCTGGGTCTATATTTTCACCAAGACAAGAACAATAGGCCTCAAAAGTTATTGGTTGTTAAAAAATATAGTGTCATATGCAACATTTTAAATATTAAAGATCTAAGCCAGAGATTTATGTTTAATATTCCACTAAAGAAACAGGACAATGATATCAGATCTCAATGCTACTATTATCAGAAAAGTAACTGATTTCTAGAGGAAGCTTTCCACTCTTTTGGAGGCACTTGATTTGGAACACTGTGTTACTTTCTGTGTATTTAAAATAATCCTGCTAAACATCTATGAAATTCAACCAAAGAAAGAGAAATGTGTTCTAAGCTAATTGGAAGTGAATGTAGTATAACCTTCAGCGCCTGGAAAGGACAACCCATTAAAATTCCCAACAGTTGCAAAACTGAAGTGAGAAGAATTCCCATCCAGGGCAAAACATCTGTCCCCACACCTTGTTGTCATGAAAGTGTTTAAATGTCCAACGTCCTTTTGATTTCTATCTCATGGACAAAGGTCATCAGTATAAATGCAGATGGTAAGGTCTGACCCTTCATCACAAAATGCAACACAACCATAACATTTCCCTTACATACAAGCATTGGAATAACATTTTACCAATGCTATTCATTTAGTGAGAATAATGATGCTAATCCTCAAATTCTTTTATCCTAGCCTATGTAACCTGTTATTTCAGTGGACTGTCTCCCCAAAAGGTCCTCCTGCCATCCAACACAACTGGCTTTCATCTGACACTATGGTATTTCTCGGGGTGGGGGGGGGGGTGGATGTCTTTGTATGAATGTTATAAAGGCGACATACAGTCATATATGTCAGAAAGACAGGGGAACTGCCAGAGCATGGAGATTTCAGAATGCACTTGGATACTACATCTCTAGGTTGGGCAGCTCCACCTCGTATACTGAACCACAACAGCAATCACAGAATATATGACAATGATACCCTTTAACATAGCAATACCTTTCTCAAATGTAATTAAGTGGGTTACATAACTGACCTAATGGCTGAAGACCAAATGCTCAATAAATCTTCTATACATTTCCCAAACTCTGTATTTGTGTAGCCTGCTAAGATCACCACTACCTAACTAGTGTACTAATACTGCAATGCATAACATGGTATATTACCCTGCAATGCTTTGCAGCTTCCACAGATTTCAGAAAATCTAAAGCCTGATGATGGAGATGTAAAAACATAATAAAGAGGTAATTATAATAATCACACATACAGTAGATTTGTGCTGCAAAAAAAAAACAGCATCAATAATTGACTGCAGTAGCATCATTTATTCAGTAACATTCTGTAACAACTGAATATTATGTACAGCTGTCTGATCTTGCAGGAACAGCTTGGTTTTTACCTGTTTGATCATTTGAAATTATACATACAATATATATATATATACACACACACATACACACACACATACATAATAACACCAGATTACAGGACCAGTTTATATGTGTATATGTAGAGAAGGAACATGATTAGATATGGATAAGGAGGACAGGCCACACCTGTATGTACAATGTGGGTATTTGGAATAGCATGGTGCCCAGCTGATATGATCAAACATGAGGAAGGTGGGGTCTGCACACTGGATTCACTGATGCGGGGAAACTCTGCATCTCTGTAACGAAGGAGGATGCCTCCACACATAATTATTGTAGAGTGTCACTACACTGAAATGTTCATTTTTATGACAGCCTGGTTAAATACATGAACAGCAATTATTGCAATTTACATAAAGATTTACGATGCGATGGAAAGCCATACATGAATGAATTGAGCAACAAGACAGATTTAAAACAGGCATGACATCTGAGTGACAAGGAGAATGACAGCAGTACCCCATGATAGCCATATGCATGTCTGTGATGATCATGAGCTGAATGTACGAAGTACAGTCCTCATACCTTACGTTTTCGATCTAGGCGATCCCTAGGGATCTTACGCCTTTTCCTTTCCCTCTCTTTCTCTTTCTCCTCAATGGTGGGTAATTCCAGCTCTCGTACTTTTTTAATAGAAGCAGCAGCATGAGCCATTTTGAGAAGGAATTACCAGCTTCAAGGGCTCCTACCACAGATATAAATAAAAATAAAAAAAATCCAGTTTTGGGTTTTTTTCTATGCTCCCACTATGTCTATGTTTGTCAGCCAGAACTTTCCACTGTAATCCTTCAATCCACAGAAAAAAATTACAGCTTGTGTCCATATGCTGCAGGAGCCATCAGCAGAGAGCGCATTGCACTGCCCACAGAGCACAGGAACACCTATCACACAGCAAGTGTCAGCCAGAAGACAATGACAAGATCACACTGGCACCATCCCAGTAATTCATTGACTGTGGGTAAAGGCAAGCTTCAATCCATCCTTCTACTCCTCACCAAAGCAGAGACCTTAGAGCAGAGCCTACGTCCTCTGACTACAGCCAGGAAGAGGCCACCTCTGTCATGTCAGTAGGGGAGAAGGAGCTCTTTTAAATTCCACAAGCACCTCATCGCAGAGTAGGAATAAGAATGGTGCAGTCTGCCTTAATGACTTGCTGCTGCTGTTGCTGCTGCTGCTGCTAGGACTGCCTCAGATTGAACACATGACTTGCTTCCTTTCCTCTGCCCTTCTACTTCCCATTTAATGACATTATTGCAGCTTGAATGTGAAGCAGGTCTGGCTATGCCTCGTCCACCTGCTTTTCACCAGCACCCTTCACATGCATGAACGAACAAGCAATAACAGCCATCAGAATATTCATATGTTCAGCAAGCGTGAGCCTGCATACAGAGAACAATCACAGTCCAGAGGGATCCAGACCTGCACCTTCAGCTCCTCTGTCATAAACGGATACCGCTACTTATTGTTTATGTTCTACTCTTATGTCATCATTGGGATCTCTTATCGTCATTTCAGTGACAACTATTTGTAAATGGTTATTGTGATGTGTATTGATACATTATTTTTAAACATCTATACATCTATTATTTTGGTCTCTGTGAAATAAAATGACATCACATTTTGAACTGAAATGCAAGGTCCATCTTTTACATAACTGTGGGTGATCCTGGTAAAGAATACACATCCTCAGAAGTCCTTAGAATCCTACTTAACAGACGGTAACAACACCCTCTTAAGAGCAGAAACTACCATATTTTGCAGTCAATAAGATGCACCTCTAATTACAGCTGTATACAGAGGTGCAGCCAACAGTAACTGACCACAGCGGAGACAAACCCTGCTCTGTGTGTGTCGGCTCTGAATTATGGTACCGGTACTTCTGCTTTTCTTGTTGGGCAGAGAGATAGAAGTGATTGCAGAGCAGCCAGCAGGGAAATGCTGGTTGCTCATGATTACTTCTTTCTATGCCCAATAGGTAAAGCAAAGGTACTGGTAGTCAAAGCTGGCACACACAGTGGAGACAAACCATCCCCTGTGTGTGCGAGCTTTGGCTACCAGTACTTTCACTTCACCTGCTGGGCAGAAAGAAGCGAATGCATCTGCAGCAAAGAAATGCTGGCTATTTCGTCTCCTTCATCTATAAACTACTTGAGCCGGAGTCACACCTTAAGGTCCATTTTATCGATTTTAATTTGAGGTTCTCCATACCAAGTGAAAAATGGGATGACATATTCCAGACAACAGGAAACAAATGATAAGATCTTATCCCTTTGGTATGGCACTCCTGAGGTGCTGCACAAGATGAACGCTATCCACTTGCTGGGGGTGTAATGTAGTGGGTTCTCTCATGCATGTCTTTTGGTCATGCCACAATATCACCGCCTTCTGGCGAGCAATCCATAAATGGATGTCGCACATACTGCACAGGGAACTCCCTGCATACTTTCTATTGCATTACTGCTTACATACTTCCCATCAAAAGCCCAAAAACACTGCACTCACTGCCTGAGTCCTTATTCCTAGACAATGGGCTTCATCTGGGGTTCCCACGATCCCAGATTGGCTCAAACTATTGAAATTTGAATATATGAAATGAGAAATTGCTTTACAGTAAGCATGACAGGATGAAACAGTTTATTGCAATCTGGGCCAGGTGGCATCTGCTTACCTCTTAGAGGGTTTTACTGATATTGGTCTATACTTCCTTTGTATTGGTTTCTGGTTTCATATTCTTATGCTTATTATTCATTTTAGAATATGAAGCCCACTCATGATAATTGTTGTAATTGTCTGCATAAAGATTTTCCCTAATTTTTTTTACCCCCTTGTTGCCTCTATTTTGAATCCTTTTCCGTTGATGTAAAAGTTGATTACATTTTATGACATGTCATTGATATATATTTCCATTTCTTTATTTACCTTCCTCTCTATATTTGTACTGTTATAACTGAAAAAGTTTGCTTTCAATAAACTTGATCAAAACAAAAAAAGAAATGCTGGCTGCTCCACGATCACTTCCTTCCCTCTGCCAAAAATACAAAATTGAATATGTCTTACAATGTGGTTAATTTGGCATATGACCTTGCAATAGACAAACTGACCTAAATCCTTGACCTTCTTCTCTCTGTAACAACCCCCCCCCCCCATTTTCCACTAATGGTATGTGAACTCCCCCCCCCTGTTATCCCTACTCCAACACCTTATGAACCAAACATAAATTCCTCCTTCCAGGCCCTCTCAACTTCAGGCTTAGTTGGTGTTCCAGTCAGAATCGTACTTCTCATTAATAAGATTGTCCATACGCCTACCCCTCCATAACCCCAAGATTCCATGGTTATATAGCAAAAATTATTTTGTCTCTCTTTTTATCTATAGATTTTTGAAGCTGCTGATTAGTTTTGTTATAACGCCATACATTTTAATTAGACTGGGCTAATACACTGCAGAGAAACACAATCCAGGCCCAAACCATTAACATACTCCATTACAATACATGGTGTGCACATAGGGTAAACTATAGAGAGGGCCATATTGGCACCTACTGTTTTGAATAGTACTGCATCTGTAAGTGTTTGTAATATTGCGTGTTAGGTTCCAGGTCCCAGCAGCACATACTGATCTTTCCTTAAGTCCTCCACTGCTACATTTAGCCAGTATATGTATGGAAAGAGAAGCAATTTGCAAAGGTACATCTGTACAATGCAAGAATCCATAAAAGCAATATTAATCATTGACTAACAATATATTTTATTAACCTTGAGACATTTAAAGGTCCAGTTACGAATAGGAGTTATGACTACTACTTCATTTATTGCCACCCATGGATGTTGACATGCATACAAGCTCATTGAAGACAGTGTCCTATAACAAGAAATTAACAATCACAAGAACAGAATATTAAATGTATCCTATGAAACATGATGCCAGCACTATGGTGGCACTCAGTGTGACCAGATAACAGTCTAATGACACCATTATTTGTAGAATATGATACAAATATGAAAACCCTCTGAAATACTCGCAGAATACAAGAATATCTAATAAATAGGATGATTACAAATACAGTTACACTACTGAACTCCTATGTGCTAAGCCATGATTACCTCCATAGCCAATAATTGCATGGCAAAGCCTACAAATAAGTAGGGGTTAAAATAAATGTTGTGTTAAATAAAACTGTATAGCTGAAACTGCATAAATGGATAAAAACTGTAGATCAATAAGCATGGATTGTGATTACTTTAAAATAAAATGCAGCAAATTTAGTGATGACAACAGCCAAACAAAAAGAACTGTGCTATGTAATGCTTTTATCTCTATATCAATATTTGAAATTCTGTATAGAGCTGATACTGTAAGTAAGGTCTCAGCTTGACATGCATTTTGCCATTTTTCTCTTGCTGACTGAATTAACATTGATTAGTGCACATTACTAATCCTGTATTGTGAGAAAATTCTGTGTAAAATCAATAGCATGAAATGGTTAAAAGGTCTGCCTGATGTTTGGGGCACTCGTGTGACTATAATTATCAGAGGGGTGTGTTGTGGTTGCCTAAAGTGAATTAAGTTGATAGAATGGCCGGATTTGCCAGCTGGCACTTAGGATTGGATGCCCAATCTTAATAACCTAACAGAACACACTGTGACATGTATGTTCTCCCTCTTTAAATAGAAGTCATTTTCTTTGTAGTAATGATTAATTGCTTTACCAGAAACAACACTTGAGGGCAAATACATTCATTTTGTTTAATGTGTATATATAAAATATATAATATAAAATGTTTGTTTGATACACTAGCAATTCATTACCAAGTTAACACAATATACATCTGATGGTCATATAATGTCTTTGGGAAACTTTATGTAATGTGATGAAGTCTAAATAGTAGTCACCCCATTTCTTCTCAAGTCATGAATTACAGAAGAAGTATTATTTGGTTTTTTTGTGGAGATTAGGTGAGTTTGAGTGGTGTCAGCCATATCATGTTGTCTAAGTCCAAAAAAATGCCCTGCAACATGACAGAGTTAAAACCGATTACAGCAACTGCCTGGAGAACGCGACATGAGGCATTCCCCAGACATCGGTAGTTTGCTCAATTGGGTTAAAATGGCGTTAGGTGTATGTAGAATGTGCAGGATCCCGCCCCCAGGATCGCCCGGTCATATAAATCCAGCCTTAGGCTAGGTTTCCACAATGTTATGAGCTGCGTCGATACCCCCTGCGTTAACCGCATTCCTTGACGGGAATGTCGACATAGCCTATCCATATACATGCCTAGTGCACCGCCTGTTTCCCTAGCTTTCAGCGAGTCTGTTGGTGGGGAGGTTAACATAGTGCACTACGTCAAGCTCCGGCTGGTGGACCAGCCACTTGTTTGTTTGACACTACTAAACAAGGGCCCAGTGGAGACTAGGTCTACTATTGGAAAGATGGAAACCGCACATTAGCAGCAAAGGTGGAAAAAGTGGTCAGTTAAAGGAAAAAATGCTAGTCAGTCAACTTGGCACAGAATACAAAAGAAGCCAACATATACCATGACCTGTATGAAGGAGTAGCTTCTAAAAGAATCTATTCACTGCCTTGTCCTAATATAAATGCTTATTCTAAGCCGTTTTAATGACATTGTTTAGATCAGAGGTTGCCAAACGTTCCTTGTAGGGCCCCCCTTTTCTATTTAGGGACATTATTGAGCCCCCCTCCCCATTCAAACACAGGATAAGAATGAGGGCCAGCGCCTGGAAAACCTTTGTGTCATCCCATGGGGCCGGCCACCCAGTTTGGGAACCACTGGTTTAGATGGAGGTGTGTTTAGAAACAACAGTATTGTTTAGGGAGGATTATATAGACAGACACAGATTATCTTCTATATTTAATGGATTTTATTACCAAACATTATCAATACCAAATCCTGGGTTTAGCACTGTTCATTTCCTCTAATAAAAAGGGTACTTTTCCTTCTAAATTATTAATGTGGATAGCTGTATGGGAATCCTAGACAGACTGGTTAGAAATAAATGGTTGGATGTTGTATAACATTCAGGGATTTCCTTGTGGCTGATAGTTAGCTCCCAGTTTTAGGGCATATTACCTACATTTGTCTTCATAACATCTGTGGCAGTTAAACCAAAATGGGATGTCCTATTGTGGTTGTCTCACCACAGGAGCCCCAAGAGATATGGGGAGGGGGCGGCCTTATTCAACTTACCAGCAATTATGATAGCCTGACTTTTTTTTATCTGTAGGTTGAGCTGGTTGGTGAGACAAAGGGCAGGTCACACCCAATCTACAACAAAGGTCTGAATAGAATAAGTATAATGATCCAGAAATTAACATCATGTAAAACAGCCAAATATAGACTGTACCATATTTCAGAATAATGGCTGAGGTACAAGAGAATATCTCACTCAGA
This sequence comes from Ptychadena robeensis, assembly GCA_036250615.1. Lineage (NCBI taxonomy): Eukaryota > Metazoa > Chordata > Amphibia > Anura > Ptychadenidae > Ptychadena > Ptychadena robeensis. The sequence goes on from CM070032.1 coordinate 163,838,663, forward strand.
ATGACTGTTAATGAGCTACGATGTCTGCACATAAATGACATGAACTTGGAGCACCTATCAGTGATCTATTATGTCTATGCATAGGCAATATGAAAAGGAGATGTTTCTATAGCAACTAGCTTCTTCATCACTGAAGAGGATCGTCCAATGGGATGACAAATCTGTTCTTAGAATTAAATAATGAGACATATCTAGTCACCAAAAACACGTTACAAGTTTTTAAAGCAACACACTTTTCAGTAAGTCAAATTCAATTTCAACATCACACCAACATCAATTCATATAATTTCATAACATTTTAGAGACCCTTTAATCTTTTCACAGATAAATGATTCATTATGAAGAAACAGCAGATGCCGTAGCGGCGATAGAGATATAAAAAAACACTAGTGTACCCGGCTTGCAGGGAATAATATGAACAGAGCGCCACCTCCTGGTAAAGCACAAATGTACATGATTCCAAAATATTATTACAAATGTAGTCAATATGAGAGCGGAGAGAGAGAAATCCAGATGCCACATTTCTAGGGCACTTCCGCAGAACGTTTAGTTACGGTTATGTGCATTCTCTTTTATATTTATAAATATTTACAAGTACTCATTTTTTGGGAAAAATAGAATAAAAGATATTTGTACTTGTTTCCATTATTACTTGCCCAGTATAGTATAGAGTCCTATAGAGTCTTCTATCTATGATCGGCCTTTTCCTTGGAATTATTGATAACAGTGTATTATGTTTATTACCATGACATTTCATTGCTTTTATTACTCTTACTATTAAATACAGTTTAGGGTTTTTTTTGCTCTGAAAAATTTAAAACAATTTATGTTAATCAACCAATTTATCAAACATAAGCTGTTAACTTTCTACCGATTTAGATCCTGTTTCGTTGTCTTCTGTCCAGATTTTTTGCTGGATGCACTATACACCTTACAAAGTACAACACCTTACAAGGATTTATTACCTGTCGGGTCTTTCACTGTAGTAAGTAATGTGAAAAAACGTATGCATATATGCATATATACAAAAACATATGCTTTTTTCACATTACATCTGCGTTTGCGTTTATGAACAAATTAATGAAAAATTCGAAAAATTTAAAATGCATTAAGGGAGATGTCATGCTTTTGGTCTGGTCTGAATACTTTTTTAAAGCCACTTTATATGTGTACAGTTTGCACTAACCCACAGGTGGATTTGATATTTTTTTATATTTTACAGTGAGTCTTATGGTAACAGCACCTAATAAAATCATTAAATTAGTTATTGTCTTGTCCGCATGTATTAAAGAGTTGGACTGTAAAAAGTATGCTTTTCTGATTCTCACAATCATTTAGAACAAACAATTGCCATACAGAAAGCTGATCTCTACAACATTAAAACTGGAACATAAACTAAATATTTTAAAACAAACCAAAGGAGCTCCATGTAAACTATTTATAAAAATATCACATATATGTACTGTACATATAATGTACTGTACCACAGTGATCACCAGTGTTTCTAATAACAATTCTGGATGGCAGGTACATGGGGCCTAGTTTTCTCAGGTACACATAGTGAGATGAAACCATGAATACTTACTACAAGATAGAAATCTCCCTCTGTGCATCATATAGAGCAAATTTGTAAAAAGAATTGTTTACAAGGAAATTGTAGACCATTACCCTGACCTCTCTGGGGCGGTAGGGTACTGACAGGAAAAGGGCTAAGCCATGTTCCAGCAAGTGTTGGATCATATTGTATATTGATAATGACAAGGAGTAGAGCCAATGCCAACCCAGGGACTAACTCATGGAGACACTGTACAATGACAGCTCAATCTGGAACATGTTTTATTCACTCAGGTGTGACAAGTCTCCAGCTGTTACAGCAGGTAATATGTTCCCTGCACTTGCAATTCTTTAATGAGACATTCCACATAGGAATTGCAAGTGCAGGCAATATATTACCTACTGTGCAAAGTGGGTAATGATCTGTAGTCCCTTTGGAGATGGAAAATGCAGCAAATGTTGTTAATTTTCTCCCACAAGCCATGGGTACGTCTTATAGTTTATTGTGCCCAATCATGCATGTAATACGCTAGGTTCCCTCACTGGTTTCTGGTCATTTGTGATCTGGGACTGCTTGTACTGGAAATCTGCAAAAGACCTCAAAATGGGGCGGATTCCCAGTAATCGATGCTGGGTTTCTAAAGGCCCATTTAGAGAGCCTAGTGCTTTTTACATTATTAACATTTTTCTTTGGTCAGATATGTTGCTGCTAATAACATGTGCATGGGAACACTGTTTGCTTACCATTTGACAATAAGGCAAAAGCCTTACAAATGACACTGATGTGTATTGTCACCTAAATGCCAGCCTTCCAGTTGTTGATGAACCCCTACAGCACATATTATAAAAATATCACAATCACACCATATTTAGAAAAAGTTTTTTATCTGTTTTTATTATGTCTGCACAGTTCATACCCTAGAGATTTCTATTGCACCATCTCTAGAGGGGCTTGAATCTTGGAATGGCTTCAAAGAAATCTATAGAGAAATGACTGCACAGATGTGGCAAGTCCATAGAAGACATTGATAGCAGGAGGAAAACATGGTGGCAGACTGTAGGATACAAGTCTACACCTGGGGCAAGGTGGGTTACCTTAGGGTAATGATAGAGAGAAAGGATTTATGTGCCTTTCCTTTAAGGTAAATAAAACCATAATGTAACATTAGACGTCCACTGCTAATCCTAGTTTAATGTCTGTAGCAAATCTTACCATCTCTTTATATACTCTGTACATATTGTAATGTTAATGCTACATGCTACATGTTTGTTGTACATTTTAGGAACATGTAAAAATCTTTTCAATATAAAAAAATTAAACTGTATAGCTAAAGCCCAAGTACACTGTAAGGTAGCCATAGAAAGCTAGGATAGGTATATTTGGCAGGAAAGGCTAAAAGTGATGTTTTTGTATTTTGATGTCTGAAACTTTCAACCAATAGGAAACCATAGCTCTCCAACTGCCTAAGTAACATAAAATACGAAGACAACTTTCACAAGGATGCCACCTAGTGGTATCTATCTGCAACAACAAAACACTTCACCTCTTCTATACAACAAGGTCACAGCAAAACCATGTAAACCTCAGTGCGTCACACCAAATGGGGCACATAGCAAACACTCTAAGGCCTTTCAAGCTAAATATTTAAACTTCTGCTTGAGATCTTTGTCATAGGCTGGATGAAAACCTTTAAAAAATATATTAGGTAATATTTCATAGAAAACTTTAAACTACTGAATTATATTTACAGGATACAGAGGAATAAACCCCCACTGACTGATAATACAATGTAACTTTATATAAATATGTGGATACAATATTATTGTCTAATTTATATATGGAATAAATAGCAATCTACTGAGCTAGAAGCAAGCAGTTATAGTTTATGTTCTGAGAAATTTAACCCAGGTTTTACACCCCATATAAAGTGCTCCTACAGATGAGGCAAAAATTATTAGATCCCCATAAGAAATGAGACTCTTGATTTCTCCATGAAAATGACCATTAACTTCCCTAGCGCACCACCCATATCGTCCTGTTTTTACGGCACGGTACGAGCAATCGTGGCAGTGTACAAAGTACACTGCCTGCCATTTCTTTCATCCCTCTGCCCCTTTCCACACAGCCGGTGTCATTAATGACACCGGCTGTGTGGGCAGGAAAGCCGGCACTCCTCCATTAATATTGAGGGGCAGTGCCAAAACCCCGGAAATGCTGAAGCGATGAAGACAATCGTTGCAGCTTTCCAGGGAGGTATCGGGTGTACCCGAAGCCTGCTTCCCCTGCCGTTGGGGCGACCCTGAACGCCGAACGAACAGGGTTCGTCTCAAACGCCAGGGAGGTTAACAAAACATGTCTGTTATTTAGGAAACAAGTACACTATAAAAACAAGGGCAAAAATGATTAGCCCCCTGACCATTAATAGTCAATAATGTACCTGTTCTGAGCCACAACTGACAACAAATCTCTTAGAGTAGTTCTTTACTAGGTTGGCAGAGGTCTCCTGAGAAATTTTAGCCGATTCTTCCATTGCAAATTGTTCTAGGTGGACATTGAGCACCCACCACAGATTCTCAATAAGATTGAGGTCTTGGCTCTGTGCGGGCCATTCCAGGACCTTCGTTTTGGTATCCTTGAGGAACTGCTGGATTAATTTTAATGTATGATTTGGATCTTGTTAGAGTGACAGCCTAAAGCCCCCCATATACGCTGCGATCCTCCCTTGATTCTTGGGGAAGGATCAGCAGGCACCCCTTGTGTGCCGGGCATTACTTTGGACGGGGATACCGGTCCCCATCCAAAGTATGTGATTGCCCAAAGGAAAAATGGGCATGTCCATTTCCTGGCCGATTAAGATTTTTGCCTACATGGATCAGTCGCTCCATGTGATCCGCGGGTGATTTTGTGGCCGATCCATTGGTGCGAACGCACGACGGATGTTTCAAAAATATCAAACACTTGATAACAACCTCCTGGGTGGTAAGCCTGAGTTAGTTCAGGGAGTTTGTTTACTACTTACTAACAAAACTCACCACGAACAACACTCAAAGTTACCTGCGGTGGTGTTGATGTCCATTTAAAGGAGGACCATTTCCGGTGTCAACGATGATGCCGGTGGTTTGTGATCTATTGGAAATTGTATGGAATGATCTAAAAGTGTATGGGGGGCTTAAGACATGACAACCAGGAAAGCTGGTAAAAGCTGTTAAAGCTGGTCATAATAGATCATGATAGCTTGATAAATGCACGATAAAGAAGAATAAATTAATACAATACACAAAAGGGCTGGTTTACAATGTGCCCTTCAATGCGTGCGATAAAGAAAATGAAATGCAACTGCTGCAAAATATTATTAAGACACCAATAGAATAAAAGCTGGCAGGGAACTCCATCTGTGACACAAGAGGGCAGCAAAGCCTCACACAACAAAAAAGCAGAAGCCATCTCAATAGAGTATGGTCCTTTCTAGATAAACCAAATGTACATGAGCTGCCTTTTCCTATATTGCTTTAGTAAGCTTTAGAAATTACTGTATTATATATTTGATCGGATTCTAAAGAATCGTAAAATGTAGCAGTCAATCTTATTTTGTCCAAGTAAACATGATGTACATTGGTAGTTTCCATTATAATGATAATCAGTTGGCTACATGAACAAACACCATACAACATATTACAAGTATAGTAGTATTATGAAAGGAAACGTCCACACATTGTATACTTGAAAAGTTTGAAATTAATAAATGAATGCAATGTACCATTAAAAAAATACTAACAAATAAAAAATCCAAACATACAATTACAAAACGTAAAACATACATTTCAATACTAAAAAAACAAACAAATCTCCTGAGGTTTGGCAAAGCAGTGTCATTAAGACAGTGTCAGAAGTCCTTATTTTTTTTTTTTTACAGATAAGCACTATTTAAGCACAATAGGTGAATACAGGTCCACTTTAGGGAAAAAGGTAAATGAAATGACTATAGTAATAAATCACAGTTCACACAATGTACCTCATTATGTTTATGTGTATTCCTTTAGGCAGGAGGATTTTCATAGACATTATCACAGGGTCATAGAGGGGTTAATAAAAAACAGCTTTTGTTGCAGATGATACCACAAGGCTCAATCAGCATGAAGTAACATATTCAATAGTTTGGTTGGGCAGTCATTAACCATCCCATAGGTAAAATGAGTAGAGAAAAATTTTCAAAGAATTGGCATCTCTATGATTGTGTGTGAAAGATAGCAAGTAGTGTATACATAGGTTGTGTTGCTTCTCTACAGGACATATGCAGCCTCACCTACATACCGTGTATTTCTCTAATATTTCAAAGAAGTTAAACCAGTGTTGTACATATTATCTCCTATCATTGCTTACATAAGCTTAGTACCCATTTTGAACAATACATAATACAGTGCAAAAAGAAGTTTGTTTAAGGATGTTGCATGATTGAAAAACAGATGAAGAATATATATACGGTATATATATATATATATATATATACCGTATACATATATATATATATA
>CM070032.1:163844756-163858138 GCA_036250615.1 Ptychadena robeensis
CATATATATATATATATACATATATATATAAAATATTTCATATTTATTTTGGTTACAGGAAGCCTGTTAAATCCTCTGGTTGTATCCAGTATGGGATATATGTGTGTCCCAGATACCGGCAGTATGCAGAGTACTTTGCTATCTGACCAGCAGAGGGAGCTGGAATTGCTGGGCCTGGTGCAGGGTAAGACCAGCTGTGTCCTATTACCTCATTAGAGGTGGTTTTGGCTCTATAAAACCCCCTCACCTGTCAGATTGCTCCACCCTGAACCAGTCATGTGTGTGACTAGGGAGCTGTTGTACCTGTGTGGAAAGAACTCTATTTGTTGAGCTACAAAGCCTTTATTCTGTGGACTACTGATTGCTTTGGACTTTGCCTGATGTACATATTGTATATAGGACTTGCACAATAAACCACCCGTGTGTGTTCACCTGAAAATCTTGTTTGCTGTGCCTCCTTCGCCTGCTGGGGACCCATCCAGGGGGTCCCGTACCTTGCCACTCTACAGCTAATCCCTCACAGTATATATATATATATATATATATATATATATATATATACACACACACACACACACATACATACACTCACTGTTTTCTCACACAGACACACATGAAAGATACAGAGATACAGTCCACCCCTCACATTGTGGTAAATTTGGTGTGGTGTCCTTGTTTTTTTGTCAGAGGGTTAGACATGAATAGCTTTGTGTTGAGTTATCATGAGAGGACAGAAGATTAACACTGTTATACAAGCTGTACACTGACTACATTACATTGTATCACAGTGTCATAACTTCAGTGTTGTCCCATAAAAATATATTATAAACTATTTACCACAATGTCAGGGGTGCACTGACTTTTAAGTGATACTGTAGATATATTGAATTCTAAAAAAAATTATTTGCATGTGCTATGTGAAATTATATACGAGCACGGGGAGCCCGGCCCTAACTACTCACCTTATCGATTGTGACCCTATCTGGCTACTCTCTACCTAAAAGAAGTTTACTATACCGATTATTCACACATCGTTACCTCTCCAATATCTTAAGTTATCAGGTCTGCTTTGGCCCTGCCTGCTGCCAGGCCTTGGTTTGGCCTCCCGCTCTTCGCCTATGGCTGCCCCTTGGTAGGAGCATTGGCTGTTGTCTGTCTCGACGCTTGGTCTTTTCGGTGTTTTATTACTATCTGATTTGGATAAAGACACACCCCTTGAGGAAGTTCTTTACGAAACACGCGTTGGGATTAATCCTGTGGATACAGGATCTTTATCCTGACATATTTGATCATTACGATTTCATGTCTGCACTTGTACATCCTTGTGTATCTATACATGTATTTATAACACCTATTGTTCAACTTGGTAACACCGACCAACATTGAAACGTCCTTGGCTTTTAAACCTGTCTGCCATTTTCATTAAATTGTTGTTATTATTTTTTTGAAAACTATTTATAATTGATTCTGACATACACCATTGGCTGTTAAAGTCCTCTTGCCCCTGTGGGTTCCCCAGGGGGAATTAAATTAAATTCTTGCTCCTTTTTCCTCTAATTTGTTTGATAATATGTGAAATTATAATTGTTGTAGATGGTTAATGAGATCTCGTCCCTGTTTTATCCTTTTAGCTCTCACAGTTGTTGTGCTGATTATTTCAGTAACTGCTGCTGGAATTGCAAAAGAATGTCTTAAAAGCAGGCACTTACGTTTAAAATATTTATGAAAGGCTAGGCTGTGCCAGATGACATTATCTGGGTCACTACATACATGTTCACTTGCATTGTTTGAAAAAAGCATTTACTGAAACTGCCTTGACTGGTGTCAATGTCGTTGTAGACAGGTGAATGTTAAGCTGATTTTTTGCAGAGCATAATTCCACTTAATTAACACTTTACATTAAAGTGCATTGTGTTAAGATAGATTGATAACCCTAAGCAGTGCACAATAATACACCTGAGTAAAGTACTTTGGTGTGGTTGGATCCCATTCAAAATTAATTCAACAACAAATACTTCACATATAGAAGAGAAGCCAGTGAATAGTCATCTTTGAGGTTCCATTCCGCTAAAGGTGTTGACTTAACTTTGAACTTCATTTATGCCGTATGTACAAGACACACTCAATACATCAGAGAACCTTATCTGAAAAATACCTGGGAGCATGTCTGCCGTTTGGAGGCCCCAGATCCGATCAGCAGACATGCCCACAGGCAGAGCGGTGGGTTAAAGGAGTCAGAAGAGCTTTTCCTTCTGGCTCTAGTGTGTGAATGTGAAAGTCACTCACATCAGTAGCAGGGGAAGATTGGTGATTATATCACGTTGAGGGGCTTTGCAATTAACTCACAAATCAGCTAGTTGAAATAATGATATCCCGAAACAAAAGCACATTTGCTGTGTGTTTCTGTGCCATGCCTGTCATATCCAACCCTAAGCTTATACTCCAGTCATTCCGTTTTCTGGGTTTTTTTTTTGGTAAAATAAGGTACCTTGGCTTATACTCAAGTCAGCTTATACTTGAGTATATAATGTATGCTTGTTGGGGATAGAACAGAATTGCACATATATTGTTACATTATTCCCCTCACTTTGGGTCCCACCTCTTGCTGCTTGTTCGGGACATAAAAGGAGAGATGCCCAGCAAGATAAACAAAACAAAAACAGAGGTCCAACTATTGTATTGATAAAAATATATGTTATACATAACATATGCATAAGTATCAGATTTAATAATAAAATGGTTACATCAAGCATCATGGCAATGTACGAAAATATACCTAGACACAAGATACAGATAATGCTCTCCTGGAAGTCTATAGAAATTAACAAGAGGTCTGTCTACAAATCTAAATCCTTCTCTTCTCATGTAGCCTCTATGTCTGTCTGGCGTCAATGTGCATATTGTGTATATGCAAATAGGATTATTGCATTTTTCGAGGAAGAATCCTAAGCGGCTTCTGACTTGTTTTCACAGTTGAGTCTGGGATAAATGTGATTAGCTATTTCATTAGGAGAAAGGTCTAATAGAAAGCTGGATTACATAATCAAGCCACATACTGAATAGGTGAGGCTGGAACCAAATCTATGAAACCTAGGTAAATATGTAACATGTGCTCAAAGCATCTTCCTTATTGTTTTAGAAAAGCAGTTTACACGTGTGTTAATGACAGTATGCTATCTATCTGTAAACGGATCCTGAGAGACAACCTGAACTATTGGTTTGCCATTATGTGTACAGATGGTCTCAAAATTTCAACTAGTTAAGAACATCTGACTTACAAACAACCCCATGTTATTTACCACAGCGCCTTGCTACTTTACATGACAGATGTCAGCTTACAGACTGCATACGCTGGCAGAACGGAGGTTGGAGGAGGTTGGCTGTGTAAGGGTCCCCATACACCTTTAGATTTCTCTGTCAGATTTCCTTTAGAACTCTTTGTTTTACCAAAATGTAATATGAGGGATTTTCTAAACACACAAGCCTACCTGTGTTCAATCGCAGAGGACCCTATACTACATAGTTGTTGGTAGATCTAAAGGATATCTGACAGAGAGATCTACAGGTGTATGGCCAGCTTTAGATCTGTGTGCTGTCTACAGATGGAGGCTGGAGGAAGGCTGGGTCAGATCTGAGGCTAAGGGGGGGCTTTGTCAGATCTGTGTCCTGTGACCTAAAGGAGGGGAAGAAGGAGGTTGTGTTAAATGTATGTGCTGTAGGCTGGGAAGGGAGGCAGTGTAAGATCTGTGTGCTGTCTACTAAAGGAGGCTGGAGGGATATTACAGATCTGAGGCTGAAGAAGGGAAAGGAGGGGGTGCTATGTAAGATCTGAGGCTGGTGGAGACAGACTTTACCAGATCTGTGTGCTGTGGGTTGAGGGAGGGAGAGAAGGGGTTTAGTGTTGAATCTGTGTGCTTTAGGCTGGGAAAGGAGGCTGTGCTAGATCCCTGGAGGAAGAGGAGAAGAGGGGCTGTGTCAGATCTGTGTGCTTAAGAGTGGGAAGGGAAGACCTCAAGGTATCTAATAGTGGTAGTTGCGACATTTTAAATAGCGGATTTGAGCATTGCATCACTACCAAAATGGTGCTGTAGGGACAGGTTGTATAAACATTACAAAAAAGTAGAATTAGCAGAAATTAAGTTAAAAGTTATGTTGGAATTTCAAATAGAAATATTTTGACAAGGTGATGATGCTCTGTTTAGGGGGCTTTGTAGTTAAGTCAGCAATTTGGCGACCATGGCTAGTATCCATGTACACAGACAACATCTTTAAATACAATGCAAATCTCAGTTGGAAAAATTATATTTGTCCTTCCTTTTGTTGAATTCCCACCATTTTAAAATAAAAACTTATTTCAGGGTTGTTCTAGTACATTGGAATTGGAGCTTTTGTTGTGTATCCACTGAACAGAAGGCTCACCATCTGACATACTTGTGATCACATTTTTGCTTAGTGAAAACACCTGCTTGCCTCAAAAATATTGAATGCATTCCAGCTGTATATTTCTGCAAGGATTTCCCAGCTCAACACCATTCCAGGCCAAAACAACACTGGCTCAGCTGTAGTACCCAGAGAAAACGTTCTATGCATAACAGGGAATATAAAACTGAACCTAAAATCAGTATGTGCTCAAAGTAGGTTAATTGTGACACCATAGTGGAGATGTTTGGCCATAACGCACAGCATCACTTTTAGCATAACCAAACAGTCAGCACAGTTATGGAGAGGTGATCATTTGCACTCATTTTGTGAAGAGAGCCAGGGCACCAAAATTCCTCCACAATGATGCTTGAGACCCAGAAGAAACTGGCTAGAAAAAACAACATTTCCACTAAAGCAGTACTGCAAGCTACAGAATCATGGCGTGTACTTCCACATGTAACATGGCGAGTTTTCCACATGTAGCTTGCCCAATTTAGCTAAGAATTTTAATGCAAACATAATGACATGGTGGAATTTGCTGTGTGCAGTTTCACACCTAAAGTGAGATTAAAACATTTGCAATGGACCATTATATTTTTGATATAACCATAATAAGACAAAGCCTTACAAAAAAAATGGTGTACTTTCTTTTTTTCTAGGACTATATGGCTGGGACTAGACCTGGGTGGAATGGGAAGGCCCACCCATTCCTTCCCTTCCATTCCAGAGTACAGTCGTGTAACCAATTTAAAAACATTCAGCAACCTGCAAGTGCTGTGCAATATCCCATGCTCTTTCCCATGACACACCTGATGGACCCCTTTCACTGCTGGACATGGTGCATTTACACAGTGACAGATGAGCAGTCATGAGATTATAAGAATCCAAACATTGACAAGTAAAATACAAAGGAGAAAACATAAACATGAACAATGCCACCTAGAGCAAAGGGGGTTAATTTAAAAATCCAAAATGTATATAAAAGACCAGAATGTTTTTTTTAACCTTATTACATTGTTTTTATTACAGTTTCATTCAGAAATAGTAAATGTAAATATCTAATTACATTAAGGGAAAAAACAACTAATCGATTAAACAGTACTATGGTTCACAATATATGTTAAATAATTAAGATAATAGTCTACCAAAATAGGTAAGGACTTAGGTGTAGATACAGCTTATCTATTAAATCTATTAAATTAAAGATACCATCTGATAATATTTGATTAGAATAATTTAACAGTATTCATGTATTTGTAAGTATTTCTATAACAATGTGTCTACTTTGTCATTATCCATGCTAAATAGCTAAATTTCCTTATATGACAAAGAACTGCACAAGAAGCGCTCCTGCAGGCATTAGGGCTTCATATCTGAATTATTAAATGACACTACTGGAATAAAAATGACTTTGCAGACAAAGATCTAACCCCAGATGGCACAAAAGCCTTTTTGAGGCTGTCAAGTGAAATGTGTCAAGTTCACCACGAGTCACGCTAGGCTAGCTCTTCTTAATATTGAATGAGTTGTGTCTGTGTTGTCATCAATTACACATGCGGTCTAGCCTAAAGCTTCAAAAATATGCAAATACATTTCATGGAGCATGGAAGGCAGAATCTGTATGTGCCATTAGAAATGGATGTAATCTTTAGAGATTTGGTAAAATCATGCACCAAAACAAAACCATTGCAGAAAATCTCAGAATATCACTCTCTACAGAAAATGTATTACATTCTGATTAGAATGTAAATGTACACTAGGGGTACTTAACTTAGCAAACTTCCATTAGTTTAATAATTTACTTCTCCCCTAACAACATACTGATGTAGTGTTCACTGCTGCAGATATAAATGAAATTCACGGTATATATTATTCCTGGGGAATGGAACTTCAGCCCACGTACTCTATTAGCCTATGATCACAAAGAAGGCTAAATCCAAACCCTAAAATGTGAAGGCATCCTTTACATTTCTTAAGGTCCCCATACAGATAGGTTTTCCATTCTATTCCAGAATGATAAATCTGCATTCATGTTTGTGGCGATAGTTCAGTATTCGAATGCGTTCCACTTTGTTCAATCATTTCCGCTTAAAGAAAATTTGATCAAACAGGGAACCAACAACTTTGGATGGGGACTAGGGTCCTGATTATTATTTTATTATTTACATAGCACCAACATATTACGCAGCGCTGTACAATAAATTAGAGTTAAGAGACAACAAAAGATAACACATTAATGACTTTAATGACATTGACATTTTATGTCCCCAGTATCTAGCTGTTCCTCCTTTCAAGCAGATGTATTCTAAAATAAAATATCCTATGAAAAGCTATATATATGAACCTTAATGGTTTCATTTGCCAATAGCCTAGATATGAACTAATATATCCATTTTAATATTGACCCTTTAAGGATCCTAAAAAACAGACATGACTTGGAAGTTGGGTATAAATATGTAGATTTCTTTTATCTTCTACATTACTGCTGCTATCTTCTGCAAAAACCTGTTAAAAGTGAAAGCATTAAACTTCGAGCCCATGAAATGTATAACCACCATCACAAAATTCTTGTCTTTTATGTCTATAGTCTGTATCCAGCCCTTCCAGATATTTCCATCAAGACAATCATTAAATTTAAAGTTTTGTGCTTTGCTTTTAAATCACTCCACACCTCCTGTCCCACTTACATCTCCAACCATCTTCTCATTCCTAACATCACTACTATACCAGTCCCACCTACCATACCTATTGTATACTCTGTTCCCCAACCTCTTAGATTATAAGCCGATCGGGCAGGGTCCTCTACTGCTCCTGTGTCATAACCTGTACCTGTGTGTTATCTTGTGTTGTCTAAACTCTAATATTTTATAAAGTGCTGTGTAATATGTTGGCACTATAGAATAAATTATAATAATAAAAGACTGGATGCTATTCTCCAAGTATGTTGCTGTGGTAAGAAAAGAGAAAATCTGAATTAATAAATATGGCAAAATTCTCAAAACCCATGAAGCTGTTTTTGTAAATATTTCCCTTTCTAATATTGTGAAAGCATAGCCCAATGTTTAGTGGAAATGCTGACAGGGTGGCAGGTGCTGCAAGCTCGGCACAGCTGAGTGCTGCAGAAGACATTGGAGCAATTCATTCTTTCTTATCTAGAGGGAATTAAGCTGTTAACTGAGAGCACTGTAAAGGATCAGACATTGATTTTTTTCCTGAGCCAGGGCTCGCGTACATTTTAAAGTTAAGTCAGAAACATTACAAATGTGAAAACCGTTACTGGATCTTGAACACAAAATATTCCACTCAGTAATTTCTGTAACCGTAACTACATCACATTGAAGTTTAAATCCTAAACTAATTTTCCTAAAAATGTCATTTACATAAAAAAAATTATTAATAATGTTCTGCTGACAAAAGTTTTTAAATGCTTAGACAAAACGTGTGACTGCCAAGTCTTTACCCCAAAAGCTTGATTCCAGAAATGAAATAGAAGGTCTGAAGATATGCTGGGGATGTCGTATTTAATACACTGTACATAGTGTGTGAGGGTTGACTGCTGGGGTATGTCATTTTTATGATCTCCCACTGCCAACAATGTTTAAAGCATTTTATTGGGCTATCTTGCTATATAATCTATTATTCTGTTAGAACAAGCATAGTAGTGGAGAAAATATTCCAAACTAAACTGTTCTGGATCAGCAAGCTACATGGCAGCCACCCTTAAACTGAGGCCAGCCGATAGGTGGGTTTTTCAGTCACATACAACAGCCCCATGTTATCCCTATAGAAGTGATTTCTGGTCAGTCTGGAGTATCGAATGGATGGATCCTAACTGACCATTTCAATAAAGCCCCCCATGCACATTTACTCCATACAATGTTCTTTAGAGCTACCAACAACTATGTAGTACCGGGTCCTCCCTGATAGAATACATAGTGATTGGAAGGTTTAGAAAGGTCCTCATATTACATGGTTTTGGTAGAAGAAAAGTTGATTGTACAGAAATTGTATGGCAAGATTGTAAGGTGCATGGGGGGCTTTAGGCAACAAAATCAGAGATGACAACATGAACAAGCAGACTTCAATAATAAACATAAAATGCTTTTAAATAGAGGTGTATTGTTTTCTAATTTCAGTTCGCTAGAAGAGTATAATAGAAGGGGTGTGACCAGATGTTTATACTCAGTGTAACCTTTTTTTTTTTTTTTAACCAAATCTAGCATTTCATTAAACTAAAATCAGTATTTATCTTATTCTACAAGAGCAACTGCCATTTAATGTTTAGGAAAATAGTAAAGGTAAAGGTTTATACTATACACCAATGGTTTTACTGCACAGTTCTGGCACCAATGTTTTATATTGAGAGGCAGATGGGGCAACACTTGTATCACACTTTCACTATTCACTATGAGCTAGCCTGGCACAGACCTGACTTTCTTTCCATCATGCTGCCTGTCTCAGCTCTATATAGAAGATGTAATGCTAGAGTGTTGCCAAGTTGAGGGTCTGCTAGAACACCTTGTAAATGTCTCCACAATTTACAAAGGAATCAGTATTTCATTTTGTGCAAACCTTTCTGAACCATTGAAGAACAAATATGCAAACTGTAGATTTTTAAAACTGTTTTTACATGTATAGAAAATGTGCTTTTGCTGGGATGGACATAGTTTCCTAATTTTAGAGGACTTCAGACCTTAATGGTATCATAGTGTTAATAATATAACACACACAACAAAATTCTGTTCTCAGTTTTTTTGTAACAGAAGGGTCTAGGTGTGGTGACCCTTTAGGAATTCATATATGCGCAGATGGTGTCTCACTAGGAGGTTATCAATCACATGCAGTAGAAGTAATAAGGACTGCTGGTGGTAAATGAGGTGTTCCTTATAACAGGATCAAAGAGTGATTCTGTTAACCCAGAAAATGAACTACTATACAGACAGGATACATAAACAACAGAAAACTGATATTCACTGTAAAAGCTTTCTTTGTTCTGTTAGAAAAGACGTTTTTGCCTAATGTATTGAAGAGTGACAGCTCTATGCAGCTATTTCATGGAAGTACGCTAGTTTTTACATCTCCTGACTGAGATTGTGCAAGTGACAGATACAAGAGTCTGCATTACTGAAGATGAACAGCTAGAGTATAAAACACATACATACATACATTCATACATTTATATATATGCACACAGCTCTGGGAAACTTTAAGGGACCACTGCAATTTATTTTCCATCAGAATATCTATGACAACCATTGCATGCCAGCATTTGTTCATGTTCTACACAAGCACATCTCATTCTGCTTTATAAGGTACTGATTAGGTGATCACCTCAATCAAATCTTATTTAATGAGAAAAGTTATTTAAATAAAATATAAAAAAATGCTGCTGTAATCAGCTCATGGTGTGATTGGTTGGATGGCAGAGCTGCGTCAAAGGAAATTGGGAAATTAAAGGTCACCCTGCCAACAACGGTGTAAAAAATGTTTTGAGTGAGAAAAGGCTTTGTTATTGGCACAAGGATACATTGAGAAGTATGTTGTTTTCTATCCTTAACATTTCAAAAACAGCAATACAACAAAGTCACTGTTGACAAAAAAAGCTACAACATGGCAGATGGTGAAAATGAACCAGCACTATATACCAAATGACCTTCAAACACAATGGCAAACAGAGATTGGGGTGAGATGTATGGCAAGAACAACTGGAAACAGACTCCTACAGGTAGAGCTAAAGCCATGCAATGCCAGAAAGCAACCCTTCATAATTGAGAAGAAAATAAGAGACAGGCTCAGGTTTGATGAGGACCACAGGGATTGACCTGAAAGAAGATTAGAGAAAGGTAATCTCTGTTTAGAGTAAAATTTTTAGCTGTGTCCAGCACCTGGTCATCCTAAGGTGACGGAGACCTGGAGAGGCCTACAACTGGGGGTGCTTCAGCAAGGCTGAAATCAGGTAGATGTGTCTTTGTTAAGTATAGGTATTGGAAGCCAGCCACAAACAAGGCTATCCTAGAAAAAATTTGCCTCCTGTAAAGACAAATTTCACCTTAGAGGATAGTTAGCAGTGTGGATGTTCCATGTCACAGAGCCAGGGGAGTCAAGATCTGGATGGAGAATCACCAAATCAAGACAAGTCTGTCTTGACTAGCCCAATCTTTAGATTTGAACTCTATTACCTCTGAAATTAGGAAGATGGAGGGTTACACATCCTAAAGCAATACTGAACTGTTCTTGCAAAAAGATTGTTATGATATAACAGCAAAAAGTGGAGTGCATCCCAAAAGTCATGTAAGATGTAAATGTAAATCAAAGGTATTCCACCAAATAATGATGTCTGAATGTTCTATAGTAAAGAAATATTATTGCCAATGTCTGTTGTATTGGTGTAATTTCCATTGCTCTCTTAAGGCCCCCACACACGTAGCGAGTGGGGGCCAACAGATAAACAATGAAGTCATCACGCTACACCCCGTCGCTCAGAGTATCGGCAGGCACCCTTTGTGTGCCGGCCGTTAGTTTGAACGGGGATGCCGCACCCACAGGTCGGTCGGCGGAAAAATCGGTCACGGCTTGTTATGTGTATGGAGCCTTCAGTTGAAGTTGAATGTGGACATTCCTGCTAAATATTCCACAGACAACAGTGGAATATAGCAAAGTGGAATCAATTGGGAACAAAAGCAACTCACAAATCACAAAGTAGCAGGCCATGTAAAACCACAGACCAGGGTCAGCACATTTTGAGGTTTACCTTGGGCAGTAGTTGTCTACTTTGTGAATAGGCAAGAGCTTTGTAACTTGTTACTTGAATACTGGTATGATTTCAAATACAGTGCGTAGAGAGCTTTAAGCTAAATTCGTAAGGTCATGTAAGCCACACTGAAACTGCAGTTGTACGTAACATTGCTAATGCAGTCATTACTCTTTTACAAAGACTTTTATCAGTGTCCCAAAAATCTAAAATACAAAACATGGATAAAGGACATGTAGTATCAAACATTGAGACTATAACTTGTCTCAACAATAAGACATTTTGAGAATAATTAGTGCAGTTTCCAGCTACAAACAATCGACTGATAGGGGGAACTGGCCACAGTGCAAAAGATACCAAACCCATAAATAATTAAGTTCTGAAAATGACAAGATAGAAAGACATCATCCACATCGTGGGGAAAAAAAGAAGAGCTGGATCAATTTAGATAGGAAAGGAGAGAGAGGCAAGGAAAAGGACTGAAAGGAGAAAAAAAAGGAAAAGAGGAAACAATGAGGTGCAGGGCAAAATAGAAGGAAGGACTTGGCGACCCTCAAAAACATAGTCCAGGGGAAGGACATTAGACTTCAGGTTATCGATCCGTGGGGGCCAAATCTTTAGGAAGCAATTATGTCAGAAAAAACTAAGGTAAGATGTTAATTGATTAAGATATCCTCTATCCTGCTTCACTTCAGAACAGGACAGGGTTGGTTGCCTCCAGGACCCTGCGATCATGATCCGGTGGCTAGAAACACATATGATGCCAGTTTTGCAGCAGACTGGTACAACTTTGGTACTTTCTGCTATTGAGCAGGGCGTCTAAAGGGCTTTTTGGTAGGGGGGCGTGCACAAGATGGTACATAGCTTATGCACCTTAGACAAGTCCCACCACCCATGAAGAAGGGTCCCAGTAGAGGGGCAACATGCAGGCATTTCTCAACTGCCCCCGTGTGATCCTTATGGGTAACTGCTTGAATTCAGAGGAACTCTTCAGGATACCAAGACATTTTGTAAAAATGCATGTTTGTATTAATTTGTAAATAAAGATATGAACTATCTTGAAATATTATACATTAATGGCATACTCTTGTTTTTGTATGGAGAAGGACTTTTTGAAATGTTTGTTGTTGTTTTTTTGGTTGCTCTTCAAATACTCAGTATGGGCGGTTGCACAAACTGCAGGCACTTCGGCACTTGTCAAATATGACCCATCGGGCATAAAGTGACCGGGCAACGTGATGTGGAGATTCCCGATGCCTGTGGGAATGAGCTTTTTTTTTCTCTTTAAGCCGTATTGGAAATGGCTATAACTAACATAACTTAAACCAACTTAGATTTTTGGGTTTGTTTTAAAAGGAAGTGACAAGTTAGTGAAATGATTACCCAATTTTACACATATAATATGGCAGAGCCCAAACCCATACTTATAACATAAAACATATTCAGAATGAATGATCATCCCCTGCATTAAACTACCCAATGGTAACAAAGTCAATTAAATAAAGGATGGTTGGTTTATGGTCTGGTGGTCATGCCAAGGGAATCTACCCCCAGCAAAATACTTATCATGTTTATTATACGTTTCCTATTTCTTTGGACTCTTTTCACATGCAAATACACAAGTTTACCTTCAGCTTTAAATATAGCCAGGTCAGAAAATCTTTTGTTTTTGCGATATTTTCCCCACACTGTCACCAGAACAAGGCATGATCTCATATTTCTTTAACAATAATAAAAGTGCTTATGAAGTAAGCCCTATTTGATGTTTTTACTGTATTCATGTACTGGTAAGGATGCATATGTAAAAGCTGAAACTTTTGTGTACTAGTTTAACAATTGATTTAATTGATTGATTGTCACATCTGTTCTTTTATCTAGCTTATTCACCTTTCGCTTGCTATTTTTTTTCAATCTTAAAAACTGAAATACAGATCTTTTGTTTCTGAATTCCTTTGATCTGCTGCAAACAGCTAGTTCAGTTTTACCGAGGTCAGGGCTCTTATTTTCAGCCCACTCAAAAATTCAACATTCAGAAATTTATTTTGGCCAGAGACCCAACCTGTGTGTTTGAGAGAGCCCAACAGAAGCAGCATTATGGAAACATCTGAAACTGGCTCCCATTTAACAAATTGGATATACAAAAATATATATAGAAGACCCTTCCATACTGCAAACAATAGTTGTGATGGGTGAAAAGCTTGGGAGGAGG
>CM070032.1:163858148-163894147 GCA_036250615.1 Ptychadena robeensis
TAGGCCTTTTTGATTGCAGTGTCTGCTGTGGCTAAAGATATTTTAGGAAGTCTGTTTCATAGCTTGTAAGATATGGTGAATTACCTGAATTAGTGATGGTCTTATTTATATACATCCCAAGATGACAGGATCTGGGTTAAATTATAATGTTATCACACAACAGAACATGATATGCACACAAAATTACAATTATTAATGTCTGTAGCACAATAGTTCTTAGGTTATATAACTAGTGTTTTAATAAATCATTTCTCCAGGTTAAAATCCAAACCTCAAGTAACTTCAAGTTCATTGCAAATGTTACTGCACAGAACATCTCTCATGGTCCTGTGGTGCATGCACACCACTTTTTTTGATGATTGTTATTGTACTTGTGCTGTAAGGTGTGCATGTGGCTTTGGAAATCCATTCCATAATTTTTTTTGCTGAAGCTAATGTCAGAGAACGTTTGGAACTCAGCTATTGACTTAAGAGAGCATGTGCATATCTGACACGATGTGTCTCAGAACTCTATGGGAGAGTTCCTACAGTATTTTTACTTGGCAATAGAATGCATTAGAAGGGTCTGTAGTTCCCCCATGATCCTCTGAGGGGGGCCTCAACCCCCACTGTGTAAATGGCTGGATGCTTTACCCAATATGATTTAATTGGGAAAATAATTTGCATATATAATATTTTGCATGCATTATCTTAATATTTGAAGGTTTGGGGTGAATGAAAGGAAGCTCTGGGTATTCCTTTCCGACCCTGAGGCCATGTATTGTTTACAATTTTTGTATACTATGTATTCTATTGGAAATTGTCACTGTGTAATTTGTATTGGTACTATTTTTTCTCTTGCTTTGCATCTTTATTGGGCAGCTGATGGTGCTCTGATTTATATGCTGTTGTTTATTCTTTCTAAATGTAGACTGATGGCCATGTTGGCCTTTTGTTCTGTATGTCAATTTATTAAATACAATTTTGATTTAAAAAAAGTTCTTGCTTTCAGACTAGTCTACAAGACAAGTCTATATGTTAGAGAATGATACACCCAAGATACCAGAACTTTTTTTTTGTAGTATAGTACAGCAATGCAGGGCAGCTAGGGCCAACCTGCACTTGTGTTGCACACAATTCCGTGCATTACCGAATATGCCCTGCATCCTGCATTTTTGTATGGGAGACGCAAGCGCAGCACAACAAAATGTTCTCGGCAACAGGCGCGGTTAGCGTATCTGCAAAAACCACAACTGCAAGTGAAGCGAGGCTAGTCTGAAAAGGCCATCAGATCCTTTCTTAAGACACACTAACCTTTTAATGGTTAGAGATCTATGATGATTGCATCTGCTGTTTGGCATAAATACTACTCATGCATAATTTGCCAGTAATTGGTATGGTCACCAAATTACAGTGGCTGAATGCACAATGAACACAATGACAAAGTATGGTCATCATGGTGTTGTTCCAAACACTTGTGCCTAGTACCTATATTAAGGGTGTAGTATTTTGTATGTATTAAGTGATTTCATGATTGAGGCTGAGGGCCAGTGAAAACCATGACAGGCTGCATTTGACCCTTAGGCTGGACTGTAGACATGCCTGACCTATATGAGTAAAAAACCCTCCTCACATTCTTTTACATCTGCAATATCTACAAGTTATAAAATAAATGATCAAAGTGCATATCTGATGTTTGCACCGATATCTAGTAATTAGTCCCTACTTTTTAAAGAAATTCAGAAGAGTACATTAACCAGCAAGGTGAGTTAACACAAATACAGTTATAATTTATATATAATCAGCCTCTTTTCCTTTCTGTTCTGCATACTATTAGACAACGGGTTTAACAATGTAAAACATATAAGTAAGAGTCTCTTTATGCTTCAGACAGTGCCCTTGCTATTTTACGTGTCTGGATTTATAATGCTTCCAATGGACACAAAGTACCCATGCTGGCCACATTAAATGCAGACAGTGTCTTGCTGTGATGTCATGTCTTTATTTTATTTAATACTAATAGATTGGCTTATATTACTCTCCATTCAGGTGGCTTAGCTACATACTGCAATATTTCATGGTCTGCTATGAGCATTGAATGACTTCATTGTTCCTATCCATGTATAACTCACTGATAACAATATACATAATGTGGCGTCTTCCAGACAAAGTACAGGATAACTCTGGATGGTTCTCATGCTGTTTTCTAGTGTAAAAACATTTTCCAAACATGCCCATTTAAGAGCCCACATAATAAAATGTTGTACTTATCATCAGATTTGCCAAATTAAGTGCCAGTGCCAACTTTCCTGCAATACTTAGGCGCATGAATGCAAAGATGACTCTTGAGATGTGAATTTACATTATGTCTACAATTAGCCTTAATGTTTGCAGGTTAGCATTTGCTAGATTGCATGTTAGCACTGATGGAAAACACAATCCTCGTGTTTCCAATGGAAACCTGTGTACTTTGTGCTAGCCCTAGCTGCGCTGCGTTACTGTCCCGCACAGCAGCTGCAGCACGGCTAGTGTGAACGAGTCCTCTGGGCCACAAAGCAGCAGTGTACACAAACCTTTGAGGAAAAGGTTCAGTCATTATACCTGTACCATTCAAGCATTAGCTGAGCTATCATAGCTTGTTCAGGATTTTCCTCTATATACTGCAGATTTTATAGATTATTATGTATTCCAGGGATTGTCAGTTATAAGCATACTGTATGGAGCAAAATGAACATCCGCTTGTGATATTTTTATGTTTAAGAAAATGTCAGACCTTTAGGGGAAATAAGACAGTGGATCAAGTGAAAATAAATATAATACACTATGTTGTGCTGTGTAATGAGAATCCAAAATGTTCTCTTTAAGTGTAAAGCAGACGGTTTTTCATGATAATTGTGTTTTTTTCCTAAGGCTACATTGTCCCTGCTTCAAAATTCCCGCGTGTAATTGGCATCAAACATGAAAATGACGCATAGCAAACACAGACCATTACTTAAAATAAAAAGTAAAAAAGTACCCATAGGCAAGTTAGATGCACACTTCTTCGACCTGCATTCATTTTAACGAAAATCTATGTATTGACGCAGCACACAGCATGTAACACGCCCATTGAATTACATTGGATTAGATTAACAGGCCCATAAACATGTGCAAATGTATGGACGTGTTTGCCCCATAAAAATAAGTGGTTTCATTTGAAAAATTCCAGTAACTGCAGCAGAATTGCGTGAAACTGTGCAAAAAAGTAACCTGCATTCATGGATGCTTTTACTTAATGAGTCCATCTAAAGCAGTGGAGACTAAAGCTGGGAACACATATGGGCCAGATCAATGGCCGCTTCGAGCACCATGCATGCTCACGGCCATCTATCTGGCCCATATCATATGCAACCATCCCTGTTTTTGAGCTGGATCAATCAATGACGTTCAAAAACAGGGATATCGGACATGACCGTAAACCACAGTCGATGTCCGTGGTCCCCATGCAAAGCATTAGCTGAGCTGGAGACACAGGAGTGCTGCGCCTACAGCTCCTCCGATATATGACAGCAGCGTGATGACATAATTACGCTGCTGCAGAAAATCTCAAATTGCTCCAATATTGAGCCATGCGTTCCCTGTATAGTCTTAGTTTATTGGTACAATAAGACAAAAACAATATATTTTATTATCATTGTTGAATACAGTTTGTAAACACGTTTTGTTAGCCATAGAGGCTTTAGCATACAGCAATTTGTATTGCTTTGAGTTAATCACAGATTGTAAGGCTAAATTCAGATGGGTAGCCATAAGACAGCTGCTGCTAGGCCCTTGCCATGCAACCAAAATGATAGTGGTGGTGTATAGACATTGCAGATATTGTGTGGACAGTAAGTGAGCAACTGTTAATCATCTACTAACTGCCCCATGTAAAGTCTAAGGGTAACTGCTCAGCAGACGCTATATGCCATTGTCAGTCAGAAGCAGAAAATGTATTGCTTCCAACCAACTGGGTGAATTTGCATGTAGGCAATATAATCTGTTTACAAATAAGTCAGCATTATGTTTGTGTATAAAATAAACTGTGCAGACATATGATGCATTTCTATAGAGCAGAAGCCAGCAGAAGAGCTGGAGAAAGATGCAGAGCGACTCAATAAATTATTGATGGGAGATGGCCTTGAAGATGCTGCTTCTTACAACACACACAATACTGTATTGATTAACTGTGCACTGCTCATATCTCTTCTAACCAAACTGTATTATACCTAATGCTATATGTCCTCTTTATACACATTTTCTTTCCATGAAAAAGCAACCCATATAGTATGTCTAAAAAAAGTTAGTTCATTTGCTGTGTGATAAATTGATTTTCTGGGGTGATCTTAAACTGGGGGGGGGGGGGGGGGTCTTAAACAGTAGACTGAATAAATGAACCAACTGGCCTCTAAACCTGGCATCAAAAAATAATATATAAAGAAGGTTGAATTGCCCTTTAAACTCAAGGTGGATCTTTATACATGTGTCCAATAAGTGTTACTGGTAATAAGTGTTCATGATTATTGCCAAAGATAAGCACTCTTTGTGCTCTATGGGGAGGACATATATTATCATAAGACTGAACAGACACAGGACTCAATGACTGACAGATGTACATACATTAGATATTCCCTTACAATCATTATAGACAGGGGTGCACATAAGTTGTACTCTGGTACTCAAAAGGGATCAAAACCTAGCTCTGCGTACCTGCATTATTGTTACAAAGCTCATATGCGTACTAACAACTTGGAGGCGCTCTGTGTCTGGGCGGCCGCAGCTAAATGTTAAATCTATACAATTTATGTCAGTTGGATAACTGCAGGGAAATATGAATAACTACAAAAGGTTGCAGTTAGGGGAGTGACATTGGGAATGTAAATAAAAAATAAAAAAAAGATTGGACTTCTAAGGGTGTTGGAGATCTGGGGGATGACAGTCAGAGTAGGCGTATGTAAGGGTAAAATCTGACAAGAGAAAAGCAGTGTGACAGCTGGAATATGACTATGAAAGGATGACATTTGGACTGCAGGTAGTCTCAGGGGTTAGTTACTAAGCCAGAAAATTTCAGGGTTGTACTACTGAGGTATGAGATCTGGGGGTTCAAACATGTTGTACTGTGAGAGTTACATTTGACCCAAAGCCAGCCGGTGACCTATAGATGAGGACAGCTAATCAGAGGATGAATCAGGAACAGGGAGGTCCATCTGCAGCAGAATCTACCATGCAGGAGGCTGATGCAGAGGACAGTGGGGGAGACAGTGAGGAAGACCAACCTGCATATGGGGTGAGTACCAAACATCATCTCCTGGTACTCATCTGAGGAGCTCACTAAAAATGTTATGTGCACCCCTGATTATAGATACTCTTGGGAGACTATTGGCAATTGTCTGTCCTGAAAGTATTGCAAGTTACACAGAAGGACATATAAGAACAGTTTTGTCCAGCCTCCCCCATAATTCTTATGGAAAGTTGCCTGTATAATGCTGGCTTCATTACACCTGGAGCAGAACCAGTGCTGTTTTACAGATCAACAACAACAGATCAAAAAAGGGCAAAAAGTTACATATTGCAGCAAAAGCTGCTTTGTTTTTCTGAACTATTTTTTTTATCATTTTTTCTTCATTTTAGGTGTATGAAAAATATGCATTACCATAACTACATTTTATTTAAATGAATCCCATATGGCCAACAATTATTTCTGCTGTAGGGGGGTTAATGTTTTGCTTTCATATTTTTAGGAATACTATAAAAAAAAATTGCTATTAGATAAAGCTATGAAATATTTACAAAATATCCCTTTAACTGGGATTAACATTTTTGAGGCTATGATTCACAATGCAATACCTTTTCTTGGTGAAAAAATGACAATGAAATGATGCTTCAATTTATGAAAACTGTGTGGATAACTGGTTTTCAGTAAATGCCTGCCAACAAGTGGCTGCATTCTGGCAGAAGATCAATTAATGACCAAGTGTTTACCAGAAAGTCTTACATGGAGTGCTTGTCTCAGATTCACAGGAGGGTCAGCTCAGTAAAATGCTCCTATTATGACCAGAACAAACTGTCCACACAGAGAAGGCCCCGATGCGAAGCTTGTAACCCGAGGGTAAAAGAAAACAGAGTACAAAGAACAGCTGAAAGATTCAATCTCTGGGGTGATAAAATTAGTGTAAAAAGCCAGCTTTGTCCATAGAAATGGTATACAATGGTGGTTGCCAAGATTTTCTGTCTGATAAATGTAGTCCACTGCACAGCAACACATATCCAGTTCCTTTGATTTTTATGTCGACTTGATTTGTGCTCTGCTCTCATCAGGGCCTGGATAGATAGATAGATAGATAGATAGATAGATAGATAGATAGATAGATAGATAGATAGATAGATAGATAGATAGATAGATAGATAGATAGATAGATAGATAGATAGATAGATAGATAGATAGATAGAGAAACACAAAGTGTGAACTGCGATACAATGCAGTCAAGTGGGACCTCCAACCCCTGTGCGGAATGGAGGCTGGATTCACATGTGAGCTTTCCACAAATTGGTGCACATAGTGTGCAAGCGATCGGTGGGCATTTAGAAACTCCACCATGTTATCCCTATAAGACAAACACCTGAAAAGCAACAAGGGGACACCTAATGCCTAATGATTCTATTGTGCAATCATTTAAAATTTACTGACAGGCACATGTCAGTACACGAATTGTGTTTATTTTCTAAACTGTCTCCTTTATTTTTATTAACAATCCTGTTCACTGCATTGTATCCAAACAACTGGCAGACAAGATCCAGAACACAGCCTGGGCCTCACAGCACACTATATTATATACTATATAAGCCTTTAATTTTCTGCTTCCCTCCTGTGGCTTGACCTCTTACCCGTTTTTCATACCAAGACCTTGGCCAGTAGTAACTCCTCAGTCATTTCACATAAGAGTCACTGTGACTGCATCACAACCTTTCTATCAGCACTGTCGGCCAGCACAAATAGAATCTGTTATAGCATCTAATCTGACCATGACTCTGCATTCTTATTATTTAATCATAGACCAAGCATCTTTTATATAACAGATATATTATCTCTATTCAGAGGTTATCCATGCACATTCAGTCCCTCTGCGCAGCACAAGGTGAGACACAGCAAGTCATTTCTACTCAACTGCTGTGGCACGGTGGCTCCCAACCAAGCATGTGAACATAGCGTCAAATCATTTTCCTTCACAAATATTGCCATGATATATCACGATACATGCATCCCAAAATGGAGGGCTATCACATCACCGAAAGCCATACACCATACACACAGTGTACCACATGATGGTGGCAACATCATGCTTTGGGCTGTTTTTCTTCAGCTGGAACTGGGGCCTTAGTTATGATAGAGGGAATTGGGGACAGTTCCAAATACCAGTCAATATTGGCACAGCTAGAGCCCAGACCTGAATCTGATAATCTGTGGGGAGATATGAAGAGCGCTATGCACAGGAGATGCCCTTGCTTTCTAAAAGATTTGGACTGTTTCTGCAAAGAAGAGTGGGCAAATCTTGTCACAATGTGCCATGCTGATAGACTCATGCCCCAAAAAACTGAGTGCAGTAATAAAATCAAAAGGTGCTTCAACAAAGGATTAGTTTAAGGGGGTGCACTCCTATGCAACCACATTCATTTATTTTTATATTTTTTTCTTCCCACTACCTAAAAGATTTCAGTTTGTTTTTCATTTGAGTGGTACAGTTTATAGGTCACATTAAAGGTGGAAAGTTCTGAAATGATTTATCTTTGTTTCATTTTTGTGTAGCACAGGAACCTGACATTTTACCATTTTTATATCCACTGTATAATGTGCAGTTAGCAGCATAAAGAGCCAGTAAGCTACCCTGACATGCTCATGTGCTAAGAAGAAGTATGATTATAGGAAGAGAAAGCAGAATGACATTGAGGGTCGCCATACACCTTTAGATTCCTCTACCAGATTTCCTTTAGTTTTACCAAAACCATGTAATATGAGGGACTTTCTAAACCATCAAGTCTACCTGTGTTCAATCGCAGAGGACCCTATACTTCATAGTTGTTGGTAGATCTAAAGGATATCTGACAGAGAGATCTTAAGGTGTATGGCCAGCTTAAGGGAGGACATTCGCATTCTGCTTCTCTGTTCATGTTTAGGACTTAGGACAAGACCTGTACTGCAGCAGAAGGAAATCAGATCAGAATGGACAGAAATACAAATCCAATGAATGGAAATCAATTTTATAACCTGAAGAAGATAAAGGTGTCACTAGATGAGAGTATTTTAGAGACTGTGGTTACTAACATCTTCAGAAAATGCTAATTGCCTGGCTGTCATATTGACCTTGTACAGTAATTAATGTAATTCAGAACAAGCATGTGGTCTTGTATATTGGTTTTGGGTATGCTATGTAAATTATTAAATATTAAGGAGCAGCATGACCGCCTGCAAACCAGCTTTTTTGCACAAACGGGGTGCTATGGAAGCGCCCATTGTGTTTTATGACCTGTTTGGCTGGGACAAATAATTTGCCTTTTACTGTAGAATAAAGGTTGGTAGAATATTACTCACATTACACATAGGTACACATAGGTTCTTCATGATGAAACATTTGGGTCCAAGTAAAATGTGTTTAGAAATCATGCTTTTGTCCAAATTTACATTTTCCTCATGGAGACAGAGCTTGATTCTTTTAATTCAGATGTCCTCATTATAAAGAACTGGATCATGCTCCTTGTAACTGTACTTAACAGAAGAGAAGTGATATATCTTGGAAGAGATGTGAAATCTAGAAGAACTATGAAGATGTCACATATTTCAGCACAATATAAACACTGCAGAGAACTAATAGAACTGAATCTACTGGGAGAATAGTGAAGCACTGTGCAGAAGTGCTGTCAGCAGTTTGTTAGAAATACAAGACTCTCAAAATGAAGCAGCCATGAATGGTTAACCACTTCCTGCTTTTATATGTTTTTACTATAATTTTCACTAGTAGAATAAGCTGTTCTAAGAGATAAAATATTTAAAAAAATCATTTTAGGCAGCCTGGAAAATAAGTGAAGTAGTCCAGGAAATATTATGGACTAAACTCCACTTGAAGTGTTATAATCAGCATTCTTGAAATTATATTACCTGCTATTTCCATGTTATCAGCCAAAATGTGATGGTTTAGGTAACAATTGTAAATTTAGATTCATGATGTCTTTTTTTATAGAATGTGCTAATCAAGATTAGTATTGCAGACTACAAGTGTAGTTTTTATATTCAGTTCAATGTTATTATGTTCCATTTCATTTCCAATAGGTTGGCTAAGATTTTCTTTTCCACCTAAGAACACTAAAGATAGTTATTCTGGAAATTGTTTGGAAATATAATGTCAAATTCAAATAACATATATATTTATACTTTAATGGTATGCTTTGTCCATGAAACAAAGATACCTCTTATTAAATCTATAAGATACACTTTTTGCCCCAAAATGGGTGGTGTTTGTGTACATCTTATGGATCTAGGGCGCGACCACTCTCAGCCCAAAGACTAAGCACTGAGCTTAGCCGGTGGAGACAGAGAATGGAAAGCTGTCAGAGGGAAGATCTGCCCAGGGGTGGTTCTTAACTCAGCCCCTCAGCATCCTGTAACTCAAGCTCGCTGGTACCAGCCCACTTGCTGCTAGCACGGAGCTACCAGCCACCCTCTAAGCTTAAGTCCAGGAGGTGGAGGCGGGAAAATGTCAGAGGGAATGTAGTCCTTCCTTCTTCCTCTGCTTCCCTGTCTCGGACTGCTGGAACTCCTTCTCGGCCAGACTTGAGGGAGGTGATTGCAGAGCAGCCAGCATTTCTTGGTTGGCCGCTTAGCAATCACTTCTGTAGTAGTCAAAACCAAAAAGGAACGCACCTCTGTATACAGTAATGTTGAGCTCAAATATTCAAATTCGAATATTTTTCGTGAATATCGGCAATTCGAGAATTTGCCAATATCTCGAATATGTCGGAGGATATTCGCAATTCCGAATATTCGCAATATGGGCATGTATTGTGAAAATAATGTTCGCATTGCGAAAATAAACATGTGACCATTCATTTTCGCAATGCGAATATGATTTTCGCAATACATGGTCATACCGCGAATATTCGAATATAGAATCGAATATTAGTAGAATTATTCGCGAAATATCACAAATTCGAATATTGCCTATGCTGCTCATGACTAGTATACAACTGTATAGAAGGGTACGCCTTATAGCCTGCATGATACAATAAATATTCTCTTCCATATCATCACTTATCACACTTTACTTTTACACTGACATGATGGTGTGAGCACCAAATTTTTGGGATATTCAAGAAGGATAAAAATATATACACATTGGGGTCATTCAATTTACACAGAATTGTATAAAACAGGACCACCAAAAGGATCCTGCTCCTCAATCATATAATAACAGAAAAAAGGCCAGTGTGGATTTTGTTCTAAAAAAAACATGCATCAGTCTACCAAAACCAAATAGAAATTGTCTTTTACAGTGTAATTTAATCAGCACAGCAGTTATAACTCATGCCTGGGACACAAAGATTTAAAAACCAGAGGCAGAGGTGTCTGTGAGATGGCATGAGACCCCTTTTTGTGCTCATTATAGTGGTGGCTTCTTTGATAAGGCCTGGTCTCTGGCTTCTCTTCTCAGATACTCCAGCAGCAAAACCTCTTTGTATAGCAGCTGACTCTGCTCCTTGTCCACCTGGGAGGAGCTCATTCTTTTTTCTGATGGCACAGTGGCGTCAATTTTTTCTGATGGCACATGGGGCGACAGATCCCTGTCGCCCCACTTCTCGGCCGGCCAGAGATCGGACATGTCGGAAAATCTCTGGCCGGCGCGAGCCGATGGAAGCCGATGCCATAAGCTGCAATGAAGCGGCGGCTTCATTGCAGCTTATGGCCGGCACACAAAGGGTGCCCAGCCGATTGAAGGGCCCCAGAATGCAATGGGAGGCTAAACGTGATGACGTCATCACGTTTAGAATCCCGGAAGATATCGGCGGCAGATGTCGGCATGGATCGGTAAGTGTATGCCTAGCAATAGAGGGGCGGCAAATTTCCGGTCGGCCCCAGGCGACGAAAGCCCACGCTACGCCACTGTGATGGCATATATAGTACATTTATGTAACAATCTAAAAAAAGAAAAGAACTATCTTTTTCTACCTCCCAAATGTTTTTATAAAATACACCATCAATTATGTTCATTTGCGTTGCTGACTAGCGGTGCAACACGGCCTTAAGAGACATAAGTGAGAATTCTTACATCAGTCACTGACACACATTATTAAATCCCCCTTGATCATCTAATTAGTAAGAATGTATGCTACTGAATAATGTCCTGCTGACTGCTGAGCAGAAGCAACTCCTAGCAAAGCTCAAATCTACTCTGAAGGCAAAAATACTACTATTTGCTCTGCAATTTGTGCAACGATAATTATAACAACATTTGGCACATGGATACTTTCAAAAACCACTTCAGTTAAAAACAAAAATGCTTGAAAGCTACAACTGTGTGGCACATGGGTCACAAACTATTCCCAGGACCATCAGCTTTATTGACTCAGTACTTATAGATGGGATGAGATTGAGGAAATTGTGCCTTCCTTCTGTGCCATATCAGACATATATTGGATTCTCTGTAAAGTTATGGGTATAGTCTAAAGCAGCATGCCTTTTTTATTACGATGTAGCTGAAATTAATACATGCTAGCACAATACAGCCTAAAACATACAGAACCAATATACAATTTATCTCCAAGATCCGCCCCTTCCTGTTCCCTAAAACCATCAAGTCCTGGTACATGCGCTCATCATTTCTCGTCTGGACTACTGCAACATCATCCTCTCTGCTCTTCCTCTACACTGGCTTTATTTGTCCAGAGAATCAATTTGAAAGTTCTGTGCCCTGCTTTTAAATCACTCCACATCTCCTGTTCTACTTACATTTCCAACCTTGTATGTAAATACACACCTAACTGCCCCCTCTGCTCCTCCAGCGACCTACTAATGACATTCCCGCTCATAACCTCATCACATGTGCGGCTTCAAGACTTCTCTAGGGCCGCTCCTAGTCTCTGGAACTCTCTTCCTTAGCCCCAATAGACTACCTTCTGCACTTTAAAAAATCCCTGAAAACCCACCTCTTCAGTCTGGCCTACCCATCTTCTCACTCCTAACATCGCCACCATGCCAGTCCCATCCACCTATTGTATACTTTTTTCCCCCAACCTAATAGATTGTAAGCACGATTGGGCAGGGTCCTTTACTCTTCCTCATGTCATAGCCTGCACCCAGGGCCGGGACAAGGCAGAGGCAGAAGAGGCACGTGCCTCTGAGCGTGCTGTATTGGGCGCTGCTTAGCGGGGTTAAAACCTCCCCCTGAGCAGCGTAGAAGAAACGGGACGTGTTACACGAATATCTCCCCTCTGCAAGGCAGAGGCTGAGCTTGACCAAGCAAGTGCGCCCCCCACTATCCACCGGTCAGAGCGGGGGGGTGGGACCTCGACGATCCCACATGATCCCCCGTCGCTCTCCCCCCCCCCCCCCCCTCCTGAAAGGCTGGCAGGGGCCCGTAGTGCTCTCCAGCCTGTCAGAGCGGCGGGGTTTGGGCGGGGGGGGGTTGTAGAGCGAACGGGGACGGGGAGCATGTGGGACGGGAGGTCCCCCCCACCTTGACGGCTGGAGAGGGGCGCACTTGGGCAGCTCAGCCTCTGCCTCAGCTCAGCCTTGTCCCGGTCCTGCCTGCACCTGTGTGTTATCTTGTATTATCAAGTCTAATTTATTGTACAGCGCTAGATAATATGTTGACGCTATATAAATAAATAAATAATAATAATCTTTCCACCTACAGTACATGATGCTTATTGACAAGACACTTTGCTAGCAGAATAAGTTAAAACTCCTCATACCTATATAAGATTGTATTTTACAAACCTGCTAAACTACAACATGCTGAAGAGCAGGAGTGGCCACATACAAACTCTGTAATCCCTTCACATATGTCTGACACTTAAACCCTTTGAGCTGCAGCCAGATTTGTAGATGTTGATAAACATTTACTTGGACCAGAAAAAAGATACACTTTCACACCCCTACCTTCAAGAGCTTCTCTTGTGAAATAAATACATATTTTCACAGAATTGGATGGTAGAAACATTCACTTCAACTAACTACAACCTCTCTGTCTCTGAGATTTCTAAAATGCCCAGTCCATATAGATCATTCACCATCCATATGTCTGTGACATACAGCGCAGCTTCCTATTTCTAAGTCTGTTCACCAGTCAAGCAACATATACATCAAGGTCATGAAGATTTTTTGGGGGTGAATTCAAGAAATTGACATACCACACTCTACTAAGCCACAACCCAATATCTGCCATGATTCTCCCTTCAGAAACAACATACTTATATGACATTCCCCTATATAAAATGAAGAATTAAAACTGGACAGTTAAGCTGTTTTAACTGACATATAAAGGTTGAAGTATATTTATTGAAACATAAGCCATTTAAAAAATGTGTTTATGGATGGAAACTGGAAAGTAAAAGACGGCTGAAATGAGGGTTTGAATTTAAATTTCTTGCAGTTACTTTGGGTTCACTGACCTAAAACCTTAAACTTTACTCACTTGACAACAGAAGCATGTAAAACCCAACGATCACCCTGATGGATGGTGTGGTCATTAAATAACACACACAATCACACATATATGTGTCACAGGACATACATATATAATGTATACCATTACTGTACTGGGTATCTTATCTCTGGACCCATAACAGTATATAAAACAGAAAAATACATGTGTTACTCAACAACCAAGGGGAAGGTCAAGGAATAAAGATGTTGATGTCCATGCACTACATGCACACTGTGTCACATCTGTCAATCCTCTTCCTCTTACTTCTATGGTATAAGAATTGAATGCTGTTGCACCTGGTGATTAAAAATGACACAAATCTAAAACAATACCAGTTACCCCTAAACTACAGAAATTATTTGTTTTCCAATCACAATATACCAAACTTGAAATCCAGAACTGCACTAAATACATCTAGTCATTGATTCATAGAATTATACGTAACTGTCAAATATGCTAAAAATACAATAACTGCTATTTATCGAACACAATTCCATCTGGAGGATGGAGCTAAACCTTTGCCATAGCATCAGTCTGTGAACATGCCAAGCACAGATTTTATGGCTGGGTGTGGCCATAGTAAATCCGATTTGTTTACTTTGACAATTTGAAGCATGAAATTGCATTGGTCATATCCCAGTACCGGTCATTAATAATGCTGCATGCTCAGCCGTATTGACAGTTTATTGTCCAGTGATGCCTGGACGTTCACTCCCTTTCTCCTCTGAGCAGACATCAACAACAGTTTCTAGGTGCAGCATCAGACCTGTCACAATGTTGCACTGATGAAAGCACATTGGCCTCCCTGACAAGATAAACAGCAGTGCAAGTAACCAGTGTAACAAAGAGGTGATCAAATATAGTAAACATAAGGAACAGTTCAATCAGCCACTACTGAAACTACTCAGATACTGTGATTTCTCCAAACAACAGATTCTAGGTGCAGTATGAGAACTATCACAATGTTGCACTGATGAAAGCACATTGGTCTGCCCTCCATTCCTGCTTCCCCTCATTCCAGACCCCCTGCTCACTTGTCAGCAGTGTCTTATCCCCGCCACAGACACGCCTAATAGAGGAGCCAGTATCCCAGGAAGCATGCTTCACACTCTTCGCAGATGGCCTTTTCCATCCAGATGTTACCTTTTTGGGTCTTTTCCTCCTCA
This sequence comes from Ptychadena robeensis, assembly GCA_036250615.1. NCBI lineage: Eukaryota > Metazoa > Chordata > Amphibia > Anura > Ptychadenidae > Ptychadena > Ptychadena robeensis. Next base: position 163,873,006 of record CM070032.1, read on the forward strand.
CGTTAGTCCCGTTATGTCTTTCCCCTCCATCAGTTTTCAGAGTAGTCTCTTCGTTCATCATTGTAGAACAGTTTTCCCAGTAAAGAGCTCTGCCATGAAAGCCTCTTCCCAGCACGGACCACGGTGTCGCTGGCTAGAATGGAGACTGGGGAGGGGGGAATAGGAGGAGAAGCAGTGTGACGTTGCCATGGCAGCGGCTGCCACAAATGTTTATCTGCTTGCATTGTTAAATCTGATTCAACCAATTACCATCAGGATCTGCTCCTTCCACAAAGAGGAAAGCTCAGGGCTGAGGAGGCAGCACCAAGGACTCCGCACACTTATTACAGATGCTTTCATTGTATTCACTTTTAGTGAAAATTTAGCTTTTAGTGATTTGTCTCTGCAATATAACCCGGCTAGAGCAAGACAATTACACCACACCAATGGCTCCTTCAATTTACTGTGCATCATTTTGTTTTAGAAACATAACCACAACTTATCTCTCCAGTGACATCACAAAACAGCATGCTAGCGTTCTTACATTCTGCCTTTACTATATAAATAATTTAATCATTAAAAACATTTTTAGGACTCTTTCACCCTGACATGCCTGCATTTTGCAATTTGTATCTACAGCTGTACCGTTCACATGAATGTATTGAGCTTTGAGCCACTTTCGAAACACACTGATGCGTTCATTTTTGTGCACTTTACATTTCCATTAAAATTAGAAGGAAATGCAAACACATTGTGAATTATGAAAAAGGACTGGGACCACACTGAATCATGCTTTTGGGTGTGTGCATTGTGTCTAAGAACCCTGAGAGCCTAAAGGCGGCCATACACGATTCAATATTTCAGTTCGATCGACTTAAAACGATCGATTTTTAAGTCAATAAAACGAAAATCAGTTCCTGCCCACCTGGTACAATCAATCAAAAGTGATCAAAATCAAGTAAAAAACAATTGGACATGTTGGTAAATTTTAGTTAATCGTACAAATATCTTTTCAAGGTATTTCAATTGATTTATTTACGATCGTATTAGAATCCTCTTTAGAATTTTATTTATGATCGTATTAAGAATTATAAATTTGATTGTATTTAAAATTATAAGTACGATCTTATTTGAAATCATAATTACTATCATATTTTTAAACGTATTTAGAATCATATTTGGAATCGGAATTTAAATCTTAATTGGAATTACGATAGTAATTAGAATCATAACTACGGTCGTATTAAGAATCGTAATTAGAATCATATTTGAAATCTTAATTATGATCGCATTTACAATCGTACTATGCATGTGCTCCATTGCGTGGTATGATTGATCGATGTTTCGGTGCACGATCGTAAAATCGCACTACACAATCTAATCTAAGATCGATTGTGCAAAAGTTGACACGAGTATGGCTAGATAAAGGTTTGCTACCGGATTGAGAAGGTGCGACTGATGTACCAGCTAGACACAAGAATATTCGAGTAAGACAGCTGTCTGGTTTAAATTAAACACAATTTCAATCAGAAAGATCTAAACCAAAATAAAAACGGCAAACTATACTGAATTAAATTTGAATGGAATTGTAATAAAATTTTAATGTGGTGTATTCAGACCATTTGATGTCAAGAGGCGAATCAAAGGAAAACAAGCACTTGGGATTTGCCCCTCTTTCTTACATCAGCTTGGGACTATAAACCACTATTTCTATATGAAGCCACCTCAGCATTCCCCCACACACCAATACTGACTGCACTGTAAGGGTGGCATTTAGGTGAGAAGAACATGCTTTAGAAAAACCCAGTGACATAAGATACAGATATGTGGGAGAAAAATATACATTTTCTCATGTCTGATGGGAAATTTCTCAATACATTAATCACACAAATGTTATTAATAAAACAGATTACCTACAATCTTGCAAATTACAAAATAGTTAAGCAAAAAAGTCTATAGCATTTCAATTAGATAAAAAAAACAGTTATGAACACAATGAAATAGCACAACAAGGATCATGTGATATGAACCTACACCCCTAGTGGTCTGCCCATTTCTTTTAAAAACACAGCATGACAAATTACAAAGTAATATTATTGGATTTCCTGCCTATTCTCCCCAATCATTGATGACGCTGGAGATGTGGGGACCCAGGTCAATGGCACCCCCCGCCCCCTTCCCACCTCCGACATAGATGGACACCACAGGCTCGTCAGGGAGAGGTTAGCAGCGCCAAATGTACAAAATGTCGGTAAGTAATACTTGAAAACAAACTTGAACCATGAACAACAGTCAGGGTGACCTCTAGGGAGGTTAATCCCCATATGTCCTCTGTGATGGCACCTAAGCAGTAAGGCTCTCAAATGTCTTTGCTGCTAAATATTTCACAGCCAGCTACTACTGGGAATAACAAACACCAAGAAAGAACCAGAGTTCTTATTGCCAAGTGGCAAGGGCTACAGACCACCACACTTGGTATGGTCTTTACATGAATGAGTAATGAGTTTCCATAGCTAATAAGCTGTGACTAAGCCCTACATCACTAAGTGGAGTGCAAGGGTATAAAATATCAAATATGTCACTACTAGACTCAGTGTATATATGCTTGCACTGCACAGGCCTCTGGTACCCCAATGGATGAGTCTGGGTTTAGTGGATGCCAGGTAAAAGGCACTTGTCTGACTGCATTATGGCAAGGGTAAAATTTGGTGGTGGTGGTGGGGGGGGGGGGGGGGGGGGGGGGGGGGGGGGGGTGATGACGTTGGGTTGTTTTATAGGATTTGGCACCTTGGTTTTAGCAACAGGAAATCTGAATGCATCAGGATATTAAGACACTTTGTGAAATGTAATCCTAACGTGGGAACAGTTTGAAGATCGACCCTTCCTGGTCAAACATGACTGATGTATAAAGCAAGGTCAATAAATACATGGATGAGTTTGCTGTGAAGGAACTTAACAACCCTGTACAGAGTCCTCCACCAGACAGAAACACATATGGGATGAACTAGAACAAGAACCCTTTTCCCCAAACACACTGCCTCAAAGTTTAGTACACGTCTCTGTAGCTTAGATGGTTATTGTATCTTTTAGGATTAAAGTAAATACTAGTGTTGAGCATGAATATTTAAATCACTAATTTTTATTTAGAATTTCGGCATATCGAGAATTTGTGAAGATCTTGAATATAGTGCTATGTCTGATCGTTCGGGAGTCCTACGTCTTCAAACAAGTTTGATGTCACTGTGACATTGTGATTACAATACTCACACGTAAAAGTGCCGATATTCGCAAAAAAGTCATCAGGAGAATTTTAGAATATTTGGAGAATAATTTGTGAAATGTCGCAAATTTGAATATTGCCTAGGCTGCTCATAGCTAGTACCTACACTTCAAACTATACTTGTATCATGTAACACAGTTAAATATACTCACAATGATGCCAACTATATCTGAATACAATGACAGAAAGAAAACAGCCACCATTTTGGAACACATCATCATAACACATTATGTTACAGTTTAGAAATCATAGTAGACCTGGCAATGAATAGTATATTGCTGGCCGTCAGCAGCACCGTCAAAAGCAAGCAGCAAAACATGATATAGTGATAAATTGTAACAATGTGTTTAGTAATCCTGTATTTAGATTTCAGCCTGAGGTGCAAGCCACATGATACCTGATGATTATAGTCTTATAGATTCATACAATTCCAGCACAAGGCTGACACTGCAGTAACATTAATAGCTGGTCTTGGCACTCATGCTGCTGAGGTCACTAATAAAATATAAGGGGATAGATCTATAAGATAATTACTGCAGGCTACACTCTATGTCACACTTTGTCACCTAAATAAAAACCGTCTGCACTAGATAATCTTTGGTGACACAAAGTTCTGATCAGTAAAAAATAATGGTCTATGTTTAAACAAAGATAACAATTCATATATATTATCAATTATTTACATGATTTTACTTGCATGTTTATGTCCAACTATAGTCTTGCTCAATTAAATGAAGTAAAACTCAAAAATCCAAAGGCAAAAGAAGATTTAAAGAAAAAGGCAAATACAAAAAAGAAATATAAAAAAAATCTTTAGATGTAAAATCATATATGATATAACAAAGTGGGACATAGTTACAACATCAAAATAACAATTTATTATAAATAATAAATTTATAATAAAATAATCAAGCAAATAAAATCAGGAATATACTTTTATGTATAACATTTCGATTATGTATTTATTGCACTATTAATGTAATATTTTAGTTTCAAGCCACAGTGAACCTTGGGACACACCAGATCATGTTGACTGAGACATTTTAGTCAATTAGGAGACTGTTAATAAAGACACAAAAAAATAGACAATATATCTCAAACAACCTACTTTCTTGTTTTATTTTCCCAAACAAAATAAAGATAAAACTTCTTTTTGTGAATGGGCCCTCTAGTTCTTTATAAAGTTCATATAATATAGATGTCATGTATGCAGTACATATATCTTTACTAACTTTTAAGATGCTGCCATTACCTGTATTTTCATAACATTCTATTCTCTTCCCTTCCAAAGTAATACTGTATTTGTGCCTACACTGTACTTCATGTTAGACAATAAGCAGCCAGCAGTGGGTGTTAAGCATTTTAACAAGGAAATTGCACACAGCAAGTGTTTCTTACACATTTATAAGTACCACAGATTGGTTTTCTTATAGCTTGAGGTGGGCCGAATGTCAACTGTCACAACCCACATGCCATTAAAGTATAGGTTTCTATGACTAAGTTAAAAATAATGAAAGCTTTAAGACTAGCAGTTTAAGTACGAAACCCTTTATATTCTTACTACAATTATTGCATAACCCGGCAGCAAATCAACATAATTAGATAGATAGGATTAATCCAAATGGTCTTTAGACTATTGACCAAACAAATCAAATTTGACAATAGGTTTTCCACATATATATTTGTGATGTTCAGGATAAAAATAAATATAAGATCCCACATCTCATTTTTTCATAACTACCCCGAGCTAGCTGCAGGTGTCAGACAGAAAAACAAGTATATAGTGATCATAGATGTCATGAGACGCATACAACTATGTTCTTTCAACAAATGGGTCAGATGAAAGTTCTTGGAACTCATTTGGATATTCAATGAGAAAACCCAGTCAATAGGTATAGGGGATGCAGTATGCATACTGTAGAAGACTATAGAGCAATTATTGACTCTGACTCAGTCAAAGTTGTCCTACAAATTGCTGGGATTTGAATATTGTGACCATGCGATAGGAAGGCTTACCAAAAATGTCGTCAGGATGCCGGTTACATTTATATTCCATTCATAAGGGAGGTGATTGATCATTCACAAATCTGCACTGCAAACTGATCTTTATTAATTTCAACTGTGAATTTGGTTGTGTTGGGTGCAAATCAAAAATGTATTTTTTAGAAGTTGCCTGGTCCTGAACTGGTATACATTTTATTTCCAGAGTAGGTGGAATTGTGGATAAACTGCTCTAACATAAAAACTGGTGAAGTCCATCCATATACTTTGTATATTATGTATTATGTCAGAATTCACAGAGCAGGAGAACAGAGAATGCTGCTGGACTTGTCAGTATAGATTACAATATAATACAAGTCACTGTAACTATATTGAATTTTTCACATGACCAGACATAATGTGAATTAATTTATGGTTAGTCCATGTGACAATCCAAACAACGTCATATACAGACATGTTTCCCTGTCCCGATTAGGATTTGTATAACTTGACATCCAATCTTGTCATTCATATTTCACACTGCTCGCACAAATATGGACAGTTCTTTCCTGTGGCAGGTCTCTAGGACAGTGAATCAGCTAAATGTCATCTGCCCAATGAGCAAGGAGTAGTAAAGGAAAATAAGAAAGCAGTAATAGTGTAGTGACCAGTAAATGGCACTAATTGTACAGTTATGCACCTTTATAAATATATTCCCTGTGTATATGCTTTACCCTGTGCACTGTTCATGTATAACTTACTGTATGTATATATTTGGTGCTTATGCCTTTAAGAAATTTGAACCTAATTCCTACAAGTTGCTGAGGATGTGTCCAGAAGGCTGTCTGCCTTTTTCCCGCTCTAACTTGCTACAATTAAGCGGATCAGTTCTATTCTGCCCAACTACAGGCCTTAAGCCAACCCCTTCTGGGAGTCCATACAGATTAGCTCCTAAGAATGTTCTGGGCTTTTCTGATGCTGTTCTGATACACTGGAGACACCCCAGAAGTGTCCACAGACGCAGGATTCCTGGGTGAGATTCTCCGCTGATTTAGTGTGACTTCCTGTCAAGAGCTGCTTTAACTGTTTTCTGGTAAGAGTCTTCAGCCAATCAAAGGTACCCAGCAACCGTAGGCACAAGTGTTTGGAACTGTATCTCCCAAGATTGGTGCCCCATCCCTACCATTCAGGTGATGGTGTGAAGATGTATATTGCCTTCCTGTTAGTAAACCTGTAAATATCCCCTACTTCATTGTCTGGACCTTCCATTATTGATATGTGAGGTTCGTGTTAGTGTACTGAGCCGAAGTCATCCTTCAAAAGAATCTTGTCATGTGATGCACTACATGTCACTCCACAACGCTACAATAGTAAAAGAGGAGGTAGCAAATTGATCTGCTGGACTATAGACCAGCAGTTAAGGGCACATTTAAAACAATAAAATATTTAAAAACCCGTTTTTTTCACTGAAATTATTTTTATTTCTTTCTGTCCATCCACACCCAAGATTTATACAGCTATTTCAGAGAGTACAGTCCTGTCTGACAGGAGAAGGGGATTTGATTTATTGTTTCCTTTGCATCCCAACACTGTGATTTAGCACAATGTTCAGGTAAGCTTCCTACCATTCTACTATATGCTTACACGTTAGCATAGTCAAAGGCATAGTAGTAGGCACAGACGTAATTGGGTGATCAATCGCCCATTCGATCGCCTGTGGCATTGCCGGAATCGATCGGATGGGTGATCGATCGTTCAGGGAATCGACACATGTATGGCTAGCTCTACATTAAGCAGATTTGCTGTGTCCAGCCACAGGCAATGATTCAAGGTTGAGGGACGCATCAGGTCAGTAGTAGCACTACCATCCATATATGAGAAGAGTAGAGTATAAAGGTGTCTTTTATGGTCATAATCATTTTGTTTTTAGATATTACATTACATTATTTCCCCTACACTTAAGGAAGCCATATATGGCTCACTTTTGCACTCGATTCCTGATCAATCACCTGTGTGTGTTCATGGTGATGTTTCAGGAATTAAACGATGACCACCTTGAGAGTTCAATCCCGCTTGAATGAAATGTCGATCACACAGGATCTGAGATCTTGGTAAATTCCTGTTCGATCGCCATTCTTTCGGATGGGGACCCTCGATCCCCATCTAAAGTATTGACCAAGGATCGAGTACCAAAAGTAGTGCGCACCGACTTGGTGAACAGTCATTGATCTTGGCGTAAGCATGCCGCAATGGATCGCTTGGCAATCAATGCATGTATGGCTAGCTTTACATAAAAAAAGTTTATTAACTGTTACAAAGAATGTTAATTACCAGGTTCAGCTCTTTAAAATTTTATGTATTAAGCTGGGCATACACATCACGATTTTTTGTTAAATTTTAGTGCGATCGTTTATCAAAATTTATCACGAGATCGGATTGAATAAAAATTGAAGCATGCCAAAAGCGATCGATTTTGTCAAAAATCGGACAGAAAAACGATCATTCACGGATCCGTTCTGATGGATAATTTTAATAAAAAGCAAAGGAATCGAGTGCTGTTAGTTGTCTCATGCGATCGTTTTAAGCGATCCATCTATGAATCTTGTGGAAATTACCTTTGTTTGTGTGCTGTTGGTCACTGACCAGTTCTTCAGCTAACACCACTCCCAACCCAGAAATTGAATGCATGGTATGTTGCAGTTTGCGATCGTTTTCGCAAGTCAAAATCAATTCCAGAATCGGATGGGCGATTGGATTAAAAAACGATCGCAGGAAAATTGTAACGTGTATGCCCAGCTTTAGCCATAATAAAAAGGAGTATCCCGTACTTAGAATGAACGATAGGAAAACAGTACATTTACGCCAAGTAGCCCTATGAATACAAATGTAAGGTGTTTTAAAAGAAACATTGCCATGTAAATGTTTTGACCCCAATATTGAAAGCTACCGTCCGAGAAGATCAAAAGAGAAAGTAAAATTTGCCTTTTCTCTGACTTCATGGCCTTCATTAGCTGCATGGTTGTTCCAGTTCTTTGACTCTGAGAACTGTAACCATACAGAGCCAGACAATTAGCATTTAGCATAGAAAATGATGTTAATATTGGCAGCCTTTATTCTTTTTTGATGAAAGGTTTCCATTAGTAAACACACAGGGATCTTTGCTGAAACATAGCCGTTTGCCTTTCTACCATATTGATCTGATGTGGGTCTAGCATCAGCCTGATGTCTTCACATAAGGCTGGCAGTTAGGTCATACAACTTGCTGGTCCTCAAATGAAAGCATGGATAAAACTTCAATAAAGAGAATTGGATATGCCATGACTTTGCTATCAGCCATGTGAAGCATTTGATAAAGCACACAGCTACTGAATCTTATTAAAGCATAGCAAGCGCATTAATTTCACTTAGTATTCCCTTAATTGCACAAGCCCTGGCTGCTTGAAGATAATATGCCAGGAAGAAATTGGAATTATGCTTATCTCATCGGCTGCTGGAAAGGATGTCTTTTAAATTCTTTGTCCTGATCCTTGTTTTATATTACAAAACCATTTCCAAAAATGTCAGGACACTGTAAAATGTACACAAAACAGATGTGATGGAATACAAACTATTTGAACCCTGAATTTGTTTGATAATAATAGAGACAAGAGATAATGTTAAATGTTGAACATTATAAATTTTTTAATTTTTTCAAATGATGCCAGCAACACCCAAAAAACAAATGACAGGCATATATATATATAGAACTGCACATAAGTGGGACGCAGCTACACATGCAGAACAAAAACTAGCTATGAGTAGGAGTAATACTATGCACCTTTGCTAGGAGGTATTCCAGGGGTGGTGTGGGGGGTGTCAGCTATTAGGGCAGCCGAGGAGTCACCAAGTGAGAATTGCAGCATCCCCCTCCAACCCCACCCAACTTCCCTGATGAGAAAAATGGTGATGTGATTATGTACATTCACGGCAAGTGTTTACTAAATTCTTTAGAATACCAAAATGCTAAAAAAAATTTGTTAAATGTATATAATTTATGTCAATTGAATAACCAGGAAAAGATTACTATTACTATGAAAGTTGCAGTTAGGGGTGTGTACCGTATTTTTCGGACTATAAGACGCACCGGACCATAAGACGCACACAGTTTTTAGGGCAGGAAATCCAGAAAAAAAGTTTTCACCCTAACATCAATTGGGTTAATGCAATGAATTCAATAAAGGCAATATTAAATTCAGCCAGCAGGGGTCACTAGCAGCAGTACACACTCAAGCACAGCGTCTTCACACTGAACACTCGGGAGGAGGAGGAGGGAGGGTGCAGAAATCTGCAGCCTTCTCCCTCTGCTCTGCTCTAAACAGCTGGGAAGATCAGCTGTGATTGTGTCCGTTGGAACTGCCGAGTTATTGCGGTTCCCACTAACACTGAGAGAGGGAAAGATGGCAGTCCATCTCTCCCTCTCTCTCCATTGCCAAGCAAAGCTCTGCTGACAGGCAATTTTACAGTACAGCTAAAAGAGACGACACCAGCCGGCATCTCTCAACTGACAGTTCCTCCAGCTCCCCCGGCTAATCTCTGTGCAGGGGGAGCTGGCGGGCAGCCAAGACGCGACCACCAGCGGCCAAGTGGCAGCGGGGGTCGCACATTCGGACCATAAGACGCAGGCACTTTTTGCCCCCAATTTTGGGGGTGAAAAAGTGCGTCTTATGGTCCGAAAAATACGGTAATTGGGAAGGTAGGTACTCTAAGTTGTAAATTACTAATCCAAAAAGGTGGAAAGTCAGAGTCGGCTTATGTAAGGGTAAAATCTGACGAGAGAAAAGCACTGTTTGACAGTTGGAATATGACTATAAATTTCCTGACCTGGTCTGCAGGTAGTTTCAGGATTGCACTACTGAGGTATGAGATCTGGGGGCTCAAACTGTGTTGTAATGTGAGAGTGACATTTGACCCAAAGCCAGCTTTTGACCTGTGAATGGAGACAGCTAATCGGAGGCTCAATCATGAACAGGGCGGTGCATCTGCAGCGGTGCATGTTTTGCATTATTTGCCCAGCAATTAGATATGCAATGTGACTGAATCCAAGTAAGCTAAGTAAATCAGGGTTTCTCAAGTAGGGGTTTGCCAACCCCTAGAGTTCCCATCAATTTCTCAATTGAGCACCACTGCAGACTTTTTCTTTTTTGTTGGCGTCAATATTTGCAGCTGGCAGGAGCTGCAAATTTTGGTTTATCAAACAATGCATTAATTAGCAGTATGTGAGTATGTACTAAGATGTACCACTAATGCCCCCCACACACGGGTTGATTCCTGTACGATTCCCACAGCTGACAATTGCTGCAGGATGGATTGTCTGGAGAATCGAACGCGGCCACCCTTTCCTTGAGTGGGATCAATCCACGCCCCCCTCGAAGAAATGGCGGTCGAACAGGGAACGAGCATGTCCGTAAATCCTGTTTTATCCAAAGTATCAAACGGGAATCCATTGCGCAAAGTGGTGTGCATTGATTCACCAAACGATCAAGTGGGACGTGGTGACATCAAGATGACATCCCCACACCCTGCTTGATCCTATCGAACAGGTATCAACCCATGTATGGGGGGGGCTTAACAGAAGTTGGTACCCCTGTGCACATTTTAGCTGACATTTATTGTCAATTTAGCATGTAAGAAATGCTGTACTTGTAATTTTTTTTTTCAAACAGTCAAAGTAATAAAAAAACATACATTTAAGAATTTCACAAGAAAAAGCTGTTATTATCACTTATATCAAATAGACGTAATGGAAAATGATCAGCTATGAGTTGGTTGCTCAAGTCTCCTCTGAGTCAGGAAATGTTACTGCCAAGCTTTAGTGGAGTCTTTCATTATTAATTAACACCAATGACAGCACTGAGCTTTACTTCTATCAAGCTAAGGAATAGTGCCATCATTTTCTTCTTTAGTGGCTTATTATCATTTTCACACAACACATAAAATTTTTATAAAAGAGTGCAAACTGCGACAGTAAAAGGCATAACGAAAAAAATTAACCCATTTTCATTTACCATATAGTGACAAATGAAACAACCTCTGACTGTCAGTATTAGTGAATAAACTGACTAGATGGAGGGATTCTATGACCAAGCCCAGGAGAGGGTGAAACATCAGAGGGGGGAGGCTCTGCATGGGAGACTTGCTTTGTTTAATGGTTTCCTGTTGCTAATAAAGTTTATTTAGGTGAATCAAAAGTGCAAAAAGTAGTATTCCTCGCAGTTCCTAAAGAAATCCTGAAACCACTACATCAGTATGATCTAAGTGTTTTTTTTATTACAGTAATGTGTCATACTACTTACAAAAATGTTTTTGGCAAACCTTTGTTACTGGAGCATTATAATCTACTCTTACCTGCCTAATATTTTCACTGCCCTGGCTAAAAGGAGAAGGACATTATACAGAAGGGGTGTCTTTAATTAGTATTAATATCCAGACCGAGGAAGGCCAAGCTTTGCTCCAGGCAGTGACCTCTGGGTGTAAAATGTGGCTTGTCTTTTATCTTAGTAATCCCCAGCTGCCTCCTACTCTGGTATACAGCCAAACCTAAAGGAAAAATATCACTAAAAATGCTGTCTGTAAAATTCATGTGATATCAAGCCTTACACTCAGTATGTGACAAACTACAAAAAAGGTTACATAAAAAAATAAAAGGAAAGAGATGTAAAGCCCACTGGTTATAGATTGAGGAAAAATAAATACTATCAATATTTATTGGATATAAAAAGTGTACACACTTCGTTTTTTGTTTTTCTCTTTCTGTCCCTTTTCTATGTAACATTGTTAACAAAAACTTCCAATAAAACTTGGAATTTCAAAAAAAAGTGTACACAGCACAGTTTTTACAATATATAAAAAAAATTGCCATAAAAAGCAATGCACTTTTCCAACCTTTAATATTACCTTTATCCTGTACAATTTAAATGGGAAAAAAACTCATTTGTTAAGGAGGAAATTTTTTTTTTTTTTAAATGTACAATAATCTAGTTGCATAAGTTTACTTAATAATACTAACTCTAGTATAACTCTAATAATTTGTTGAAGCTCCTTTTGAATAATAAACTAAGAACAAGAGAGATGCTCTACAAGAAAATTACAAGAAAATTATAATTTCATACAGAAAAGAAAAAAATGCTCCACTCCCCGAAAGATGAAAACATGTAAAAAAACAAATGAACATTTCACTGCTGTTGGGATTTGTATGGAGCTACCACCTTCATAAAACAAATAAATAAAATCATATATAATATGTAAAATTATATATACTATATATGATTTTACTTATTTGTTTTATGAAGGTGGTAGCTCCATAAAAATCAACAGCAGGAAATTGTTCTTTCGTTTTTTACATGTTTTCCTTTTGATTAATGATAGCATTCCGTCTGCTTGGGTAGGAAGGAGTCAGCATGTTGACAAATGTCTACTCCCTTGCAAAATTTCTCCAAATCTCTCAGATTGCAATGACATCTTGTACAAAGCCTTCTTCAGGTGAACCTAAAAAACTGGAATTTAGGCCTCGGCTCTGGATATTTCAAAACTCTGGTGAAGGCAATTGGTAATGATGATGTATGATTGGAGTCATTGTGATTTTTAAGGTTGAATTCACCTTCACTTTCAGCTTCTCTCAGAATTCTGATGGGTTTGGCCTAAAAGTGACTGGTACTGTTCAAAATTCCCTCATCTTTAACTAAAGCCCCAGTTCCAGCTTAAGAAAATTAACCAAAACCTATGATACTATGCTTCACTGTGGAAATGGTATTCTTCTGGTGATACAAACTTTTAATATTCCAAACGTACCTTTTGGAATTGTGATGAAAAAATCAACCTTGGTCTCATCAGACAGATAAACATCAGACAGATAAAAAATTATTCCTGCCATACACCCACAGATGGGTGCAGACAGACGAACTCCGATGAGCCCTGGAATGCAAACGTGATGACGTCATCACGTTGCATTCTGGTACATTCTGGGGCTGCTTTAGTCGGCCGGGCACCCTTTGTGTGCCGGCCATTCGCTTCAATGAAGACGTCGCTCTTAATTGAAGTTAATGGCATCGGCTTGCATCGGCCAGAGAACATCCGACATGTCCGTTTTCTGGCCGGCCGAGCAGTGGGGCGACAGGGATCTGTTGCCCCATGTGGGCACACGCCGATTAGCGGCCAATTATGCCGCTGACCGACAGCGCGCATGCCCGTCAAACAGCAGAAAAATCGGTCGCTAATCGGCATGTGTATGCCAGGCATTAGCCTAGCGTAGAAAGCCACTTTAGCCAAAAACCTTTACGTGTCTGCTGGAAAGCTGAAGATGTGCCATGCTGATAGACTACCCAAGAAGACTGAATTCCGTAATGAAAGTGGACCTACCACCTCTGCATCTATTACCAGAAGTGCTGATATTAGGGCAAATCGAAAGCCAAGAAAAAAAAAATTACCTGGTTAAAAGGTATCAAAAATCAAAATACAGCGAGGTTCCTCAGAAACCGATCCCCCCCCCCCCCGACGTTACACTGCGGTGGGCTACAGACATTGTGGAACAGGAGCGAGCAGACAGGTAAGTCAAGTATTTTTTCTTTTGCGGTGGCTCTCCCTGGAGGAAGACTGGATATAGGTGAGTGATGTGTATATCTGTGTTTTATTTTGTCTTCGCTTTCAAAGTTTACATCCACTTTAAATCTACTTCAAAATATACATAATCAAAGTATTAGTAGTAACCTGCTTACTATATATTGTTTTCAACTGAACTGTACAGGTTATATGCCACATTGAAGGTAAGAGAAGTCTTTAAATGTCTGTAATCTTTTTAATTTATTTTTTAAATCCATGTAAATATTAAGAATATAAAGTAGTCAGGACAAAATATTTTCCCCAACAAAAGTCCCACAGGCAAGAGCCAACCAGTGATCTGCTGAATTAGGTGACACTGTATTGCTTGCAGGGATTTCCAGAAGGCCCCACAAAATTGATGGAGAAAGCAATATGTCAAGCTATAATCACTAGCAATCCCCCACCCCCAGCATAAACAGTCCTGGTCCTCCCCCATGGTATTGATCCAAAAATGCTTGTGAATCCTACAATTCATGTACTGCTCCATTACTTCCTCTTTTGTTGTCTTTGCTTGAACCGTTGTTATCAGCTTCACAGAGTAGCAGCATAGATAGTTGTGCCTAAATAATGTTTACACTGATACCCTCAGATGTGATAGCACCCATTAACTTTCAACATTATTTCTATACCAAATAAAAATAAAGCTACATTCTCTATTTGAAATAGAACAATTGATGAACTGCATTGGGCATTGTGTAATCAAGATCGTATTATAATTATTCTGCAGCTACTCTATTTAATCGGGTCACTTTCAATTGATGCCACTGCAAAGATGTCTACAGTAATTAGAAATGTAATATTGAAACAAATTGCTTCACTGTTTCCATATTCCTTTTCATCAGGAGACAGAGGGTCATTACAACCAATGTCAAATACTTATCATTCATGACATGATAACACATTCACAAATCTCTGACTTCAGTCACACCTTGCATAACAAAAAGGAACAATTACAGCCTTCTCTAAAGGCCCCCACACACGTACCAAGTGGGGGCTGACAGAGCAGGAGAGATCAGCTCTGAAATGCAGCATGATGACGTCATGACGCTGCTTTCCAGAGCTGACAGCATCCAGATGCTAGTCTTCATTGAAGTTAACAGCAATGGCCAGAGAATATCGGACATGTCTGTTCTCTGGCCGGCTGAGCTGTGGGACGACAGGGATCTGGTGACCCATGTGGAAACCCCCGAGCGGCGGCTGATTTTGCCACCGACCGATGTGCGTGCGCGATTGCGGCCGGCGGCAAAACCAGCTGCCGCTCGGTGCGTGTATGGCTGGCTTAAGCCAGCACATATGCAAAACAACGATAGTATCTTATTTTAGAATCTATCCCAAAAAAACGAAAAACTTATTTTGTTCAGTAATACAGGAAGACAGCAAATGTTTATGTAACAATGCATCTGGACAAAGGAACTAGAAACTGATGCATTAACATAGTAAACAATCAAATTCCTTCTTTTATGTTCATTCAGGAATGGACAAATAAATATGTCATAATCTGACTTGTACAAGTAACAAGAACTTTCCTTATTGCAATGTGCTGCGATCTGAGACATTCCGAAAGCTTGCTTTTTCAATTACTTCAGTTAGCCAATAAACTGTATTAGTCCAAACTCTCTGTATTCATTGATGGCTAACACAGTACAACATTCTACTATGCCTTTCCCCATAAATTCATGCCTTTTCCCAACTTTCCAAAGCTTCTTATTTCAGCATCTGTGACCCTCTATATCCTAGAGAATTGATAGGAATCTCCATTCCAGCTTTGTACAGTAGACTTCTAAAGTAATAGTGACAGACATTCTGTTATGTATGGTTCATAATAATGCTGCAGTTATATTTTAATAATTTAAACCTGAAATGGTCCAGTTTGAGCCAAGGTCACAAAGGGTGGTAGGCAAAAGACATGGTCAGCCCCATACAATTGCTTTTACATCTTAAGCTAGGTATACTCGGTTCAATTTTAGCGTTTGATCGACTTAAAACGGTCAAAGTTTACATCGATTGAACTTAAATCGTATACTGCACACATGGTTCGATCGGTGAAAATTATTCTATAAGGATCAAAACATTGATTGAAAAGTGATCAGACAAGTTGGAAAATTTTCGTTGATTGTACAACAATCTAACTAAAATTGTAGCATTTTCTTTGTTGGTCGGGTTGATTGCATTTCCTGTCTATGGCTTTACAAAGATATTGGCTCCCTACGCCTAGAGGACCTGTCATACCAGTATAGATTAAAAGGCTGAAAGTCAATAAAGCTCCTTTAGAAATGGGGAGCAAGGTAAATTGATGAGATTAGAAAAAAAATTATTGACTATGCGTGTTTGAAGATGATTTGATGTACAGGGGGAACTTATTTTGAAGGTATTAAGGTACCTCAAAATACCTAAAATGTCTATAATATGTCAACAGGTTTACCTTGTTTTATGGGTGTTTTCAATGAATAGATTGCCAACTTACAATTTCTTAATACAATAGCCAGTATTTATTTTATTTTATTATAAGGAATAAACATGTATTCATCATAGATTTGTGCACCCTTTAGTGTAATACATCATGTCTCTCTCTCTCTGCTTTAAGCTACACAGTAAACATGAATGTGCAGTAAACTGAATCAGTATTATAGTTTTAAATATAAATCAACTTGGAAGACAATGTGAGCATGGAATTGAATTGCAGGTGGCACCGTATGCCCACTTAGCCCCGTGCTAACAGGAGAACCTGCTATAAATATAACAAGTAATTACCATTGCAGAGATGAAAATCAATCTGTTAGTCATGAAAATATATAACAGTATTAAAATCACATCTGTGCCATCGCTTACAATGAAAACATGTTTCTGCAAAACTATTCATTGTTAGTACCTGTAATTAGGATACTGTGATTGCTTTAAATATCCAGACATAAGGTGATGGCCTATTCTAGGAACATTGCTAATTATCATTTGGCTCCCATGCCATGTGGCTATTACCATGGCAACCAGTCTCCCTTGGTATATGACCACCGATGGTCCATCCTTTTGGTCTGACTGTTAATGTAAGACATAGTGCCATAAAAGACAGGCTACAGAAAACAATACTTACATATGTATATATATATATACATATACATATTTATACAAATTTTGTTTTTTTTTATTTATATATCACACACACAAAGCAAGAAAACATAGAAGGAGATATGAAGAAAGGGATTGTTGGGTGGACCCATAATTATAATATTTATGGGTTATTTAATTCAATGCTAATTAGTTCTATTTCAATTGTGTACACCATAGGACTGGGGTCCAGGCACCCAGAGGAGCATCATCAGATTCAGAATAAATTACCCCCCAAAGTCCTAATTATGTTATATAAAACAAATGCCAATCTATTGTAACATTACAAAATGTGAAAAAGTCCAAGGGTTGAATGAATATTTATTGCAAAGCACTGAATTTTAACCCCAGGAGGTAGAACATATCTCTGTCATAACTGATGAAATATTCATGTACATTTGTTTAAGGATTTCTGTTTGATCTGTTAACAGAGACACTAATGCACTTCATATTACCATTATTTTAGGTCTACGATAAAAAGTATCTTGCTGTACACTGGTATAGCATTCCATGGATATAGTTCATAGTTTTAGTCTGCTTTTGCCTTTTTTTCTAAAATAAGCACATAGTCTCAGAATGTGCAATGTACTGTACCTGTCTCCAGTTCTAAAAATTTAAGATAATTAGGTCTCAGTGGAAAAACACCCAGCAATCTGCCCCACTCAATTATGAGAAAAAAAATATTAACACAAGTGCTCTTGAAAACACTGACGACAGAAGAAAATAGAGTAAAAATATATTTATATATTCATATATATATATATATATATATATATATATATATATATATTCATGTTTCCTTCTGGCAAACAAAATGGGAAGAATTAAATCCTGAATCTAGTAAAAAAAAAAAAAAAAGATTTAAAGCTGCCTATAGACAGGCTGATTTTTTTGTTCAATTGAGAATTCATTTTATTGGATCCAAATTGTTATTGGATAGAAATTGTGCATAAATTTATAGACACCGTGGTCGGTCATGTTTAGAAATGTCTGTGTGTGCCAGTTTTTTTTTTTTTATTAATTTTAGAGCATGTACACATACCTTTAACTTCATAACTGGAAGGAAATGAAATTTAAGGAATTGTTTTTTGCATCAATTATACTGTTTTCTAGTACTGTGGGGGTAAGAGATTAACACAATATAAATGAAAACATTTAACAAATACTTAAAAATTTTGCAGATTGTACTACAGAGTGGAGAGAGTATATATAATGATATATAATGGTAATTAGAGGTATGAGATTGTGTAGTTGAGGCATAGTGGAACTTTATCTCTTCAACTTGTTCTAAATTTAGGCTTGGTTTCAGAGTGTGCGGCTAACTGAACCTTTGATGCTTTTAACCTTCAAGGCACACGTCAAAGACACGGTTGTCAGATTGTATGCATGCTCTGGCCTTGGATTCTGAGTTGAAGTGGAGATAATAGTTGAGAGGCAAGAAAGGAGAATAATACTGTGTGAAAACATTAACAAAATTAGGACAACAACAAATCTAAGAATGCCACTACTTAAGAAAACAAACATAATACTTAAATTAACAGTACTGAAAAAAGAAAGCATTTACATTTATAAAACTCAATTAAATCCCGTATTAAAAAAGGGAAAAAATACAGAAAGTGTACTTTTGTTATTTGAAATGCAGAAGTGCCATGGTGGACAGGGACTTCCAAAATTTCAAATCCAAGAAGTGATGTAATGGGAGGTTTACTTCCCCTCCTGAATATTTGCTGGCCAATATAGGAGGCCGGGGGTCATTTCTCTCTCCCTCCTTACTTCCCACCCTGCACATCATCTGCACAAGCATGGTGGGAACATATGAGGGAGAGCAATGCCTCCTCCCTAAATTACCTGGATTTCAAAATCCCAGGAAATATGCAGGATTTATTAAAATCCTCTTTAGGCCAAAATGGGTCGCTTAACAGGTATGCTCTATTCCCTCCCTCATTTCTCCATTAATTTATTTGAAACACCCTGTAACTCCATGTTTGAAAGTCATGAGACTTGGGGGCTTGCTCTCTGCCCAACTTAGTGCTTGACTAAGCTTAGCTGGGGAGGCGGAGAAGTTGTCAGACAGGTGGGCGGATCTTCCCTCTGTTACTGCTTTGTTTTTGTCAGCAAGCAGCTGGAGCCCCACTGACATAAACAGCAGTAGCAGAGCCAAAGGAAGTGTCACAGGGGGCATCTCTTCCCTCTGTCCCTGCCAGTGTATGTGAGCTGTGCTCAAGTTTCCCAGCAGAGAGCTTTGAGGAATAGAATAGCTTTCATAGCTTTCAGAATAGATCTGCCTGTGCCTCCGGCTGTCTGCTTTTTGTATGTGAGCTGGTTAGCTTAGCTCATACAGACTGGCAGAGGCAAGGGGAAGAGCCACTCATGGGCACTTCTTTGCAGTGTATGTGAGCCGCCCAGCTTACATGCAGGTTCTGTAAGTCGGGATCTGGAGGCGGGAATGCTGTCTCTGAGAGGACAGAGCACTGACCAGCAGTATTTTTTGTGCATCAGATGCTCCGCTGTATAGGGTGTGTCCTATACAACGGAGCGTCAAACGGTCTGAAAAATACGGTATATGCCCTGAAATGCATAGAATGTTTTGGTTAACTTTTCATGGAATATAAAGTATATGTTGACTAAGCAAAACACTGTCAAAAATTATTAAGTTGTTGTTTCTGAACAAGAACACAAAGATAACACAGTGCAGGGGTAAAGAATGACTATGGCAATTATACACAGAACAGGCCAGTAATGGGTCGAGGACAGGTAGGTGAGGCCAGTGTAAAAAAATTTATTAATAATACACCAAACACACACTAAACACCAAATAAATAAACTCCAAATACACACTACTAAATACATGCCACAATATCTCCTGACACAAACAAATACGTTACCATTACTTAATAATACTGACAACATGAAACGCTGACATTTAATAAAGCTGTGTTTGTGAGATGGGTTTTCTGCTTGAAATCCCTAAATCCTAGTACAATCGCTTCCATCTTCAGCGGTCCGTGGAAGGAAATAGAATTACTGAGGCCATGGCATTATCACACACAATATAAGCTTTGTATTTGCAGTCATTAATCTGAGGAGTCTCTAACTTTACCACACTAGCAGTGAATCATTTACCAACACAGAGATTCAACAATATTCTTCTATACAGTTATACTTCAAATTATATTTTGATGGTAATTTAAAAACATGTCTTATTTTTGCACTTAAAAAACATAATATAAGGTTACGATGCCTAAAAAAGTAATAACCTTATACCGTGCTGATATCAAAGAGCATCCCATGAAGTTCACTAGGTGGAATAATAACAGATAAACCAGTTTGAAGTCTATTAAAGTCTCGGACAGAGCCAGACAGAGCCCAGTTCTTGTCTGGAATTAGTGATTCCATTGCATGGAACGAGGGCTTTCCAGGCCCCCATGATGCAGTTCTCAGGTCTACACAACATAGTAAGCCTACTTAGATTTATATGTTTTCACAAAACTTGACCTGATAATAGGATTTAGATGTTTACCAACAGAATCGCTAGACTGTTTGTTTCTAAAAGATTATACAATTCTTGCAAAAATTGGCACTAGAATTGATCAGTTTGTGAAAGAAAGCTTGGTTTATGCTTATGGTACTTGTTTATGTTTGGCTAAGGCTCCCCAGAGAGTAAGATCAGCATTCATCAGACTCTAGAGGTTTTGAAATAATAAAATTTTAGGGAACTTGTGCTTTAGTGTTCTTAGTGCGCTTATGGTTCACCAATATCATAATAAGATATTCTCAAGAGGTACCAATATGCCTAAAGTAAGAAGTGGTGAGAATCCCAACTTTACAGATATGAAGGTCTAGGAGCTCATACCCCCAGAATGCTATGTTACTGAAAACACTGAAGAATGAACACTGAAGCCTATAAACATCAGATGGCGTGGGTGTGATTAAATTGTTTGATAAATAACATTAAAAGTGTCTCTACTTTCTTCTTTACATTTCCAACAAAATCCATTGCCTGCAAGAAATGATAATACATGTAAACATGGCAGAGAGAGGGGTGAGAAGTTAATAGTGCACAGGGGCGGTACTAGCCTGTCTGGCGTCCTGGCTAATCCCCTATTCCCATCTAAGGCTTTGTTTCCATTGTACGTCGGGAGCCCTCCGCTAAGCGTATACGCTAAG
>CM070032.1:163895723-163940642 GCA_036250615.1 Ptychadena robeensis
AAATTTATTGTTTTAAGTTGATTGATTGAAAATCTGACCTGTGTATGGGCTGCTTTAGGGACATTGCAATAAAGGATTTTGTCATGGTTTCCCAGAATGGGTCTCCCATCTGCAGATCCCCAAAACAGAAAGCCACATTGTGGGGAAGAGGCCCTTGACCCTGTGAGGTCTTACATTGGGGATGGATGGGCAGCAGTGATAGTGTGCTCACTGACCCCATTTTGTTCTGCCCAGCCAATCTCAATAGTTGCATAGATTGGTAAGGGGAAACTCGTTCACAGCCTTCCCCGTCCCATATGCCAGGCTCTTTTTCTATCAGGGACCAGATTAGAGAGGCAGAGATAGTAAACTAGAGTTCTTTCTTCAAATGTATGTTTTAAAATATGTACAGTTCTATCAAAACAAATTGTTTTATAAAAAAAAACAAATAACTTACTATTACTGTTTGGAGGACATAAACAGAAAAACAACATAACCACAATGTACCATGGGAATTGGGCTACAATAAAATATGCTAATCTTTATCCTCAGCATTCCATCACATCAATCACTGAAGTCTTCTGAGTGTTAAAGCTAAATATATTTCTTTTAATTGTTCAAAATATGCCATTACTCTACAGAACTTCCCACTGCTTCTTTTTATTCAGAGCCTGGGTATAATCAAACATCTAACTCAAATGTATACATGTTTTTGTTCTCCTTCCATATGTTCTTCTTAATTTTAGTTTTATTTAGGTCATGAAACGTCATTAGACTGAATACAGTATTTGCTGTATTGACTAAGCAAGGCTCATCGAAATGTCCAAATGTCCATGGCCATTAAGAACTAGTCAAAATTTTAATAGCCACACAAATTCTGTTTTGAACAATAGGTAAAAAGATTGTCCAGATATTTCCTCACATTCAGATGTTGTTTCATAGGTCCTCACATATAAGATCTGTTCCCACCACCCCTTCTCCTTTTTCTATCCTCACCAAGGCTACCCATAACTTTATGAAAGCTTAGTACAGATTCTAGATTGTTATTGCCTGAATAAAGAATCTATAGTTGTCCTGTGAAAAATCTGCCAGTTGTACAACTGTCTCTCAATGACCCAGAACAGTTCATATTCCTGTTGTTAGCACAGATGACTTAAGATATTTGATGAGTTTTACCAACCAATAACAATATGGTGGAGTTGGTGGGCTGCAGGTTAACCTCTTCTTTAAAAAAAGAATACGTATCAGGTCGCTTAGTAAATCACAAATCTTACTAATCCCAATATTGATATATAAAGGCTAGTAATACTTTTAGTGTTCTGCAAGTTTAACATGTTTCTCTGTTAATAAAAATCTAATATTCCAGCAAAGCATGATGCACATACAGCAAAGGTGTCGCTTTAGTGTTAGTGGCCTTTCACACTATATGCACTGTGTATTGGTGAGGCATCCATGCGTTGCACAGTACAAATTGCATGCATTAGAGCAGTACTTCCCAACCTTTTTTCCTTAAGGCCCCCCTTGCCGATGCCTCAGAAGTTACTTCACATTACATCACATTTTCTAAATGAAATTCTACCATTTCTAGGAAAAATTATTAAAACGTCCAAAAGATGGCGCTGCGGAGCATGTTTTTTTATTTCACCAGACAAGTGAGTTTTTTTAATCCTGAGCTGGCCTGGTCCGGCTTACAGACAGAGAGTGGGGGAGGACATAGGGTAGGAGGGTGTCATCCCCTCTCTGACATAACTAAAGGGGGAAGGGCGGATGGTGTGGTTGGGAACCAATGCATTAGTGGAGATATTGTGTTAGCCTTTTCCATACAAGTATATAAGAAATGTGTTCAGCAGCGAGTTATGCATAAATGCACTGTTATGTTGTAACGCGTCACTCAGTACCTAAAAGTGTGAATGCAGTTTTGTTCAGTATAAGTTGACCCTAAAATATTCAATACCAGCAGAAGCCTGACTTTTAGATAGAAAAGCTTCATATTCAGATACCGAAGTATGTTTGTTTGGTAAGGGCTTCTCAGATGTCTTTTATTTATAGATGACAGTATCTTAGATTTTTGCTGCTTTTTTGTCATACTTTTTTTGGAGCATCAATCCTGATATATATTGCAAATAGCTAGATTTTCAGCATGTGGTGATAGCTTTAGGCATAGATTACATATGCATCAAAAATCTGCAAAACAGGCAAATGGAGACAAAAGAGGTGGGAATGAGCCAGAGAAAAGAGATGAAGAGCCAGGTGTTCAGATAAGCTATACAGCATCCATCAAAGGGAGCGATCATTACAGAACAAAACTCCAAACCCTCATTAGCTAAGCCAAATACTGGAAGGAAGTACCAATCAGAAGAAGAATTGCTGCCCATTTGTGAGGACTCCAAAATCACACCCTGATACACAAAAGAGGGGTCCTGATGCTGAGCGGAGTTAGTCTATGAACCTCAGGCAGAGGTTGCAGGCTATGTTTAGTTCAAATTATATGAAACCACATTACTTAGAGCTCATATAAATATTAACGTGAATAGCGTAATAAAATTATGCAGCTTTCACCAAATAATGTCAAAGGTGGGAAACACTAAGTCTGTCCGTCTCCCACTAACATTGTCACTCTGTGATATGGGCTTTAATGGAGACTGCGATAAGTTGTTTACATTAAGGTAGGTATAAATGCATACAAGCAATAAAAGTGATCATTTATTTGGATCATTTAAAAATCAACTTTTTTAAATTAATTCGATCAAACAAAAGTGAGTAAAAACATACAAATATATAAAGGATTCCTTCTAGGGTTTCCAATTAATAATAATGCTGGCCAAATCACATTTGTCTAAAGTGAAGCAATATGAGAAAGTAAAATATAACTGTCTGCTCATGTGAATGGTAAGGGAGTACCCCACCCCTTCTGCTTAGCAAGGCACCTTGTCTAGAGGGGCCCAGTATAAACAAATAGGGGGCCTAAATGTAAATTATATATAAATATTACATTACAGAAATGTGATAAATGTTACATAAAATGTGTTGCCTACAATGCAAAAACAGCAAGTAGATAAGGGCCCTATGTTAAGCTTGAATACTGCTTTGATGAGATGCGCTATAACGTATAGCTGATCACAATTTACAATAAAATCCACCACAGTGCAATACTACATGTAACCAGCATTCCCACAATAGTGTGAATCAGGCATTAAAATGTCATTTTGTATATAAAAAAAATCATGGGGCTATGGTTAATAGAGATGAGCAGAATAGGGAATATTTGTATTCCCAAATATCGAAAATGTTTTGCCTAGTGTTCGCAATAAATTCGCAAATTCAAGAATTTGTGATCTCCCGTCATTATTACCTTCATTGTGCAAATTGGCAGTTGTACATGCGCAATGTACCGATGTAAAAAGCCTTGAATGTTAGCGTTTATACTATATTTGAGATTTTCGTAAATTCTTGAAGTCCTGATATTCACAATAAAAATGAGCAATTTGGCATTATTTTGCGATCAATGTTAGTGCTTACACAGGGCACATATATTGCTAAAGGAAAGGGAAATGCTCTTTCAGAAGTGCCCTGGCATTATGATATCCAGATCCACAAATTACAGGAACTATGAGCCTCTTTGGCAAAAGTGAGCTCATCATATATGTACAATGTAACAAAGAAATCTTTGTGTGTGTATAGCCTTCACAACACAAAAAGGAGAATTAAGACATACTCATTAACACCCTCCGTTATAAAAAGAGCTGCGGCATGCTGTCACTATTTTGGAGGGGGGGGGGGGGGGGGGGGGTGGAGTTACATAGCATCTGTCTTTTTTTGTGTGAAATACAGTAGCTGACCAAATCCAATTTAACACTGCAACAGGACACATCCAGCTGAACAAAAGAATCAAATGCACAGTTGTCGCCATGCCCTGCAAACACACTCTTTTTACACGACTGGCCCTTAGAGACTCACTAGAAATTATTATCATAGTGAAAGGCGCATTTAGAAGAACATTAAACTAGTCTAATCTTTCAACTAAAGAAGATAGCCTGCTCCACACATTGTCTTCCTGAACTGTAACCTGGCACATTGGATGATAAAATAATCAAATTATCATTTCGATCAAAAAATACATTGATTATGTTTAAATCCATCGTGAGAAAAGTGATTTCTGAATAAATCTACCAAAAGAGATGGAAATTCGGCCTGAAATGGAAAGAGTCGTAATCGGTAATGTTGGAAAATTTCAGTTGAGTGTTTAGATCAATTTGTATCGGATTGTATTATGGAGCAAGTGCACAGGCTTTTGAAAGGGAATTGATCGGTTTTATATTGTTTGCGCTGTGTGACAGAACCATTTAATGATCTTTGACACCGTTGCATAAATTGATCAAATCCAAAATTGATCAGGCAAAAGTTGATGTGTGTGGCATATATAAGTTTTTACCCACCGTTATCAGTATCAGTTGCCAGATGACACGGAACATGACACATTGCTGGAGCTCCAGGGATGTAACCCCCTCTTTATGGGACACTTTACGAGTCGAGGGAATTGATTACAAATGTGTTTATGTGCAGTAGCCATGGAGTATGTTGAATGGTAGAAACTTAAAAAAACATTTTCTCAGTGTTTCTTTTCTAGGCCTTACCTTAAACCCCTTATGAGAAATGGGTACTCATTCCATAGGGTGGGGATCCAGGGGTCCTCTTTTTGAAGGGGAACCCCTGGATACACTATGAGCCCCCACCCACACAACACTGGGGCATGGTTTTGAGGAAGAGGCCTCCTACCTTAACAAGGGGGTTTCCCCTTGAGGTATGGCATTGGACACCCACACTCAATTGGCGCATTCACGCTTTTTTTGCATGGCAAAATGTGGGGACCTGGCCATAGAAAATCAGTGGTGGCATGCCAAAGACGCGAGCACTACAGTTTTGCTGCATTTTGGCCTTAAGCTGAAACAACCACTATAATCCTGGACCTTATTATTTTTATTATCATTATTATTATTTATATAGCGCCAACATATTACGCAGTGCTGTACAATACATTCGAGTGGTGATACAACACAATATAATACAGGTACAGGTTATGAGGCAGGATGAGTAGAGCACCCTGCCCGATCTGGCTTACAATCTAATAGATTAAATAGAATAAGAATAGAATAAAGCTGCAACCTAATGTGGTTTTGCTCCAAAAATGTCAGGAAGCAAAATGGCATTTTGGCAGAAAAGACTAGCAACTCATTCTTATACAATGTACAATGTACTAGCACTGTAGACAGTTCTTCAGTTCAGACCAATCAGAGCTCTTGGTACTGTCATGTTGGAAAAGTTTTGCAGCATGAATTTCTAGAATGTTTCCAACATTCACATTTCATAATTAACTGCAATCTGATCCTTAACCTTTTACAAAATATCTCTGTTCCCATCATTGATATCTGTTTGTGTAGTAAACAGAACTAATGCTAGATATTCAGGCTTCTGGAGAACAGAACATATCTTGTAGACGTGTCACAACATTTCCATCACTGCTCCTCATTCCACATCACTGCATAAGAAAAAAGGGCAACTCAGTACTTTACAAATACACAATAACTACAGGGCTCCTCAAAAAAACCCATTACAGAAAGATCTTTTTGTTGTTGTCTATAACAGGTAATCTTATTTTCTGACACAGAATAGAATATAAAATAAGGCACGTGACTGGTTAATTTGGTAACACAGCTCATTTTCTTTGAATTTTAATGCTCCTAACTGATAAGCTAAACATTTGGTATAAAACATTCATCAGACTTCAGAAATAATAAGGGGGATGACTCTAATTTTGGTAATTGCCCGTCATTAATTTAAATGTGTATGTTTTTATTGTCTTTACCAAATATTTATACCTAATCTTGCTTTATACAAACTTAAACTTATCTTAATCACAATCACAACACTTATCTAAAAATCTGGCAGTCACTTTGGTATAATGTCACAAGTGTAATTTGAAGCAATCACCTCCAAAGTAATTGAAGGCCAAACATCTCCCAGGGAATGAAATAGAATAGAATGTTATCTACATACCAGGTGCACACAGCCAGGCTTCTCGCAGGAATATACACATTTCATATACTCGGGCAGATGGAGGAAATATTTTAAAACAATGACAAATTGTACATTTAAGGGAAAAAAACGAAATTATGATTTGGTGTAAAAAACACAGAAAACAAGCCTACCAGATGTAAATTGTGAGCAGCAAGCCTTGCTAAGCACATTGTAAAACATTGAGGGAGCAAAATAGAAGCAGCCCATGTTATGTAGTTCTTGCTTTGTGAGGTTTTAGGAGTGTTAGATATGCCTCCCTGTACATTTACATACATTTATTCAGCATATATTTTTTTATATTAAAAATAAAATACTAAAGATACTGATGCAAATATATAGGACCACAAATTAGCGCATCCTAAATATACTACATGGTGTGTATTAACATAGGTGGAGGCACTGCCAATAATAAGGGTCGAGGGAAAAGGTCTGTATGTGTTTGAGGGCAGGCTTTGTTTTTGAGGGTCCTGGAGCAAAGGAATATATGTTTGTAATCGGTTTCTATTGGGGATTTAATGTTGGATATTTGATAGAGCATCTGATGCACATAAACTTGAAGCGCCATCTTGTGGGCATTTTACTTATTTTCAGTGAAATGTAATTTAGAAAATTCCGCTTTCTGACTTTGCAAGTTAATTAGCCTATGTACGTCTTCTGGTACAGAAATTTGGATCTCAGTGGACTACCAGGGTTGTTAAATTTTTCGTTACACTTTTGGTACAGAAAACCGGGCTGATTGGGACCGACCGGGGCTTTTTTTTTCTTAGTTCCGGACAGTTGGGAACAAAGCAGTGTTGGGGTGTCAGGTCCATGAGGGGTTCGCAGGAGGGAGGGAGGTCCATGAGGAAGGCGGGGGGTGGTTGGAGTGGCATGTCTGGGAGGGGCTCAGGGATTTATAGCAATACCCCTGGTCTGGTGGGTAAAATACATGTTTAAAAAATAAATTTTGAAACAAGTGATTGGAAATGAAAAAAAGAAATTTTGGATAATAATTATACATTTAGTTCAGAAATGGTTTTTCTGAGCCTTAAGTTTTGAGTACAAGAGTAAAGAGTAATGTGTTTTGCTAAAAACTGTTACCCACAGCAGTGTAAACTCCATTGTGTAGTTTGCATATTAAAATGTTCAACATACATGGTGTTGGCCTTGTTCATAGGAATCAAACTGGTTAAATGACCTTTTGATATGGTTAGACAAAACACATTATAGCAATAAAAAGCATATGTTGCTATTAACCATTAGCAGATGGGGCAAGCATAATGCACAACACACAAAACAATCTGGTCTGAGAGTGGCAATTACAGGCTATATATAACACAGTGACAAAGTCCATGTGACGGAGTTGTCCTAGTAAAGGTCACTAGAAGTGCGCTTATACTGACTGAATTGCATCCAATTGCTGAAGGGTCATAAATAATTGCTGCAGCATTCACATTGATTACATTAAGTCATCACCCCGATGGCATACTGCACAATATTCAGTATTATTGTCTGATGCTTATTTGGACTGAAAAAAAGCGTAATTTAAGCTAGCCATAAACATGGTGATTCCCCCTGTGATCACTGGGCGATCGTAACATGAGATCACAAAATTGGTGATCGATAGTACCACGGTTGCAGTGTACACCACATTAAGGTATTGATTCCTGGTCGATACTTCAAAGTAAAGGCAATCTAACAGAACTCTGTTCGATCAATTTCTTGAGCGATCGTGGACGATCACTCAAGGTGGGCAGCGATTGATTCCTGAACGATTGATTGCTGTGAACACACGCTGCAGGCGATAGTTCTGGAATCAAATGAAAAAACGTCCTCTGTATGGCCGGCTTTAGTCTGTTAAAAGTGCTGCGTGATATGATACATGACTATGGTGGAGCCCAACCCCTCCCATATAGCAAACCATCACAGCTAGCCATACACATGCCGATAAGCGGCCGATTTTTAATCATGCGCGCTCGCGCCGTCGGTCAGGTTAAAAATCGGCCGCTAATCAGCATGTGCCTACATGGGGCGACAGATCCCTGTCGCCCCACTTCTAGGCCGGCCAGAGAACGGACATGTCCGATCTTCTCTGGCCGGTGGGAGCCGATGAAAGCCGATGCCATAAGCTGCAATGAAGCGGCGTCTTCATTGCAGCTTATGGCCGGCACACAAAGGGTGCCCGGCCGATTGAAGGGGCCCCATAATGCAACGGGATGCTAACGTGATGACGTCATCACGTTAGCCTCCCGGAAAGATATCGGGACTAGTCTGCTACACACATCGGCGTGTATATGGCAGGCAAATAAATCCCCAAGCTGCCCGCTCACATACACAGAGCAGAGGGATGATCTCCCCATGATCACACATAAGCTAGCCATACACGTGTCAGATTCCATGGCCAATTGATCACTCACCCATCGATTCCGGCGATTCTGCCGGGAATCGCAGGTGTGATCAATTGGCCGATTAAGAGTATCCATCGCTACATACCACCTTGTCCAACGGATTCCGGGATGATTCCGTGTCCGATTGTCCACCTCACAAATGGCAATTCCCCCTGATCTGGGCAGAATCAATCTGATGGAACCAACATGTTGGTTCTCTGTCGGATCCGATTCTGGGCCCCTGAACGATCGGACCTGATCGATTGGACAAGGTGGGCTGCATGCGATTCCGGCACGATCGTTTGGCGTGCACGTGCCCGGAATCGATCATGCCGGAATCCGGTGGGAATCCGACACGTGTATGGGAGCCTTTACACATTAAGATTGTTGCTTGCAGTACAGAAAAATTTTCTTTTTACTACGAGATTCAGTAACTTACAAACCGGCATAAGCCCATTTTAATGTTAGTCCTATGTTCCTTTCCACCCAGATGACATAACAACCGTTTGCTCTTTAATTGCCATAATGGCATGCTACTGGTTGATGTCATTCCTAGAGCTAAATGCAAGAAATCACTGCTTCATAGCTTAAAAGATAAACTAATATAAATTATGTGTCTGCATGGTGGAAATCCTGTCTTGTCACATTATACAGATGTACAACAGTACACATTTTCCATTTATCATAAAGGAGATGTCTTTCAACTTTATTTTGTGGCGCAATTGGGTAACAATGTCATAGTTCTGCAGGTAAAGGAAATCCCTTATTCTTTCCATCACTGATTTTGTAATAATATAGTGGCAGATCACAAAGACAGCAGCTTTTCTACAGGCTATAATGTGCTTTATAGTACCAATTACTCTGCATACTACCTAACAAACTGACCCGACCTAAAGAAATCTGAGCTCAAGTCGGTGATGTCAGAAAGCCTATCCAAGCTCGCCATCTGCAGGACCCACAAAGAACTTCAACACAAGCTGTACAAAAAGTTCAACTAGCGCTGCCAAACACACCTCTATACACAGAAAACTCTTCCCCTCCCTCCAACTGTTTCATCCAACATGAAGAAAAGGAGAAATGGGAGAGAAAATGAAAAGGGAGGAGTATAGATGCCCCTGCAGCGGTGAAAAAGCCGCAGAGAAGACACTTCCCATTCTAACGAAAGTCGTGGGGAATCCGCCCGGCAAATGTGCTGACGTTTTGATTCCTTGCGCTGGACGCATTGACTGTTGTCTTGGAGACACCTCCAATGATCTAAAATGGTGTGGTAGTTCCTGGAAACACAAGCTGGAAATCACAAATTCACACCTACAATGTTAACACAGTCCTTGGTTTTAGCAATGATGTTAAGGAACTAAAAAAATACATAAAGAACTACTGTATGCACATACAATCTTTCTCTTGCTCTACAATAAAGCTGTGAATGACTTTAAGATACTCACATACTTGACCCAAATGCATTGGCTTTAGCAGAAATTTTTTTGAAAAATAACAATGTCACTGTACTCTATGTACAATGTTCCATCTTTTGTCTGGTTCTGTGCATCAAGCCATTGTGTGATTAATGTTGGGGTGCTCTCTATCTCCCTTAATTGCACTGCCTCAAAAGTAGATGATTCGGGTGGGGGGAAAGAGTTTGATATTTTTTAACATTTTTTTTGCATGGATACACGAGCACAAGATGCTTGTTACACAAGAAAACTATAAATACAGTCATGAGAAAGTCTTTAAAGTTTTGTGTATTCAGACATAAAAAATCTGGTGTTTTGCAGGTTCTAAAATTCTCAGACTGCAGCTTCAAGCCACAGCACCATGGATGTCTAAAGCCAGCCAGACGACTCGATTCCCCTGTGACCGTTGTGCGATTGATCGCAGCACGCTTACGCAAGAAACGCAGTATGATCGTTTGGGGAAATGATGCGCACCACCTGGGGGAATTGATCCCTGACTAATCAATCTCGGCAATCGATCATTCGGGAATGGAATGAAAAATCAACCTGTGTATGGTAGGCTCAACTTGTGGTCTTGCATCTGGGGAAAGGGTTGGTGGGAACTTGGTTTTAAAATCCTTTTGTTTTTGTAACATTTTGTAGAGTGCTGAACCTGAGTATGTGAGTATATGAGTGCAATTGTGTTTTTGAGCCCATTGTCTGTCTGGGTAGTACTCAGCAAAGGCGGTGTGCTTGTGCAGAGCAGCTCTTCCAGAAATGAGATTACACTTGTGGTGTTAATTATTTAGTGTGACCATGTTGAAAGAAACTGTGATGAAGAATCAGTGAAATGGAAACTAAAAATCAGTTTAGGTAATTGTAATTACAGAATATTTCCAGAACGGAAAACCAAAAGCTTTATAAGTATCCAGCTAATTATATTTGTATAAGGCTCTAGCGTAAAATAAGTAGCTGAAATCTCTTTGCCATGCCTGAGCTGTTCAGAATGATTCATACGTATCCAATATGGTTTTGTCAGACATAACTCTCGCCTGATAATATGATTTTTATTTATTTATTTAAGACAGAACTGTAGTATGGCTAAGCACAAAGTGGAAAAGTATGCAGTCCACTGGAACATAACACAAATCCCTCTCTAACCTATCATGAATACTCCCCTGTACTTCTTCTACCTGGTTCAGTTTATCTCACTTATAGGGTTTTGTCTAATTCCAGTACATTCGGTTTAGATTTGCATCAACCCAAATTTGTTGTTGGAATACTACAGATCCAAGGAATGGGTCAGGTCTGCACAGCATATGTTAAGAATAATGGGAATAATAATTGTTTTCTGTAAACATACATATAAATATAATGTATTTTAACCGCCCTAGCGGTCGGGACGGCACCATCTCGTCCAGGATTGCTACTCCCACTATCGCACTGGACGAGATGGTTTTCTTTGTAGAAAACTGATTTCAATGTGCTTCTATATACTAAATATCGCCAAAATAAAAAGTCTCTGGTGCCCCAGATGTGTTCTAGGCTTTATACTACAGGGGAAGAAAAGGAAGAACCACTGAAGAACCAGCCTTCAGTCTCCCTGAACAGCAGAAGACACCAGGAGAACATATTCGCTGGAGGTTCGTGGGGTGAAAAAATACTTTCCTGGAGTTTAACTTTACAGTTCTCACAGAAGTGGAATGTACAGGCCTTTGGTGGCATTAAATGCCACACTTGATGTCTTGAGTACACTGGCCTGCCATATCATGTCTGCCCTGATTATACTTCCTTTCAGAAGACTTAAATTTCACATTATTTTAGGACATGAATGATACAAGAGATAACTTGAGTGAAAATGTGTGTTCATTAGCATTGTTAAATTTCAATAGCACAGCTAGCCACTTGCACCAAAATCACTGTAGACATTACATGAACTGAATAACTAGAAGTTATATTCCATAGATTAAAATTTAATGAGAGCGTCTCTCTTAGGGCAGTTGTAACAGTGGCAGCTAGTGGAGCATATGACAGCTTCATACAATGTGATTGCATTATGTTTTTACATTCAAAGAAAACACTTCCTTCTCATGCAGCCTACATTCAGCGCTGCACAATTCCAGCCCAAATAACATTTCCACACAATCACTATAACCTAATGTGTAATCTTTACATGTGCAGTTGTTGTTATAAAACTCAAGAATCCTGTCAAGAATGTCCCTTTTAAGTATTTTCGTGTTATAGGATGACAGGATACTTTGGTCCATCTCCCAAATTTGTCTCTGCGTTGTCACCTTAAAACACAAACTTAATAAGGGGGTGTCTGGTTCCCCACTGAAAATGTATATAAAAGTATAATGAGAAACTATACTTTACTGGCAGAATGAAAAATACGTGCTCCGCATCACAGTTGCATTTTAAATCCAAGCTATACACATAAATAGGAACCACACATCTAAGACTATGACATGTACTGAATTTCCCTTATGCAGACCTATATTTACTAAGATATAATTGTGGAGTCTGTTTACATTCCAGAACCATGTCCTGTTTCTCCTTGCTGTGTCTTTGCAGTCACTGTTGCATTGAACTTTATGGTCAGCCTTCTCCCTCCATAATCGTATTACATCATAGCTCCAGTAGATTTTAAATGGAACAATAATTAATAATGTAAGAGTAATGAACATTAGGCATTCATATAGTAAGGATACCTTTAGCATACAGGGAATTACATGTAGTGTCCCACGTATAGGTATTGCATTCATAACCACAGAGAATAATATGCCTACATTTTGTACAGAACCGTGTTTCCAACCCTATGATTACATCATTATGTTATATATTTTATTATGTTATACTTAAATTACATGGGTTTTGTAATTCTGAATGCTTTCTCTGTCAGTGACTGGCAGTTCTGTGAATACAAAACACCATTCATACAATACAGTTAATGAAGGGAATGCAGATAAAATGTCTACCCCTCTATGGCCACTAGAGGGCGCATGGGCTACGCTGGTACGGCTCTGACATCAGCCTGCCAACAGCTTTTATTCTAATTAGAATTTTATTATCATGTTTATAATCCAAAAGATATAATTATATATTCAATTACAGGTATACAATCCACAGTTTATTGCAACATACAGCAACCCATAGCATTTTATATGAACACATCATTAATTATATGTATTTACAGAAACACGGTTCCATTTTGACACCCATCCCATAACACGCCCTAGCAGGCTACTGTGGAACCTCAAGATTTATGTCTGTATTGCTACATTGGCCGCCATCATTTCCTATCAGTGACAGTACATTATTCCGCTCACATTCATGGCTCCCAGCTTCTTGTGTACAGTAAATGGGGAAAAAATCAGCAGTGTGTAGAATCCTGTAATGTGACTTCTATTAGACGACGGTGGAGTCAGACAAAATCAATGGCAAACATCTCCTGGGATGGAATTGTGAAATGTGAACATGAATGTCTGCACCATGAAGCTCCAGGACGACTGCTGTCTATATATCTTTAAAAAAATAAGAATTGACTACAAAGATCCACCTACATTTACAAGAAACAATGACTTGAACAGCACTTAACAATCCACAATGGATAGCTAGACTGGATGGCTACCTGGGGATTTTAGAGATAGCAAAGTTTTCCTATACCATGTAGTCTATACAATTTAAATGACAAATAACTCATTCAAATGCATTTGTTGTTTTTTGTATAATTTATGGAGCTTTCACTGCTCATATGTGGGCAAAAGAGAAAGGACACAGGTCCATTTCATGCGCAGCAAGGAGAAAACATCTAAAATATAAAATTATTTAGAAATAAAAGTATAATCTCTCAAATATTTTAGAAAAAAAGACCAGAGAAATAACAGGGAAAGAGTTATGACCTGTCAGGTAGACCATAATGTCACATAATGTTAGTGGTAAATGTGTCTTGATATGACAAAATCAATGTTGAAGTAAGGGTAGTCAGATAAGGGTAAGCACAGCTATTGTCACTTTGCTCTACATTCTTGTGCCTTATTGTCTGTGCATTATTGTAATGTGTCACTAGATGGCACTCAATACTTCTTCATGAAAATAACTAGGTACTGCAGGTGATTTTCTGGAGGGGGGGGGGGGGGGGGGTCAAAAGAACAGGGACCTTCTGCTCTATGAAAAGAAATCTAAAACACCTAACCTGGTAGCAGAAAGTTCCACAAGTACAGTGTGTCCTGACATCATCAACATTTAAATCTTATAACAGGCCATAGCTCCATACAATCTCCTCTATGATTGTGAAAAATAAACAATTTCCATTAGATCTGCCAACAACTATGTAGTGCCGGGTCCTCCCTGTTAGTATACGTAGTGATTGGAAGGATTAGGAAGGTCCTCATATTACATATTTTTGGTAGAACAAAAGTGGATTTTACAGAAATTGTATGGTAAGATTGTAAGGTGTATGTGGGGCTTAACTACATAATATGAACTAGTTGTACCACCAACTATGCAATGTAAGGACACAGACTTGTCCACAGAAAAACGAATGTTCTCTTAAGGCCCCCATACACCTTACAATCTTACCATACCTTTTCTTGTTCAACTTTTCTTCTACCAAAACCATGTAATATGAGGACCTTTCTTACCCCTGCAATCACTATGTATTCTATCAGGGAGGACCCGGCACTACATACGTGTTGGTAGACCTAATGGAAATTGTATGAAGTGATCTAAAGGTGTATGAGGGGCTTTATACATTGTTTTCCTGAAAAACAATACTTAAACGAAAGGGAACCCCTTGGATCATTATTTTTTCAGGATTTTTGAGGACACTTCAAATATAGACCTGCTCCAAATATACATTTACAGTTTGCCAATTTGTGTCCAGGAAACTTTACATGTGAAAAGTAAAATCATTTGGTTTTATAATGGATCAGGAAAGACTTTTCACAAAGGAAAGCAGACACCCCAAAACAATCTTATTTAAAAACAAGCTGGAACACCAACAGACCTGACAGCAATTTAGGGTTTGTAATATTATAATGACACGATTAGATTGTTGCTCCTGGACAAATAAGACATCTTATGAAAGTAAGCCCTAAGAAACTATTAATTGTTATCAGAAGCATTTTCCATGCCAAGAACCAGCCTTCTGAATGCCTCCTAAAAGTTTTATAGGATAAGGAAATACATTTTAAGGCTGCTGGGAGGATATCTTTATGTTGACAGCTCTTTGCTTTTTATTACTAGTTCAAACTATGACCAATGCTGTTCTATAGAATGCTCCACATATATGGAACACATTACCATTTGCTGGCAGCACAGTCAATAACACACAACTATTGACTGCAGAAAGAAATAACCTGATCATGCTGTATTCTTGTATTCATAATGCAGCTGCATTATTTACCTAATGACAGCTCCCACCGTTACAGGATGTGTATTTTGTGGTCATAAATAAATCATAACTGCTGACACGTGAATCCTTATTTTGGCATCCTTTTGAAAAGAAAAAAACATGAGCATTTAGGACAAATCAATATCTTCTAGAAGAAAACTTAGGTGCTTAGTCTGTTTCATCTAAAAAGGTTTGCATTACCTAATGTAAATATTACGCTTATGACTGAGTCAGGGACTAGGAAGCTTTTAGCTAATTGAAGGTATGGCAAGGTTATTGAAAATCCTGAAGTGAATATTACATGAGAGTATTTCAGTGTTTCTGTGTGCAATGTGATGTGCATGCTTATAATGTGCTAGCATCATTTTCAAATAATCTTGAGGAAAGGAGACAGGTTATCTTTAAAGGTGAACTCCAGCCATAATGAAATATAAACAGAACCACAGCTAGCTGGGTGATCCAGCATACACAAGTGGTGGTACACATCCTTAGAGGGCAGACACAAGAAAACTTACGGCTAGTGCTTGGCACCTGGTGTCCTCCCTTAACCTTCCTGCCGTTATGCCCAAACTCAGTACGGTTTGTTGTTAGTGCCGGGATCGCCAGTGCTCCGTGAACCTGCACCGATTCTGCATCGTTGCAGGCTCACGGATTCCTTCCGGCCAGTCTTCTACGCCATCGGTTAACGCCAAAAGAGAAGGGGGGGTGAGTGACACCATAGACCCCCATGTAAATGAAGGTTGCATCCCTTCCCCCCCCCCCCCCACACACAGCACCAGCATATAATAGAGGGGGAGGTCAGGGGATTGGGATGGCCCGTACGTCAAAAATGTTGCGAAAAGCCTGTATCGCCAGGGAGGTTAACGCCTGCCATTAACTATAAACTGGGGAAATGCTTAGAAGTCTAAAGGTAGCCATACATGGTTTGATATTTCAATCCAATCAACAAAAAATCGTTCTGTTTAAATCAATTGAATGGGAATTCCCACCTGGTACGAACTACCCAAAGTAATCGATATCAAACAGAACATGAATTGAAAAGTCATGTCAGACATGTCAGTAAATTTCACATGTCATTTTTTTATTTCCAGGCGTGGCAGAAAGTAGTAATGACGCTTTAAAAAAATTCATCGATTATGAATCCATAATACTGTGTGGCGGTACTATCTAACCTTTTTTTATTGCACAATATGATTGAATTGTAAAATAATAAACCCTTCTGTGGCTACCTTATGAAACAAACTCAACCTGGTACCCTGTTTCCCCGAAAGTAAGACCTACCCCGAAAGACCTAGCTGCTATCCCCCCCCCCCCCCCCTGTGCTTCTAATATAAGCCCTTCATCAGTGGAGGACAAAGGGGGGCTGCCGAACAACACCCAAAAGGCTGCGTGTGGCCCCTGGGCCGCAGGTTGGGCACCTGGGATGTACGCTATTGCAAGCAGAATAATGGCTTTCCTATGTTGTCTGTGAAAGACCGTAAGTCTTCTAGTGGGATGTCGGCCAACGTTATTTCACCTCACATATGTAAGGAAGTTATGCTGAAACATCATTTTAAGTTTACATAATGTTTCACTATAGTACCCTACATTGAAGCTAAATTTAACTACCATTAGTCTTGCACTGATTTACTTTAAGTGAACATTGGAAGCTAATATAACAATAAAGATACTGTAATAAATTATTCAGTAAGTTCAACTCCTTTCATAACCACTAGCCCTTTCTTTACCAGCTTTCCTTTTATTTATTGTATTTGTTATTGTAAACATGGAGGCTAAGTATAGTAAGTATAGTATAGTAATAAAAACTGTAAAAGAATGTCTAGGATGACATCTTTCCATCAAGTCAACGTTCCCATCATTTATATGTAGCACCCTACCTCTTGCAGCTTTCACTTTCTTTCAAGCGTCTGGTATCTGTTATTTAGATCTTGCCCATTCATAGGTTTCCTAATCCATTCATGCTTTTCACTGGTTATCACCAGCTTTATTTATAACCATTTGTGACTTTTCTCACACTATAGAACTCAGCATTCCAGCTTTGAATAGTGAACTTCTCTGTTGTAATGGTTTAAGGATCTGCCTCTCTTGCTTTTGGTCTAGGATTACAGTACTTTTAGCAACATAATTGGCAATTTATAAGCAATCCTAAAAAACAAAACATCACCTGTAGAAAAATACATTTAGATGGGCCATTTCACACCAGAACATTCTTGTTGTGTAATATGCAATTGCTTGATTATATCAGACATACTGAAGTTCTGTTGAAAACATTGGATGTTGCCTTATCCATTTCTACCAGCACTGGCAAATACAGCAAAATGACAATCTGACATAGTAAACCCCTGCCTCATCTTCTTGTACTGACAGGGGTTCTAGAACCAAAGAACATATTACCAAGAGCAGAGTTATGGCAGTAGTGTGTTAAAATATAACTTAGGTAGGTGCACTATGCTAACTATGCATGTGTTTGTTGTTAGAATATAAAACCAAAATAGTAAGTAGGCTTTACTGGCACCAAAAGGTCCAACAGCTCAGTCTCTCCTATCTGATGTGCTAAAGGCTCTACCAATCCCCATCCCTCATACAGATCCCTATATAGGGGCAGGATGGTTCACACCCAGGATGCGTGTCATTGACATTAAGGTATCCCTCCTACTCCAACAATTGACAGAGGGGATTGAAGTAAACCCACACCTGGGGGCTCTGACATCGCT
Source organism: Ptychadena robeensis (assembly GCA_036250615.1). NCBI lineage: Eukaryota > Metazoa > Chordata > Amphibia > Anura > Ptychadenidae > Ptychadena > Ptychadena robeensis. The sequence continues at coordinate 163,913,683 of CM070032.1, forward strand.
ACTCCTGTTGGAGGAAGGTGTCAAGATTGTCCAGCATATAACAGTTATCTTTGTCTAGAGGGAGGGTTTTGATATCCATACATGGCTCCATGAGGGCCAAAAGGCTGAAGATATGCAAAGTGACTGTCATACATATATACGTTGTTTCTTTCTAGTGTCCGTTGCAAAAACCATGAAGAAGCCCTTTCCAGGGAAGAAATGCATTGCTTTACAGTCTAACACCGAACACATGATTATTGCTGTGAGGTATTCATGTGTTTAAATTTTTATGGTGATGTATGACCTTTTTAATGTCTTGTTTCTTAATAAAGACAATTTTTTATGATATGAGCTTTTAATATATTTTTTAGATGCTAGTAAAGCCCACTTAATAATTTGGTTTTATTTTCATATATATTGGGCGTGGCACGACTTATAGTTGGAGATGGGTAGAGGGTGATATATTGTGATGTGTTTGCAGTAAGGAAATGTTTAATTAATTCCAGTTATGCTGTTATCATCATGGCTGGAAGAGAGGACATCCCTCATTCATACAAAACATAAAAAAGTTATGGAGATTCTAATGTTTGCCCTCCTTGGTAATACAAAGGGGGGCAAAAAATAAAAAAGGTTATGGTCTAATGCCCATACCCTATGCTACTGCAAAAAATGGCAATATATAGCTGATGTTGAGATGTTAGTGTGTATCTAAAACAGGACGTGTATCAACTAAGATACCATTTACAAATGACCTTTTCTGGTGAGTTAAAATGTTTCCCACAATCTGTAAATAAACAGATTCTCACCCACATCACTCTTGGTGTGCATGATTACATATAAGGCATATGTTACAAGGCATTATTTATTTTTGAACATAGCTAGTCTTCTTTCTTTTTTGGATTTTGGATCTAATCTAAGTAGCTAAACTAGTATTGCAGAAGGTGCATAAAATGGCTGAACTCCCCCCAAGTTGTAAAGAGTATATTTATTGGTTATTCTTGGAGTTCTAATTGACACTGAAGATATTTCTTTTGCTGCTCTATACAAGGAGAGAAAGTAAGCAATGTAAAGCTGAGATTCCTAGATATAACTCAAAGCAACTTTACTACTTCTACTTTTGCTCAATAGGTTACTTTATCACATGTAGCAGGCTTCTCATGCATACTAATTAATGTGGAAGCTGCCACAGCGAGGAGAGGACCAACTTGGCTTGGTGGCCATAGCAACTAACAGATAATCGTTCTCTGCAGTGTTGATTCACATGATGTTCAGCATTTACAGGGAACAAAATGGGGCAAAGGCTGACACACTGCATCCTGGAGACCAGTGTTTGTTTTCTCACATTTACAGCATGATTCATAAAAACTCATCCAACTGAAATAATAGATTTACCAACACCCAAGATGTAGAGAATATCTTGCTTATTATGTTACATTGATAAACATGTTTCAGTCAGTTTTGAGTTCAAATTGTTGACTGTATGTACACAACTTAATAGATAGGTCCCGGTAAGTACATGTACTTATCATATTATCTATGTATTTCCATATACAGGCTATGGAATATCTGCACCATTCCCTTCTCACCTCCTAACACCGCAAATGTTTTACCCTCCATTGTTTTTGTCTGTATTGTGGAAAAAGTTAGACAGCTTGTGCTATGGGTCTAATATATAGGAAATGGAGGAGAGCAGGGAGAGCTTCTAACATACTTTGTGCTGCCCTAGTTTGCCATGCCTGTTGAACATCTAAATTACACTACTTTTGTGCATTTTAAAAAAAGTATGGTCAGTAATGCGTGAGTTAATACTTATTCTGACAATAAAAATAAGAACATACATGCTGTAGTAAGCACATTTATTTAGTAAATGAATATTGTTGGTGACATCATTTAATTTTATGTACAATATGGCAACACACTGGTGTGATGTCTTGCGACACCTCCGACTTGGAGTGATCAAACTTAAATATGTTAGGCCTAGTTCTCTTAGTCGGTTGTGAACCGCCTGTTTGCTGCTTTCACCCGATTATACGGAAGTGTCATTTTGGGACATAACTTCTGGGGTCACGGATCTAAAAAGGTTGAGAACCACCACTCTAAATCCTTGAACATAATGACAGTGGAACTTCTAAGGTCTTCTATACAGTGTCTGTGTTCTTAAATGATATGCAAAGATACTGACACACAGACCACTTTAATATTTCTTAAACACACTTAAGAGTTCCATGTCCTTTCAGCTTGATAAATCAATACCAATAATGGATACAAATGGATACAAAACAAACATAGCTTCTGATCCACTCATGAGTATTTTCCATTTGAGAACTGTATGATAGAACAGACATAATTCCCCATAATATATAGAATAAGACAATAGGGTTTTCCTCAAAACATTTTCTGTGTGGGATATGACAAATCTTTTTTCAGGGGTCCAGATGGAAAACCAAGATACTATGAGGCTTACATAGTTTTTAAAGACTAAACCTCTCTATACACGGGTTGATCTTTGGTTCCATTCCGATCGTCTCCATCCAAAGTATCGACCAGGGATGAATTTTCCCAGGTGGTGCGCATCAATTCTCCGAACAACCGATGTGCAATCGTTCGGTGATTCTTGCATTATCTGTTGCGATGGATCTTCAGGAAATCGCACCATGTATGGCCGGCTTAGATTTCCTTATCTGGCATTAAAACCTATGACTCCAGTGAAACATTCCTCACTAAGGTTGCTAATGACTTTCTCAGAGCCAAGACTTGCTGCAAATATTCGCAGATTCTGCTCTGAGATCTCTCTTCTTCCGTTGACATGGTTTATGCTCCTCTTCTTCTCCAGACTCTATTGGTATTTGTGACATGGTAAATTCTTTGTTCTTCTCTTACTTAACAGAACTCTCATTACAAATATCTTTCAAAAGCAACTCTTCCCTCACTGTTGGCATTCCCTAAGTCTCAATATTTACATGCAATACTTTATGCTGATGACACCCTAAATTACCTATCCACTAATGCCTTGACACAGTCTCTAAAGAGAAACTCTATGTCTTGTTGTTGTCAGCCATTATCTTAAACATCCAAAACATTCTTTCCTAATTACCAGCTAGCTACAGCTCATCCTTTTCCTACCTCTTGTATACTCTGTTCCCCAACCTTGATCTCCAAGTTTATAAACTTGATTGGCCAGGGTCCTTTTCCCCTCATACATATATACATAAATACATACAGTACATGATTTGGCATAAGCAGCGCTACTGAATTCTCTGTTGTTCTGTTAAGATACCAAGGATGGGCAAAAGAGAATAGGAGATCTAAGAAAGAATAGAAGCGATCAGCTACATCTATGTCAAATTAGAATAATTGATCAAAATTACACTTGTACACTTACAAAATGCAGCTTTACAAACAATGGACAATACAGTATAAATAAAAGAGCAGCTAAAAAAAATAACAAAAGTCTCTTAACCATTGCACTCATAATTGACAACAAATTCACAAAACTCAACCCAACCCTATTGATAAATTGAAAAGGCTTCTACCAAACAAAATCAGTTTGTATTCAATGTGGTTCAATGTGAAAGAAATACAACTGGGCATAGGCTTTATGCATTGAGGCAGTGGTATACACTTTGCATAATAAGATATTTCCAATACTGAAGGTTAAAGCTGTGCAAACACTGAAGTGCCAGCTCATCTCATGCTCTGATATCATTGCTAAATATAGGCCAAATATCAAAATGGTGAGAGGTGCACTGAAGGAAGGAGGAATTGCACTCTACCACAATACATGTTAGTTATGACATTAGGATAATACGTTTAACATCTGGGCAGATTCAGTTATCTCTGGGTATAAAATTTAATAAGGAGACAGCATGAAGATGAGGTAGAGGAGAAAGTCCAGGAGACAATGCTCTAGGAACAACTAGCTTTAAATCTGCTGTTGTCTAACAATACCACTGTAAATTACATGGAACCAAATAAAAGTGTATCCTTAAAATTATAAAAATGTTATTATATAGACTGGTGGGTGCAGAACTCAAGCTTGTTTGTTGGCAATGTGTTTCCCAAATGATCATGCATTATCATTTACATAACATTTGGCATGCCCACCAACATCAACCCTGGAACCATGCAGCATTTAGGATACAATTATCACCTCTTAGGTGTACCTACCACCTAGTTACCTAGGTCTTAGAAATGGGTGTCACTTTTGGATCCTTGCAGATACACACTGCTGCGGCAATGGCTAATGTCACTTATAGAAGGGGTTATGTGTAATACAAGGTTTAAACCTACAATGAGTGCTTGGCAGGTACAACTACAAAACAGCTGACTTTATCTTCAGTTTATTGCTGAAATCTTGTAGGCCTGTAGTATTGGTACACTTCTCTTAATAAAAAACAAACTGCAAATGTGTCCTGTGTCAAGGCCTCTAACTTTCTGTGGTGATCTTGAGTATGCTACTTTGTCTGGTAAATGAACAAGTACTCCAAATGACATGGTGTCTCCCTAATAAAAAAGTTAATTGTCTAACATTCCAGATTGCTTTAACCAGACCCCTTTAGGCATAGAGCCTGGCAAAGTCTTGTAAGGTGGGGAGGGTGACAAATTAGCATGACCTCCAGCCTACTCCAAGCAATACCAGGCCAAGCAGCAGACCTGGCCAACCAGGGAAGTATTCCCAAGCCAAATCGGGCCTGATGCTATACCTCAACCAAGTGGAGACCTTATCCTCACAACCTGACCAGTATTGTGGGGGCTCAATGAGGATCTAGGGTAACCCTTTAATAAGGGGAGACCTGAATCCCCCCACCCTATGAAAAGAGTACAGAGGTCCCTTGGACCCCTTACCAATTCCTTAAATACACAGCAGGCAACCTTACAATTCCTTTATTAATTTTCTACTTTTCCACATCATTAATATGGTGTATGCTGTAATCCTCTCCTGAGCCATGTTTCCTCGATGAGTCTATGGTGCTGACTGAGCAGTATGTGAACACAGCCTCATACTGACATCTAACCTACATTTAGGATCAACCAGCATATTGACAGGAGCAGTGAGAGTGGGAGTCAGTGTTCACAAGATGACTTGCATAGTGCCGGTACCAAAGCTCAATACGCTTGTCAGTATGTATCAAAAAATGCCCGTGGTCAGCAGCGGGTGCCCCGACGTCCATGTGAACCTAAACTAAGCAAGCTGAATAATTGTTTTATTAGATTTAGTTCTCAGTGTTAGTGTGATTAGACCATTTATAGCAGAAGTGTGATTTTTTTTACAAGTGGGGGAAGACAAAATTAAATTTTTCCATTTAAAGAGTAACATGTTGTAAACTATCATATCAATAACTGAGGGTTTTTCGTTCACCAACGAAATATAAAATGCTGTTGAATACACAAATATTTCAAAACATTAACACACATGTAAAATTATGTGATTTTATGCTGCTGTAAAAATGGTGGGAGATGAAACACATAACACACTAAATTAAACTGAATACTCATAGTCCATTGGCAAAACCGATTGTCTGTACTTGTTTCCAACTGTAATAGAAAAGATGCAAGGCAAACATTTTTGAAAAAAAAAGGTGGCAACCCTAGCAAGGAGACATCACGGCCTTATTTTGCACAGGGTGTTGGACAATGTGTTGCACATTGTGCATCAGTGAATTAGATATTCTCTATAGAGGACAAGTTTATGCTGGGGAAGCATGTGTTGTATATCTTGAGTTCTATAAATGTTTCTTAAACATCATCACATTGTGTTTATTTGAAGGCAGTCAACAAGAATTTATCATTGCCTGTTTTGATCTTGGCAGATACTACTGGAATTTGAAGCAAATAAATAATAAAAAAAGTTGAGGCAGTGGGAGGAAATCCTCACTGTATGCCTCACACCTACTCTTTGTGTTATCCTGTAGTTCTGAATACATGAGTGGCATGTTAATTAGCACTCTGTATAACAAGTCTGTTGTTATCTCGCCACACAAAACACAGAAATAGCTGGCAAGATTCCCCTGTCCATATGCAACTCAGATTTTCCTTTCATTATATACACACACATACAGAGCATGCTTTCCTGTGCAATGGAGATGGATGGATATGGGTACTCATATGGCAACGTGTAAAAGTCCAGAAGTAAATTATTGGTGATCCTGCCGAATGTTGTTTTTATTTTTTTTCAATAAAGTGTAAGTAAAACTATATTGCGTTTTCACTGCTGTCTATGCCTATATGCCACAGTGATGCCATGGAACAGAAAATGAAGAGAAAACATTCCATAACAATAGTGTGCCTAGAACTTCATTCTCTTTCAGACCAGCAGCACTGCCGTGCAGTACAATATAGTACCGCAACGTAGCTTGCATCTCAAGGTACACAGACCTTCACGCTAGCCAAAAACAACCTGCAGTACGCATTTTTACAGGTTCAGTGCAGTGTAAAGTTTGTGTTTGCCAGTAATGGACCCAGTAGCTACTGCATCCATTATCAGCAAAAAAAGGCAACCACAATTGCAGCATGGCTGGTGAGAACAAGCCCTAAATGTTTTATTTCTTGCAGCACCTCACCCCAGCAAAGCCCAGCAAAGGGTTTGATTTGGTAAAATGTATATCTAATGCAAAAATTCTCTAAATGCCCCCATACACGTGTCGGATTCCCACCGGATTCCGGCACGATCGATTCCGGGCACATGCACGCGAAACGATCGTGCCGGAATCGCATGCAGCCCACCTTGTCCGATCGATCAGGTCCGATCGTTCAGGGGCCCAGAATCGGATCCGACAGAGAACCAACATGTTGGTTCCATCAGATTGATTCTGCCCAGATCAGGGGGAATTGCCATTTGTGAGGTGGACAATCGGACACGGAATCGTCCCGGAATCCGTTGGACAAGGTGGTATGCAGCGATGGATACTCTTAATTGGCCGATTGATCACACCTGCGATTCCCGGCAGAATCGCCGGAATCGATCGGATGGGTGATCGACTGGCCATGGAATCCTACACGTGTATGGCTAGCTTAACACATGCACAGCAAAAAAAGGTCTTGTAATAGTTTTACTGCAGTTACAGGGATCTTTAAAACTTTAAGGGCCATTTTACACTATATGTGCTTTTTTTACTGCATGCGTTTTTACAAAGACAACCATGACAACCGTGAATGTTACCATTCACACTGTATGTGTTGCATATTTAAAAAAGCAGAGTTTGGTGAATGTGAATGGGCCCTAACTGTAAGCTTTCTCTACATGTCCTTCATATTTCGTTTACCACTATTTCCACCATAGTGCATGCACTCTACATAAACAAGCCTAAGTCCCCTTCTGGTAAGTCTCTGGAATTAACTCTGGATCCTTTAAACACACCCTTAAGCCCCCCATACACCTTTAGATTCCTCCATACAATTTTCATGAGACCTACCAACAACTATGTAGTATAGTGACCTCCCTGATAGAATACATAGTGAGTGGAAGGTGTAGAAAGGTCCTCATATTACATGGTTTTGGTAGAAGAAAAGTTGGTTGTACAGAAATTGCATGGTAATTGTATGTGGTGTATGGGGGGCTTTATTCTAACTGAATATCCTAAGAAATGAAATTCAAATCACCCTGTAGACCAGTGATTTACAAACATTTCCTAAAGGCCCCCCTTGCCTGTGTCCAAGACAAGCCAGGTCCTTCATCTCCTACCCTCATACACGCAATTAAAGGAATTGTCCCGGAAGTGAAGTTACAACACTGCCGCCCTGGGGTAATGTTAACTGCCTCCTAACTTGAATGCCCACAACCCATCACTACATCTCCAGCAATTGTGGGGATGATGCCATGTTTAAATCCTTTGTAATAAACTCGCAAAGTGAGCTAGACTTGACTTACAGGGAGAGAGTGAGGGGGGCACCCTAGGTTGCGACACCTGCTGTAGAAGAATTGTAACCTGTTTAGCGGGCAACATTTTCAGAGCTACAGCCACCACTTACATTATCTAGCCTAACTTAGTGTGACTCAATCACTTTCAATGATTTCTTGGCCATATAGAAAAAGTTAAATCTGTATTGGGATATACTTATGTAAAAAAGGCTTCAGGTAGATATGGGTATTTTGTATTTGTGTTTCTTTCTATATATATGTACAGTATGTCTACTACAGAGATGTGAAAGAATAGAAATCGTTTCATTTCCATAACAGGTACATCTGTTAGCAATGAAGTAAAAAAAATCAGTGCGCCAAATTTGTATGCATAATGACTACCTTCTAGTTTCCAAAAATGAGGAATCAGGGCTGAGAGCTGTACCGACTCTTAAAGGAATTACACGTTTTATACATTGCCTGTTGCTGTTGCACCCGCGATGCACCTGCCAAACGCCCTCATATCTGTGTTTGTAAATGCCATGTTAAGTAGTGTTAGAATCATTGACGTATGTTTTCTGTACTAGCAATGGAGCGTTGCCAGGGGAAAATGTTGGCTTAGTTCACCAAAGTAAAGAATATGGTATTAAATAATAGTGTAATAAAAGTCCATATTCTTTGACATCACATTTTTCATTTTGTTATAATATTTTAGTCTCGTGCCATGGACATTTACAATTATTTTTTAGACAATCTTAATAAACAGAAAAAAATTGTATTAAGACTTTTGGAAAATTAGCTCAGGTGCCTCCCATTTCTCTTGATCACTGCAGAGATATTTCTACAACTTGATTTCTATTTGTTTGTGTTAAATTTAATTGATTGGATATGATTTGAAAAGGCACTGTGTACAGAAGGCCTCATAGATGGCAATGCATAACAGAGCAACAACCAATGAGGTTGTGAACCAATTAAGTTATTGCAAAGCACAGTTATGGGGACATCTTTAAATAAATTCGGCTGCACTGATGGTTCCCGAAATCACAGCGGCCTTCATAATTTTCAAATGGAAGAAGTCAGGCAAAACCAGTACTCTTCCAAAAGATGGTGGACCAGCCAAACTGATCAATCAATCGAACAGGCCAATATAGAGAGAAATTACTAAAAACCAGATGGTCATTTTGACTGATCTCCACAGTTCCAGACGGAAAGCAATAACTACAGCCCTACATTTAAATTTATTCTATACAACTCCACACTAACGATGATGTTATATATTTTATTGTACAGTAGGGAAATTTAGCTCATCAGCTATTAAATTATGGTACATGGAAACTTCAGATGTCAATATCAATATATCTGAATAACCTACATTCTGCAGGCAGTGGTGCAGCCCAGGCCCACACCCTCCGTTATGCTCCTATCAGCAGATCTATATTCAGCAAACATGTTCTTTGCCAGATTTTTTTCCAGGTTTTATGACCCCCTTGGGAAATGTTTTCTTTGCTGTTTCTCTCAAAGAAGTGACAGGAAATTTCTACAAAGGAAAGTGGATCCCTATTAGACAGTTGTCACTAGAACAATTAAAGATTTATGCTCACTCCCTTGGATTTTCTGCCATACTAAGTGAGCAACAATCGTCATCAGAAAGAATTAAAAGAGGGTTAACCTACCCAGCATGGACAGCTATAAACATTTGACAAGGTTTGTAAAAAGTGACCTACTGACACAAAAAAAAGTTGTCTGTGAAAGTTTAGGTTTTAAACAAAGCTAGAGACTGTAGAATTTTAAGAAAAAATAAATTTTAGAAAAAAGTCTATGTGATGAATTGGTGTTATTTTGGCTTTTCATCTAATTTCTAAAGGATACTTTAAGGAATGTGTTACAGACAAAGTGTGATTACATACCTGTAGGTTATTTCTATTTATCACTGCCTAACTGGAAATATTCAAGCACATAATCCCACACTATTTAGAGTGCGTGTTATGTGAGACAGATTCACATGTCACATGTCTTAATATGTGTTAGGTATAACATGTTTACACATGTTAAACAAGTGCACATTATATGTAATAAACCTGTCCACAGGAAAAGGCATGTCAATTACATGCAACATATAGGTGTGGCTCCAACCTTAAGGTTTTAAGATTCAGTAGCTATTGCATATTTCATCAAATGGAAAACCAAAATGGGTGAACAAAGTAGTAGTAAACAAGTGAAGTAGTGATACAATATCTAACATAACAATTGCAAACCCTGATAGGCAGAGAGAACATTTTATTTAATAAATGATGACTTCTCCTTGTTTTTTATTGGTTATTTTGTCATGTAAAATAAGAAATATGTAATAGTAGAGTGTTGTACCATGTTAGTCATCAATGAATATAGAAAGTATGGAGTACAAAGTGATCACCTTTATTGGCTAACTGATGTCATTAGAGAAGCAAGCATGAGGAAGGCATCTGAGACATACTGAAAGCTTGCTTATTAATTACTTCAGTTAGCCAATATAGCGAATCCCTTACTCCATTCTGTGTTCATCTATGGCTAATACGGTACAACATTAAAGATTAAAGCTAGGCACAAAAAAAGATTTGAGTACAATCAATCAACGTGAGCGGTCACGGTGCTTGATTGTACTTTAATCTGTTTGCAAATCTACCCGTGTGTGCCCTCCTTCAAGCGGGCTCTATTGAAACTCGATTGAACGAGCTCCAACATATTGAAAAACTCTATTCAATCTTCATTACTTTGCATGGAGACATGAACGAGTGCAATTTGATTTCCGTTCAAACGATCTCCGATCAATCACAGCATGGGAATCTACCCGTATGTGCCTAGTTTAAGGGTAATACTAAGCATCCAAAGTATTTTACAGCTTTCCATAGAAATTTACAGTTAATGAATATGCATGTACTGGCTCACCAAAGATTTGTATTAAAAAGCAGCTGCTTAAAGTGCATGGAGAATGACTCTGACCCAGGTTCTGCACAGAAATGCAGAAGCATGGAAGTATCTTCATATTATATATATACTGTGGACATGTGTAATGCAAGTTTCAAAATTTACAGTTCGCTTGAAATTTTCTCTTGAGGATGAATCCCTTCTATGAAGACTGGATGGTGTAATGGGGAGAGCATTGTGTACATTACGCAATAGATGTCACCACACCTATCATAACAGCCCATTTATACGGTTGTATGGAAACAACGTGCTTCCAGCAAATGGACCCTGAAAACCACAGTAGCTGGTCACCTTTTTGGAGTCTGCCCATAAAGTTAACATAGGGGCATTTGTCAATACTTAACAAGCGTCTTACAAGCATCCGCACACTGTGTATAAGCACTGCACAGAACTGCGGGCTGGTGATATCAGGGAGGCAATGGTCAGTCAACCGTCCTGAAAGAGCACTTGTAAATGTAGCATTAGGAGTTTAGCTAAAGGGTACTCAAATATATTCAGCCTTATACAGTAGCCAAATATAATCTGCAGTACCAGACAATGAATTGCACAATGTGTAGGAAATCATTTGCAATACAATGACTGATTCTTTTATTTAAATGGTTCATGTACACAGTTACCTTTTGCAGCATGGTGGCACATAAACTAATTCTTCATATCTGTCATCAGCTACTTACCTAAAAAGAAGAGAGATTATTTTACTATAAGGTTCATAATTTAATTACAATAACATTTAATTACAATTAAAATTTATTTACATAATGAAAACACATTTATTGTTTAAATACTATTTAGGTCAGTAAATATGAATTGTGGTAATGTATTTCCATTCTGTTTGCAACACTCCAACACTTAAAGTAAGCCTGTCCTGGCCTCAAATATAAAAAAAAAGTTAAAACTAGCTATCAGGAAAAATTACCACATTCAGTTTGCTGCAGATTTCATTAAGATGTTTTCAAACTTTTTTTCCCATTCATGCTGAACTTTAGGGCATGGAGAACTGGATACTGATATGAAGTTTTTGTGCAAATGAAAAAAAAGGCTTTTACATTTACCATTCAGTAAGTACAAGATCTTCGCACTTGGCTTTGAAGGCAATAATGAATATACAATAATCCTATGAACAACACAACGCAGGGGGATGTCTTCAAACAAAATATAGTGTCACTGAACAGCAGAGGTTTTACAGGCAACTCATATAAAAAAAGTCCTCAGAATATATCATTCCCCCAAAAATGAAATCCAATTTAAGTAGTCCATACTGATTGCATTCAAAACTGTGAACACTGGTAATGTGACCCACTATACTGCAATCTGCAAAAATAGAACTACAGAACAGTGCAAAAGTTTTAGACAGGTGTGGGAAAATGCTGCAAATAAAGAATGCTTTTAAATATTGAAGTGATTTCAAGCATATTTAAATCACTATGCACGAAAACATAGGAACTGAGGTGAAGAAAAATGGCAGCAGGTGCTCTGGACTGATGAGCCAAAATGTGAAATATTTGGCTGTGGTAGAAGGCAGTTCGTTCATGGAAGGGCTGGAGAGCGATACAATATTAGGTGTCTGCAGGCAACAGTGAAGCATGGTGGAGGTTCCTTGAATTTTTGGGGCTCAATCTGCAGAGTTGGAGTTAAGTTGGAGATTTGGTCAGGATTAATAGTGTTCTCAATGCTGACAAATACAGGCAGATTGTTATCCATCATGCAATACCATCAGGGAGCATGGTTAGCCCTAAATGTATTCTTCAGCAGCATAATGACCCCAAACATACAGCCAAAGTCATTAAGAACTATTTTCTGTGTAAAGAAGATCGTGGAAGTCATGGTATGGCCCCATTTCATTAGAATGGGAAGTGTCCTCTCTGCTTCTTATTTAAGGACAACTTTTCTGCGTCCTGATGACACGTTCTGTGTCCTGTGACACCATCGCCATAATGACAACACAACACCCCTTTGACAACAAGAAGTGTACATTCTCCCAATCATTAGGATGGGAAGTGTCTTCTGTGTGTCTTTTTTTCCATGTTGGACGCACTATTTGCGCTAATGATTTAACTTTCCTATAGCTGAACTTTAGGCAAACAGCTAAAAAAAACTTGTTATGGAAATACTAACAGTTTGACCTAGCAAAAGTAATGGCCTTGTAGTTAAGCTAACCATACATGTATCAACCTTTGTTAGAAAAACATACAATTCGATCAAAAACTTTTCATAAAAAGAAATGTCAATGGACATTATATGGAGGGAATTGTATGGTTGGGTGTCCATAGACATAGCTCAAATTTCCTGGTGACTAGCCCTAGGTAACAAGTCTTATAACGTTTTCTCTAATAAAAAACAAAAATGTGAATGAAGCATTAGCAATGCCACATAAATGTGGTATTTCTACAGTCTACATTCAACATAGATTGACAGCTTCCTCAAAGACTACAAGCACAAGTCGCCTATTTACCTAGCTATGAACAATACATTTAATACAGCTATATATTACTAGGCTTTTATGTACTTTAGCTGCTTGTTGTCCTCTATAGAGAATGAAATACCTATCAGGTCGGAAAATATGACCAAATCTATTTTTGCATATTGAGTTCAAGAGTGACCTTTGCAGTGTTGGCGCATTGCTTGTATTCAGAAATTAAAATGACCATATCTTCCAGTAATGGAAAAAGATTGAGGGATAAGGGCTGCTTGTGGATAATAAATTGAGAACATGCAGGTTCTGTAACATTTAAAGCTGACAGAAGGAGGTCACTGAACAAACACAAACTCTGTATGCATGAACTTGACAAGAGCTGCATTGAAAAAACAATCTTATATTTTATCAATGACTTAATTTTGGTCAATCTGCATTAAATTTTCTAATATGTAATCAATAACAGATATTTACCGTAGGTATAATTTAGAGTGCAATGTTTACTTTCGTATCACTGAAATATATATCCTCACAGACATCTGGGCCATTTCACGTTTACCGTCAGTGCCCACCCTAGTGTTATCCTGATAGTGTATGAGACACCCTTATGCCTCTGTAATAAAATGCATGCTGCAGGGGGTTACACCATGAATGCAAGAGTAACGTTCATGTGGCAATGCTAGCACTTTCAGCAATACAACGCGGCTAGTGGGAAAGGCCTTTCATAACACCTATTGCAGCCACATTGCCCAATACCTATTACAGGTTCAACTCCATGTCTTTGCATCCAAACTTACCTTTTAATGTACCTCACTCTATCCTCATGTTTACCACTAAGATAAATACACTCTTTAGTGCCTATGAATACTGCTCTACATAAGAACAGCTATTTATCTGACAGTAAAAGGTGGGTCTCTCAATGTTGTGTGTATCCACCCCCCTGCTCCCTAGGAACACTAGGTCGACTTCAGAAGAGTACAGTTTGGCCACATTCACTGAACATGGATAATTAAAAAATTACATTTTCTATAAAAGTTACCAGACCTCAACTCTTGATTCATGAGTGTGTACCATACAGACTGCAAGGGACAGATGTTAAAGTAAAATACAGCCCTGTAAAGAAGAAGAGATTATGGAGACCTAAAGGAAACCTGTAAAAGAGAGTATAGATTTACATTCCTGCTACCTATACCTCCATTTCAATGGTTTTATAAGGTATTCCCTAGAAACATTATTATAGCAAAGACTAACACTACCTCAAAAGAATAGAACATTTAGATTCTTCCATTGATTACAGAAATATGTCTTCATGTACACATGCACGTACACACGTACACACAATAGCATCTATTTAACCCAAATCACATTGCTAGTAACTGTTCAATGCAACTGAACTAGAACTGAATCAGATTTTTGTACTGATTTCAAGTCATTTCTTCAGTTTAAATGAGTTTCATGAGGATACCCCAGTGCATATATCCACAAAACACCTCAACATAGTGTAAGGAAACTGTATTGGTATAATTTACTAAATGTAAATGCAAACTGTTGAATGTCATATGCCGGGGAAGACATGTTAATGGCATTATATGTGGAATTCAGATAGTGTCAGCGATCTTTCTTCCACTTACTGATGATGGAGGCCACTGTGCTCATTTGGACCATCAAAGCAGCAGAAATATTTCTGTAACCTTTCTCACATTTGTGCTTCAAGAGAATCCTTTCTCGGAGGTCTACCTGCCAATTCATGTCACTCCATGCTTGGAGTCCATGCAAAGCAGCAGAAATATTTCTGTAACCTTTCTCACATTTGTGCTTTAAGACAATTCTTTCTCGGAGGCCTTCCTGCCAATTCCTGTGACTTCATGCTTGGTTTGTGCTCTGACATGAACTGTCAACTGTGGGAGAGGTGTGTGCCTTCCAAATCCTGTCCAATCAATTGAACTGAATTGGTGGACTCCAATTAAGCTACAGAAACAAAGATCAGGGGAAACCGGATGCACCTGAGCTAAATTTTGATCTTCATGGCAAAGGCTAACTTACTTACTTATGGACATGTGATTTCTCAATTTATTACTTTTAATACTTTTGACAAAATCTTAAGTAAACCTTCTTCACATTGTCATGTGGGGTAATGTGTGTAGAATTTAATCAATTTTGAAAAAAGGCTGCAACATAACAAAATGTGGAAGAAGTGATGAGTTGTGATTACTTTCCAGATGCACTGTATCTGTATGCTGAAGCATTAACAGTTTAATTTGCTCTTTTAATTAAGCATTAACCCTATACTTGCTGGTTTTACAATTCTCTGTATTAGCACTTAATAAATCAGCACGTATATTTTTTTAGCAGCTCCAAACATTTCCCATAAACAAGAAAAGTCTCTGGACATTTACTTGTAAATGCCACAGACATACTGTAGATTATCTGGAAGAGCAGCGTGTGTAATTCAATATGTAACCTAATCCACTAATGGAGATTGTACAGCTTTCCACAGTACTCTGTTTTAGTCACTAATATGGTTTGTTTTCCTTTTTCGAAATAGAAAGTATAATCCTAATTTTCCTATACAAATTAGAATTGTTTAATACCATTGTGTATTTTTTTGTCACATAAATTTTTTATGTAGTTAAAGAAGATCTCCAGAAAAAAAATATATGCATAGCACATTAGGAATGACCTCCAATGACCAAAGCTTTAGCCTTCCATAAATATTGTGCATTCATAAAACATGTGCTTCCATATATATTTTTTTTGTCACCTAAATTAAGCAACTAAAGCTAGCCATACATGTGTAGATTCCATGGACGATCGATCACCCATCCGATCGATTCCGCGATGCCAGAGGGAATCGGATGTCCGATCGATCGCCCAATTAAGCCTGTCCCTACCACCTTGGGCCACCGATTCCTGGACGATTCTGTGCCCGATTGATCACTTCACACATGGCAACTCCCCCTGATGTGTGCTGAATCGGATCAGAAAGACCAACATGTTGGTTCTCTGGCAGATCCGATTCTGGGCCCCCCATCGATCGGACGTGATCGATCGGGCAAGGTGGGCTTCACACGATTCCGGGACGATCGTTTAGCGTGCACGCGCCCGGAATCGATCGTCCAGGAATCCCTTGGGAATCAGACCCGTGTATGGCGACCTTAAGATTGAAGGATAAGTTACATATTTTTACAACTGGATGGTCACAGCTCACAGGTCTTTCACATTAGATACGTTGTATTTTTACGCGCACTTTTTCAGTACGGTGTATTTCCCATAGAAAACTATTGCACCATTCACACTAAACACATTCCATTTTTTGTTAATGCAGACATTTTTCATAACGCTCTGCTGTATGCATTTTCTGATATGCTGCAGTGATTAATATAATAATTTTACATTAATGCCTTAACAATATTTAAGCTTTTGTTCATATATATGTAAAAATTTCACACGGCCGATAGAAAACATTGAACAAATTCCACCACCGTCTTGATACATTCTGTAGTGTATGGGAGGTTTTCAGGCAGTTGCCCATTAGAATTTTAATATTTCACATGGTAAGTGAGAAATGTGTCGTTTCCACCGACCAGTTTCCAAAACCGCTGCTACCTGGCGAAATTCCACATTCATGTGGTTTTCCATTAGAATTACACTGGGTGGTTGTGAGTTTCTGATCTTTTAAAATCTATATTAAAATATGCCCAATACACACGGTCTGTAAGACCTATCGCCCAAAAGCCGCTGTTACCTTGAAAACATTTCAAATCCACCAGTTGGTTTTCAGGAACACAGCAGGGGCAAACAATTTGGAGGATTGCTGATGCACTGATTATTATTTTCTGCATGGTTTCCACAGACTGATCCCTCCACACCCCCACAATTGTTTCAGCTGGTTTGTACTAGTTTTAAAGGGTCTTTTTTTGTTAAAAAAAATGCACTCTGCTACCTATAAAAAGCACTTATAGTTTGAGAGGCAAACAGGCAATCCCTAACTATGGGAATATAGCCTTAAGGGTAAATTTACACTATTGTTTTTTTCAGGCTGCTGCAGCCAGGAAAATAAGCTTTCTGTTCTGGCAGCAGCCAGAGAAACGACTTGCCATGGGCGCCTGCAAACTTATGCAGGCGCTCGGGGTCATTTAGATAATGACCCCATGACAGGTCTATGGGGCTAAAGACCGAAAACGGACCGGCTGTGTTAAAGTGTCATTCTTTGAAATTGAGCCTTACCATATAGGTTGAATATCCTCTGCTCCAGCTTCTAGTGCCAGAATTACAAATTCATTTTAGACCCAATGTAAGAGTTCTTGTGAATTCTAGCATCAGACCCCACTGAAGTTGATATCAATTATATTCCAGGTCCTAAAAATAATACAAAATGTAAAAATCTGATTACTACTTCTGGCTGGAACTCCTGTTGGAATGCTAATCCCAAGTTCTGAATGACCTCTTTTTTAGAATTGTAGGAATGTCTCAAAAAAACATGGAAATTTGATTTTCTCAAAGACATCATACTGTGATTTTTTTGTTTTTATTTGGTCTTTAATAAATAAGCCACTCAGTGAGATACCTAAATAAAATCCCAAATATGCTTTGTTTTCCTTTGCTGGCTTCCCAGCATTGATAAACAGTAGCATCTGGCCCTTAAGTGAGCCGATGTCCACAATACAGAGAACCAGTAACTCTATCCTCCTCCAGACATTTTTGTGGATGGGCTATATGCCCAGTATGTTATAATAACCCAGCAAAGCTTCTGGCTCCTGCAGAGAGTACATTAGCATTAATTTGTATTGGATGCTTTATTTATGACTTCAAGTGTAGCCCCCACTCCATCCTAAGCATAGTCCTGACCGCATATCTATACTGTTTTACAGTAAGAAGAGGCTGAAATATACAAGTGGTGGATACCTAATATATTGTCTTCCTCACTGATATTCTCTAAATTGTATATGACCAGGAATATGAAGTATTTTTTCATTGCATGTAACACATTTAATAGCCAGAAATGATCAGAAAATGTGGAGAAAGTGACTGAATAACAAGTGCTATGTAATGAACATAATGTAAGCAAATGTATTTCTGTCTTGACAACACAGAAAGTGTTACATATCCTAAAGCAGCTAACAAATATAATCTGTGATTGGTAATTCCTTGCACTGTAATCATGGTGCATTTAGCCAAAGACAGTTCAACAGCTAGGCCAGACTGCATTATTACCCACAGTTCATTAGGATAAGCTGATTGCTGCAAGCTAATCAAGTAATCCCATACTAGTATAACCACAGCATGACTTGCTAAACACAACTACTCTGCTGTCTAACTTGAAGTGGCCGATACTCATATGGCGTCAAGGTTCTGCCGCCACAGAGATGAAAGGAACTTTCTCAGAGCGCTGTTTATATCTGAGCCGATTGTAAATGTACATAATATGAAGGGTCTCCCCTCGGTTGTGGCTTACCTTTTAAACATGATTCATGGTATGAAGCCTTCGGAATCTATCAATTACTTTTTCAAGAAGGGATCAAAACTCGTTCATGACATCTATGGCTAACCAACATCCCAATCCAAAAACCTGAGGTCGAAACCCCAGCTTGCCAAATTCCTTACCTAAGCAGGTGGACAAGGGGACTGGATTAAAGTAACGGTTGGCCTCAGATGTTATAAACTGACATAGAGACAGTCGGTGTCCCCTCCAGGTTCCACATCATCGAGTAACAAGGACGCTCCTTGCTTCAGCGCTTGGTTTGTATCTAATTTTATGTTCTACATACCTTTTGATAAAGATTCACCTAATGTGCCCCATTGCTTACTTCTCCTTTTACTTATGTTTATTGTACCTATTTGTGGGCATTACTTGGTATATTTGGTTGACAATATTTTGTTGGTTGTCTTTTTATACTTATAGCTGGTCTGTCAGTTATACATCTGAGGCCAACCGTTAATGTCCCTTGTCCCCGCTTAGGTAGTGAATTGGCAAGCCTGGGGTTTAGACCTCCAGGCCTTTTTGGATACTATTTGTCTTTCTCTTCCTACTTTTTTGGAAAATTGTGAAAAGGGCCACAACAAAACCACAAGCAAACATAAATCAGAAGGCATGAAGTAATGTGCAATACATAACTGACTACAATGTGAATTACAATTAAGATGGTTTAGGTGAAGCAAATAATATAATTAGGAATGGAAACATCCAGTGAGATCCACACCACGACCTGGGCTTTCAAGAAATCTTTAAGTTTATTGAAATGTAAAACCAGCGACATATATCACAACAAGTCACCCCCCAGACAGGAGACTGTGGGCTCATTGGATGTTTCCATTACTGGTTATACATGGAAGGACGGGACTGACCTCATTACAGCTCCTGGACCTGACCCTGGTCGATGCAGTAAGCACAGCATGCATTTATACTTGTGATCTGACAAGCTGCCATATATTAGCAGAGTTCAGGCTCTGGTTTGCTTTCAAATAATATAATTGCTGAACTATATTACTATCAACATGACAATTTTGAAAATCTTCCTGTTTTCATTACATAACTTTTTTAAGCCAGTGACGCATATGGAGTTTCTGTGCTTCACAAGAAGGTTGTGGGTTATAGAAGGGATCAGCAGTGAGGTGATGCAAGCTATGGGTTCGCTCTGGAGAGTCAACTATTTTAATGTCTTTGTATGTAGACTAAACGGGTGTTACATGCTCTTGTATGTAAACTGCCCCTGGTTACACCCACATGTGAAACTTCTATGATTCAAAAAAGCAAAAGATAAAGAAAAGAGGCAGGGAGAGTAAGGGCTTGTCCCCACCTGGGTGGTTGGCCACAGTCACGGCCACAACCGATCACCCCGGATCACACCTATAGAGGATGAATGGGCGGGGTTACAAATCGTCCACACACTGATTTTTACAGCATCCATTCCTGTGTATGGGAGAGATCTGGGGCAATCAGCCGCGCCCGCCAACGGCCCGCGTCGCGTTTTTGAGCCATGGATCATGGCCATAGACCATTGGCCAGCCGCCC
The DNA here is from genome assembly GCA_036250615.1 of Ptychadena robeensis. Taxonomy (NCBI): domain Eukaryota; kingdom Metazoa; phylum Chordata; class Amphibia; order Anura; family Ptychadenidae; genus Ptychadena; species Ptychadena robeensis. The sequence goes on from CM070032.1 coordinate 163,933,888, forward strand.
AAGTGGGTTACACTGAATAAAGTGCCACTTTACACTCATATTAAGCATATACAAGCATATTAAAGTCGATAGTATTACATTAAGATCATTTTTACCACCACACAGTGTGATCAATTTGTACGATCTACTGAAATTTACCAACATGTCCGGTCACTTTTTGATAAATTTCATGTGCGATTTACATCCAAGTTTTGGATCAAGTCGAAAAATTTAAACGTTTATGGCCCCCATAACCTACATGTTGGCAGAGTCATCGATGACGCCGGCAAAGTAGACCGAGAAAGCGTTGCCCCTCCATGATAATGGAGGCCTATGGCGCCACCCCCCTGCCTGTTCTGCGTCACCGATGACACCAAAGATGCGCTGCCAGAGCCGATCTGCAGGCCTGCAGCGATGCAGAATTGCAGAGAACAGGTGAGTCTGCCTGATCCTAGCTAGGGCAGAGATTATGTTCACAAACTCTGACCGTTAGGTTAACTTCAATATTGATTATCTAAAATAAATGTTTCCTATCCCAATGAAGACTGACAACCCCCCACAACAAACACAACTTAGTGTACTGTAAAGTAATTTACAAAAAACACCTGTTAGGCTGGGTCTACACTATGCCGACCCAGAAATTGTGGGTGCGTGTGTCCATAGCGTCCACCAGCTGTTTGGGCGCAGTATTCGCCATGTCTGCAATACCGTGTCCTATACTTACTATTAGAAAACCGCACCCAGAAACAGGTGCGCACACACCGCGTCCATTGTTTACGTGTTTCCGGTGTGTCCGCGGGATGCCAGCTGTTGTGAATCCACTCCCGCGCTGCCACCAAAACGTGGTCATGACGTGCCAGTCTATACTGTAATTTTCCATAAGGGAATACAGGGAACGGCTGCACTACGCAGTTTTCCCCATGCAGAAAAAACATAGAGTAGAAGCAGCCTACGTCTTATAAAGTGAAAACTGAGTAATGTGATATAACTCCCTGTGTTTTCCGTGTGCTGATTGTTACCAATGGCATTACAGCCAATTCTGAGGACTACTGGACCACACCACCTTATGCTAAAGAAGTGGGTTTCCAAAGTCTTTTCTGGTTTCTGATTAGAGATGGTCACATTTTTCTTTTTTTTTTGTAATTTGACTAGTTCAACTTTGTGAGTTAATTGTGAGTATCACAACCAAACTTGCTGGAGATGTAGAGAAGGATTAAGGATACACTACAAAAAAATATTGCTATTGCTCTTTTTGAACTTATTTTATGCACAAACTACCTGTGCTAGAGCAATACTTTCTTTTTCCAAATGTTGCCCTTACCCTTCACTACATCTCCAGCAGTTTTGATGATGGTACAATTTTCAGAGGCTTTGTAATCAACTCACACAAAAATTCAAACCATCTCTATTTCTGATGTCCAGACACATAAATGAGCACTGTCATCCTTGGACTGGACACAAACATACAAGGACTTGTAAACTGGTTTTTATTGCATCTTTGTTTCTTGGGGTTTCACACACTAAACCAGAGGTGGGCAAACTGTGGGACACAGTCTTTTAATCCAGCCCTTGGTCACATTTGGCTCCTGTCTGATCATACCCTGCAAGAAGTGGAGATAATGCCTAGAGCCTAGGTGCCCAACCACAGCCGGGGGCCGCATGCGGCCCTTTGAGTGTTCTTCAGTTGCCCCCCTCAGTCCTCCACTTGTGGCCCCCGAAACCTAACTGTTAATGCATAGGGCAAAAGAACTGACCCCTCATAGATATGTGCCCCATAGATATCATCAAAGGCTTTATGAAGCACATAACCTTTGATGATATATATCACACAAAATGTGCTTTACCACACTACAGTGTTGCCTAATGCTTGAAGTATAATTTAAAACAGGTTTTGTTATTTAAACATTAACAATAATGTCTTCTAGCTCTGCCTGCTGTAATTTTTTTTTTATATAAAGCATATACAAGTCAGCATAGATTGAAAAAGTTATGTGCGGCCCTTTAGTGATGCTGAGGGCCGCACTTGTGGCCCTCCATATCAGCTCAGTTGCCCATCACTGGCCTAGAGGATGATTGTTATGATCTCTTTCCAGAAGCCCTTGTTTACCCATGTCTGCAATAGAATGTTTAGGTTTACCATCTAAAGTCTCTTTTTTATATATATTGATTGTTATTTTTTAACCCAGGTTGGTTAACACAGGTTGGTAGGACTATTGACTGGGTGGCCCTTATGAGTTCTATGTTTGGCCTTTCTGTCAAATTTAAAAACCCATTGTGGCCCACGAGTCAAAAAGTTTGCCCAACCCCGCACTAAACAAAACATGTGCCTTGTCCATTTAGGATATGGTGAGGTAATAAACCTGTGCCTATTGCTGATATAACATACTTCCAAGAGTATCTGATATCTCATATGAAATAAAAGTACCAGGTACTGCAGGGTGCATGTAATGCAGCAAACCTGTAAAACTGGCATAAAATAGAAACTGTCAGAATGGTAAACAAGTGGTCAATGCTTCAAGACTGACACACCTTTAAGATTGCTGCAGTACAGAGTGAGTTGCTGTTCTGGAGCATGCTTGTACTAATTTGATGTCTCGATGCTTTATATATTGTGGGTTAATCTGTTTTTTTTTCTTTTAAATTGCATGGCCACCTAAAAATCTTTAGATTGTGTTATGGAAGTGTAGCTTAGTCTAACAGAAGAGGTAATCCACCTCAACAAATAAGGAGACCCTATGGTGTCATTGGACCAGTCTGGAGACTGAAGTCAGAAAGGTAAGTATAGGGAATTAAAACAAAACATAGAAAGTGATTCAATGATGAAGAATGGGACAAGGTGAAGATCTAGATGAAAAGTAAAAATGTATTTAAATGAATAGATTGAAATACATTTGTGGCCCCTGGTACTCAGACCCATCCTGCTGGCTTTCATCTTATTGCAGGACATAGTAGTGATGTAAGCACTATTGCCCCATAACAAATGATTGAGGAAAACAAGAATCTGACACACCCATAAGTGTGTCAGACAGTGTGGCTGTGTATGATAAAAAAAAAATTTTTTCCGGATAACATCAAAATCCCTTTTAATAATTTATGGCTTTTAAAGTAGCACTCCAACTTGGTCTCCTTTTCCCTAAAACTTAAACATACATTTGTCCCTGGACAAAGTTGGTTCACTGATATAAGGAGAGGAGCACTGCCCTTTCCTCTGGTCTGAGCTGACAGGGTAATAATAATAATGGGGCGGCTCTTATGTCAGGATACTGTGAGCTCTAGGGGGTATCTATAACATCCTCGGCCTACTGGAAGTGGTTTCAACTATTCTGGCTATCATTCAGTAAGAAGAGTGGTGCTTGTCTTAGGTGCCTTGAGTAAGTTTGGGTCAGCTGTAGAGATCATGTAAACAATACTTAATGTTTAACAACATAAAACTTTTTTTTCCCTAGTCTTTTTACCCTACACAAGTGGCAAACTATTATTCTGAAAAATAAAAAACACCTCAATGTATTGGTATCTTTGAGGACTACAGTAATTAAACTCCTATACCTAAACGTGCAGGACAGCAAATCCAACGTTAAAAATATTTTTAACAATAGAGTATTTATCAGGATAAGTACAAAAAAGAAGATTGAAAAAATCTAGGCAGAAATCAGAATAGGAACTGAATACAGCAGAGTAATATAGTTCCTTATAAAGACAACAAGTGAGTGCCCCTCCATGATCTACCAGTAGCTGAAATATCAATACATTGTTCCTTCACATATTTACATAATATTTTCTATAAATATTATATCAATATTGATTCGTAGTCTGTAACAAGACTTAATATAGGGCCCCAAATAGGCCAGTATTATTTTATATAACAGTCATGTAATGACAAGTCCTAGAATTCAAATATTTTCAAAGGTGGGGCATCACTGTATAAACAGCAGTAACAAAGAGAGTACACTTTCCTAAGCTTATATTTCAAACAAAAATAAGAGATTAAAGTTAGCTACTTCTACAAGTAACTACTGACTTCTGTATCTCAAACAATGACAATATATTTGCTTTTTGTATAATTTCTTTGTCATTATCACTGTTATCTCATGAGAGACTATAGCATCACAGATCGTAGAGAGCAAGGCAACTCCCTGCAATCAAAGACACTGTAACTATAGAACTGTATACACAGATAAGGTACCATATCTGTATCCAAATTTGTAATACTATATATAACATTGTATTACAGTATACAAAGTATGAAAAACAAACAGGTAATTGTGAATGATGCACATTTTTTGGTTGTAAAAAACCCAGACAAGTGAAAGGAATGCAGTTTCGATAAGTAGTGCAAACAATCACCCTAAAGCAAACAGTGAATAAAGAAAAACTGATCAATAGAAACATTAAATATTTTGTGAGTTTTAGATACAATTGTAATTAGATACAGAACACCACAAAAATTTTACAGCATTTTACAGCATACTTTTGTGAATAAGGCATCTTACAACAAGGGGTTAATCCCCAGAAATGTCCTAGAAAAGGTCCTGTTAATGGATTACACCAGGGCAGCACTTCTATACCATATCCTTAAATGTTACCTTAGTATAGAACCAATGTGCCATAATCACTCTTATTTGACTCTTCTATCTGTGTTATTTTTTCTATTCTGATATAATTGAATATTTTCTTTACATCCTTCACTTTGTGTGGTCCTGAGCCAACACGGTTATCCTCATACTAGATACAGGACTGTCCGTCCCAACGTGGAACAAGGAGAACAATAGTAAAACATGGCATTTTGTTGCATGAAACTAGTTCAGAGACTTCTGGTTATGAATGATGTTTTGGTACTTCACATCTGACATGAACCATTCCGTCTCAATACAGAACAGAAAGTCATAGGACGGGAAGGGTGTGGCAGCCTGGAGCCAGACATTGCACATTGTGGTACCCATTAGATGATGCGGCAGAACAGCATACAAATGCAATGTATAATTATGAATACATTATAATGAGAATATACTAACACACATCACCAGTTACAGAACATTAGATGCTGCGAGGCCACTAGTTCCACACTCCTAATAAACTAGGAATCCTACAGAACTTCCAGCCACCCTTCTCTATAAAGTGTCTCTAAAAATCAGCGAGGACCTGTCCATGTGATGACAAGTCTCCCCCATGGTCACTTACTAGTCGCACAGCTCGGTGTGGATGACACCCCGGACAGGTCAGCGAGCTCCCGGCGCGCACCCTGGATGATTGCCTATAAGCCGCACAGCTCGCACTGCTCGCCCATGTGCTGCTGATGCTGATGACTCCGCCCACACACATAAGCGGTGATGTCACTTCATGGCGCGGAGTCCAATCAGAGAGCTTAGTATCCCTCGTCACGCCCCCTCCAGGCTGCCTTTCTGACAGGTGCAGCAGCATCACAGCGATGATCGCTTCTCCTGCAATTAGCCTTCCTCTCGGTTTCCGATTTCCTCTCCAAGGAGGTCATGTACGATCGATCTGTGGAGGGTGATATGTCTGCTGACGTGTATTGATGAGCTGGGGATGAAGGGTCTGCCTATCACATGAGCGTACCATCTGGGTACACGGAGTGCTGCTCATCATTCATGACATTTCTATCTAGCTTCATTCTAAAGTACATCAACAGGAGGGGTTGGGGGGGGGGGGGGGGGGGGGGGGGGGGGGGCTGCCCTCTGCCCATGTACCCCCATTTCACCGCTGCCCATGTACCCTCATTTCAGCTCCTCATCTATCTCTCTTTATACAAAACCGACATGAAACACCTGTCTTTGTACTAAAGCAAGAGAAAGCAACATCACATGGTGTGATAGTAAAGTTGGGCCATACGCAACTCTATCTTTCCTTTGATCGACATTCGCAGTGATCAATCATTCGGATTATGTACACAGCCCACCTAGAGCGGTTGATCCCACTCCATGGAAAATTAATCGAACAGGGATCCAACATGTCGGTGTTTCACTGTTCGATTGCCATTACTTTGGATGGGGACTGAGGGTCCCCATCCAAAAGTATTGCCCAAGGATTTATTCCCACAGGTGGTGTGCATCAATTCCCCAAAAAATCTGTGTGCAATTGTTCAGTGATTTTTGAGTAACCCTGTTGCAATCTATCACACAACAATCACTGGGAAATTGAGCAGTGTATGACTGGCTTACACACATACATAGTTTCACCATCAATCTTAAGGTAGCCATACACGGCCAGATTCCGCCCCGATTTTTCGGGCAATGGACCGCCGTGTGCGTTTCTGCCAATAGAGAAAATCGGGTGAACCCTCCTGGCAAGACCCACCAGGAATCTCCTGCATGTCGGATCGCATGGTGATCCGACGTTTTGGTAGATTCCCGGCCGATCCTTTTACTTTGGATGGGGACGGCAAAGGGTGCCCACGATCCATGCTGCAGTCTGAGGGAGAATCTCAATGTGTATGGCTACCTTTAGATTCCATCGGCTTGTGCAATTGAATATTGTAAGTAGTACCACCACACAGTGTAAACAATTTGTACTGATCGATTCCTTTCCTAAGCCCTGTCCATAGCACCATCTTATATAAACCCATCAAAATACAATGAAAACCCATCAGAAATTTTCCAACACGAAAGATCGATTTTATGTTTAATATCCGTCACTTTTGGTAAATCGATTCAGGCAAAAGGGGATAGATTTTCAAACAATCAACTTAAACAAAAAATTATGCTGTGTAAAGCTGGCCATACACCTTCAGATTTCTCTGTCAGATTTCCTTCAGATCAGAT
>CM070032.1:163952986-163969476 GCA_036250615.1 Ptychadena robeensis
ATCCCTCTGGTATTTAGTGTATATATTCCTATGTTGTTATAAAAAAGCAACCTTCTATTTAGTGTATGTATTCCTATGCTATAAAAAAAACACCCTTTGTATGCCCAGGGCACCAATCCTTCACAAATCAATGCCTATATTGAATGAATGTAACCATGTTGTAGACATGACCGACATTCAGAGGCTCTTTCGGCCTGTTAATAGGCAAAATTTACAAATAATGTACTGTATATACAGTATTCTCCTCTTATATAATAAAAATGTAATAAACACAATGTATACAGTATATAATGTCCTGTATATACAGCATTCTCCTCTAATATAATAAGAATATAATAAACACAATGTATATATAATGTACTGTATATACAGCATTCTCTTCTAATATAATAAGAATGTAATAAACACAATGTATATATAATGTCCTGTATATACAGCATTCTCTTCTAATGTAATAAGAATGTAATAAACACAATGTATATATAATGTCCTGTATATACAGCATTCTCCTCTAATATAATAAAAATGTAATAAACACAATGTATATATAATGTCCTGTATATACATCATTCTCTTATATTATAAGAATAAGAAGTTATATTTTATATTATAAGATATTATAAGATATTATAAGAAGTATTGTATATACTCTAGTATAAACCGACCCGAATATAACCCTGGAAAACGGAATGACTCGAGTATTAGCCTAGGGAAATGCAGAAGCTAAGGCTTAGAAACACACAGCAAATGTGCCTTGCTTAGCAGATGTTATTATTTAATTCAGTAGACCCGTAAGTTAATTGCAAAGCCCCTGAACATGACCATCACCAAAATTGCTAGAGATGTAGAGAAGGGATGTGGGAACATTCTAAAGAAAAAAGCATTGCTCTAGCAAATCGTTTTTGCACAAAATAAGTTTAAATTTGACATGATTTTGAACCTTATTCAAAGAGAAACTACTTGTGTTAGAGCAATAATTTTTCTTTTTCAAATGTTCTTACAAACTTGGTGATGCTAGCATGTGTGGGGGCTTTGAAATTCACTCATAAAATCCACCTACAATGACACGAATATAATATATAATATTTAATTTTTAGAGCACATGTCAGGTGATGAAAAATGTGGCTTATATTCAAGTATATAAGGTAATTAAGAAACACATCACATAGCAACATTAGATAAAACTGAATTTCAATCAACACCTGCACAACCTTAACCATAGGCAATTTTCGTAATGTAACCTCTGCAGGAATGATTTGCAGGCTTATGGCATCACAAAAGTATGACTTGCCTGTGTACATTGCTATAAAACTAGTCTTGTACCGTGCATGAAAAACATTCAATAAGGAGAAAATGCATGACAGTTTAAAAAACCAAATAACAGTCCATATTACAGAGACTGTCACCAATGTAAGCATAAGTGCAAATGTATATGGGAAAGTCTTTTCTTGTCTGCATTCTCTCCTTCCACAACTACAGCAGGAAACAACTGGTCCAGCCTAGCCTATGTGAGCATAGAAAGGTGAGGGGATCCAGGGGCTATTAGGATAAATGATCTTGCTTAAGTATCTATGTGACAGTGGTAGTTTCAGTGCATCCCGGAAGTATTCACAACACGCTACTTTTGTTATGTTACAGCCTTAGGGGGGGGGGGTTCCACAGCGTTGTCAGATCTGTCCGGACCCCTACGCTAAGCACAGTGATCCCGACGAATCACATACACTTTAGCTGACCGGCCGATGCTGTGTTCAGACATCCGCCAATGCAAGGGTTAATGGACTCAACTACATTAACCCCTGCATCAGCGGAATGGCTCAGCGCCCACATACACTTTAGCTGACCGGCGGATGCTGTGTTCAGACATCCGCCAATGCAAGGGTTAATGGACTCGACTACATTAACCCCTGCATCAGCGGAATGACTCAGCGCCCTGAGAACACAGCATTCGCCGAGCAGGGAAGTGTATCTGCTCCGTTGGGACCTTCCGCCAAAAAATGTGCCTAGTGTAGGGGGTCCCGACCGATTTGGAAACATACCGTTATTCCAAAATGAATTAAATATTTTCCCTCAGAATTCTATACACAGCACTCCATAAGGACAATGTGAAAACACACACCTGTCTATATAAGGTCCCACAGCTGTCAGTTCATGTCAGAGCACAAACCAAACATGTCACAGGAATTGTCTGTAGACCTTGTCTAGTATTGTCTCAAGGCACAAATCTGGGGAAGGTTACAAAAAAACTCCTGCTTTGAAGGTCCCATTGAGCAGAGTGACCTCCATCATCTGTAAGTGGAAGAATTTCTTCTTTACCAGGAGCTGGCCAGCCATCTGAACTGAGTGATCAGGGGAGAAGGGCCTTAGTCAGGAAGGTGACGGAGAACCCGATGATCACTCAGTCAGAGCTCCAGAGGTCCTCTGTGAATAGAGGAGAACCTTCGAGAAGGAAAACCATCTCTGCAGCAATCTACCAATCAGGCCTGTATGCTAGTGGCCAGACGAAAGACTCCTTAGTAAAAGGCACAAGGCAACACATCTGGAGTTTGCCAAAAGGCAACCGAGGGACTCTCAGATCATGAGAAACAAAATTATCTGGTCTGATAAGACAAAGATTGAATTATTTGGTGTAAATGCCTGGCATCACGTTTGGAGGAAACTAGGCACCGTCATCACCAGGCTAATACCATCCCTACAGTGAAGCATGGTGGTAACAGCATCATGCTTTGGGGATGTTTTTCAGCAGCAGGAACTGATAGACTAGTCAGGATAAAGGCAAAGATGACTACGGCAATGTACAGAGACATCCTGGATGAAAACCTGCTCCAGAACTCAGACTGGGGCGACAGTTCATCTTTCAGGACAGCAACCCTAAGCACACAGCCAAGATATCAAAGAAAAGGCTTTAGGACAACTCTGTGAATCTCCTTGAGTTGCCTTGAGAGATCCTTTAATAGCTCACTTTGAACGAACCTTATATGATCCTATAGTTGCATTGATAACCTACTTGGATCCCTAGGGTTAATTAATCCCTCCTCTCCTCATCCCCCAGATATTTACATTACTGCACTGATCTTCTGAAGAAGCTAATGGTTCGCGAAACGCGTCCAGACGCATATGTAAATGGACTATCTCCATAGATGGAATATATGGAGACATACCTGGCTGTAAACCAGCTGGACAATGGACACTATTAAATATTATAAATTATATACTTGTTTTTCTACGAGTATATGATAACACTGTTTTAGATGCCTTTAAAATCCCTAGACCTGCTCCTTCACCATTGTGTAGTAGCAGGGACGAAGAAGTATTTGCTTTTGGTTTTCTATATACAATAAAACAGGACTTTAAGTGCAATTCTGGAGGGTTGAAACAAGCTTTAAAAAACAACTAAAAGCCATTGGCCTAGAAGTTAATCATGTCCCAGCAAATAAAACCCTGTTCTGCAAGAGTTAATTAATATAAGTAGCCTGAGGAGATTCAAACATAAATGTTACATACACTGGCAATCTTTGTGTTGTTTGGTTATTGTCTTACAGATACTTTATATAGAGCATTAGACAGTAACTTGAAGTGACACAAAAGATATTTATTTGACTTTGCCAAACTTTTGGATGAGTCAGTTGTGCTGGGAATGAAAAGGAATGGTGTTCCACACAACTTGGTTTTAATTACCGTATATGATCTGTGTTTTGTAAAATAAGAAAGTCTCCTAGAAATGCCCCAACATTTAAAAGGGAAAATATTTAACAACTTGGAAACACTTTGGCATTCGGTACACATGGTAAAACTTGTTTACTGGACGGACATGAAAAGAGCAATTTTTAAAAGACAAGACTCCTGTGTTGTATCCAAGCATTGCACAACATGCTAATGAGCACTAACACTATTCAACTAGGTTTTAGTACAGTACATTTTTCTGACCGCATTCATAGGGGTAACTGCCAGTTCTCAATTAAACTGCATTTACCAGCTACGGACGACATGAATGGCTGCCAAGTCAGAATTGTCTAACATGTAGGGTACACAAATGGTATCACATCTATATTAAGCATCCATTAGCTTAAATGACTGGAAGGGAAAACAACTGCATAGGGTATTTAAAATGTATAATTTAACAGAAATAGAAATGTGCGTAAGTAAGGGGATTATTCAAATCATAGGTAGTCCAGAGGGCACAGAAATCGTTAGTCCAGCAGGTACAGCAAGGGAGACAGAGGAAGCATAGGTTAATCCACCAGTGCGACACGTTACAGAAACTACTAATGAAGCTGACCATAGATGCTTTGTTTTCCTGCCAATTTCTTGGCAGATCGGCCGCGAGTGATGACGTTATGCGGAGAATAGTCCTTTGTGCACCGGCATTTACTTTGGATGGGGCCCTATTCCTCATTCAAAGTAATGAGATTGACCTAAAAATTTCCGTAATTTGTCAGATAGATTTTTGGGCTAATTTGAGGTTGTCGTGATAGATTTGCGGCCGATTTCGTGGCAGATCATTCACCGCAAATGTGCACAGCAGTTGATCTGCGGCGAAATTTCCGTAAATCTAACCGTCTATGGTCACCATAACTTTTGCTTGTGGAGTGCAGTCTGCTGCAAGCGCCACACTTCAAAAAGTGTCAGGCCAGCAGAGAGAGGGTAAAACCAACAAGGAGGCTCCAAAATTCATGGTGGGTGGAGGAGTTCTATGGACACACAGGAATAGGCAGCAGAAAAATTTATGTGAACCAGGATAGGAGGAAGGAAAGCATGGGAGGGGGTGCAACAAGCTAATGTAGCGTCTGTAGAGATATAGAGAGGAAGTCTGTAGGCTTCATGTGAGGATGCTATGTGTGGTTTGGAGGTCAGTATGCCTGGGAACCGGCTGGAGCAACAACTTTTGTGGGGTGGTGGGATACTTTCAGGTTGTGGGGATTAGGCCTATAATAATAACGTTTGCAAACTTTTGATGCTCTGAAGAGCTCAAGTGGTCAAAAAATGCTATCTGTGCAAAAATTCATTTTTGCACATATTCCGCTGTAATAATACCTACGGTTACCAAAGAGGAAACATTTAGGAACAAAATAAACAACAAACCAATATGCCAAGAGCTTCATGGAATAGGTTTACATGGCAGCTACATACAAGCTATACATACACCAAGTGCCTTGTCTTAGCAGTAGAATAAATTAAACTGATTAGAAGCATAATGGCTTAATGCAAGCAAGGGGAGTGGGGTGAGCTGCTAAGAGAAGACCTGAATGACAGTGCTGCAAATTTGGAGGGACTTACCTTTCTGTAGCTAAAAAACATATCCAGCCCAACAAATGGTATGGTAATGATTCAGTTTAGTAGTTTGTAGCAATTTTATTTAAATTCTCCTAACACAAAGCACTAGTTCTACATCTATATTTTGTGGGCTGAAAATGTGACAGACTTGTTTCTCATCATATGTCAAGAGTTGCTCATGGGTAAGTTGTTAGTTCCAGATTGTGAAATGTGTCTCTCCACAAGTTGGTCAGTGTGTTCAGAGAATGGGTACAGCTATTGTATAGACACATGCTTAAGTTTCAGCTCTGTACACTCTGCTGGAACTAAGCGCTGCCTCCTTGTATTGGCTTGACTGGAGGAATATAAAGTAAATACTGTTCTGCCTACTTTGCTGGAACATGCTATATACAGTGCTGCTTGAAAGTATGTGAACCCTCCAGACATGGTCACTGTTTGTTGCCAAAAACATTTAAAGAACCTTATTGACATACAGTCAAATCCCAAGTTTGTAAGCCACTTCCAAATAGTAGACACCCACACACAAAGAGATATATTTTCATTATTTAAGTAAAAGAGGAGGTTTGTCCCAACAAATGAAAATTTACATGTTGCATAAGTATGTGAACCCTGTGTATTAGTTAGCTTGTGGCTCCTCCTTTGCAGCCATTACTCCAACTAACGTTCTCTGTAACACTAACCAGTCTCTCAATATGTTATGGGTGATTTTTTGCCACTCTCCGTTGCAGAATCAGCAGTTGAGAGAGATTAGAGGGAAATCTGGCATGTACCAACTTTTCAGGTCTCTCCACAACATTTCAATGGGTTAAGGTCCGGACTTTGACCTGGCCAATCCAGTGTGTGAATCTCTTTCTCTGAAGCCATTCCTTTGTACTCTTGCTGGAATGCTTGGGTCATTGTCTTGTTGATAAATTCATCTTGTCCAAGCTTTCAACTCCTGAATGATGGCAGGAGTTCTGGTCGAGAATCTGTTGATTACCGAAGAATTCAATTCCTTGGACATATGGAGTCGTTCAGGCCCGCAGCAGAAAAAAGCAGCCCGACTTTAAAATTTCCACCCCATACTTCACGGTTGGAGAGGTTATTTTCTTCATATAGCCTGTTTGTTGATTTTTCTCCAAAATGTCGGTTTTTTTGATTGTGCCAAATAATTCTATTTGTTTAGACTCGTCTTCCAGAGAGTGGACTTCCAAATGCTTGTTTGTTTCCAAGTGATCTTTGGCAAAGTTGTTGAATGAATTGATTGAAAAGGCAGTTATGTTTTTTTTTGAGAGCAGGGCTTCCTTTCTAGCAACCCTCCATGAAGTACTGTATTCTATATTCAATTTTTCGTATGATTGTAGACGCATGCACATTGTCTCCTAGATGCTGCAGAGAGGCCCGCAAACTCTCTAGAGGTGATTGTGGTTGCCTTTCCTTTTACCTGGTTTATTATTTTTCTGGTGCTTTGGGTGATATTTTGATGGGCGTCCACTTCTAGGCAAAGTTTGTCATGTTGAAGGCCTCTCTCTATGTGTAAATTATTCTGTCGTTTACAGGGATGGATGGAGCTGGAATCTTTTAGAGATGGTTTTATAGCCTTTTCCCAGATGATGGGCTGTCACTTACCCTCTTATTATGTCCATCGGTATCTCCTTTGCTCTTGGCATTGTTGATTTGTGTTGGAACACAGTGTTCCGTTGGTTTCCTTTCTCTCTTTTAATTAGTGCAGGCCAAAACATTTTACAAGGATGTCTTCATTTAATTGTTCTGTTAAGTGATTGATTAAGCACCCCAAATGTGTTTCACTCGTCTTTTTCTCTGTCGACTTAACCAATGCAGTGGGGGTTCACTTACTTTTGACACATACACTAAAGTCAATTTCATTGTTTTTTTGAACTTTAACAAAACTCTACTTAAACAAGTACATGCGATTGATGAAATATTTGAATTTCATGAATAAACATTGGTGATGATTAGAATGAGAAAATCCTGTTAACAGAAACATCTACACCACTTGAGGGGTTCACATACTTTCAAGCAGCACTGTATTCACTTCATATGTGAATGGCTATTTCTCTGGGGGGGGGTTTCTCTCCAAAACTTTGGGGTTGCGTCCTATGGTATATATATATAAGGGGACAGGTGGATGCCATTGCTGTGCACTCTTTATGACCACATTCAAAGCCTTCACTTACATTAAAGTACACTATATCATTTATACACTGTAGAAATGTTGGTACAATTTACCAGTGAAAGTCTTATGATTAAAGTCCTTATAATTGGGTAAAATTGAGCTGAATGGGTATATAAACCACCCGTATCCTCTCCATAAACATCATCACATGATGAGATACCTGGGACTTTATGTGGACAGCAATATATAGAAAAAATGTCTTCTCAACAAATTGATCTATATTGTCCTTTAGGTTTGAATGTTCACAAGTTCTATGATAACATTTGAGTATGTGCCTGCTTTCATTCACACAATGAGCTGAGCTGACATTTTTATGCCAATACCGCACCTAGCCTATGCAGCCTGCTGTTAGTAGCATAACACAGATCTGTAGTCTACAAGATAAATAAATCAATGCACAAAGACCTTGTATTGTAAAGACTTTGGGTGACACTGACTGAAGCGGATTACATGACATGTAATTGGTTACAGTTCTGCTTGCTTAGTTTAATGTATTGTAGTAACCAACCAACCAGTTGCTGAATATTTGGCACCATGCTGATAATATCCTTCAGTGCTGATGTAATACATGTTAAATAAAAGAACCAATGTAAAAACACTTCTACCAATGATTTGCCTTGGTCATAGATGGCGGGGCTAGAAGTAAAATAAATTGTGTTTTCCATCTTGAGAGACACATCCAGATTGATTTTTTTTCCCCAATGCACCTTATATAAATAAACCCACCCACCGGCTGCCCTCATTATCTTATACATCTTTAGTCCTGAACAAACCTCTCTGTCTGGGGTCATTCAGCGCTGCAATGCCTTTCCATTCAAAAATGGCCCAGTGTATTCAAACTAAGAATAGAGCATTTTGACTTGTTGATTTGTGAGGTAACTGCAAAGTCCCTGATAATGGTATCATCGCCATTTTGCTAGGGTTGTACAGAGGGGTTGTGGAAACATTACAGAAAAAAGTAATGTTCTAGCACATGTCGTTTCTGTTTATTTTAAGTTTAAAAAGGAGTTAAAGTTTTGGCTTGAAAAATTTGTAGGGGCTTGTGTGAGGAATAAAAGGGGAGCTACAGTTTGAGCTCCCATATGATATTGAGAATAATATGTCATTTGAAAGAGTGACTAATGACTACGTGAATGTCTTTTCTTTCACTTGGCAAAAGTATTAAATATCAAAAGCTGGGCATAGACAGGACGATTTCCTGTCGACTCCCGACCTGACCTAGCAGGCGTGATGACATCATTACGCACAGCCGGCTAGTGTCAAGAATTGGCCGGAACCCTCTGTGTGCCGCCCATTACTTCGACTGGGGACAGCCGTCCCCAGCCGAACTAATGGGATCGGATCAAAATTATCCGTCATGTCGGATCACTGTGCAATCCGACATGACGGCAGATTTTAGTTCAATCCTGCAAGTTGGTGCACCCGATTCCTTGCCGACCCGATTGGATGCGGGAACGCACATGGCATCCAATCAGCGGTCGGGTCAGAATCAGCCGGTCTATGCCCAGCTTTATAAATCATGATTTTTAACAACATTTTTTTGCATTATGGTTCAAATGTCAATATTATCCTTCAAAACCCCCATATTTTCTTTCTATGAAGACTCTCTTGATTCTCTGAACATGCTCATGACATATTTTTACAACAGAAATACAACAGAACGTTTTAGGTGCTGAAAAATGTGGCTTATATTCCAGTATAT
Source organism: Ptychadena robeensis (assembly GCA_036250615.1). Taxonomy (NCBI): domain Eukaryota; kingdom Metazoa; phylum Chordata; class Amphibia; order Anura; family Ptychadenidae; genus Ptychadena; species Ptychadena robeensis. The sequence goes on from CM070032.1 coordinate 163,962,136, forward strand.
ATGATAAACATAAAAAATAGGTCTCCATGACGAGTTGGTTCAAGGCGTAAACAACCCTCATTGCTGCAAAAGAGCTTTAAATTGTGAACCCATTCGTTCCGGGGATGATTAAAAAATATACATTATTTTCCAATTTTGGGTGCCCTTTCCTTTTTTTAACCTCTGCCACTTGTTCTATTTGAAGCTCTTAAATGGATTTGGATATGTGGCTTGTTTGGGAAATACCAGGGCAACATGACCTGCCTGATTTTGTTTTGGAAACTGTTAAGGGATAATAATATGGTTTTTTTTTTCAGAGGGTGGAATAGGTCTATGAATTTCAGTGAAACAACATTTTACCTCTTCAGCAACATATTTTGGATATTTCTTAGATTGTAAGCCCGATCAGACATGGTCCTCAGCTCCTCATGTGTCATATTCTGTACCTATGTGTTACATTTTGTTGGATCTCAACTCTTATTTAATGTACAGAGCTGCCTAATATGTTGGCGCTATATAAATAAAAGCTAATATTAATAATAATAAATGATGGGTGAGTCCAGTAAGGTTGAACGAGCTTGGCCAGCACAAAACCCTTAAGCTGGCCATACACCTTCAGATTTCTCTGTCAGATTCCCTTCAGATCAGATCAGATCTACCAACAACCATGTAGTATAGTGTCCTCCCTGATAGAATACATAGTGATTGGAATGTGTAGAAAGGTCCTCATATTACATGGTTTTGGTAAAACAAAATCTGATCTGAAGGAAATCTGACAGAGAAATCTGAAGGTGTATGGCCAGCTTTACCTCCACCCCATTGATTTAGTATAAATTGGGAACCATTGGAAACATGATTTTCTCATCCAGAAACGCAGGCCTCACTAATGCTTTTGTGGATAACTGGGCAAAGAATCTTGCAGACACATTTCAACATTGAGTTGGAAGCCTTCTTCAGAAAAGAGGAAGCCATATATGATCTCAAATAGAAGACTAACTCCATGAATTCAGAATGGTATGTGTGGGGACTCACCAACAACTGGAGTAATAGACATAAAGTGGCACAACACATCATGGTCGTGTTTAAGGTTCCTGAATATGTTTACATTCAAAAAGCATTCAAAATCAAATGGATTAGTACTAATCACAGGGATTAGTAAAAGCAACATAAATGTCCCCAGAACATGAAATGGGACCTGGGATTGGGAGTCTGCCCAATGCTGCAATTGCTGCATAATTGCAGACCTGTCAACCTTCCCGTTTTGGCCGGGAAAGTCACGTTTTTATGTGGCTTTCCGGGGCCAAATCCTGATTTCAAGAAATCCCGGATTTTTCCCGGATTCTTGAAATCGTGCTGATCTAGCAGGGAGAGGGCGTTACTCCCCACATTATCAGCACAAGCGGGGTGGGACATTAGCAGGGAGAGTAACGCCCCCTCCCTGCTAGATCAGCCAAAAGGCCGCCGGACGCTGGAAGTGACGTCAGTGACCTCACTTCCTGTACGTTTCCCGTTTTTTTCATTTCCAAACTTGACAGCTATGACCTAAGCATTCTTCTGCAAATAAATAGTACTGGTTTCACCTCACTATTTGTACCTAAGAAACCTTGGCCCTACACATACCTTCCATTCAACAGTCTTCATAGTAACACTGGGGACCTCCTTGTCACCATGTTACTTATGCCATAAAGGTTTTGGTACATGTAATGGGCAAGTGTTTTAATACTTCTGTCCATATAGTGTATAATATGTTTGGAATTTAGAGATCACTAAAGATCCTGTAAAAATGTATTAATTAATTAACTGGCTTCCATTGTTAACATATTTCTTACAAATGTCCTTGTAACTTATGCTGACCCTCTGGCTTTATTTTCTGAGTCACTGACCAGGAAAAATATGCAGATCAGGAAAGCAGAAACAAAGTTGCTATTTGAATACTTGTTCTAGTCTAGTCACTGTAAATATTAACGCCAGGGGAATTCAGACAGGCAGACAAAATTTGTAAAGTAGGAGGCAATTTTCCCCAACAGAATTTTAAAATGTAAATGAGCTAAACTGCCTATATGTATTTACTTGGATGTATAGAAGCTTTAAGCATAAAAAAATAAAAAAAGTCAACTAAAACATGAAAAATTTATCTAAATGTCCAACTTGTTTTAAACATTCTCCTTGCACCACATTTTAGGTAAACTTGTGTGTTACTGTAATAAAATCTATCTGAAAGATATTGATATCTTGATACCTATATATATATATTGATACCTTGTATATAAATTGATACCTTGTACATAAATGCTGTGGTAAATAATGGCTCAAAATAAAAACAAAGCACCTGTATCAATATGCAGATGTGGCCAAAAGTTCTGAGAATGCCATAACAGAAAAGTTTGCTGCTTAAATTTTTATGATGACTTTGCATATCCAGGATGTTGTGAAGAGTGATCAGATGAATTGGAAAGTGCTTCTCTGCCATGAAATGAACTTCATCTAAACAAGAAAAAGGACCTGCTGATCATTTCAGTTATCTTCTTTTGTTAACATGGGTGTGTTTCCCCAGAAGAATCGCTGAACAATTGCACAACGATTGTTCTGGAATCAATGCACACCACCCGGGGGATTCAATTTCTGGCCTTGAGCAATTTGATCCAGCTCGAACAAAATGTTGATCGAACAGGGATCCAACATGTTGGTAAATTCCTGTTCGAGCAGCATTTCGTTCCAACGGGATCGAGGTGGGAAGTGTCTGATTTCCAATCAGTACGAACGCAAAAAGTGATTGATTGTTCGCGAATCGAATGCAAAATCCAGCTGTGTATGATAACCTGTTAACCATGGTTACCTGCAATGTGTAGTCATCATTGCGTTGCATTCAAAGGGCTACACAGTCAAGGATATTGCTGCTTCAACACTTCAACACCATTCCGTCTACTGTAGATCTTCAAGAAGAGTGTTCCAATTGTTGTGAGGAAGTCTTTAGGGTGCCCAAGAAAATCCAGCAAGCTCCAGGACCGTCCCCTAAACATGATTCAGCTGCAGGAGTGTGGTGCCACCTGTGCAGAGCTTGATCAGGATGGCAAAGTGAGCACTTCTGTAGGCACAAGAAGTCGTTTGGAGGATGGACTGGTGTCAAGAAGGGCAGCAAAGAAGCCACTTCTCTCAAAGAAAAACAGGGGAGGACAGGGGTTTACAAAAGTTTGGGGCTTCTTGAAAAAGGATTGTCTGGAAAAGAAACTTTTGTCCCATGCCAACTGTAAACCATACTTAGCCCATTCAAGTGAGGGGATGCTGCTTATCCAAGGGAGGGGGCTCACTCACAAATGATGAATATGAATAAAGAATGGTAACAAAACATCCTCCGACAACAACTTCTTCCAACCATCCAAGAAAAATGGCTTCTCCAGCATGATGGAGCAACCTGCTATAAGGCCAAATGATAACTAAGTGGCTCAGGAGAAAAAACATTTCAATTTTGAGTCCATGGCCAGATAACCCACCAGACCTTAATCCAGTGGTCAATCCTCAAGGACAAACAAAAAAACACAAATTCTGACAAACAAGCATTGATTATGGTGGAATCGGTTCCCATCAGTCACATACCTGTCAACTTTTCTTTTTTTGAATAAGGGAAAACTGAATGTGCTTGCATTCCAAATACAGGAAGTGACGTCACTGATGTCACTTTCAGTATCAGGTTTACCTCTACTCCCTGCTATTAGCTAGCTGGCTAAGGTAGGAGGGAGGGGACATTACTCCACCTACTAACTTCCCACCCTGCACATTCAATATACCACAGAAACAACAAAAAGTAAAAAAAAAATCCAGAAACCGCAAACGTGAAAAATAGTATATGCTCCATTCTTAAAACCTTTAGTTTTTGGTACAGAAACCAACACCCATATGTACTGCCCTGGAGGTAAAAATAAAAACTCTGTTTGAGAATTGAGATAAGAAGGCGTACTAAGAACATGCATTATGGGTTTTAGGTAGGGTGTAGTAGAATAAGACCAGGAAATGGAGGGGATTGTCCCCTCCATTTGCCCATATGTGCCCATACAGGCAGGTGGGGCAACTGCTAGTGAGGTTTACATTCAAGGGTCACCGCAGTCAGCCAGTAACACATTTTAAAATAACGCAGTACTGGTAACCAATGCAGATTACATTTACAGCGGCTTTGATTTACCAACTTCATTCCCTACCCCTTCACATTGATGATGCCAGGGATGTGAGAACCAAGTTCAATGAAGTCATATATTTGCCGTATATTAGCGCTGCTGCTTGTTTCTGATGTACTTTCATTAAACTTAGCGAACCCTGTGAAATGGTCATTCGACCCCCTGGGAGGTCCCGACCCACAGATTGAGAACCTCTGCTCTAGGAAGTGTCAGATTCAGCAACCTGGAAAAGATCAGCAATTGGGGGAGTGGAAATATGCAAGAAATAGTGACAGTGATTATAGTTACCTACATTTTACCATATCAGATGGAGTTTCTTCCTTGTAACCTGAAGCTACAAAGGCAGAATTCAGCCACTATGGTGACATATCTAAGCAGGGCTCTGAGTAGGGATGGTGGGACCACCTTAACTGATAAAGGTACCTAAATGTAAGAAATGGCACTAAGCCACAAACCTGTATGACAGCTCTAAAATGGGGCATCTGAGTGCCAGCACCTACACCAAACTGAATTTCTTTCTGGCCTGATCCTCTATTACCCAGGTGCCCAACCTGCGGCCCTTTGGGTGTTGTTCAGCGGCCCCCTTCAGTCCTTTACTTGAATCATAGATTATGTGCCCCATAGATATCATCAAAGTCTTTGACAATATATATGGCATTACCATACTACAGTGTTCCCTAATGCTTGAAGCTTAAATTAAAACAAGTTTTGTTATATAAAAATTAAAAAGTAATGTCTTCAAGCTCTGCCTGCTGTCATTTCTTCATTATAAAATGCTTATACAAGTCAGTATACATTGAAAATGTTATGTGCGGCCCTTTAGTGATGCTGAGGGCCACACTTGTGGCCCCCTATATCAACTCAGTTGCCCACCACTGCTCTAGGACATGTCAGTATAGACTAGTATGCATAGCTGCCAAGGTATTGTGTATGCATACCCTACCAAGAGATTTATAACAATGAAAGTTCAGTAGCAGGTGATGTAAGCAATGCTATATTACTGAAATGATGTTTCATTGTTACGGATGAGAGGCGTGCCTGTGACGTCATCCGATGACGGTAAAAGTCAATGCCCTTGCTTAGGAGGAGAGAAGAGAGGGCTGGGCCGTGTATGTCATTCTTAAAGCTAAAGGCTGGCTCATAGCAATGCAGCAATGAGGGGTATTAGCGCAGCAGCTCCTACACACTCCCATGACTGGAGACACACATTAAAGCATGCTTTCCATAGGCTATACTGGCTGTGAGGAGATACAAATCTCTGCACCCCATCCATGGCAGGTTTCTCATGCATTCATATACTATGGCAGTACCAACAACCCACCTGGCGTATTCTTGGGGGCATAGAGGGAGACACACCACCCCCTGGTGTAGAAGGGGCAGAGGTGGGAGAGGCCATCTTCTTGCAGCTGGGGCTCCTGTCCCCTCCTTCCTCACAAGCAGTCCCTTGTGTTGCAGGCTTTGGGCTGAGGCTCCTGTTGCAGGCAGACACCTTCCTCACACGACTATGGCATAGGGACGATGTTGCTGCTTGCAGTCTGCACAGCGCCCCTCCTTCTTCCAATGTCTGCCCTGTACCTAGAGCTGGCAGCCAGGTGCCCTGTGTGTGTGCCACCCGATGTGACTGCAGTGAGAAGCAATGACCTTCCTTCTATACAAGTCAGCAGAGAGAGAGAGCGAGAGAGAGGGCTGCAGAGAGAAGAGTGCGCTCCGCCGCGCCTGACAGTCTGCAGTGTGTGAGAGGCTGGGGGGAGCGGGCTGCTGCTCGTGCTCGGATTATTATAGAAGCACTCAGACTAACTGACACACACTGACTGGAGGCTGAAAACTCACAGACTAACTGACACACACTGACTGGAGGCAGAGCACTCAGAGACAAACTGACAAGCATTGACTGGGGGCTGAGCACTCACAGACTAACTGACTGGAGGCTAAGCACTCAGAGACTAACTGACACACACTGACTGGGGGCTGAGTACTCACAGATTAACTGACACACACTGACTGGAGGCTGAGCACTTACAGACAAACTGACACACACTGACTGGAGACTAAGCACTTACAGACAAACTGGCACACACTGACTGGAGGCTGAGCACTTACAGACAAACTGACACGCACTGACTGGAGGCAGAGTACTCACAGACAAACTGACACGCACCGACTGGGGGCTGAGCACTCACAGACAAACTGACACGCACTGACTGAGGGATGAGCACTCACAGGCAAACTGACAGGCACTGACTGGGGGCTGAGCACTCACAAACTAACTGACTGGAGGCTGAGCACTCACAGACTGACACCCACTGACTGGAGGCTGAGAACTCATTTTTTTTTTATTATTGAGCCTCAGAGAGTGCAAGCACCCATACGATAAACTCGTGTGCAACTAGTGCCAAACTCAAAAGTGAGTGCACAAAACGTGTTGTCCCCGCTCCAAAAGGAGCTGCAGGACCGATACCCCCGGGGGGTGACAAGTGGGATAGCAGCCGAAGCCACACATCTCTCGGTTGACCTTTTCCCTAGGGGGCCTCGACCGGAAAGCCAAGTCCCCTAGGTACTCAAGTCCGTAAGCACCCTTTCCTCAAGGTAACCCAGCCGAAGCCAGGTCTCCCAAGTAGTCGGGGCCGAACTTGGAGAGACTGCCGAGCCGGAGCCGTAAGCAATCTCTCCCCACCACTTTCCAGGGCAATCAACCCGTACCGGTGAACAAAAACAAAACGTGCATAAGGAGTGGGGGGACAGACGTACATAAAAATAAATAAATAAGTGCCTGTGCTCGAAAGCGGGGCTGGCCCAGCGGCCGGCTATAAAAATTCCTTTGGTCGGGCCAAAGGGCCGCCCCCAGGAGGTAGTTGCTCAAAATGTCGTGCTGTGGAAACTCAGTGTCAATGTGCCATAACAGGTGGTCCCCCACCAGTGAATATTATGGCACCTCTGGGTCCCAACCAGAGGCACTAAATCTCTGAGGCTCAACCTCGGCCCCAGGCCAGACACAAATGCAGCAGAGCTGTTCGTCTCAGGAGGCACGGTGGGCGGTACTGACACGCATCCTCCGAAAAGGACACAGTTTCCCACTCCCACCACCAATTACCCCACATGGCGGCAGTCAGCCCGTGGCCCGATCTACCGTCTACCCGTACTCGCAGGCCATGCCGGTTCCCAGGATGTCCGAGTTACCCCAGAACATCCCAGT
>CM070032.1:163971591-163987992 GCA_036250615.1 Ptychadena robeensis
ACTCGCCGTATGTTCGCGAACACGTGGCGGACGCGAACATGCGATGTTCACCGGCGAACATTTCGGTCCATCACTACTCACCATAACCTTCACGGGTACTTCTCTAAGTAAAGAAGAAAAATTAACAGTGTTAAGGCTGCAATACACGGGTTGATGCCTGAGAGATGGATCAGCCTTCAAGCTCAGTGCTGAGCCCGACATCGAAGGAGCTCGGGGTGCAGCTCAGCGGCCCCATCCAAAGCCTTATTCCAAAATGGATCAAATAAAAATTTCCCCCTTGAATTTTATAAACAGCACCCCATAATTAGTGTTGAGCGAGAATATTCGAAATTCGAATATATTCGACGAATATCCGTCATTCGAGAATTCGGAATATTTTGCGCAGATATTCGCAATGGCGTATATTCGTCATATTATGCATTGTTTACATTGTTTACATTGTTTACCGGCATACATTGCGCATATGTGTGCGCATTGTGAATGGATATGGGCAATACACACTTCGCTCGCACTGGCTGAGATCACAGAATAAGGAAGAGAAGCTGTAAAGCTGCATTGTGAATCGTTGAGCATGGCCATGCGCAATGTAAGGCAATAGCATTCAGACGAATCAAATTTTATGAATTTAGAATATTTCTTTGTATATTCGCGAAATTACGTGAATTCGAATATACCATATGCTGCTTAACACTACCCATAATGACAATGTGAATATAATGCCACAAGCTTGGTACACGTATCCTTGACCAGTTTCGCCCATTCCTCTTTGCAGCACCTGAGAGTCCTTCAGGTGTCTTCTGGCTAACTTCAGCTGGGCTGCCCTTGTGCATTTTTACTAAGGAGTGGCTTCTGTTTGGCCACTCTACTATACAGGCTTAATTGGTGGAGTGCTGTAGAGGTGGTTGTCCTTCTGGAAGGTTCTCCTCTCTCCATAGAGGACCTCTGAAACTCTAATAGAGTGACCATCCAAGCCTTGGTCACCTCCCTTTTCCCCCTATCACACAGTTTAGTTCTAGGAAGAGTCCTGGTGGTTTTGAAAGCAGATTAGTGCCTTGACACAAACATGTCTTGGGGGTCTTCAGACATTTCCTGTGCCTTTTCAAACCATGTCCAATCAACTGAATTTACTACACTCCAGTTAAGTTGCAGAAACAGGACTTTTTTTGTGCCAGCAGCACTTTAAGAGCTTGTATAGGCATCTTGCAATCAATGCAATCATAGAAAAATGAGCTGGTCAGAGAGAGAAGCTGGGAACATTAAAACAAGCTAGCAGTACTGCAGTGGGTTGGAGGATACTTTGGAGCCTAGAGGCTTGGAGACACTAAAGCTGGCCATGAACCTTTAGATCTCTCTGTCAGATATCCTTTAGATCTACCAACAACTATGTAGTATAGAGTCCTCTGCGATTGAACACAGGTAGACTTGATGGTTTAGAAAGTCCCTCATATTACCAGGGCTTTTTTTCTGGGGGAATGCACAGGAATGGAGTTCCGCCACCTATTTTCAGCCTGGCCCCGAAATAAGGGCACTGGCTGCAGTGCGTCGTGGGTGGCCCGCCGGGGGGTGGGGCCGTGTGTGTGGTTAAGTGGGGGGGGGGAGTGTTGGCCATTTAGCGCGGGTTGTGGGCGCTTTTGTGCCTCCCCTCTTTCCCTCCCTCGCAATGTGCAGCGAGGGAGGGGCGGCACCTTCCCATTGGTTATGGGCGGTGGCCCTAGGCCGGGGCGTCTCCTCCCCCATCCATGCTGGAGAGATCTTTCTCTTCAGCGTGGACTGGAGTTCTAGGCAGACCTGTACGGGGGTGTGGGGGCGCACGCCTGCCTGTGCTGGCAGGTGCACGTGCCCCTGTTCCCCCAATGGGGAGCTATTTATGGAGCGGTTTCAGGGGGCGGTCCTAGGGGTGGGTAGGGGCGTGGCCAAGGGAGTGGGGGTGAGTAACCCACCTTTTCTCTGAGAAAAAAGCCCTGCATATTACATTTAGTAAAACAAAAAGAAGATCTAAAGGATATCTGACAGAGGAATCTAGAGGTGTATGGGGATCCTAAGGGCTTGGTAGGGGTCTGGAGGGCTCTGCTGAAGACTACAGGCAATGTGGGATGCTTGAGAGGATTTTTTTGGGAGTTAAGCACTCTTCAGTTAATGTAAGAATAGGTTTCAGTGAGCTTTGAGGAACTGTGTGGGCTAGGGAACTCCATAGAACATTACTACTAATTAAATTAATTTTCATCTAGGCCCTTTCTGACTGATATGTAAGGTCTAGAATCATGAGAAGGTGTCCAAATTCTCCTCCTGGGATGCTGGACAGCTCCTTACTATGTACTGTCATTAAACATATATCATATGACTCAAGTTTATTCAGTGGGACCTAGACAGGTATGTTAGATATTACAACAAAAATGGAATGATAAACATGGTCTGCAGAAATACTGAGTATTAAGTATGAGCAGTCAATTTAATGTGTTAAATAAAATACAATCAGCAGGAATAATGTACTGAGCGCATACCTAGACAACACGTATGTCAATCTTTATTTAATTTTAAATCAAATTGCTGAAACACCAATTTGTAGTTTTACATTATTTTACAAATGCTGTGTGGCTGTCAAAGATAAAATTAGGATGAATAAAGAAAAAAAAGATTAACTATAGATTTTAAGCATGTTGCTTTCAGGGAGCGATACTCTGATGACCCCTTCCATTACCCAGGATCTATTGTGGTAATAGGACTGTAGTAGCTTAATAGAACTGAAATACTTTTAATTAGAGATGGTCACATTTGTTTTTTAATTCGACCATTTCGACAATTTCAAGGTAATTGCAAAGCCATTAAATAGTATTATCACCACGCACTGTTAAGTGTCTCCTTGGTCTTTCTCTGACTCTAGGGTCTTATTCCGGTGCCAGAATAATCCCCTTCTTGCAGAAAGGCTGGACTCTGATGTGGGCCAACCCTTCCGATAGCTGGGGACACATCATGCAAGAGATGGCATAGTCTCAATCTTTGTACCAGTGCAGTGTGTTATAGACCTGTCCCTGCTAATGGACTGTGTTCCTGACAACTGTTTGAAATGTCTTAATTTTTTCTCCATGGATGGATATGACCAGCACTCGCCTAGAGAAGCGAATACTACTAATGTCGCTGGAAGCTAATCGGCCTGGTAGGTTTAGTGTTTGCGTCCGGGCTCCCTAGATGGGCTGTGGATGTAACCAAGGGTAATGTGTGGGCAGCGGGCGCAATGGTAAGGTTGTTTTAGGCTTTATTACTGAAGCATTTGTGTTACTAGCAGGTGAAAAGATCCTTGTAACCAGTGCTCATTTATTGGGGACTTTGGGTTGTGCATGACTTTTTTTGTTTGTTTCAGACATGCTGTCCAATAAAAAAAAAAATATTTATGAAAAAAAAAATTGTATTATCACCAAACTTGCTGGAGATGTAGAGAAGGGTTGGGGGTATACTACAAAACAAAGTATACCTCTAACATAGTTTTTGCATAAATTAAGTTCAAAGTCAAGTAAAAAATGTGACTTAATTTATGCAAAAACTACACGTGCAAGAGCACAACTTTTTTTTCACATGTTCCCACAACCCTTCTCTACATCTCCAGCAATTTTGGTGATGATACCATGTTCAGAGGCTTTGCAACCACCTCACAAAGTCAGCAAGTCGAAAAATTCAACCATCTCTACTTTTAGTGTTAAAGTATTCTTTCCATTTTAATGTTTCTGTAGTATATTAATGAAGGGTGAGTGAGGAACCAATCGATAAGAAACTTCATACTATAAACAGCTTTAAACATGCAGAAACAGGGGTCACCTAGTATAAGCAGCAAGTGGCAAGTTGTAGGTGACATATGAAGGATCTGTTACCATCACATTTGAAGATGAATAGTAAAAAATGACAGAGAGTGCCTTTCAGCTATACTACTGTGGACACTTTTACTGTGGAAAGTTAATATGAAAATCGATTTTCTCTATTTCTTTGCATCTGCCCCGGGGAAGTTGGCGAGTTTATTGGTGCTTTATAAATAAAAGTTCATATAGTTTTTACAATTTGCATTTTTATAGCAATTTTGCATTTTGTTATTCTATACATGTGATTCCATAACTTCTTAAAGTACTATGAAAATAATTCTATAAAAATTTTATCTTCCAGACACTGATCACAGAGATAAACAGGGAGTGGATAGCTTTATGTTGTCCAGCATTTGTCACTGACTACAAATTTCACAGTTATGGTTAACATGAGAGTATTTTGGTATGAATGAGAAGAATGAGAGAATCTTAACAACTAAGGTCCCCCATACACGTGTCCATCTGCAAAATGAAGGCGGACACCTAGAGGGATCGACCAGAATAGCACTGCAAGGCGGTCGCACTGCAATCCGTTTTGACGGTTCTTTTCTGATGGATCGCTATACTTTGGATAAGGGACCAGGGTTCCCATTAAATGTATCTTATGGAAATCCATGTGTAAGTGGTATACATCGCAATTCCTTTAAGTTTGGTCATGCTGTCATAAATTGCTGTCAAAATGCCTGGGAATCTACCCATGTATGGATATGGGTAGCTTAAGGCCCACCAACATTATATACACTGCATGTTTTGACTCTGACTTGGGAGGCAAATTACCCCTAACTACATCAACCTTGGTATAATAATTATTTTCCCATTCCCTATTTATCCATATTTCTCACTAAAAGGGGATCATAGGTGACCTAATGATAGGTCTTAAAGACACTCCAATAGATAAAGCATTAGATGAAAATAATACTAACATGAGTGGAAGCAACTGAGTGGAAGCAACTGGAGTGGAAACTTTGCAACCAGAGCAATTTTTTGTTTGTTTGTTTTTGTATACAAGAAAAAAAAAAAAGAAATCCATTCCTCCTCAAAAACCATGGTTGCAATGTCAGTGTGACAGTGGCAGAACAGTCTTTGGCTTGCCCCTGCCCCCAGTGAATGGTTTAGCTTTGAGTCCCGAATGCAACTCATATCTGTGCATCCTCGGCATGCCTTTGGTCATACATATATTGCCTCAGAATTTGACATCCATACTACTTGCAGCACACCATATACACCACAATGGAATGACACCATGTGTTTATGGCACCAGGTGACACCACTGCCTGTAAGCTACATCCTGCTGTATGCAAATGCATCCCTAGCTACTGCTACTCACCCCATATCCTAACCATTTCCTTCCTACTCCAACTCTGCCTTATTGTTACCATATTACATTAATTTGTTCAGTTACCATATTTTTAGGACTATAAGACATTTCTGTGCATCCTATGGTCCAAATATGTAAATAAATTTTTTTGGGGGGCCAAACATCCTGAGAGCAATAGCACAACATCCCAGGAGGCTGGAATTTGCTCCATTACATCCAACCAAGCCAAAAGGACACTTCCCACTTGTGTGCTCTGAACACACTGACCATTTTACAATTAGATAGCATGGCCTGTGTATTTGCATTAACATTCTACATTGTAATAAATACATTTTGTGACACAGACTCTCTCTGCTCCCAAGTGTAAATAGCTGGTCATGGGCAAGCTGTTGGTGCCAGATTGTAACCTTGAAAAGCTGGTCAGTGGGTTCAGAGAATGTGTACTGCTAGTGTATAAACAGATGCTAAAGTTAAAGCCCTGACACTCAGCTGGAACTTAGACCTTACTCCTGGCACTGAGTATTCACTAGAGTGAATACTGCATGGTCCAGTCCTGCCTACACTGCTGAAACATGCTGTATATTCACTTTATATGAGAAGGGCTGTCTCTTTGATTAATTTTTTTCTAACTTTCTCTCCAAAATTATGGGGTGTGTCGTATAGTGTGAAAAATATGCTACCTGATAAGTGATCATTTTCATTGTTGCTTTCAGTGGCCAGCCTTATTGCTATTGGTAACTGGGCATGATCCTCAATAAAATATACATCCCACATATTTTATACCTCTTTTTATACCTTAGTGACCGAGCAGGTAAAGTCTATGTGCTATGTCGGGATCCTCACCAAGCAATACGCTTAGTGAAGGGGGTCCCGACGTATAGTGCAAACATAGCCTAACTGGGTAATCAAGCACAGAATATAAATATATATGTATTTTTTATTTTTTGTTTTTCTGGAACATGCACAAAATATTTTGTGCTTAATGTTTAAACACAGAGCTGACATAATGGTAACATCTGTCATACTTAAACTGAGGCAAAACAAAAACAAATGACTTTTATAACAGGGTTGTCAAACTTTTGGGAAACAGTGGGCTGTATCTGTACAATCAATTCTTCTACCAAACCATGTAATATGAGGACCTTTCTAAACCTTCCAATCACTATGTATTCTATCAGGGAGGACCCGGGGCTACATAGTTGTTAGTTGATCTAAAGGAAATTGTATGAAGTGATCTAAGGGGCTTTAAAGTTACATACTACAGATTTGCCATCTCTCTATTCTTTTGGAAAGTTTGGAATCACCTTTCTTTAACCTTTACTGCCTACAAAAATGAAAGATGCAGTTATTTTATGAAAAACTTCTTGTAAATTTATAGCTGAAAGGTGGTTATTTGCATATGTTGTCCTATGCTAATATATGTATGTCTGCAAATTGAAAACTGAACTGAATACAGATTTAAAGCTGATCTCCAGGATAAACAAGCCCCTAAATGGGGTATTTTTGAGTAAGAATGGCTAAAAGAGGGCATGGGTTACAGAAGAATTGGGGTGACAATTTAATTTTTTTACTTGACATGGACTATAAGTCTATTTTAATATGTCCCACCGTCCTGGCGATGTGGAGACTGAGACATCCAAACGTATGACAATAGAGAACCAGACCACATATTCCAAGTAGGTTTGGGTCTCATCATTTGTTTGCAAACAAAGAAATTCTCGAATTCTCATGCAGCACACATTTGATATGGGCAGAAGTAGGCACACCCCTCATGGCCCACCCCTCTTTCTCAATGCATTTTATATTAATTATCATGTTCTGACATTGACATCAATAGAAATTGTAATGTGTACTGGTACAAATATAAGGATGGAGATTCTATTGTAAATGCAATTCATTATACACATGTAAGCCATCCCATTTTATGTGATGTGCATGAAGCAGGACATCCCTAAATTGTTGGGTAACAAGGTAACAGTTTAGAGTGTAAAGCAGGGTACAGACCTGCAGATATGGGCCAGATTGATGGCCGCTTCGAGCGTTGTGCGCGCTCACGGCCATCTATCTGGCCCATCAATCCTGCTCAAAAACAGCCATATCGGACATGACTTTTAAATACTACCGATGTCCGCTGCTTTGCATGAAGACCACCGGGTCTCCGTGCAAAGCATTAGCTGAGCTAGGGAGATAGGAGAGCAGTCTCCCCGGCTCCGCCGATATCTGACAGCAGCGTAATGACGTCATCACGCTGCTGCAGGGAACATCGTACTACTCGAATATCGTGCCATCTGTACTCTGCTTAAAGGTCAAAGGGTGTAGATGAGTTCAGCAGCTAGGCAATGTGCTGCAGTTTAAAGCTGGGAAAACACGGGTCGATTTTTTTCAGATTTCTGCACAGCTGAGCGCCGTGCGCATTCATGGCACTGAGTTGTGCAAAAACTGGGAAAAATCTACCCGTGAATGCCGTTTTTCAATAGATCTCGCTTGGCTGAACAGGTTACCAACATGTTGGTAAACCTTGTTCGATGTCCTATACTTTGAATGGGGACCTGCGGTTTCCCGACAGAAGGATAAATTGGTTCAGACTGGAGGGTAATCCTTTGAGATGGGAGCAATATGGGTTAAAGGAATGTATTGTGAGCTGAGAACATGGTGCAGCCAACCAAGGCAAGAAATGGTCTGTAAGCCACAAATTGTCCATACACTCCTTTAATTTAAGATTGAAGGGAATGGGTTATAATCAACCAGATTATATTTTAGATTGCAGTTTGCAATAAAAATATTTAATTATACAGATATCTGTCTTTTTTGGTAAGCCAGTGTTCTTATACCATTTGTATGTTTTTGGGGTTCTTTGAAAAAGAAAAAAATATATATTAAGGATCAAATACATTTTGGCATAGCAACAAAATTATATGCGATATGTTTATTAACTCCCCTAGCGATAGAGATAAACCCAGAACACAAACTCTGGGATTGGGCATCCTTACCTATCCTCTGCAAGCCAGCGGCCATTCTGAATCGCAGCAGACCCGCCCAGCACTGGCGGGGGTGTCATATCAATGGACCTCCATATTAAGTGTACAGCGTATACGGCATACCGCTAGGGAGGTTAAAACAACGTATCTTGGTCACTTCCTCACAATCAGGAGCTGCAGATTGGCATTGCATCATGATGCTATTGCTTAGACAGTGTCCTTTGATGGTAATATTCAGTAACAAAAGTTTTTCTATTTTTTTTTCTTTCTAACAATGGTGAGATGGTTACAAAAGTTTGACAAAACTTTTATTAGCTGAATTTACGAGTTAGGCTTTGTTTCCATTGCGTTGGGACCCCCCGGGAGGTCCCAACGTAACAGATAGACTTACCTGCTCGGCGGACGGGTCTGTCTTCATTGCACTGAGCCGATCCGCCGGTGTAAGGCTGAACGTAGTCGAGTACGTTCAGCCTTTACACCGGCGGATGTGTAAACAGACCATCCGCCGGCAGGCTGAGTCTGTGGGATACGTAGGGACCCCTGCTAAGCGTATACGTAGGGGTCCCGACGTATAATGGAAACAAGCCCTTAGTTGCAAACCCCTACATCATAGTATTGCAGTGTAATGCACCACACCAGGTAAAGGTAGGCATTGCTCCCTTAAAGTTTATTAAAATACAGTATCTGTCTTTTATTAAACATGGGGACAGTCCAGACTCTATTTGGGAGCCAGCTCAGAGAGAACCAACATGATTAGGAAGGGTTAGATATCTGCGGCCAGGTCAGTCTGAACTGTTCACACATGTTGAGCCATTGAGCAAAATAGCACACAGTTTCCAGGAGAGACCCAGTCAGGCTATATTAACACAGTTCAAAGAACGAGTCGTTAACGACCAATTATTGTAATGAATATGCATGCGCTTGAGCGCCCTGGGCAGGAGCGTGTTATTTCACCCATACAGTGGCCTTGGTAGGAGGTGTTCCCTGGAGTCACTTCACTTTCTTAAAGTCTTGCTCTTGCACATATTGTTTGTGTATAAATGAAGTTCAATGTCAAGAATTTTGGTGATGAAACCACAATTAAAGGCTTTGCAATCAGCTCACAAATAAGCTAGTTAAAGTTTTGCAACTATCTCTTTTGATATAAAAATTTTATCCAAAATACATCCTTTGAAGTCATTGGTAACCACTCATTGGTACTCCTTGGTTTTGATCATCTACAGTAATGACAGTAGAAAAAGGATTCTAATAGTGTGTGTTAATATTAACAGATGTCTAATTTGCCCCATTACAATTGGCTAAATGTACCACTGAAAGGCTATTGTTATATCTGTCTGATAAGTGTTTATCCTGCAAGAAATCCTCAATACTCGTAACATCATTGTATTGTATTCTTAAGAAGTGGTATCAGCATTTTCTTATTCTGCTGCAAACTGTAGAACTCAGTACTCTTTGGAAGGAGAGAGAATGACTGATCATAGTAAGTGGGATAATTGTAGGTTAAAAGAACCAAACAACACAGTCATGACATCTAACTCCTGGTAAACTATAATCTATGGTATGTCATTGGAGTAAAAAAAACAATTATATTCTACAGCCCAGGTGCCCAACCTGCGGCCCTTTGTTTGGGTGTTTTTGGGCAGCCCCCCGTAGTACTCCACTTGCAACCCCCAAAACCTGTTATTGCATAGGACAGGGAAGAGGAGGAGAGGCGATAAACTTACATGATAGACTTATGTAAAAGCCAATCAGTGACCCAGATGGCGCCAGAGAAGTCCCTCACCTCTTGTCTTCTCCTCTAGTGTTGGCAGGGAATCAGCAGACTAATCAGTGCCTATGTTCCCACTATTCCACCAATGAACGGGGGGTGATTGTATCATATATAGCGGCACATAACCTGAGAATAGGGGCATATAATCTTTGAATCAAAGGTTATGTGCTGCATAGATACCATAAAAGGCTTTGATGATATCTATGAGGCACATAACATTTGATAATGTATATGACTATTTATATCTTCTAGCTATGCCTGTTATCATTTTTTCATTAAAAACTGCTTATACAAGTCAATAAAGGTTGAAAATGTTATGTGCGGCCCTTTAGTGATGCTGAACTTGTGGTTTTTGGTGATTTTGGTGGATCATGAAGGTTATGATAAGAACATAGGAACATATGTATTTTGTAGGAACATACTCAAGTTCCTAAAAAAAAAAATATTAAGTTTGTTATTCATCATGCTATTTAACCTCCCTAGCGCACTTCTGAGGTCCAGGTTTTTGTACCAAAAGTGCACCATAGACTTCAATGGTACATTTTTCTTTATGTTGTAGACATGTAACTTCCCAAAATCTGTCCATACAAGGGTCTAGTAGACATCCTGAATATAATAATGTTTGAAACACTTAATTATGTAAAAAAAATTACATTTAAAAAAATTTATAAATGTTATCATTTGAATGATAAAATCTCTAAATTACTTATTTTGTATGAAAGGGCTGACCACTGTGACTATGAATGGATGACACAATAATATTCATAGAGTTTGCAGATTTAATAACAACTGTTATAACACACACCTATTGTAGTAAATGATTACACTTCATCCTTTTTACTCGATATATATACCGTTACAGTGAGTTCTAGGGAATAAAATGTGCTTGGTGATGCCATGTTTAATCTATCAGAATTAATATAATATCATAATAACAAAATGTTTTCATTTTCACTGTAAGCTGGTGGGGTGAATCATATATATATATTCACTGAAAGCTAATGTTAAACTCCAGCCCGGAGGCCAAATCTGGCTTGTGTTGTAATTATATTTGAAAACATTTAAAACATTTTATTTAAGAAATGAATGGCATGAGTATGTTTTAAATTGACATTTGATCTTACATGTCTTATAGTATTACACTTTGCATGCTCCAGATTCAATGTTCATGTCTTATAGTATTACGCTTTGCATGCTACAGATTCAACGTTAAGTTTGTTTTCACATAAAGTATCAAGATTATCCCGTGACCATGTCCAAGTTTTTAATTTTGGCCCACAGTGTGTTTTGTGAGTTTTAAACCCCATATATATATAAACACGTGTGTATGTCAACATGTGTGTACAGATCCCATCAATCTGGTTTGGGATGAAAAGGATAGAAGAGTGAAATAAAATCAACCTTCAAATGCCATACATTTTGGAGATCTTTATGGGAAAGAATGCCACAAGTGTGTGTAGTTGTTATATTTACCAAAGGTGGCTACTTTGATTACACAAATGTTTGCAATAAATTTTGGTTAATACATGAATTTCTTCTTTTTTAACATCAATTATTTATTTGTTCAATGGTTTCATTTGAGAGTACAAACAAGTGCTTGAATTTCTATAAAGGATCAAGAAGAACAAAGAGAAGTAACCATGAAGGTTATGGTGAGAAGGGATGAAAGGAATAAAAAAGCCCTCAACTCGAGCATTAAGCTATGTACTATAAAGGACCAAAAAATGTAGTGTTCTAAATCTTTGAAAACTATTTTGATCCTGTTAATTTAAAATAGACAAGAAACAGCACAACATAAAGGATTTGCAAGCAAGGCTAAAGGCCCCCATACACCAGGATGAGGTGGGGCTGATAGACGAGCAACAGAGTGCAACGTGATGATGTATTAAAGCCTCTTATATATTTTTTTTATATTTAACCTCCCTGGTAGTATTATTATGACTTACTTCCAAGCAGTATGGAAAATGTATCAATGTAATCTTTTAAAATTTCCCACCCAGGCTCTTAATCAAGCCCCTCTGTCAAATATAAACTCATTGTGACCCACAGGTCAAAGGTTTGTCCACCCCTGATCTAGGGGCTAATATCTAATTCACCTAGACAGCATCTACCTACATAAACCACTTACCTGCTGATGCCTATATCATATCAATAAACCACCAGTTTATTCTTACCATGCTCTATAACAGTGGTTTCCAAACTTCCCCTGCAGGGCCCCCTTTTTCTATGAAGGAACATTATCGACCCCCCCCCCCCCCCCCCGGTTCAAACTACACAGTTTCAGTCTGAGGGACATTACACCAGTCATGTGTGTATTGTAGTTTATTTGGCTAAGAGCATTGTTTATGTTGAATAAGGGGTAATCACTATTCTCATCATTGGTCTACTGACCTTCATAGTCTTGATGTTACTTATTGATAAACAATTAAAAAAAGGAACTGAATGAAGAAGAAACATTCGATTTACACCAGATGCCCAAGACATATTTTCTTGAAAATTAAAGTTTTTGATATCATTGCTTAAAACATATTTTGAATTAAAATTGTCCCACTATTCATCACAGATAATAGTGACAAAACTCAGTATTACAGAAACAATATTCCACAAACATCTTGTACATTATTCATACAACCATCACATTTTCAATCTGTTGCTCCAATTGTTCTGTTGCACTCAACGCGTTTCGCCCCTGGCAGGGGCTTCATAAGGAGATTCAAAAACAAGAGCATAATCTAGAAATTCGAAATAACAGTAAGCAGGGAATACGGGTGCCATGCCTCCCCACAAGACCCATATCGCTCTGTGGCATTCACCTTATCTTTACCGCATCCATTGCATCCTAAGTCTAGAGGTCCTTTAAAAACAGTGTACACTCTCCCTTCTATATCTTACTTAGCAGTTTGTCCCTGAGAGATCCTCACCAGGGGTATCACTTTAAGAAACTGCTTGTCAGACATCTGTAATGAGACGCCAGCCCTCTAAACTTACTAACATTGCCTTCAGTTTATAAGAGCCACCAAATAGGCTTCTTACCGTATAATTTGTATAAAAAGTTGATCTGTCCCAAATCCTGCAGCCTATGTCCAACATTATAGCCTCCCAATAGTGAATGGTATCCCCAAACAGCTCTCTGGTATGCCTTCCGTTCCCATCTGCATTTTTATCTGTCCAGGGTCGTCTGGTAAATTCCGCCATCTGGCGCAATACCACGCCATCCGGAAGATGTCATTGGCGTCACTTCCAGCGGGTCCGATCTTTATTGATTTTATAACACCAATTATACAGAAAAATTCATCATTCACATAGAGGCACACACTACACTCATGCGGAGACAGAGCCACACACATTACATGCACTCTACTATCTGCAGCTAGTTCCTCCATGGTTGGGTTCCTGCTTGTCCATCACCCCACTAGCTGCTGCCCCCCAGTTTCAGAACCACTGCTCTATAAAGAGCAGAATGTGCATTCAGCATAGTCAGCAGGAACAATGACAAAAGATGGTGCATAAACCTTAAGGAGCTGTTGCTGGGTTTTGTCACCAACACTCTTGGCCCATAATTATTAGAGACCAGCTCAATGGGCAATTAAAAGTTCCTAGAACTCTAAATTTGGTCATACACCTTTAGACTTATCTTATCTTATAGATATCCTTTAGATCTACCAACAACTATGTAGTGTCCTCTGCGATTGAACACAGGTAGACTTGATTGTTTAGAAAGTCCCTCATATTACATGGTTTTGGTGAAACAAAAGTAGATCTAAAGGAAATCTGACAGAAAAATCTAAAGGTGTATGGGGGCCATAAGACTATATTCAAAGGCACAGCTAGGAAGTGGAACCAGTCGTGTACTGCTTCCCAGGTGGTTGTCCAAAGGGACAACATGGGGCCTGTGGGCATGTGATGGAAAGCCGACCTCCCGCACACATTCACAACTGTTCAGCAGACTAAATATAGCCCAAGCAAACCAAAACACAGCATACACAGCAACTGACGTCTAAGAAAGTGGTGTCAACTCAATTTATTAATATAGTCTTCTTTAAACAGTCATTCTTATCTATGCTGTCAAAAAGTAAGTAGAAGAAGGCTTTATAAAATAATGGCAATTTGCTAAAATATGATGAGGTTGTGAGCAGAATTTTAAAATCAGAAAAAGGCTTAAAGATGTCTCATGTGAACGGTCATTTAAAATCAGAGAAATTGATGCAAATGTGAAGATACCTGCTGCTGCCTCATTGCTTTGCTTGCCCTCCTTCTTTAAATCATGTTCCTTACCTGCAACAAGGACTCCACGTTGATACCATTTAATTCAATCTCTACTGCTGCTCACCTCGCAAAACCTTTTCTAGGTATTCTCTACCTCACAAGAAGACGTATCAGTAGACTGAATGAAGAAGAGGGTGGTGTGGAAATACAACATTTTGCCAGGAATGGAATTTCCCAGCACAAGTGTCAATCATAGCAATTATTTTTGCGGCCTATTATTAATGTTGGTCGTGTAAATGCAAAAAACGAGTCACAAACGTATAACCTGAAAGTATATAGTACACTAGTTTATTGATGTTCATTAAACACTTGTACAAAGCAAATTGGCTTAAATCAGAAGGAAATTTATCATATATATTTATGAGGTCACATGACAACACAGACTAACATTACATATAACATTCACTTCCTGGAGCAACTTCCCAATTATAAAAAATTGTCATTTCATTATCACCAAAATTTCCCTGACAATTCCCACTAAGTTAACCTTGCTGAACTTTATGGCTTTATGGCTGATGGCTTTATGGCTGAACTTTATGGCAAAAACGTTTCTGGAATATTCACACCGCTGGATTTACATCTTCAAACTATTTTTATTGTAGTAAAATGACATCAAGTTGTCTCCTTTGTCCACATCCAGAGAGATTAGCTACAATTATGTACTCCATTACAATGCTGCACAAAGTGGACTCAGGAAGTGGTAAGTAAAGGAGGAGGCAGGTGGGCAACAGGACAGGTGGGTATTTTAGGGTATAAAATTTAAAGAGGTTAACAGAGATATGGTTACCAAGGTATTTAAAGCGGATGTAAACTCAATCTGTAAAAATGACATTTGTAAAGTTATAGTTTGACTTACCTCTGAGCTGGTATGATGGGGGCTTAGGGCTCCAGGATCCTAAAATAATATACTTACCTGCTGTTCAGTGGAATTGTGTGAGCGATTCCATTTATTTGCTAGGCTTCCGAGGGTTTACTCCGGGTGCAATATCGCGGGTGGCCACTAAGGGCGTTCAATGGTTTTCTATGGAAATTTTACTCAATGTACTTTGAATGGAGAGATTAGATCATAGATCTAACCAGCAAACACTGCGCTCAGAGATCTCGGTGGCCATGGCAAGACCAGGAAGTGAGGGGATGTAACGAGGGATCTTCTTAAATTACTCATTGCAGGTAAGTTTTCTTTTATGCTTTCCTCCGCACTTCTAGTGCCATTCGTTTAATAATGTCCTTCTGGTGTTAGGTCCGCTTTAGAGGCGGGGACTCTCCATTGTTATGAAAAGGCAAGTATTGTGAGCTGTGGGTCAGGGTTCTAATTTCTTAAAGTCAATTTTAAAGCTACTCAGGGCACCAAAGGTGTAGACTTCTTGGGCTTAGCTAGGGGAGGTTAACTAGGGGTTCCAAGTAGATTATCTATGTAATAGTAGAGCATACATGTAGACAGAAAGTTATTGGAGGAGATTAGAGAAGATTAGAGAACTTCCACCTTCCATATAATTTTACCTAAATGAGACATAACATTTTAACCATCTCAGAACAGCATAGTTTGTGTCTGTTTTATAATTTGTTTAATGAATATATGACTGGAAATCGTTTGCATCTTGATTTGATTCAGATGTGTGGAGCACTATAACACCCCTGAGCAGGTAATACTGTGAAACGAGTGGGTCCAGTGCTATTCTTGATCTTGATAAGATACCTGATGAATTCTTGACATATGTATGTAACGAACATTCATGTAAATTATCTATGTTTTGTGTGAAGTGAACCGGTGATATATTTTACAGTTTTTAGGTAAATGTAAAAACGTTAAATATTTTGTGTTACATATATACAGTATGCCTAAAAGATTCCTCATGTCCCATTCAGAGTGGGATGTAAAAGGAGATGGAAGGTGAAGGTTGTTCTCTAATTTTCACGACTAAAACTTTATTTATAACCGGGATGTTGGCATAGACCAAGTGGCAGGATATCCAATTTTGAGGAAAGGAAAAGAACAGTAAGGCAATTAAGTAAGGTCGTAATGTTTCTACTTCAAAGACAGGTGGTATCTTTCTGAATTGTGGCATTTTTCTGTTGTATGTTATAAGGCTAATGCTAGGCTATATTTTTTTTAGCTAAAATTTTTATTTGTTTTATAATTTGTTCCATTAAAATATATGCTTAGAACTAACATAAATATGTTGTAAAGGGCTATTAAACCCTCAATTAAAAATATATCAT
>CM070032.1:164018198-164051097 GCA_036250615.1 Ptychadena robeensis
AAAGCTTTTTGACAGAATCCCAGCTGCTCAGTGATTCCTCCGCCCCTCCGGTGTGACACGATGATGTCACATCAGTGGGCGGCGGCAAATTCAAATGATGCCAATGTATTACAGATCACTGAGCAGCCGGGATTGCATGAAGAAGCCTCGGAGCCGCCAACACACAAGACAGAAAGTGAGCGCTGCGGGGCTCCGGGCTTTAGGTGTAGATCGCCTGTTTTCAAGGCGATGTACACCAAAGCCCTGCAGCGCTCACTTAATGTACCAATATAAGATTGCTGTCAAGTTAACGCTTCTTTATACCAAAAAGATTGAAACAAACAGCTCACATGCCTCACTGTAGAGATAAACTTACCACTAGAAATCTGTAAGACAGAACTAAACAGACAAACTTGTCTATAATATATCTGTAGTGCTTAATTAAAATTTAAATGCACTCTAAATTTAGAAAGCTCTAAATGACTAGCGAAACGCCTTCAAGAAACAAACACAGCAAGTTGATTTGAATCACCCACTATAGATATACAATGACCTGGATGAATGAGAACCTTCAAAGACATCTATAATGACTCATTTACATCCTGGTGCTGCCATCAATGTAAGTGTTACATCAATGGCATGAACGGGTTAAAAGTAGAAGAGCAGCAACCACTTACCGCATATACAGTACGGTCATCCACATCCTGAGGTTTTTCCCCAAGTGGAAGCCTCCTTCTAATTTTGGAATTTTCTAGATTCACCTTGAATTAAAAATAAATAAAGGAAGAAATGAATACGCTTCTGTTTGAAGTACAAGTTTTCATGTTAAAAACATTTACTACAATTGCTATTTGCCATGTAGCTCTTTATAAACAAACAGCAACCAGTAAATATGACCAGAACCTCTAAAGCAGTTATTCCAAAACTGCGGGGCACAGGGGTATCCTGGGGGGGGGGGGGGTAAGCAGAAAGCTAATAATGGAATTAGTTGTAGACAGTGAGTACAGTGCATGTACTGTGTGGATATGTGTGCTTGTCTTTATGAGAATGATTATATATGATTGGTGTGTGTATATAGGATGCAGATCTCGGCAAGATATATTGAAACAGAGAGTTTTATCTTATTACCTTGCCTTATCTATACACTTGCATTGCAGCCCCAAAAATGCATGCTGCAGGGAGGTTTGAAAGCTGGGCCAGTGTTTAAAGTACAGGAAAGGTCCTATGGAAACCTGTGTACCTTGTGGTACTTAAGCAGGACTTCCTTTCGGTATGCTGGTAGTGTGAAATGTTCCTCAATCTGAACCTGGGTAGTGTGAATGGAGTGGACTCGATAATGTTGCTATCTAGAAAAGGGGGGCTTGCAGGGAAAGCCTGTGAACCACGGCTCTATAGTATCCCAGAGTGCTTGATTTTGACCCATCCAGATTGGTCAGAACAATGGGAGACCTGTACTAGAACCAACAGGGGTTTTCAGTAATCCCATAAAAAGTTGAGAAAATTGTATGTGTATGTATACACACACGAATACATACTTTACCAGATAACAATAACACCAACATTTCTGTGGGAGACAGGTAAAGGTCTTGTTACCTGACATGGTTCAGAGATAGTGATTGGTGCTAGACTCACGCCACCCAATACCAAAAAATACTGCTGCTGGATGTGATAAAGAAACAAGATGCAATACAGGAAATAAAAGTTCTATATAACCCACTTACCTCCACAACTAAAGAATTCTTGACAGCTCTGCCGATAAGTTTAGCATCTGTAGTCAGCTTCTTCATCTTGTTAAATGAGGTGAGTATAGAAATATCAACAACTGGAAAAAGCACAAATGTTATGTTATTACTGCAGTGTTCAAACCTATTGTATCTTAAGGTGTATATTTATCATATTTTTTTAAAGAGTTTTGAAGAAAAGCAATTTAAAAAAAATAATTACACTTAGGATAAGGGTCCAGAGGCTTTTTGGGAGTGGATGCAACGTGGTATTTCAGCCACGGCCAAACCGCTCCCATTAACCCGAGTAATCCGGACCCCACTGTCGGGGATTGCCCGCGGTGCAGCGTGGACAGGAAAAGATGCAGTTTGTCGTATATTTTTTTCCGTGTCCCCGCACTGCTGGCTAAAATCCAGTGCACAAGCAGGGTCACACAATGCAGCACAAGCTAAAGTGCATATGAGCAATATGCTAAAGGCACAGAATTCTCCTAATTACCAAGAGCATGAGCAACTGAATACTGACCCGGCCCAAAAACCCAGTACTGAGTTGCCATTGTGTCTTTAGTTATATGACATTAAAGAATAGTGTATATAGTACCGTGATATTTTTTATAGGGACTTTAAGTCCCACAAGCTTAGTATGCTATTTATTACTACACTGTAGCAACCAGAAACTATTAATCATTGTGAGTGCCAGATGGCAGGAAGTCTAATGTACTATAAACATTTTTGTGGTGGGGATGCAACACAAAATAAATAAAGAAAAGATCTGCCCCATGCATGGTGCAACAAAAAACGTGGAGTAAATTCACAGGAGCTGGCAAGCAACAAGATCACATTTTTCTTCAAACACAATTGTCTTTAAATGTGTTAAAGTTAATTTCAATGAGGTGTACTTAATCTTTCACTTAGCAGTACAATTATTGTAGACTTCAGATATGAAATCTCAGCATGTGAGGTTATGGTTATTTAAAACCTTTCAAGATCTTGAGAAAGCAATTTCCCCCCTATTGCTCCCTCACACTACTCTCCTTTCTTTCATGCTATTATCTATTCTTTTTTTCCTATCTGCTTAAGTTTATTTGACATATAATTTTTACAGAAATTTTTTTTACAAGCCTCAAGTCAACATCTAAACTATTATACATTATTTTTTATTTCTACAATTCCCATATGTATGTTATGATTTTTGTTATTCAATGGATGAGAAAAAAATTATAAAAAAAAAAAAAAAAAAAAAAAAAAAAAAAAAAAAAAAAGGGTGTCTTGGACTTTTCTACCATGTTAAAAGCACTGGGCAAATTCCCTATAAGCCGTTTGGAGTTCAAGTGATACTGTTTATTGGCTAACTGAAGTCATTAGACAAGCAAGTTTTTGGGATGTCACATATCCCTTCTTCAGGATAATGGTATTACGACTGAAGAAGGGATCTGAGACATCCCAAAAGCTTGCTTCTCTAATGACCTCAGTTAGCCAATAATCAGTATCACTTGAACTCCAAACTCGCTGTATTTATCGATGGCTAACACTGTACAATACTCTACTATATCTATAGGCAATGAAAGAAGTAGGCAACTATTTTCCAATGTGTTTCAAGGAATTTAAACAAACTAACATTTTTATATGATCTGACCATTTAAACATGAGCATGATTGTGGCTTAAACTACATTACAGACCATAGTGTAGGTTACAATACACATAGGTGTCAAAGTAGAACAATTGAGGAGGGAACCAGAGAGCAGCAGAAATGTTCCTAATGGGTGTCAGTTTGGTGGCAAATTACTGTTAAAGTACCCACACATGGGTTGATTTTTCGATAAATCCAACATGTTTGTATTGATGCGCATAGTGTGCATCTATTCGCCGCTCGATCGATAGATGCTCAAGAGTCTGTGAAGAGAAATAGTGGAATACACCAATTGAGCCCCATATTCAGCACCCTTTTTAATAAAATATAATTTATAGATGGAGATTAAACAACAGACAGATGTAAAAGCAAGGTATAAGGAAAAGCACAGACATTCAAAGAACTCATTGAGTTTTAAAATATATTTGTCGTGTATAAACTAGGGCAAAATTGAGACATAGAGCAAGATAAATATCACAGCATGTTAGTAGTTTTCTTGCAGTTTAATACACTACCTGGCCCCCCAAAAATGTTGCCATCTGGATTTACCAAGCAAAAAGGTCTCTATTGGATAATTACTGCAGGACCAGGCACAGTATGTGCTCCAAGAATGAGGTCAGCTGACTACCTGAATATACTGAATGACCAGGTTATTCCATCAATGGATTTTTTCTTCCCTGATGGCACCAGCATATTCCAAGATGACAATGCCAGGATTCATCTGGCTCAAATTGTGAAAGAGTGGTTCAGGGAGCATTAAACAGGATTGTCACACATGGATTGGCCATCAGAGTCCAGACCTTAACCCCATTGAGAATCTTTGGGATGTGCTGAAGGCTTTGCGCAGCGGTCAGACTCTACCATTATCAATGCAAGATCTTGGTGAAAAATCAATGTGACACTGGATGGAAATAAATCTTGTGACATTGCAGAAGCCACAGCGAATGTGTGCCACAATCAAAGCTTAAGGCTGTCCAATTAAAAATATTAGTGTGTGTGACCCTTTTTTCCTTTTCTAGCCAGGCAGTGTATGTTTGTCATTGTTGGATACTTTTTTAAACTTACAGCCATCTCTGGATTTCTCAATCTGCTCCCGCAGGAATCGATCCTTGTGTAGGTTCACATCACCAAACCAGAAGTCAACCTGCTTGGCAATGTCAGCCAAAAGTTGCTTTACCCGGGAGCGTTTCTTCTTCTCCCGTTCCTTCCTCGTCTCCGTGCTTTCATCTTCTTTCACCTTACTACGTGGTGTGTCCATTTCCAGCTCAGTCATTCCTATGCATAGGAAAAACAAAAGAAAATGACAACAGGAACCAGTATCTTTAGCAACAAGAAAACAAACACATTTGGCAATTCATACATCAGGGAACCATAGGGTGTGATAGTTCAGCTTGCAATTTGCATTCATAAGTTCACCTTCAAGCTTAAAACAAGACGATCACCAGTGAAATGTTTGGTTTTATACCTTTTAGTGTCACCATGATTAGTTCACAATTAAAAAAGTTGTAAACATTACACCTTGTTTGCCATGCTAAACTTATGTTTTTAGTTTAGAAAACAACAATGCATAAACCAGTCCTAATTTATGGTAATGTATAAAGTACATATAAATGTCTAACTCTCTATCTGGTATCATACCTATCCTATGTCACATCTGGAACATGGCGGCTCCGGCAGAGGTAAAAATCTGACAGAAGTCCCATTTCCAACATACTTTATAATGTACTTAATCATTATTTTATATCTATTTTGGTCTGTACCAATATACCATGGAAAGCAATAGGTCCAAAAATAACTGCGAGCCTGTTGATTTCCAATGTTCACTATCTGCAGTGTTAGCAGTAGAGCATTGGAGTGTTTTTTAAAGGAAATTTTCTGCCCCAAGACATTGTTCACTCATGGACAGCATACAACGAGTTATTGGAAGGATCACCAAGTGAAAGGGTCATGATCAGGACTGCACATTAGTACGCTGATGTGCAAAATGGACTAAAAACTAACCATGCGGACATTTATTATCCTTACTAAACGCATCTACTTACTACACAGCACGTAAGTGACGTCATCACACACAGTCGATTGGCCAAAACATCGGGTCACAATCTAAACGCGTATGTGGAGCTTTAAACACAATAAATCCCTTCACTTTATTGACTATACACTACTGTAAAAGTTACATTTTTAGATTGCCAAAATTATTTCAGTTTTTATCGTTTTTAGGAGACGCAGTGAAACATTAATAACTATAAAAGGTTGCAGTAAGGGGCGTCAGATTAGGAATCTAAATTACTAAAAAAAAAAAAAAAAAAAAAAAAAGGGAAGAAGAAGATCTGACTTACAAGCACTACTGAGGTATTTAAATCGAGGGGTTCAAATGGTATAACATGTGAGAGCTACATTTGACCCAAAGCCAGCTGGTGACCTGTAGATGGAGACAGCTAATCAGAGGATCAATCAAGAACAGGGAGATCCATCTGAAGAAGAATCTACCATGCAGGACAGCGAGGAAGACACCGCTTATAAAACCCACGCTACATATGGGGTGAGTACCACACACCATCTCCTGGTACTCATCTTAAGAGCTCACTAACAAAGTTATGTGCACCCCTGATCATGATCCAATAACAGTATAAAAGAGGAAACCCCCTGCAATTCCTGCTCTATCTATAGAAAAATAAGGGTGGGTCTGGAAAGAGCCTCTAAAAAAATGGTTCTGGTTTGTAATGAAAAACAAATAAAATGAAGGTGTGTTAATCCAAAAACTATATACACGTTTAGATTGTGACCTGATGTTTAGGCTGATCAACTAAGCGTGATGACATCATGACGCACAGTCAATCGGCCAAAACATTGGGTCACAATCAGCCAGGCACCCTTTGTGTGCCAGCACATGTCTGTCGGGTCCCACTAGCTGCTGGGGCCACCCTCAGTGCCTGAGCAGCTACAGGGACCCGGGAGACAGCATCTAGGGACCAGGCCGTGAGAAGAGGCTGCGAAGTCACAGACTGTCTGTGAGGTGGCAGCCTAGCATGGAGGGAAATGCTAGCTCCACTCCCCCCTCACAGCTTCTTAGGGGCAGCAGGCAGCTGCAGACAGTCTGTGTCCTCAGCCCTGATGGCTATCCGATGGAGCTGAGGAGACATACTTGTACTTTAGACCGATCTAAAAATTACGGACATGTTGGTAATAACTAAGAACTATTTGGCAGCCGATTTTGGCCCTTTAAGCTTTAGATCGGCCCCCGAATTTTTGGCTGACCGACGTGATTGCGCACATCGATTGTCCGAAATATCAGGTAGAAATCTAAGCGTGTATGGGGGGCTTTAGCCTTAAGCCTGAGGGGTGTGGAAACGTCCCCTATTCATTGTATCGACTGCTTCCCTATAGTATTAGTAAAGTACTGCCCCCTAGTGGTTACAGAGGAAGTGCATGATCCCCACAGCTTGGATCAACCTTTTATCTTTCCCACTGGCGCGTGAACCGAGACGCAGCGTGTATACGGACTACAATTCCCTCCCTCAGCTGCCCTAAAAAACGCGGCATGTATGAGATAACACACGGACATTACACTACTCACCTCCCGCCCTCACACATCACGCTACCTCAGTACACAAGCTCCTGCACTTCCAGGCTGATGCACACGTCATCAAACATGCGACCCTGAGCAGCTGAGGACCCCACCCTCTCCTCACACCAAGGGCTGCCCTCTCTGTGCCTGCATCACTATAGTAACCTAGACCACACACCCCAAGCACACTTGCTTCATTAAATTCATGAAATCTGCTGAGCAGCCCGAAGTCACTTTATTCCCATTGTCATAAGCAATGTCGTTTTCTTTTATGTTACATAGATCATTCCCGCCATAATAAACATACGTGCGTGAGTAAGTATTACCACCTGAGGGTAAGCGCGAATCCTGCGCCGTCGCGGGGTTGTGACGTCTAACAAGCGCGAAATGTACGAAAAGTTGGTAGAAGTGAGTAGAAATATGACAGAATACACCGCAGCGATGGACGTTAATATTCCGATTGTGTGGGTTTACACATGGAAGTGAGGTGCGGTGATTCTGATACACAGTACAGATACAGTTACCACCAAGAATAGTTTAGGTGAGAAGTTATGAGTAGAAACGGTCAGTGTGACATTTCCATATTCAACTGAATAGGGTATAAATATGCCTTAACGGTTTATTTAAATATACAATACTGTAAGGAACAATGACTACAGGAGGTTGCTACTATAAATCATTCCTTCTAGTGGTTTGTGTCACATGAGCATTCTGAGGCTGTAACACTAAAGAGTAGTGTGGTATTTGAGAGAATATGTTTTTTGTATACCTTATGTTTTTATTATTGTTAAGCTTCATCATAAGGCTGTAACACTGCAGTATAGAGTGGCATGTCATTTCCCATAAAAGAAAAAGCTGGGGGCATCCGCACTGCTAGGACGTAGTGTAGACAAGCCTTTGGGGCTCCTAGGGTTAATGCAGTAGTTCCCAAACTGGGGGGCGCTAAAGTATTCCAGGGGGGACACTGGTCCTCATTCATAGGGCTTGTCCCCACTGGTAAAGCTGGCCGCGGGGTGGCGCAGTCCTGCGAGCCACTCGCGGCTGAGCGAAGTTCACGAGTGGGAGCCGCTGTGGCTAAATACATGTCAGTACAGCTGCTCGTGGCCATAGGACGGGTGCCTGTGTTTCAAATTGCAGGCAGCCGCGCAAGTAGGGACAAGCCTATTGAAATTAATGGAAGCGGCCCGCAGCTCAGAGTCGTGCAGCCAGCTTCGCCAGTTTGAATGAGGGGCTCGATAATATCCCTAAATAGAAAAGGGGGGCCCTGCAAGGAAAGTTTTGGAACCACAAGGTTAATATAGGGGAACCTGTGTACATTTCACACTAGTCCTGCGCGTGCATTAAAATTTATGCGCATTAGTGTACATTAGCACAAGCACCCTGAAGCCTGTATATTTGCAGGTGCAGTGCAAGCTTCTTCCATACATTTGCATGGGAAACGCCAGCTCAGTGCAAAATGCGCGGCAGTAACATACGCAGTTAGTGAGTGCACTAGCATTGTCCCTACTGCATCCGTCATTGGCAAAGACATCGTGTGAACGGTCCCTTAGTGCGATCCGAAATGACAGCAGACTTCAGGTCAATATGGCCAGTTGGCGCAACCGATTCCCTGCCGACCTGATCGGATGCAGGAACGCGCATGGCATCTGTACATCTGGTGAGGCAGGTATCGGCCCGTCTATGCCCAGCTTTAGAAATTTTTTAATAGTATTTATTATATCACTGTTTTAGTTGCCCTGAATTGTCAATACTTAATACAGGCTCTTTCAACCCATATATGCGCTGCAAAACGCATGCATTGTGCTTTAAGGGTGCAATGTATTTTTTTTTTGCACAATGCAGTTTAGGATTGCACTTACTCAGCAAGATAACAGAGCTTTCCTATGGAAAACCTGTGTACCATGCGCAATGCACAACACTTGTGGGTGGGAAAGAGCCCTTCATGTTACTAACATCTCATGTTCAAGTGTCCTGATGTTGTTATATATGTGTTCTACTTATAACTATAAGGACCCTGTCTTGGGCTAGATCAGGGGTGTGCAAACGGTTTGACTTGTGGCCTGCAATGTAGCAAGGGGGGATGCAGGGAATGATGTAACTGAGACCTAGATCTCAGTCATCGATTCGTCCTGAACAACCGCCTCACACATTTTTTCCCCTGAGCAGCAGGGACGTTAAAGGTCAAGGGTCTATAGTAGTCACAAAGGTCACATAACGGACTGTCAGTACCTAATTTGTAGGTATAGTCTATCCAATATGGCACTCAAGTCATTAGCAGGATCAACATGCAACAATACAATGCAATAGGGTGTACACAGAAATAAATCAAAGCAATTTAATGTCCATTAAAAACATCAAGGCTCCATGCGGTTTCGCCAAGTTGTCACCAACGGCCCTCAAAACGGGCAAGCGGGGGAGGGAATGGTATCTTAAATTTGATAGAGGTGCTGGACCAGGAGCCTGGAAAGCCCTCCGGCATAGGTGTACCGATTCAACATGTGTGTATGTAATTTATACATATAAAACTTTTTTACATATGAGTGAACACAATGTGCCAACTTATTTTTATAAAAATAACTGTCCTATTTAGACCTTTATGACAAGACATTTTGGCTCCCCTCAGCTTGTTTATTGCCACTGTGGCCTCCTTATGGAGGCAGTGAACGAGCAGAGGGGAGCCAGAGAGTCTTTATTAAGGCAACAGCGGGGCGGATCTGGCCCATATCTGGGCTAGCTTCACATGGAAGTTTGCACAGCGTTTTAGGAAATTCATTAGTGTTACCTGCAGGCTTTTCTTGAATGCCCAAAGGCAAAACCTACATTTAATTGAATGGGAATTGCTTGTGCAATGCTGCTAAAACGTATTTTTACAGTTGTCAGGTTACATGTGAAGAGAAGCATTCTACCAAGAGAGACGACAGCTCGGGACGACTTAACCTGTAAAAATGTTTTACATATGCATACAGAGTTACATGTGCAAAGGGGAGTTTGTTATATTCATTTTTATTGGATCATCATTCCCTATTCAGACTTTGCCAGGCTCTGTTGGTTGGGTTGGGTCTGGTATGGTGTGGAAGGGGGGATAAGCAAAGGGGTTCTTTATTAAGGGGGATTCTGTGTACAATTTTTTCTTCTTCTCTTCTTCAGAACTGCTTGGCGCACTTATAAACATTTTTAAGGCTTTTGCATAAATAGGGGGTAGTCCAGGGGGGGAAATGCAGTGAAAAATGCATTTACACTGTCGGTTGTCGAGCTGCTTTCAGCTCGGTGACCGACAGTGCCCTCCCGCAGCCACAGGAGGAAGGACTCCCTGCGAGCGACTGCAAAATAGTGCAGGTGTTCGCAGGTCATCTAAATTAGGACCCCATAGAGGTCCTATTGGGCTGGAGTCCAAAAACCAACTGCCGGACACCTAATGTTGCGTCTGCCGGTCAGTAACATTAAAAGGTTGTTTACCTGGCGGTTGAAAACAGGCATAAAAAGCCGTTTCCCACAGTGTACTCTGCACGATTGCCGGGTCTCCCCCCCAGCCCTCTACACTATTTGAATCTATTTGACGCCGGCGGTGTGTGGGGAGAAAATCGGCGCCCCTCCACTAACATGGAGGTCTATGGCGCCGCCGGTGGCGGTTGTGCCCAATCCCGGCACAGGCGCTGTTTGATTTACGATCAAACTGCACTGGTACTGACTGCGGGCATAACACCAGAGGTTAAATTCCTTCTCCAGTAACAATAAACGGGCCACCAGTAACCGGCCACCAGATGGCAGTGTGGTGCTGTTTGGTTACATTGCATTAGCTGGTGTTGGAAACACAACGGAGCTTCACAGAGTCTGCCGGTGCCTTGGATTCAGCAACCCGGGTCAGGTTCAAAAAAGGGCTTAAAAAGGCGGCTTATACTCAAGTATATAGGGATATCTCTGTGGTAATGTCATCGTTCTACAATCTGCACAGTAAATATAAAAATGTTTCCTGTATAGTGGATTCAGTCTGCCATGTTAATACACCTGTTAACACATGTAAAACAATCGTTGCATTGTTTTATGGTTTTTGGTCATCATCTTCCCTTTCCTTTAGCCTAGATGACCTGCACAATTCATAGATGGTTTGTTTGGTGATGCCATGGCTGCCAAAGAATTCACAGTAAGTAAAACTGGTGACACTTTTAGCTGATAGTTGGCAGACAGTATATATTTGTTTGTAACAAAGAGCATGCTGTCTAATTTTTCCTCTTAACTTAACCTCCTGGGCGTAACGCCCGAAGCCAGGATGGGAGCAGTTTAATCTTGGATCAAACTGCGCCCATGCCAGAATCAGGCACAGTCGCCGACTCTCCGTGAGCCTGCAGTATTTCTGCATAGCTGCAGGCTCACT
Source organism: Ptychadena robeensis (assembly GCA_036250615.1). Taxonomy (NCBI): domain Eukaryota; kingdom Metazoa; phylum Chordata; class Amphibia; order Anura; family Ptychadenidae; genus Ptychadena; species Ptychadena robeensis. Next base: position 164,029,470 of record CM070032.1, read on the forward strand.
GAGCTTTTCCGGGCCGAATCTTCGGCGCTACCGGTCCTGCTGAAGGGGGCGGCGCTATAGACCTCCCTTTTAATGGTGGGGGCGTCGCTTTTCCTCACAGTGCGGGCAGTGTGTAGTGAGCCGGGAAGACAGCGAGCGATTGCTTGGGAATCGGCTTTTCTGGCATTAAGAGCCTATAACGTCCACGAGGTTAAATCGGTGATCTGTCCTATATGGAGGGTATACTTTAACTCTAGATTTACATTGTTGTTTCCCGACCGGGCGCTCCCACAGCATCTTGTGCAGGTGCTCACAGGTTGTTTTGATAATGGCCCATATGACGGGTCTGTCTAGCAGAAGCCCTAACTTATCAACGATTTGTTGTTCTTTCCTTACTCCCCAAGAGCATATACCTACCTGATGTTCATTGCCTACAATACTTTGATAAAAGTCAAGAGCCAGTGAAAACACATGTTTGTCAGGGGTGAAAGAACATGGAAAGCACTACATAGATTAGGATCTTTAAAGGGATACATTTTATTCTGCTGAATACAAAATGTAATGCATTATCAAATGACAGTTTTTAGATTTTGTGAATTATCTTAAGCCCCCCATACACCTTACAAATTAACCATACAATTTCTGTACAATTAACTTTTCTTCTCCCAAAACCATGTAATATGAGGACCTCTCTAAACCTTTCACTCAATATGTATTCTATCCGGGAGGACCCAGCACTACATAGTTGTTGGTAGATCTAAAGGAACTTCTATGGAGTGATCTAAAGGTGTATGGGGGATTTAGGGATTTTTTTTTTGTTGATGAATAGCTCGCAGTCACTTGTGCTTTTAAAAAGCAACATCCTTATGTAATGGAATACAGCATCTCCAAGTTAGTGCATACTAAATAATATTATATCATAAATAATATTTTTTTAATTATTATTACATATTATACATTATTATTACATTGTGCTCAGTGTATCTAGATTATTAGGTGACAGAATAAGAAATCGCCCTTCTGACCAGAATCAGTTTGGCGAGACATGTGGAATAAAAATCTGCCTTTTTGTTTCCTCAGGTTTTATATACTCATCAGAAGACAAAAAAATCCAAAGTCTGGCAAGATGGTATTTTAAAGATTTCACCAGGAGCAAATCAGGTAATTCATGAAGTAAACCATACAAAATTCAATAAAGCTGAAAATGTTTCTGTTTATGACAATGTTTATTTGCTATTTTGTGACTGATGTCTCATTTCATTTATTGGCCCCTGAGCCCTCCATGCCCAACTCCATGCAAATCTTTGATATAGTGGCTAAGGGTAATAGCCTGTTTCATGATTTGAGGAGATTTTCCCTTCCTTTTCTCTTATTCTTGAATCAGGAAATTAGAAAAATCTCCCTTCTGTCATATATTACTGTTATTGGTATCTTCACTTCCTATGTAGTCACAAGGCTAGACAGTGAGATGAATTCTCCTATATTTGTACCTTAACCAAAACCAAGACATTTGTAATGGCAGCAGGCAAACAACAGATTTAAGTTATGATTTCTTGCGTATCTGCGTACAATGCAAGTTTTTTTTTCCGATGCCTGTTCTGTGAACATTCAGTATGGCCTATGCTAGCAAATCTGTCAACATTTATTAGGTTCAGTCTGCAGACAGTTGCTGCTATGAACTCTGCTTCCTCAACCGTTGTGAAGTCTACAAATGTGCCAGTGTCAAAGTTTTGTCCTTTGAGCTCAATGTTCCATTTTGTTATACAATCTATTTTTTTATTCTGTTTTTGCTCTTTTCCATGCAGGCTTCCTTATTCAGTGATAAGGGTCAGCGCCTGGACAGTGTCTTCATAAAAGCTGGCAAGGTACATTTAAAAAAGGAACCAAGTTTATTTCAAATCTTTTATTTCATTAAATTTTAATTGACGTGTAAATTTTCTGAAAAATTAAGTATTTGAAATGAGTAAGGCTTTTGATGCAAGTCAAAGACAGGGATGTTTATGCATCCATTTTAAATCAATTGACCAGTACCCACATTTGCTGATGGGATCCATTGAGATTAAGGCAACACAGCCCTGTGCGGTGACGCACCCATAGAAAATGCCTTTAAAACGCATGGTTTTACACAAAATAAATTAATGCTACATCAAAAACGCATGCCAAAACACATGCCCTAACGCATCATGGACACTCGGACACAGCCTATTGCTGTGGAAAATAAGCCTAAGACTTATGTTGACAGAGTAGCCCATCATGTTAGGGCTTGTCCCCACAGACTAAGCTAGCCATGGGGCGGTGTGGTTCCGCGAGCCGCTAGCGGCTGACAAAGATCACAAGTGGTCGCTGTAGACGCTAGCGGCAACCTACACGCAAGTGGGGACAAGCCCACTGAAATCAATGGAAGCGATTGCCAGCGGCTGCGGCTCGGAACCATGCCACCACGTAGCCCACTTTGCCTGTAGGGACAAGCCCTAAATGATTGCTTATCTAAATGACTACAAGCATTCATTCATGGTGACCTCACATTGCAGCAGTAGCCATCCAGGGGCTACTTTACAACTACCACTGTCCGATATTTTTAAAGCTGTCCATAGACGTCTCGATTTCGAGGTTTATTTTCACAAGACCAATCTTAATGCACATTTACGGTAAGCCGTTCTGTGAAATGGAAATGGACACCTTTTTTCCCTGGTCGATCACTAATATTTTGATGGAGACCGGGTGCCCATCAAAAGTATTGAACGTAAATCGGTGCGCACACTGGTGCACATTGATTCCTAGTGCAATCGACGGACAACCAAGCACAGCCTGATCATGCCCTCGTCCCTTGATCTTCGTCTATGGTCAGTTTAAGGGAAAGATGTTTATCTATAGATTAGATATAAGATACAAATAAATTGAAACAATATTGCACATAATCACCAACTACATTACATATTTCATTACGTGTTTTATTATATTAGTGCACATTCCTCTAAAATGTTGCATAAGTTAAACTTCAGGCTCTGTTATCTTATTGCTAAGTCATAAGCTGATTATCGAGAAGAAGATTTGCACTGTTTCCATGGAGTGGCTGTTATAATAAATAATATAGACTAATGGTAACTGGTAAGCAGTAGTAATTCTGGGAGCAATGTCTATCCTATATCAATTGTTAAACTTCAATCTTCTTTTATAGGTGAGTATTGGCGATGATTTGGAAAGTGATCGCTTTCTCATCACTATTGAAGCAGAATCTGCAAGCGGTCATACTTCCGAAGGCAATATTGAACATAAAGAAGTGCAGAGATTTAACAGATGTGGTCCAAAGTCTGCTGGCCTGCATCCTCCAATGGGTTTAAAGAGGAAATTTACAGTAAGTGAAGTCATCAGTTCAATGTAGGTACCTAGTCTTTTTTATCTTCATTTTTCTGAATTCATTACAGTTTGGCTCCCACTTTCATGTAGCAATATGTACATTCTACCCACCATAGCAGTCAGAAGAAATTTGATGCTTATTATTAGAGATGGGTGAATGTTTTCAACTAGCTGACTTTGTGAGTTAATTACGAAGCCCCTGAACATGGTATCATCACCAAAATTGCTGGAGATGTAGAGAAGGGTTGTGAGAACATTTGGACAAAAAACTATTGCTCTACCATATGTTTTTGCATAAATTCTAATTTTAGATCGATATTTTGTATTGACTTTGAACTTAATGTATGCCTAAAATGTTTGTGCTACAGCAATACTTTCTTTTTTGCAGTGTACCCCCAACACTTCTTTACATCTCCAGCAAGTGATTTGGTGTTCAGGGGCTTTGCAATTAACTTACAAAGTGGAACTAGTCAAATTTAAAAAACAAAACAAATATACAGAACAAGTATACAGAATTCTAGGTAATTTATTAAATTATATATTCACAAACGCAATAGCAAAGTTTAGCTTCTGTGGTTCTCTTTCATAGGATCGAAAGGAAAATGTTAGTAAAAGGGACAGCTCAGATGTTATCATCTTCTCCTGATCTTTGTTTATAACATGGAGTTCCAACTGCTAAGCTAGCCACACATGGTTCAATTGACTGTACAATCAATGTAATTCGATAAATTTTTTTTCGATTGATTGAAAATTGAAGCATGTCCACATGGTACGATCGTTGAGATTCGATTTTAATTGTCATTTTTCTGGATCGAAATTTGATCGGACCAGTTGGAAAATTTTGATTGATTGTCCCCACATTGTGTCTCATTTTTTGTACTGTTTGACCTGTCCAATTGAGATTCGATTCAATCAATTAGCATACTGTAACTTCTGGGAGGAGGGAAATGCAATGCACTCATTTAAACCATGCAAGCATGCATTGTAATGGCGATGCAATGGCGATTGTAATGGCGATGTAGTGGCTTGTGTGTCTGTTCACTGACACACAAGCATGCAAATGGCGATCTTTGTGAATACATCTCCTAATGTAATATGTGTTCCCCAGTGTCCTTTTGCCACGATTATAATGTACTGGATTAAAATGCAAAGATATGACCTATGGGTTTTTGATCACTCTGTGACCATCATTGGTCCCTTTTTGATCATTCTACGTTTAAAATTGATTAAATTCAATCGAAGTCGGGCTTTGATTGCATACTCAATGTGGTGTGTACTTCGATTCAATTACAATCGACATACGATTAAATGATCGAAGACTTCGATCGAATTGATGATCGATTTGATGTCAATTGAACCATGTATGGCTAGCTTTATTTACCCAACAATAGCATTGAAATTCAAGGATTTAACTGCAACTTTTGTGTTATAACATCAGTTCCATAAGAAGAGTTTCCTGGTTGGAAGGGGGGCGGCGGTGTCATTGTGGGGGTTACTTACTTTTTCTACTTTAGATCTGGAACTACTGCCTTCTAATGCTAAAAAGCAAATATCGCCTGCTAATATTTTAGTGTTTCTTTACATGAGGCTATGATGGTACAGAGTTATTATGAATTTTTTTTTTTTCAGTGTCCTCGTGAAATAAGCAAAAAACCATGTATGGAGGAGAAGCCTGTAAACATATCATCTCATCTGGAACAAGCATGCACATCATTGTCATCACCGCTCTTTAGTACATCGCCCCTTTTTGCTGCATCGTTCCCCAACAAGGTCGACACAAGGAGAACAGCACAGGGGGAAAGCTCATACCACCACCCAGATGTCCCATCTTATTCATGTGAAAAGCAGGAAAATGTGAACTTCAGAAACCTGCCAGTAAATGCCAGTAACTCTTCCACTCATCTTCCAAATATTAGAAATCAAGCAGCTGAAACAGAACATATTGCTGAGATACATGTAAAAGGAGATGAAAACAGAAGCAAACAAACTATACGAAGCACAGCACAAATCCTGGCTCTATTAAAGTCCCAGCCAAGCAAGGAAAAGTCATTAACTAACATGACAGATAAACATATAAATCAAGCACCAGTGGAACCCATCATTGATCTTCAAGGATTTGCAGCAAGTGTAAAACATGAAAACCTTTGTCAGAAACCATCACAAGAAAAACCCCATTCTGTTCAGAGTCGGTGGGATATTTACTTAGATCAGCCCTCACCCTCCAACACTGATTATGGGGATGAAAATGACAAACTGGCGCTCTATGAAAATGATACAAGGCTCAAAAGTAACACATCTATAAACTGCTTTGCAAACCCTGAAACAAAACTTGAAATACAAAGGAAAAATACAGAGATTTTAGAAGCTGAAAACCCATGTAAGACTGATAACAAATTTAGTGATGTAGAACATATACGCAAGCCATCGTATCACAACACGGACATGCACTGTGAAGATACTAGTGAATTTGGACTTGATGACATAGAGTCCCCTACCCCAGCACTGTGTTCTTCCCAAAACCTAGATAAATTAGAGCTGGAAAATACGGCATTAAAGGGTGACTGTGAAGCCGATATCTCAGATGTTTCATTCAACCTGATAGACAGTTTTGATTTCACTGAATTAGATGATGGAAGTTCAAATGGGACCCCTCCTTTGCCACAAAACAGGATGCTGCCAGCAAAACAAGACATTGATATGAACCAAGACAATATTATAGAGGGACAGCTTCAGGAAAAGTACTCTGGTAAAACATCATTTTTAAAACTTGACACTTTAACATCCCAGTTAGCTGGAAAAGGCAGAGAAGTGACTGATTTCACAACTTGTATTTCTCCTGTTCCCCATTATGTCTCCAGCAGCATAGAAGAAAATAATCCAAATGAACTGCTTAAAAATGTTTGTGACCAACACAAAGAAGACATTTGTGAGTCCAGAAGCATGTTACTTCCACTCGCTTATGAAGGAGAGCACATTTCTTGTGATCAATCTGCTTTAAAATCAGCTTCCCCTTTACAACAGCAAGAATTGTCAACTAATGATGACACACTCTCTAAAAACATTAAAAGTACACCCTTTGCAGAAGATCCCCATGAAGACATAAGTTCTAATGAAGAGAACTCGCCTGGTCCTTTACATTCTGGATGCAGTATTTCTATCCTAAAAACTCTAACCAAACCCTGCAGTGCTCTGGAAAGCCTGAATGCCCTGAAGCCGAAGCCCCCTGCTAGCCCAGCAAAATCCCGGATATGGCTGCACAGTGGAGCACAGGAAGGTTAGAATTATATTTATAATAACTAATAAAAAAAAACTATTTAAACCTACTTTCTGTGTCTGTGTCCACTGTCTGTGGTTTGTCAGTGTTTTGAGTAGCAAGGGTTTCTTTTTCGTTGATATTATTGGTCTCTGTTTCCAGCGTTTTTTTTCTTAATTTGTGTATAATATGCAAGGTTCACACATTTCCCTTTAACTTGCATTTGTATGTGAACCAGTCTTTTGTATTTAAAGTGTTCTTGCTGGATGAGCATAAGCTTGCTTTGCCAAACACCCATTAAAACAAAAAGGTGTCAAAGGTGCCTTTCAGCAGTTCAGTTACTGGCTCTGCCTAGCATCTGTAGAGGTATTGTGAAACAAATAGAAAAGGCCCCCATGCACGCTTAGATTTCCACCCGATTTTTCGAAAAATGGGGTGCCGGTCTAAAGCTTAAATGACCAACATCGATCTAAGCCATTACAGACATGTAATTTTTAGATCGGTCTTATACTTTAGACAGGGACGGCGTCTCTAGATGCTGTCTGCCGGTTCCGGGACCTGACGGACAGCGCTGGCACACAATAGGTGTTTGCATTGGGGTGCCACTCATTCATTTCCAATTTGCCCCAATGCCATAACTTCGTAGGGTGACATACCTTCAGGAAGGGGGACGTTTATCCACAACCTGGCTCGGTCTTGTGGGGTTCTGTGGTTGGGGCTTATTGATGATCAGTCTCCTTTAACAAATGGGATCCCTAGCCCCACCCTATGGACATAGGACCTCTTACCTATTCCCAGGTGAACTATCCCATTGAAGTCAATGGGAAACCAAATGGCCGCAAAACACCTGCAATACACCATGGAAATTTTGAAAAGACACAACCCTGCAAAAATATCACTAAAACGTGTGAACCTAGCCTAAAAGGTAGGAATACATGGGTCGATTTTTCCCAGATTTCTGCACAGCCGAGCGCCATGCGCGCTCACGGCACTGAGCTGTGCAGAAATGTAGGAAAAAATCGACCCGTGTATGCCGTATCAAAAGATCTCGCTCGGCCGAACAGGTTACCAACATGAACCGCGGCTGACAGCTGGTTACCCGGAAAGCCAGGCAGTAGCGTGATGACGTCATCACACTACTGCCGAGCTCTCTCTGTCAGCTCAAAAATCGAGCCATGTATTCCAGCCATTAGACACAATCTAATTCATAAATCGGCCCATTAGCATCTACCTATAAATACTTTTAAGTTGGTTGCTTTTTGAGTAGTGATTTCCTTACATATACTGATGATGATTTTATGAACTCTTTTTAATCCTTACATCTCACTTCAGTTCATTTTCATTTGTAACATTGTTTTCTATTCTGGAAAGGAGAGCATTTGTGCCTATAAATGTGTGACGTGATCATTGTCTGTTTTTGTACACCTGAAGCTTTTCACAGTCATGTGACAAAACATCCACCAACTTGTGAAGATATTTTCGCAGTTCCTCCTTTAACACCACCAGCATCGGCCACCTTTTCGCCAGAGTGTGAAAAAGATGATGTACAGATACTATGCTTCCCTCAGTCTTCCTCCCCACCACTGGTAACCACCTAATTTTATTCTTTCAAATTATTAAATCTTTATGTTATGTTACATAATAAAATCCACAGTCTTCCACAGAGCCCAAAATTCAAAATTAGTGTTGGGCTCGAATATTCGAATTGAAAATATATTGGCTATTCGAGAAGGTAATTGTGAGACGATTATAATCTGCGAATCTGGTATTTACGAATATAGGAATTAATATAAGTAGAATTATTCCCGAAATATCGCAAATTAGAATATTGCCTATGCTGCTCATCACTATTGAGAATCTAAGGCGGGTGCTCAAAGTGAGCGGCCATTGTCAAAAACCAGCAAGAACAATGAAAGAAGACCTGTTCCAGCCTAGTATAGAACTAATGTCAGAGTTGTCACACTATTGACCAGTAATGACCAGGGGGCTAATCATTTTGGATGTTTAATTTTTGCCCTTTTCAACTCAGTAAAATATCCTAATTAAACTCAGTGGAAATAGTTTTTTAGTGTATTTTGTTCTAAAATAATGGTCATCTTCATGGAGTAATCAAGAGTGAAGTCTATCTTCATAAGGGGGGCCAATCATTTTGGCCGTAACTGTATTCTGTATAATTTCAAGAGGTTGGAACTGTTTGTCAGAGAAACATTGGCAAACTACCCAGGGACTTTTACAATGGTCAATGCGTAATCATATATGAACAAATTAATCCAAGAGGAAATAAATTGAATATTATGATGGTTTTAATCAAAAAACAAAAGTTAGGAAAAGATCCAGTACAGTCATCAAGATAGTGGATCTTTTCACAAAAGTTCAATTACAGTATCGCACGTATAACCTGTATGTTGACCTCTACGTGTTAACAGTTAAGTCATTCTCTGGGGAGAAATATAGTGACTGTCAGTGAAATTAATCCAGAAATAAAGCAAATTACCTCGTAATACGGTGGCCATTCTCAATATTACCTGAAGTGCGGTGCCACCACTTTGAGTTTGACTTGGTTCCAACCTCTTCTCTCGAATTTATTTATTGGGATATTGGTCAATTGTCTTGCGGCTCTCGATATACATTTTATCTACTGTATTCTGTATAATATACCATATTTTTTGGACTATAAGATGCACTTTTTTTTACCGCCAAAAATCGGGGGTGGTTTTTTTTGGACTTTTTTTGTCCTGGTTTCTACGTCAGGGACACCTCCTTATCATATATTACTACTGCTTCTCTAGAAACTTTAAAGCTATATGGCAGGCTTGACAGTGACATCCTTTAGAACAGTGGTTATCAACCTGTGGGTCGGGACCCCCTCTGTGTTCGAACAACCATTTCACGGGGGTCGCTTAATTCTCTGAAAGCAAAAGTGCAAAGAAGCCCTTATGCCCACAAGTGGGTGGGAAGTTCGGAAGCACAGTAAGGCCATGTATCCACACACGGTGACCGATTTGACATAACAAAGAAGGGCACGGCAATGAATGCACAGCATTCCCTGATTTAAAAACAGTGCTGCTTAGTTAACACAGAGTGGACACAAGCCATAACCCCTACTCTGAGTGATGAGGAACTTTCCACCAATCACATCATTTGCACAAGCGGGGTGGGAAAATAGGAGGAAGGGGACATTACACTTCTAGTATTTGGAAGTGACATTCTGGCCACTTCCGCGTGCCAAATACAGGAAGTGACACTTTGCGGCATCGTTTCCAGGGTCACGGATCTAGAAAGATGATTTAGAATAACTACAACAGGTGGCAGACCCAGGAGTCCTATCTTGGACAAAAATGCTCTACCAACACTGATCAGTTTTGAGTAGAGATGATTGAATTTCTTTTAAAAAATTCGACTATTTCAAAGATTTTGAGTTAATTGCAAAGCCCCTGAACATGGTATCATTACCAAACTTGCTGGAGATGTAGAGAAGGTTGGGGGTATTCTAGAAAAAAAAATAATAGTTTTTGCACAAATTAAGTTCAAAGTGAAGTCAAAATTTCGAAAATCTGAATTTCTTCATTGCACTTAATTTATGCAAAAACTATTTGTGTTAGAGACATACTTTTTTTTTCTAGTATACCCCCAACCCTTCTCTACATCTCCAGCAAGATTGGTAATGATACCATTTTCAGATGCAGTTTTATTTCCATTTTCAGAGAAGTTAGCAAGTCGAAAAATTCGACCATCTCTAGTTTTGAGTAAGCCTGCCTTTTTAAAGCATTGTGTCATTGAACTAATATATGTTCATTTGTTACCAGTTAACCGTTCATTATAGAATTTGAACATAGTGTATTTTTTCGTTTTTTCAATAAAATCCCTTTATTGTTGCATGCTTATACAATATAACCTTATCAGACACCGCATCCAGTTGAGTTTCAGTGTCACAGAGTGAAAGGATCCGCATCTAGTGACCTTAGAATGAGGCCTGACACGCCAGTGCTAGATTGGAGCTGCTTTCCAGACAGAAGCCCAACTGGAAATCTTCCCTTTGATTCAAGCAGCCAGTTTTCCTCACCATCAGCTTATATTTTCAGTCAGCTATCCCAGGTAATGGAGGGGGTTTCTGTGTGCCTTGGTTACAGTGTATTTCAGTTGTCTATGTTCATTTGTTTATTTTTTTTACCCTCTGATTTATAATTGCAAGGCCACAATGTATTCTGCTTGTTTGTTTTCTGATTTCTAGCAATCAACACTAAAGCTTTATTTTTTTCCAGAACTCTACTATTGAATTTGATGAGACAAACAATATCGGTGGTTCTTCCCATGTACCTTTAGTCCACAACATGAACCCTCAGGAACATAAATCTAGTAAGTAACTACTGCTACAGTGTGGTTAGGTCACATATTTTTGGTATAAGAGCTAAAATTGCCGTGCCCCCTTTAATCCTATGGGCAATACGCATCCGAATAACAAAGACATTTGACATGTCCGTTGATTTTCAATGGTTGTCTCATGCCTCATTTCCCCTAGACCAGGGGTCTCAAACTCAATTTACCTGGGGGCCGCAGGAGGCAAAGTCAGGATGAGGCTGGGCCGCATAAGGGATTTATAAGGTCACATACCTTCTGCCATGAGCCACAGCCGAGCCGGCTACTACAAGCACCTCTCTGGGACATCTCAAGGCTGAGCGTAGCACAGGGGTGTTTACAAACACAAGACGTCTAAGAAGGAGGAAGAAGATTCCGGATCCCCCTGCCGATAGCTTCCAGTGCTAGGATCTAAAGCAGAGTATGATGATGCAGAGTATCCTAGGCGGGCCGCAAAACAAGATCCCGAGGGCCGCAAATGGCCCGCGGGCCGCGAGTTTGAGACCCCTGCCCTAGACCCTACGTTGTTATCCAGTTTTGCTGGCTAGCACGTGTCTGTTTTCCCTGCGCTGAAATCCCTGGGTTCGGTGTTCGCTGGATTCAGACGCAGTGGAGACTTGGGCATGCAAAGTTGGCCCTTATGTTAGGCCCCACTGTTTTTCAGATTCCCAGCAGAAAAACGAGAGTTCCCAGCAAATAAAACAAGGCTGGTTTCACCTCCAATATACCACTGGCCCCACATATCTTTCATCAACTGTATTTTACTCTTTTTGAATGATAATCACAACTCAAACTACACAAATGACCCTTATTACCATGGCTAACCCTACAAGCAGGCACTTGCCCTATATACGTAAATTCCTCGGATTTCTGATTCTTATCAATGCTTACATAAAGATTCCATGTTTGTGCTCTACTATATTTATTTTTGAAGTACCTTTGTTTAAAAAACTCCCTTTTTATTTGAGAAAAAACATTTATAAAAAGGGACCGTGCATTACAGGTTCTACTGTGATTTTCCAGTTTGAACAAAATCATTATATTTATCAATCATGTCATAAATACAAGTGTTTGTAAGATTCTATTTGAACAATATTGATTATTGCTTGGTGGTGTGATCCGCATCTACTCTTTACCCTTAGTTTCCTCTATACAATGTCTTCCTCTACAGTGGACTTTGGGAACTCAAGGATCAGTCTCTGACTTGGACTTTTCACAGTGGTCAGAATCCAAGGTCAGTGAGAACTCCTATCCCTTAGTTTTTTGGTGGGTGGTTTATAATGTAAAAGTTTAATTATATTATTGAGGCTGATGCTCTATTTCAAGTTAAAATCCTTAATGTTTTCTTGCTTGTTTAAGAACATTACATCTTTATGTATTGTAATGGTTTCTTTGCAAAATGATTTCAGGTTGAAACACCAACACAAGAAATATCAGACAATCCAAAGCATTCCTTCTTTCTGAGACCAAGGCAAGGCATTTCTGTTGCAAGCCAAGAAGGATGGTATAAAGAGCGACCAGCCCTTGTGGAGCAGTACAGTAAGGATATATATACATACAGCTATATTCCTAAATTGACATATGCTACAATAATTTCCACCAACATGAGTTATTGGACAAAACGCATTGGGTGGGATCCCAGTAGATGTGATGTGTCGCTACCAATTTGTGACTTTTTTTGGATCAGCATACAGTGTTCAGTTGCCAGAACCAAGCATTGCTGAAGTGGCTGATGTGATGGATGTTCTGGTTTCATTATGAAATCAATACAGCCTATAAAAATATTTTGAACTCAGAATAAAAGGGATCCCAGTCATACTGGTTAGATGTCCTCAGGTAGGCAAACTCGCAAGTCATGGGAAATCTGCCCTTCTTCAGACAGCAAAGGCCACCATTTATCTTTTTTTTTTCTCCAGCGCAGGGAAAAAGCACATGGCTATAACATTTGTACAGGGGTGGGCAAATTTTCTCACTCGTGGACCACAATGGCTTCTCAAATTTGATCAAGGGGCCGGACCCAGAGCCTGTAATGGCCGACCCACCATAGGTGTGCCAATTCCATGCATTGCCTGCATCATTAACTTCCTGAGCGTTTTACTGAGTTCCAGATTTCTGAACCAAAAGCATTACACTGTTTTTCATTGAAAGAAAAAAATGCTGTAGGCCTGTAACTTCCAAAAATAAATGTCCAAACAAAGGTGTGTAATATGTTCACAAAATGAAATTCCACCATCTACAGTAACAATGAACACTGTCCAATAGTTGGAGATGGTGCCCAAGATGTGAACATTTCACCAACAGTTCAGTTATAGAAGATAGGTCATCAAATCAGTCACAGAGGCTGCTGGTGCCCGCACCAGAGAACACACGGACAGGTAAATGGGACCCTGATTCTGACCCTTATACTTGATTATAGGCCCCCCTTCCCTTCCTATGGCTTATACTCGAGTATAACTGGTACATACAAAGTAAAAAAAAGATTTTGGAATTTCCCGCCCCTGATGAGGCCATCCTGCACTGGCGAGATCCCAAACATCGGGATCTGAAGAGTAGATGGTGGGGGACCTGCTCTGATGGCTAGTAAGCCTCCCACCTCCCTGACTAATCAGCTGACTGCAGATTAAATTACCCTGGGAAATCTGTATCAGCAACTTTTTTTTTACCTTGAGTCAACTCTGGCTAACCACCCAGGAGGTTAATGATGGAGGTGATGTGTAATAGGGGATGTGTGAAAGGGACATTTTTATCTTCTTTAATTCCCTGCACTTAAAATTAAATGCTCATAGAAACTGCCTGTTGTCACCATAAGGATGCGTCCACGGTGTCATGATCACATCACCACATCGTCCCAAAGGCAACGTTTGGACACCTCTAGTGCACTCATTGCAACAATGTGACAAAGGGTCAGAAAAGAAAGCTGAACGGGCTGGGGCTGGCGTCATTAACAGTTTCTGCCACTGGAGGGCGCATGGAAAGCACTAAACAGCCCGTGTAAAAGTAAGGCAGCCATCACACTTGTGTTTTCCGAGTTGCTGACAGATGAAAGAATGCAGCGTTTTCAGACGCCAGTGTGAATGCTGTAAAGAAAAGTTTGGGAAGCACTGGATTATTGTATGAGTACATTTGCATTTAACCTTCTGAGCGTTCTCCCCGAATTAACTCGGGCTGAGTTTCATGCATCATGAAACTCAGCCCCAGTTAGCCGGAGGAACGCCCGAGGTCTCGCCGTCTTCTGACGGCGGTCGGGAGCATCGGCATGTATGCCGATGCTTCCGGGTCCGCCCCCGATCGCGTCACCGGTGACGCGAAGGGGGCGGGGGTAGGCGGCGCCATAGACCTCCATGTAAATGGAGGGGCGTCGCCTTTCTCCAGCATAAGTCCGGCGTCTCCAGCGACGCCGGGCTTATGTTTAGAACCCTGAGCTGAGCTGGCAATCATGGCGGAACATATTGTGCTCCGCCGCGATTGCCCGTGGCACGGTTATAAAACAACCGTGCCACGTGGCAAACGCTCAGGGTTAAGCACAATATTTAAAACATGGTTTGCAAATTTTGTTTCTTCCTTCTCAGCTGTAACATAAAATCCACACATATACGTTAACATTATCTTTTTCCTCCCCTTATAGGTTTTATCAACACTGAAAATGTATCGAGAATTCAGCCCAATCTTTACATGGAAGACACTGTTATTGATTCCAACGTAAATCCTACGGATGGTAGAAACAGAGATCTGGAAAATCTGAAGCAAAACAACTTCTTTTTAAAGACTAACTCTTACGGGTCTAATGCAACACACCCCAGCACAAAGCAAGATGAGGATTCTTTTTTTGAATCCTCAAGCACAGATCCTACACCTAATTCATCAAGTAACCAGCCAAGCAAATGGTTAAAATATCAGAATGTCTCTTCAGTAAAGTCACCACAGGAAGAGAGCAATGAATTCTCTGCTCAATGTGTCTTTAGACATTCAGAAAGTATAAAGGATATTCAGAATGATGAAACAGAATTGGCTCAGGAACCCAACCCTTCTCTGCTAGGATATAAACGTTCCCGCCAGAGTGCTACCACAACAGTGGAGCTAATAACCAAAGTTTTGACTCCAGCTAATGGTGCATTGCCTCATATCGGAAGGAAGAACGTGTATTATCATAATACAGGAGATGCACAGGTTAGTACTCAACTTTATTGTTTAAAAGCACTGGTACACTAAAGCTTAGGATCCCTAGGCATTATTTCAATAGTCACCTCCTACCTGTGAGCATTGTCCCTATGTCACCTTCCTTTTGTCTGATTGTGGAACTCCCTGGTGATCAGTTCACAGCTCCACTTACTAGAGGGACTTTTGCTTTCTGTTCCTAAGCTGGGGTCCATTAGAGGCCATTACTACATTTTTATTTTCCAGTATGTAGACCAACAGCTTAAAGTACTTATGAAAATACATCCTGATTATCATATGCGTAAATGTATTGTAGTTTTATTTTAGCTACATTCAGTGCCTTTTCTAGCCTTTTGAGCCTTGAGCTGCCGACCAGGGTGGGGGGTAGTGGGGTGCTATTGGTGAAGCTGCCGACTTGGGGGGTGGTTTCTATTGGTGGAGCTAACTACCATACACACTGCTCCTTCTCCTTCCACCACACACACCCCCCCATTGCCAGCTTGTGCTTTTCAGATTTGCACGAAGAGGGAGGGTATCCATGTCCTGGAGGGAGGGTCCCAGATATGCATGTGAGGGAGGCCCCCTGCACCTTATGTGCATGCATATTCAGCATAGCGGGAGAATGTCCCTGGCTACAATATTTTTAAACCTTTTATCACTAATACTGGATTCTGTGTGCACTTTGACTTCATCTTGGGGTTGTGTTTCCTTGCTATGAGAAGGATAGAAATTAGAAAAAAATTCTCTATGGCATGTTTACTTTTCCTAATATAAAATAATATAGAAGAGATCTGAAACGGCAAATCCACCTTTTTCTGATAATTTGGTTTTGGTTATCATCCTAGACCTCACTGTCGTGTGATCTGGCTTTTCCACCCAAACATCTTGTGCTGTCTGCATCTGTCCCTAAAAGAAAAGTGAACATTCCAGCTATATTCCATTCTTCAGCACATTATAAGCAAGTCTTTATTGCATCTCTAGCAGGTATGGGTTTATTTTAATGAATGCAATATTAACATTTAAACTGAATAGCATCCAGAGATTAAATGTATTTGTAAATGCAATCTGTGTAGGTAACTGAATTAGACCTGAAATCTTAGAGGTTGTAGTAGGAGGCAATCAGAAGCGAAGGTGAGCATGTATAGATGACCTGTAGGGGAAATCTATTTACTTATCTAAAACACAACTAATATTGTTGCAGGTTGTTTCATAAAAATGCTAATGAACACAAATTAGTTCTAAAACAAACTTTTCTCATGCCTTGTGTGGAGCCTAAATGTTTATATCTTTTTGTGACATGAGGCATAACCTCTAAATGTGGGCATACCAGTATAGATCATACCTGTCAACCCTCCAGTTTTGGCCGGGAAAGTCAAATATTTTATGTGGCTCTCCCGGTCAAATCCCGATTTTAATAAATGCAGGGGTTGGGGTAACTTAGGAGGGAAGAAGCATTACTCTCCCACATAAGTTCTCACCTTCTTGTGCAGATGATGTGCGGGGAGGGACATTAGCTGGGAGAGAGAAGCCCCTGAACATGCTATTATCACCAAAATTTCTGGAGATGTAGTAACCTTTTTTTTTTTTTTTTTTTAAGTACTGCTCTAGCATATGTAAATTTATGCATAATTTAAGTTCTTAAGTTGAAAAGTTAAATTTCATCTTTAAAACTTTTATTTTGAATTTGAACTTTCAGTATTTTTCGGACTATAAGACAGGTTTTCTTATTTAAAACAATGTCATATGTTTTTTATTTTAGTTCCATAAATTCTGGGAGCAATAGCTATGCATCCACTGGAATTTGTTCAGTTCCCTCCAGCTAGGATTATAAAAATAAGATTTTATAAAGTCATAGTCAAGTAAACTAGTCGTGATGACGTCATCACAGATCACAGACATAGTTAAGGAACACAAGTGTCCATCAAAAAACAACTTTAAGTTAAAGTTCTCTGTAACATTAAGGCTTAGGCTTAGGTGTTAAAATCCGTGCTTTCAATACAAGGATTCTAGCGCAGTGCACAAGCAATGGGGCTATGTTTGCCTACACAGCCTGTCATAGCCCCGATCCGTCTGTCCGAGCCTCCACTGTGTTCTCGACTAACAAGAGATGACTCCAATCAGGAGCTGTCAACTGTCCTTGTGACGTGGATGAGTGGACAAGTTCATGAATGCCCTACATCCAGCCAAGCCAAAATGCCACTGTTAAGGGAGAGGTCTTAGTTCAATCTGCTTTCAATGTGCCCTGAGGTTGCAGATATATGCTCTATGTCCCCAGGACAGTTTCCTAATTTGGCGGGTCCACAAAGCACAGGTTGAGCTACATGCCAGCGGGATGCCATAGCTACTGCTCGCACGCTATCTTTGTGCCAGGCTTCTGCCCTCCTCTTCTTCCTGCAGAAGTGACGCCCCCTACTGTACACAGAGGATTGGGACAGCTGTTGGCTTTTCCCGCAAAGCCTGCCAGTATTTATCATTAATAGAGAAAATTCATAACAAAAAAATATAATTATTTGTAAGATTTGGACTTCTTTTGGTTGATCGGACCAGGTATGCAGGAATAGATTTTGGGGGAAAGTTGTCTACAATCTTTCTGACTTACATTGAACCTAAAGGGACAAAACCAAACACTTTTTACATACATTTAAACCATCACAATGGTAGTTCTCTCTAGCTGCCAGCGTTTGGGAACTAACTGACTGCAGTAACAGGAATGGCCACTAGATGGCCACAATGGTATTTCAATGATGACTCCGTAGCTCAGTAAATTTGTCGGGGGAATTGTTCTTGCCTGTCTGATGTCTATGCCAAGTGGTCTGTGCCTGAGTGGCTGCAATTTCTGATCTCACTAGGGGAAATTGGGACACATTACTGGTAAGGTTTTTTAGTCTTTTTCGACAAATTGTCTGGGATGTTAGCTGCAAGGGACATGAAGTACAGTAAGGCGAGTTCAGGCTGTTAAGTTTAATTGTCAAAGATCAATTTTCAGTTTGATAATATTTTAATATATATATATCGATTGCCAACCCCTGTAACTAATTCTTTATTTTGATTATTTTTAAGGCATCCAGTTTTTACTCTGTCGATCTGTTTGTAATTAAATATCTGTGTGGGTCCTCCAAAATTGTAAAAAAATTTCTTTTCGATTGTACACTCATGTTCGATTTGGTATTTTGAATTTTCTTTTAATTGTTTTGTGAGTTGATTAATTTATGAACTTGCCTGCTTAAACAGAAAATTCTATCTACAAATGGCCACCTAATAGGCTATGTCCCCACATAGGCGTACTGCCAATTGCATCAGGGAGATTGATGGGTGATGAGAATCACGCCACCTGCAGGCAGGAAGTGGGGGGGGGGGGTGCGACAGGACATCTTGCCCCACCCCACCTGATCTCGTCCATAGAGAATGAATGGACACGGGTAAAATAAGACATGGTTTTTAACAGTACCCATTCATGTGTATGGGCAGCACAGCCCTGCAGGCCGGAAGTGGGGGGGGGGGTTTGCAAGATGGGTGGGACAGGACGCCACACCCCTCCCACTTCCTGGCTGACATGGTTAAGAATCCATTGATGGAGAGGTGATTTTTAACCATGGCCATTCATCTCTATGGCCGTGATCAGGGGCTGCACGTGTACCGCAACCGGTCACGGTCTGTTATCCAAAAACACAGTAAGCCGCGTTTCAGATAGCCTCCGTGCCCGATGGAGGCTGACCGCAGCTGTGTAGGAGACCCCATTGAAATGTGTGGGCGCGATCTCCACCCCACGATTATAAGATCGCCTAAGTGGAGACAAGCCCTTAGAGAGATCTGTTCTCTTTTGCAGTAAAGATATGCAGCAGTCCACAGGGTCCTATTGTAATGCACACCAGGCATCTGTGTTCCCCCGCGTCATCAACATGTTATTGATGGTGCTGGGTGGTTTGGCTTGGTAGAAAATTTTAACCGATTTATTCGAAATGGAGTCATCTCCTGTATAAGTGTACGCACAGAAATAAAAAATAAAGTAGAGGGTGTTTTTGTGTGGGTTGGAGGTTGACTTCAATTTAGTTTGTCTAATGACAAAGAATATGGGACGTTAAATTTGGCAGTCAGTCAAACTATGGATCTGGTTTTAGAATATTTTTACAAAAAATGCCTATTTGCACCACCAAGTAATGTTGCCATCATCCCTAAACAAACATGTATATACAGCACTGCAGCAAGGTCAAATCCTGTGCATCGTGGCACACTTTACCAGAACCCATTCGGGTTATTGATACACATAAAGGGCAAAAGATGTAGAGGTTAACAATTTATTTTCCAAACTCAATGAAAAAATGCGTATTAATTGTTGTACATATATATACCAAAATTGTGTCCAAACCATGGCATATACATGCTTAAAATATAAATTGGATTTGTTTCCATACCTTTAAGTTCGGTAATGCACCTACAGCCAGGGCTGTCCTCCAGTGCGCAGCAGAGGAGATGAGGCAGCGGGCACCCAGGGGGAGGAGGTGGCGGGAACCCAGGGTCTTTTTCAGGGAACAGTGAGCTCAGCCTGAACCGGACTCCTATGCCGGAGCCACTCTCCTATTGTATGGTGTAGATATGAATATAACCTGACTAATTCATAACACCCTGGGTTACATCTTTTGCCGTTTATAAAGTCCCATTTATGTGTACCAATAACCCGAATGGGTTCTGGTAAAGGGTGCCACAAAGCACAGGATTTAACCTTGTGCGGTGCTGTATATATGGTTTTAGAATATTATACAATTTCTAAGCATTTAGAGTTTAGAGAGTCTTCAGGTATGCTAAAAAACATTTATATATAATACTAATCTACAGTTTACACTTTTGTGTAATATTTCATGTAACCCCCCCCCCTTAAAACATATAAATATATATATATATATATATATGATATATATTTTATTTATTTATTTCTGTCTCCAGAGTTGCAAGTAAGTTATGGCGTACATTGACTAAGCACTGGTCTCTGTACAGACGATAGTATACCTACTATGTGTAATACATCTACTGTCTATAGTTTAATATTTTTGCGTACACCTTTAATTTATACAGAACATTTAAACGTTATAATGTTTGAGCTGTCTCAGAGGCTGCACAAAGCTTTATCTAAAGTGGACATGTCCTTCTACTCCTCTTCCGATGTTAACGAGACAAACCGAAAAGATAAAGCTTCTCCTCTTTGCCTGCATCAGCAACCTGCCAAGCTTGTGATGGTTAGAAAAGAAGGTCCCAACAAGGTAACACACTTCTATAGATTTCCAGTTCCAAATTCTCCATTATGAATGCTAAGAAAGTCATGATAAAGAGGAACAAAGAATTGTGTAATACTGGTACATTTTCTATTCACCGTAGGGCAGATTCTTTTGTACATGTGATGCACCAAAAGCTAATCAATGTAAATACTTTAAATGGATGGATGAAGTAAAAGGGATACAGCAAGAGGAGGGTAAACCTGAATCCAGATTTGTAATAGGAGACATGAGGAGTCTATCTAAATACATCAGATGCCAGAATATAAACCTGTATGAAGAAAGTCAGTTTATCATTAGGTATGTACTATACAAAGCATCTTTATTTATTTTATTTATTTATTTATAATTTGTTCCTGCACTGTTAGCATAATATACCAATGATTAAAAGAATACCCATATCTTATAATAACAGGAAGATATCTGCATATTCAAAACGTCCATATAGCAAGTTTGCCAAAGTCATCAATACAGGTGAAGAGTTTGGTAGTGAATCGAAAACAAAGCTGTATCTCAAGCTTAACAGGAAGGAGAATTCATCTGCATATAGTAAAGGTACTTAATATGGATGTATTACCCAATGTTTATGTATTCCTTACTACCTAACAAAACATTGTTAAGCTATTATTCATCATCTTCGGGGGGGGGGGGGGTCACACGTACGCTTTCAAGACTGCTTACAGTCAACAGCAGCCAAGAAAGCACCTGCCTTCCCTTATTCAGGCACCTGCACACAAACGCTACCATATCAAGTATATTGGACAGACTAATATCCAGACACTCATTTAAAATTATTTAGATTGAACCCATACCTCACACCAATGCAGTTTTCATATCCTTATTAATTTATATACAACCACCAATATCCACCCACATGGGTGGAACCAGCACAGACTGAGACGTTTAGTAAAGCGGACCTACCACGTTGTAGGTCACTTTCCACTATTGGCATCAGACTGCCAATAGATAGGGCAATCACTGTCCAAAAGAAAAAATTTTTTTAAAGCAGTAAGGGCGAGTTTTTCTGAGGTAGCACCTCGGTTGTGCCTCAGGCGCTTGTCATAAGTGAAAGGGCTCCTGGGAAAGCAGCCCCATAATGCTCTGCTCTGAAAGCAGCCTTATAATGCTCTGCCTGTCCTTTGTGACGTCACAGCCAAGTCAGCAAGCTTCTCTCTTCTGTCAGCAGAAAATCCCCCCTTCCTCCCCTTCTCTGTCTCTGGGCATTCTTGTGTTGCTAAACTGTCAAAGTGTGTGATAAGAG
>CM070032.1:164051197-164062236 GCA_036250615.1 Ptychadena robeensis
TGCGTTTTTGCGCATTTACGCGTCTCAATTTTTCCCCCGAACGCGCCCACAATACGCAACCGCGTCTGCTATGCCTTGCGTTCTTGCGCGCTTTCGCGCGTTTTGAAACGCATCCAATGCATCCATATGGGCGCGTTTTTTGGGATGCGGATGTGGTTGGGACGCGGATGCATTTCAAAACGCTGCAGCTAGCGTTCACAAACACGCCCTAAACCGCATCCGCGCACAAACGCACCAGTGGAAACTATATTATAGTTTCCAATGGTTGCGGGTGCGGTCACGCGTTTACAAATGCGCGAAAACGCCCAGGAACGCATCAATGGAAACAAGCCCTCAATCTCTCCTGTCTCCTACAAGGCCATCCTTCAGCTTCACTCCTGTCTCCTATGCAAACTGCAACACACATATGCAGCACATGGATCTCTGGAAGGACCAGAACTGTCCTCCCATACCAAACCCTTTGGGATTGGTAAATATGTCTGCAGGGGAGGGGCACCTTAGTAATGTCCAACAGAATGGGCGGAAGTAGCTTCAGGTGCCAGTACTTATGATGGTGCCTTAGGGAATGAGGAAGTGAAGATTGTAAGTACCTTTTTTTTTCTCTGTGTAGCAGTTTTCACAGATGTATACTGCTGACAGGTGTGTAATATGTCCGTGTAATGTATGTGGGGGATTATTTTTTGAGTTTACAACCGCTTAAAGAGGAGATTTGTGTACCTTGATCCTGGCTACCATATATACTCGAATATAAGCCGAATGTTTCAGCACCTAAAATGAGCTCAAAAAATTTAATTATTTTATGCTTATATTCGGGTCAACATAAAATTGCGGCATTCTGTAGGTGGATTTATGAGTGAATTGCAAAGCCCCTGAACATGCTATCATCACCAAATTTCGATGATGAAGAGAAGAGTTTTGGGAACATAAAAAAAAAAAAAGAAATTGCTCTAGCATATGAAGTTTATGCATAAATTTGGTTTAAAGTCAACTCCAATTTGAACTTATGCTAGAGCAATGCTTTACAATGTCTCCACATCCCTTCTCTACATCTCCTGCAATGTTGGTGAGTTGTCAAGTTCTGGGGCTTTGTAATTAACTTACAAGTCTACTGAATTCAATTATAACTTGCTGTGTGTTCCTGAGCCTTAGCTGCTGCATTCACCCCCCCCCATGGCTTATATTCAAGTTTTTCCAGATTTTTTTCTAAAATAATGTACCTCTTCTTATATTTTAGTTGGCTTATACGCGAGTATATACATTTATTCCTTTTTGAGGACCCCCCTGGGATAAACCCTGTCTATTTCCAACAAAAGAATGTGAGACACTTGCCATGCCTTCCTTTGGTGGGCTCCTATGTAAGAAACCCACCTATAGGGGAGTTCTTTGCCAATGACCTGCACTGTGAAACCAATATCTTTTACCTTCACCAATTGATCCATAATTATCAGCCTGTGTACAGCCTGAAGAAGCCATTTTGGCGAAACATGTAGCAAGTACACAACCAGAAAATAAAGTGATGGCACAGTTTTTAAATAATTATATCGGTGAGGTTGTATTTTTATTATATTATTATTATTTATCAGTAATAAAATGGGTTGTTTTTTGACTAATGTGTAGTTTATTAAATAATTTTTAATACAGTATTCCACTCAAAGTCCCATTCTGAGGGACTTTGATTCTGAGGGACAAGGTTTCTTGTTGTATCAATGTGAATGCCCCTTAAGGTCCCCATACACAGGTAAATTTTTAGTTTGATTCATCAGACGCTGCCACCCTTTCCTCGAGTATGATCAGTGTTGGTAAATCCCTGTTAGAGTGCCATTACTTTGGGTCCCCATCCAAAGTACGGAACAAGACTGATTACGCAAAGTGGTGCTTATTGATTCGCCTTTCAATCATCATTGCTCAAGTGCAGGGTATTTAAGGCAGGGAATTGCAGTGTTACAGTCAAAATCCAGTTGTTTAACTGTCTTGTAATTGAGTACACACACACTTATACAGTGGGAACGGAAATTATTCAGACCGCCTTTAATGTTTCACTCTTTGTTATATTGCAGCCATTTGCTAAAATCTTTTAAGTTCTTTTATTCCTGTACACACAGCACCCCATATTGACAGAAAAACGCAGAATTGTAGACATTTTTGCAGATTTATTAAAAAAGAAAAATGGAAATATCACATTTCAGGTTTTCTTTTTTAATAATCTGCAAAAATGTCTACAATTCTGCATTTTTCTGTCAATATTGGGTGCTGTGTGTATATTCATGAGGAAAAGAAAGAACTTCAAAGATTTTAGCAAATGGCAGCAATAACACAAAGAGTGACAAATGTAAGGGGGTCTGAATACTTTCCGTACCCACTGTATGTGGGTATTATGCTGCATTCAGGATGAAACCTATATACATTTAATTGTTTTGAGATGTAGCCAGAAGGCTCACTGACCTGACGTGTACAGGGGACTCCTAGAACATTGTGCTCATTTATCCTTCGGATCCTTGTCATTGTACAAGTGAACTGCAATATATAATGGGACTATTTATAATGAACCACTTTATCACATTTTTCAGATGATGTCTGGGTTGTTTCAAAGACTCTGAACTTTGATCCGATGGATACTTTTATTGCCTCCAGCGTTTTCTTTGGACCATTTGCTAACAATGACATAGAAATTTCTCCTTTGAAAGGATACTGCCCTTCCAACTGGCCGACAAACAGTAGGTGACTGCAAGAGAATGACAATCTTTTGAAATATACTTAGGGAATTTGTTTTTACCAAGAGTAGCCATTTTGTTTTATCAGTTTGTTCATGGCACCTAATCTGTCACTACAAAATGTGTTCACAAACTAAGGCTCAAAAATTTCACTTTCTGAAGAAAAACAAACAATTTTTTGTCTAAATACTTTTTTTTTATAACAAAACTAAGTTAAAGAAGGGTGACTGGTGTTTTTACAAAGCCACCAAAAAGGATTTGTGGACAATGTGTCCACTAATGAATGGGACAATGTCTACCCCACGTTATCAAAGTGGTGTCACTTGGTTTAAAGCGTGGTGTTCATTGTGGTGATGCCTAGTATCACCAGAGACACGTCCATTGAAGGTCAATGAATGCTGAAAAGCACAGACAGCATTTAAAGCTGGACATACACAAGTTGATTTTTTAATAGATTTGAGCACAATAGATTGCAGTGCGCGTTCGCGGTGATCAATTGTTCTCAAATCGATTGCATCCAGCCATTGTTCGAGCGCGATCAATTGACCCCGCTTAAAGAGAGCGTAGTTGAACAGGGAACTAACATGTTGGTAAGTCCCTGTTCGATTGCCATTATTTTGGATTGGGGCAGACTAAAAAGTGAGAACATTAATGGCTTTGTGTTTTGAAGGGAAAGCAAATTTACACTTTGGACGGGCACCATGCCCATCCAAAGTGTAAATTTGCTTTCCCTTCAAAACACAAAGCCATTAATGTCCTGACTTTTTAGTTTTAGACATTAGTGTCTGCATGTTGAGATATTTTGAGAGGACAGCAAAGTGTGGTTTCATGAAAGAACTATTATAAACTATTTACCACAAAGTTGTGTGCCATGTTTGTGAGATACTGTAAATACCCTAGAACCTCCTGTCTTTCTGCTCTCACTTTCTAACTGTGCAACTCTACAATATATTCATTGATTCGTTTCTAAGCTGTTTTATTCCTCTCTTATGGTCACTGAGCTATGTTCTACAGTGATTTGCAAATAGCACTTAGCAAGCCGCAATTCAAGTGTACATACTGCCTTAATTAAAACACATATAATAATGTATTTCTGAATACAAATCTGTGTCTTTTATATATGCTTAGAATGCTGAAATCTAGAACTACCACGTATATAATGTTAATATCTGTGGCTTTTATTGTATATATTTCTAGTGATTGTCCATGCATTGCTGGTTTGTAATGCAAGCACAGAACTGACCTGTATGAGAAATATTAAAGAACACTTCAACTCATCCACTTTACCTTTAATGCCGCATCTTCTCACAATGTAAGTAACTATCACCAACTGTTATGTGGCCAGAAATGTGAGCTGCTCGTTTGTGCAGTACCAGTTCACTGTTTTGCATTTGTTCAACTGAAATGACTGAAGCTTTCTTTTTTTGCTTGATTATTTTGTCATTTTACTGCATTTTACTATTGTCTTCCATGTGGGTTCTTTTTCTGTACCTTAGAAGCATATCTTTAATATTACTTGCATGAAGATTTAATAACAACCCATTGTCTGTTCTATTGTGAATTACCATGTTTCCCCGAAAATAAGACCGTATCTTATATTTTTATTCCCAAAGATGCCCTACGTCTTATTTTCAGGGTTGTCTTGTTTTTCCATGAAGAACGCGGCACTGGGGTATCAGGGGGGGAGGGTCACTTAAAATGACACAGGGGGGATCAGAGGGGGGAATCAAAATGGCACAGGAGACTCAGAGGGGGGGATTACCATTTAAGTAACCCCTTCTGATCCTCCTGTGTCATTTTGATTGTCCCCCCCTGTCCAGAGTTACAGTACCATATCTTCAGGGGGGCCTTATATTTGGGGGAAGCATATTTCAGCGTGAGGCAAAAATGTAAGGGTGCCCAATTTTCGGAGGATGCCTTATTTTCAGGGAAACAGGGTAGAAGGTGAACAAAAGAACAACATTCAAATAGGTGGAGTTTGGGTCAAAATACTCACGCCCCAGAACTGCAGAAGTAAGGGGCTTTTTAGGCCCATTTTTAAAACATCAAATTGATCAATACCAAAACTTAAACAATACAAGTTAAAACTGGTTTTAATAGTACATCATGGACCAGTGCAGTTAAAACAATTTAAAACATGATATCACAGAGATTGCGTACAGCAGTGGTTTCCAAACTGGAGGGTGCGAAAGTATTCCAGGGGGGCCCTGGCCCTCATTCTTAACCTGTGTTTAAATAGGGAGAGGGGGCTCAATAATGTTCCTAAATAGAAAATGGGAGCCCTGTAAGAAAAGTATGGGAACCACTGGCGTATAGAAATGTTGCATAGTATATGATAAACAAACCGATATTGTGTATATCACTAAAAAAGTGACCCAGTTGCTTGACGCCTTTCACCCTATTCTAGGGCTTCCTCAGGAGCAGGTACAAAATATCTGAGTCTCTAGAAAGAACAGAATACACTAAATACTGGATACTCATCATAGCAGGACCTCAGATCATATGAACCGTGTTTCCTCGATAATAAGACACTGTCTAATATGTTTTAGAAGCCAAAAATATGCGACAGGTCTTATAAGATTGCATATAGATCACATTTTCCTTATTTAGAATATTGCACACAGCTTCCAACTTGCACAAATACAACTCTGTCTATTGCTCTAGGCCCTCAGAATGTGAAAACCCTAAAAAGATTTCAAGATCAAAGTTCAAGCCGCCTGCTATTGCTGCAAAGACTTTCAAGAAATGTGAGATATCGGATGAAAACTTTGTCATGAGCTTGGCACAGGATATGATGAAGCAGTTCAGTTTGAATGAAGACCAAGCAGCTGCTTTAATGCAAATAGCCCAAATTATGTGTGATTCTAATGGACCCCAGAAACAGCAAACCCCCCCCTATCACTATTGTCCATGGTAAGCAAATAGACATCAAAGCTGAATATTTCATGTGATTTATTTGGCAAATGCTGTGATACTCATTTAAAACCATTTGTTCATGGAACAGTATGGAAATACTATAATAAATGCCACATATTCTCCCACTGGTGGTAATAAAATCCATACTAGCTGCTAAACAAATAAGAAGATAATTATTTAATTTAGTTTGGGATTGTGAGTCATAACTATTGGAAGACAGAGAGCAGACACTATTACACTTTGTGATTTATGCTGCCTAATATTTTTGGCACATTGCTTTGATTTTACCCTCTCTTTATATTAACAATGGACAGTTGGGACATGCAGATCATTTGTAAAGCAATGTGTGTTGATATTTGCCGGCATCCTAATATATTTACTGTATGCATTTAAACCAGCAAACCTTTAAATAGAGAATATTGTGGATTTTGTTTTTTCGCAGGGGTTTTTGGTGCAGGGAAAAGTTATCTGTTGGCTGTGGTGATTTTGTTCTTGGCTCAGCTATTTGAAAGGTTTGATCCAGTTGAAGAACACGGTTCATCTCATTGGAAACTCCTTATTTCTTCATCTACCAATGTTGCAGTAGATAGAGTCCTTCTAGGGTACGTTTGCATGTTTACTACGGTTCCAATTAATCAGATTTAATCTTAAGTGACCATTGCAACTATATATTGGTAATTAAAGAGTGCACAGTATTTAGCTTCCTATACTAAGGGCTCATACACACATGAAATAATAGCAAGCCAAGGTGATCTATCGTGATCATTTTTAACAATTGACTAATGCTAGCCATACACTCCGAGATTACAATTACGATCCATTAAAACCGACCAATGAAAGCATTTTATCGGCCTGAAATCTGCACGTGCCCACATGGTACAACCGATATATGACGATCGTAATTGCCGGTTTTTTTTCGGTCGTAATTTATTGGACATGTTGAAAAAATTTTATTGGTCTGGGAACATCGGGAAACTTCATACTGTTTTCATAGTGTTTACTGACTAATTACTGCCGATACGGAACAGTAGCATATTAAAACTTGTTGCTGACACTGACATGGTGGCTAATCAGCATGTCGTTTACGTACTAGTATTAACAATCTTTAAGTATTTATATGTGTGTATTTTAATAAATGGACTTCACGTGAACAGACCAGAGAAAGGGTTAAAAGTTACTTGCTTGTGTTTTCTATGTACATGGTTGTTTATGTATTGTCAATACTTTGTACAATACCCCCCTACATCACTTCCCCTTTAAAAAAAAATACACCACAAAGGCCGGTATTAACGGCAATTAATTTCGATGACATTCTCGTAAAAAAAAACGATCAAAATTGGATTTTCAATGTGGTAGCTTTTTTGCCGAATATTACGATCCAAACCGATACCGCCGGCGGGATACATTGGTCTGTTTTAATGGATCCTAATTTTAATCTCGGAGTGTATGGCTGGCTTAAGTTACCAATGTGTGCACAAGGTAACATGTTTACATGTGTTGGGCAAAATTGTTGATTTATTCGGTCGGAGGGGTGCCGCTTACTCATCCTCCTCCTCCCCTCTACATAGAACAGAATGAGCGATGTGCGTACAGTCCTCGTTGGTTCTAGGGAACAGTCAGTATGGATCGTTCCTATTTACCAAAACTGGAAAGTGTGCATGGGGCTTCAGATTCATGCCAATAATTTTCATAAAAAGTGTAAATTCCTATTATGAGCCCGCTGCGATTAGAGTATCAGAGGACATGCAAATCTGTTCCTGGATCCGACTCTTCTGCGCCATCGATGACGCCGAAGATGCGGGGGGAGGGGTCCGTGCCATTGACCTCCATGTTATGGAGGTAGGGTCTGCCTTTTTCAGCACATCTCGACGACACCTGGGAGGTGTAGGTGGAGGGAGAGCAGAGAATCACATTGCAATGCACAGCCATTGGCCATGGCGTGCTTTTAAAAAATGGCAGGTAGGTTTAAATATAATTTAAATGGTATATATTGGCATTTTAGGCTGCTTGCTATTGGTTGTGGCAAAAAATATTATGCCTCTGGAGATCACAATTAATAGAAACAATTCATTTGTAAACATGTAGGTGAGTGGGGCAATATACATTTTCTTTAGATGTGATTGTACTGTATATCGGCATCTTCACGTACATTTTCAATGTGATATAACTAGGGACTTGCCTAATGATAGAGTATTCTTTAAGAATCCCATTGCTGTCTGGGAGTTGGTTCATACACCCTGCTGTGTATCTGTAATTGTAATTGGCTTGACTGCAATTAATTGGAACCATCAAAGATATTTCCATTAACATTTAGGAGATTATTGAGTTTTGTAAACACTAACTCTAAATGTCTTCGGTAAACCTCTTAGGTAAACCGCTTTTTTGTTGTAGGGCCCAATCCTGTAAAACTGTATATTGGAGTATTGATACCAAAACAAACCTTAACCCTTTAGTGCTGCAGGGGATGTTCTGAAAGACACTGGAAATGCATGTGGGTTAGTAACAAGATACATAAAGTATTTAAAACTAAATGCTTCCTAAGAAAGAACACATATGCTTCAAACTTCAAGAACTTTGATTTATAACCTTGTTAGGTCAGTTCTACACCATGTGTGTATTGTTGCTTCGCTCTCTCTCTCTCCTTAGTGTGTATTTTATGAGTTTGTAGCCTGCAGCCACCATCCAAGATGCCATGCACACATCTGTCTGCTCATTCCACGCTTACCTATGTTTGCTGATGCTTCTTCAATAACTGTAAATACTGGCTAATTTGAGTAAACTACAGTAATAAGACACCCCAAGAAGGATTAGGATGATGTCTCCAGGCAGAAGTGTGCCTTTAACAATAACACTTCTGTTGGGAGGACACTGAAACATATGTCCTAGTGTAGCTGTTACAAGCAATTATCTTACAGATTGTTTAGTTTTATGGAAGGAAATCCATATAGGTTTTTGTAAATGCCTCTTGAGGTTTATATTAATGAAAATTTATGGAGGAAGGCTCTTTTTGTTTGAACGCTATTAGTAGTAGGTAAAGAAATGTTTAACGATTGACCATTATTATAATAGGCCAATGAAACATTACGATAGGAATGCAAATGTATACTACAAAGAACACATTGCAGGTATAAAGCTAGCCATACACGTGTCGATTCCCGAGCGATTGGTCAACTATCCGATCGATTCCGGTGAAGCCACAGGCGTTGATCGATCGACCATACAAGTCTGTGCCTACCACCTTAGGCCACCGATTCCTGGACGATTCTGTTACCAGTCAATCGATTCACAAATATCAATGCCCCTTGATGTGTGCTCAATCGATCAGAAAACACCAACAGGTTGGTTCTCTGGCCGATCCGATTTGGGGGCCATGTCGATCAGGTGGGGTAGATCGGTCAAGGTGCTCTGCACTCGATTCCTCACCGATCGATTGGCCAGGAATTGTGTGGAAAATCGACCTGTGTATGGCCACCTTAAGATTTAAGCTACCCATACACGCAGCGATATCTGCACGATTCTCATCGACGTCATCACACTGCAGCCGATCACGATTTGGGACACATAGATCGGTCGCTCCAGGTGGCCAGCTCCGACCCCCGGCCAATTTTGGGGCAAACACGCACGCAAATCGATCAGCCGCAAAATCGCCTTTGTGTGTATGGCCGCTTTAGTAAACTCTGAAAGTATTATCTTCATATTAAAAAACAGAAAAGAAGCCCAAATACCAATGCAATTAACAATAAATAAAGACCTTTTATCATCCTGTCTAACTTTTAGGACTGAGTGGAACTATTCCATGTTCAGTATATCTATATACAGATGCAGGCTTCTGGATGAACTGCATGCTGGGGCTTTATTGTAATTTTTATTAAAGCTTTTGGCCAGTGTAAAACCACTTTTCAATGGGTAGCCACCCCATATTAACCTCCTCTTATGTAATTCCAGCCTGGGCTGCCAACATGATGATTGGGCTTTAATACTTTACAGTACTGATAAATAATAAGGATAGGTCCCACTTTCAGCAATAAGGGCAAGTCCCTATTTAGACACTTTAGTTACAGCTGCCTACTAGTTGTGCATCTGCATTGTCACCCTGACATACTTTCATATATTTAATCTTTATGGGAAAATATTTTGAAAGTGCAATACAAATGATTACATATATTTGTCATACAGGTCACTGATGTTTTAAAATGTTCTACTGCCACACCTCCATGCTGCCATTTTGTTTCTTGGCACTGTATTTTGTTTCCTGATATTTTACCAGCCCCTATAACACTGTTACATGTTTTAAAGAGCCTAGCGATCACAATGCTTATATTTTATATATTACAATCAGAAGAGGAGGCTGGCTGACTACTTAGTGGTAGAAGGGAGACATTATTCTTGATGTTAAAGGCCAGGTTCACACAGACGTTCATCCAGAGCTGCATTGCAGCTGTCTGGGTACCCTCTTTGATCCACAGATGTTTTTTGCTGCATTTCTACCTCAGTTCCACATTTTGTGCAAGAGCCTGCAAAAAATAATGCAAGATCCCTGCCACCCACCCTATGGAATGAGAACAGAGGTCCGTGTTACCTCTTACCCATATCTTAAGCCATCCATAGGCAGAGTTTGCAGCAGATCATCACACACTACTGGTCGTTCAGAAAATCGTCAACTCACCCTTTGTGTGCTGGTATTTACTTTGGATGGTCCCCATCCTAAGTATTGTGATCGAGCAAAGAAAAACAGACATGTTCGTTCTTTGGCCGATCAATCTTTGGAGTGCCCAGGATCGGTCACTCCAGGTGGATGGCTTAGCTCTGGGAAGGAATTTTGTACAATAGTTTGCCATGAGCTCAGATTGAAATGTCTATAGCTGGCTTTAGTGGGTAAGATAAAAGGTCCTATAAATAAAGAATTATTTTTTTTTATCTCTACACTTCAACATTCTCTTTACAGTTGATCATTTCCCATGCTGTAATCTTCTCCTGATACGCTGATGTTCCCAGGGCACATGGTGCATGTTAGGCATCTCTATATGCATTTTAAGTGACCTCACATCCAGTATTTTTTACTGAGAGTGATTTAGAGAGGATTTTTTCTGCACGTTTTGCTTTTTTGGAAACATCAGCGTGTATTCGGAGAGGAATAAGTATCTAGCCCTAATTATGTCTCTTGACAAGCAACAATGAATAGCACATGAAATGTTAATCAATTCCTTTTACACATCTTTCAGTGGGTCAGTCCTGTACAGGACAAGTTCAGTGTTATATACTGAATGTTTCCAAGGTAAGAGGTAGCAGTAAGTATGTTTTGGTACCATACTATGTACAAGATTAACCCCCTAAATAACTTTCAGCTTATACTTAAAGCGGACCTACCACGTTGTAGGTCACTTTGCGCTATCGGCATCAGGCTGCCAATAG
>CM070032.1:164062336-164074663 GCA_036250615.1 Ptychadena robeensis
GATGTATACTGCTGACAGGTGTGCAATATGTCCATGTCATGTATGTGGGGGATTTTTTTTGAGTTTACAACCACTTTAAGTTACAATTGCCAATATATTGTCACCCTTGCCTTCCCATTATGCAAATCTATGCAGAGTAAAGTCACAGAATTACATTTCTCTGGTGGCTTCAGACCTGGCTCCCTTTTTTTCCATCCTGGTAATACTAGTGGCTTTATATTGTACTCAAGGATATGCATTGAATATTTTGGCCAACACTCCAACACATGTGTACCATTTCAGGTAGAGTACTCAGGTAGAGGTGTGTTGAGTTTCTATTAGCAATGAACAACAGACTATCAAACAAAACATGTTTGACCCACTGCTGTACAGTGTGTTAATGCAACGGATGTTTGAACCATCAGTCCTCACATGCATGTTGCGGATTCGGTTTGATTGAATCATTAATTGAATGCGCTTGTTCAAAGTAAAAACATTGTGGTATTCAATCAGTGATGTCAGTGCATCTCTCTCTAAAAATGCAGATGGGTCTCCCAGACATTTGTTCAGAAGAAGTGTTCTTGGATGGAAAGTTTGATTGAAACAGGAATTAAACATTATTATTTTTATTATCTTGTATTTATATAGCATCAACATATTATGCAACACTTTACAGAGCATATACAGTATAGTCATATCACTGTCTCTCAGAGGAGCAATGGGATGAACAAATTTCTAAATATAGTTCATTTAGAATATAATGTGCAGTCCTCCCAATTTGGAAATATGAAATGTATGGAATTATAAGCTATTGTAAGGATTTTGAATTTTTCCACTGTTTTAAAATACACTGTATTTATGAGTTTCATCAGGATTTGGATATTGGTCTAATACTTGTATAACAAGCATATTTTCTTAACAAACAACTATTTCTTTGCTTTCCGTTCGTCTTATGTACAAGTGAAAGGAGGACCTATATTAAATGTGCAAACTGTGGGGAATAATATATTGTTTCCCAAACAGGTTGCTTGACCTGGGGTTTGGTCAGTTTATCCGAGTCGGAAGTATTAGGAAAATTGCAAAGCCTATTCTGCCTCACAGGTAAGTTACAGGTTTGTGTCACATTTAGTAATGGAGAAAGCTGTTTATAATGAATTCCAACTGAACTGAATAAAACAATATTAAAGATGAAAAGGTTTGCATGGAATGTATGATCCGTTTGTGTCTCTTGGTCCGTGAGTGTGTAGCACTGTTTACTGGTGTTTTTAATGAATGTTTGATAGATATAGCAATCAAATATGAACGTAAAACGTTGTATTTACTGTATTCACATTAGATTGTATTTAGATTGATACATCTTTTGAAATCCTGAATCTTGAGTTTGCTTCTGCACACAATTTTAAACTCTGGCACTACTGCCAAAAAGGAGACAGACATATCCTCAGTTTACACTGTGACCGCACAGTATATTCAGGATCAGATGGTCAACCTCAAACCCCCTCTCTGCTTAGGCATTGAATTATTACTGGGACACCATGCTTTGCTCTCTACCCCCTGCCTACACTGACACCCTCTCCTAAATTGAGCTTGGCTGTGCTGCCAAATTCATGGGCCTATGATAGATGCATAAAAAAAATTTTTTCTCATATATTTGCATTCATATTTTATATTTACGTCAGTCCAGTAAACATATTGGGACTATCTAAACCAGGGGTGGGCAAACTTTTTGACTCATGGGCCACGATCGGTTCTAAAATTTTACAGAGGGGCCCGACCAAGAGCCTTTAATGGCCGACCCACCATAGGCGTCTAGGTTCCTCACCAGCTTTATTGATGATGCTGGGGGCCTGTAATGTTTTTTCATTCCTGTACGGTTTCAACAAAAAAATTATACTACCAAGAAGGTAAAAAAAAACAGGGAAAACATCAAAAAAAAAATATATAGACTCAACTGTCATATTTCAGAAAAATACGGAGACCTTGGTCACAAGACACTCCGGCTCCCCTCCACACATTCCTTGCAGTAAGCAGAGATATGTTGGACATTCAGTAAACTCTAAGCATTATGCATGCTCGTTACCAGGAATAAGCAAAGGGGAGCCAGAGCATTATCAAGGTGACAGGGCCAAATTACAAAAGCTAAATGGGCCAGATCTGGCTCCCGGGCCTTAGTTTGCCCATGTCAGATCTAGCCTGTACAGCTGTCAGTCAGCATTTAGCAATCTACTACGGCTACAGCAAGGCTGTTGTACATTCCTATAAGGTAAGAAGCAACGTTGCGCCTGTCACTTGTCCTTCCTTCTGTACTGAGATGCTATGCCTGCAGCGCCTCAGTACATGATCACTTGTAACCACTTCTATCAAGTTCGTGGAAAGGATTCCGCCTTGTCTTAATTGTTAATTACATTTTCTAAATGACCCCTTAGTTTGTTTCTTACAGCTTGTATGCAGAAAATGAAAATGAACAACTCAAGGAGCTCCTGTCTCTCTTAAAGGAAGATTTATCTCCTGGAGAAAAGGTGTATGTGAAAAAAAGTATAGAGCAGCATAAACTGGGCACTAATAAGAATCTGCTGGGGCAGGTATGTGTGCATGATTATTACTGAATACATTTGAATATTGCATGTAATTGGTAATATGTATTTCCTATTTGTATTGAGTTTTTTGGAACAAAATGGATACATGGACAGTGTGAGACTTTTTCAACCACAAATAAATGATTTCTACAAATTCATCACTTCTGTATGAATGGAAATGCATAGGGTCGCTGATCTAAATACAATAATTTTATTTTAGCAATTAGAGTTATTTTATAGTCTAAGAATTGTATTTCTACAGAATGTTAAATGTTTCTTACTTTGTCCAAGGTTCGCGTGGTTGGTGCAACATGTGCAGCTTGTCCCTTTACTTGTATGAACAACCTCAAATTCCCAGTTGTAGTTCTTGATGAATGCAGTCAGATGACAGAACCGACATCCTTACTTCCAATTGCCAGGTTAATGTTTGCTTTTTATTTTTAGATTGTATGTAAACATACATATAAAAAAGTCAATCTTACCAATCCTTATTTGTTTGTGTCTGAATCTTTTTAGGCTTTCATTTTTTTATATTTATTAAGACAGCTTCATTCATCATACTAATGAACCAGTGAATGATGAACTTTGCACTTAAGTGACAAACCAAGCCTAATTGCTCTTAACATTATTAATCTGTTATAAATTTGCTCTTGTTAATTGTAAATAAACGTAACCTCATATTTTTGCATGCTGTGTTAAAGTAAACAGAAAAATAGACTTGATGGCAGTAACAAGGGACAGTCTGTGTTAGAGAGGAGTGTGTTAATCCTAGCCTACACACAGTAGTGTCACTTTGTACTTATTTGTGTTTTATTATTAAGTAATTGAGAATAAAATGCCATTACTTTCTGCTGCTGGACGGTCTCTGACTCTACTTGAAAGCTTCTGATGCAGCAGTACGTAATACTCCAGAGGGTTTTGTTATTGGATTTGTGTCTGGGAAAAATGGTAGCTAGTCAATTGCATCAATGCCTTCATCACCCAGACACTAATCCCCAGCCATATGAGGCTTTCTCAGTGTCCTTGTCAGGGTACTGTTGGCTAGCGCATGACAGCAGTGTGTACGGCATGGATTTGCCCTCCAAGGCCATCTCTGACCCACCACCAAATTAGTCATGGATGATGCTGAAGGCTGCATAGTGTTAGCAAGGGCATCTCCACACTCGTATGTCACATGTACTCAATGTGAGCCTGCTCTCATCTAACAGGGAAGTTAATTTTGGCAAATGTCAGTCGAGCTGGACAATGCCAGACTGTAAGCATACATCCAACTACAGGATGTTGAACCCACATGTAATTTTCACTGAGTCAGTCCAAAGGCATTAGGAAGAGAAGTGGTCTGTGTAAACCACCTAAAAAATCATTCACTTTTGGTGGTTTGTCTTGATGTTGTCCTTTGTTTAGTTGTTGTCGCTTTAATTTTCACTAATAGGTACAATTGATTTACAGTCACCTTTACTCCTAGCTGGATATTTTGACTTGTGTTAAACGTTGATCATTGTGTGTCCTCTTTTTTAAAGGAGTATTTAATTCAATAAGTATTTTATACTTATTTGGGTTTTTGAGACAAAGTTCTAAACGTGTATCTCTGTAACTAAAGCTGGAAATCTATAGAAGTTTATGAAGCCAGTAAGTTTTTTTTCTTTTTGTGATAGACTAACACGTTACAACAGTCTAATTTTTATATGAGAACTCATAGTGGGTGAATTTTTGCTCTTTTGCAGGTTTCAATGTGAGAAGCTGATACTGGTTGGAGACCCAAAGCAGCTTTCTCCTACTATCCAAGGATCTGAGGCAGCACACAAATGTGGATTGGAACAAACTTTATTTGACCGGCTCTGCCTAATGGTATAAAGGATTACAGAGTACATGTAAACATGACATATTACTGTTTATTTATAGATCTCATACGATATAATAGTATGTTTGTCCTGAGTAAAGTAAAGAAGAAGTAAAGTCGAGAAGATTGACTGAATACAATATTTTTGTTTTAATAAATTTTTGCTTTAATACATTCTGAATTGCATCCCAATGCACCTTGACATCAACAATAATGAGAACACAACACGCAGCAACATGCTAATGTAATACTCATTTCTTTCGCACTAAAAATATAATGGCCTGAAGAGGATTTGGCTTTTCCAATATGTTAATTTTATTTTACAATAATGTTTATTGGGGGTTTTCTACTTTTTAAACATACAGAATACAATGCAATGCAAGGTGCAAAAAAAAAAAAACAATATGCATGAGAAGCAAAACCTTAATATATATAAACAACCAATACAAACGGATCAAAATGAGGAAAGTAAGAAGAAAATGAAGGAACCAGAGAATAGACTAGTGGTGGGCTACCGAGTTGATATGGATCTGCTTTACTAAAGGGTCGCAAATAACATTTTCATCTATATTGACTTGTATAAGCATTTTATAATGGAAAAATTACAGCAGGCAGAGCTAGAAGACATTTTTTTCATTTTTAAATAACAAAACATGTTTTAAATTATACTTGAAACATTAGGGAACAGTGTAGTATGGTAATGCATATTTTGTGTCATATACATCATCAAAAGTTGTGTTCCTTTATAGATCTCATCAAAGCCACTGATTATATCGATGGGGTACATAACCTTTGATTCAATGTTTTTGTGCCCCTATTCTAAAGTTATGAGATCTTATCATCCCGAAGGCGAGTTCCTATGCCCTGTACATGAACAGTTACGTTTTAAGGACTAATGGGGGCCACTTATGAACGCCCAAAGGGCCCCATGTTGGGCAGCTGGGGCATAGACAATAAATAAAACGAGCAGACCTAAAAACAAAGCAGAGAGGCGGAAGGCAAAAATATGGAAAGCCTGTTGGGAACCAACGCATGAGGACTTTATAAGAGTTTTCCACCGTGAGGACATTAAGCATGAAGCAGTATGTTATAACATCAAGCTCCATTCTGCCTCATGCAGAGAAGCATTCCAGTTTGTTAATTTTAGAACATATTTAAGTATAGTGTCATGGTACAAAGGACAAACTACAGAATACTTTCATTAACTTTTAAAAATATTTGTCCTTTTTTTTGATAGTTTAATGTAACATCAAGACTACCTGCGTTCTCAATTGGTATTACAATACACAGCCAGGGAGGAGGGTGAAAAGCAATGCCTGTGGCCACCCTGACAGCATTACTAGCAAATGTGTAGCCACTGCTCAAATAGTTGAGGAAGGTGTCTACATTTCAGTTTATTTGTTCCCTAAAACTCTCATTCCTTGCATTTTCTTTCAGGGACACCAAACTGTTGTGTTAAGGACTCAGTATCGCTGTCACCCTATTATCAGTGATGTAGCTAATGAACTTTTTTATGGTGGAAATCTTTCAAATGGAGTGACACAAGAAGACTGTCAACCCCTTTTAGACTGGCTACCCACCCTATGTTTTTATAATGCCAATGGAACTGAGCAGGTATGTGTAAAGGATTTTTTGTTTTGTTTTTGTTATTATGATCTATGCTGACAAACTGATTCCAAGATTATTTGAACAATCCAGTGTTTACCATCTATAAGAATGTGACTAAAAGTGAACCTACCACAAAGCAGGTAACTTTGCATCAGCAATGCTGCCGATTATTGTGGAAATCGCTGACCGAGATCGGCCCTCCCACCATGTGACATACAGCCGCAAGGGAACTTGGTACGCAATTGTGACGTCAGCACACCTGTCATCACCGGAGTGCTCCAGGGGTGGTATGTGGTTGTGGCCGCACCCCCAATGATGAGCCAATCCCACCCCCCAATGATGAGCAGTGCTCGTTCAGAGACGAGCATCTCACTCCCCTATATCCACCCCCCCCCCACCTGATCACAGGTGCTCCTCTTGGTGGGGAGAGTGAAAGACACTGAAGAATGGGCAAAAGTGGCTTCGGTACGGCAGTACTGACCCCCAAAAAATGGAAAAGTGATTAAGGTAAGTATGTTTTTTTTCTGTGTAGCAGTTTTCAATATGTCTATTTTTTTGAGTTTAGAACCACTTTTAAAAGGCATTTCATTTTAATTTTAGTTAAATATATTCTTTGTTTTTAGGTGGAAGGGAATAATAGTTTTCATAATATAGAGGAAGCAAACTTTACTGTGAAGCTCATCCAGTCTCTGATAGCTAGTGGAATACTGGGATCTATGATTGGAGTAATAACCCTTTACAAGTCACAGATGACAAAGGTAAAATGCATATTACAATTCACTCTTTGAAATACTTTTGATTATGTGGGTTGTAACATACTGTTAAGTGGTATTTCATGAGAACTGAAAAGATAACATTATGTGCTTCCAGATTTGCAGTTTGCTTGGTGGTATAGCTTGCTGTGACCCTGTGGAGATGAAATCTGTACAGGTATCTACAGTGGATGCCTTTCAAGGAGCAGAAAAGGAAATTATTATCTTGTCTTGTGTGCGGACAAAGCAGGTTGGATTCATAGACTCTGAAAAGAGAATGAATGTGGCCCTGACCAGGGGAAAAAGACATTTGTTGATAGTCGGCAGCTTAGCCTGTTTGAGAAAAAATAAACTGTGGGAGCAAGTCATTCATCATTGTGAAAGTAAGTGGAAACATTTATTACACCATTTTGCTCATGTACACTGAACAAAAATACACAACACTTTCGGTTTTGCTCCCATTTTGCATGAGCTGAACTCAAAGATCTGAAACATTTTCTACATACACAAAGAATCATTACTCAAATATTGTTCACAAATCTGTCTAAATCTGTGTTAAGGTAGGAATACATATATAGATGTTTGCACAATCGACTATAGATTCAATCAAGATGTTCGATATTTGATCCAATATCAATATGATATTGTTGCCTATATCCAATATATACACTGTACTTTTGTTCGACCGAATGAAATTAAATGTATTAGATCGAACACAAATTATTGCATAAAACTTTCGATTTACATTAGGTTCTTACAAGATAGATCAAAATTTACCAACATGTCCGATCAGCTTTCTAAAGAAAGGTCAAACAAAGCCTTTGTTCGGTTTTAGATTTTCGTTCGAACAATTAAAAAAATCTATCTTTTTGAGTTTTTCAAACCTTTAGTGAGCACTTCTCCTTTGCCAAGATAATCCATCCCACCTCATAGCGGTGGCATATCAAGGTGCTGTTTAGACAGCATATATATTGCACAGGTGTTATTTAGACTGCCCACAATAAAAGGCCACTCTATGTGCAGTTTGATCACACAGCACAATGCCACAGATGTCGCAGCGTTTGAGGGAGCGTGCAATTGGCATGCTTAGGGCTTTTTGAACCACCAGGTTAATGACCCATTAATGTAGCTTTAGCCCAGTAGGACCTCCATGGGGTCCTTATCTAGATGACCTGCGAATGCACTATTTTGCAGCCACCGGCAGGCAGTCGCCTCTCGCACGTCCCGTCGTTTCACTAAGCTGCTGTGGGCTAAAAACAGTTTGGGAAACGACAGTGTAAATTTAGCCTCACTGCAGGAATGTCTACCAGAGCTGTTCTAGAGGATTTTGAATTACATATATGTGTATCGGTAGGAAGCACCTACCTACCTTTTTAAACTGAGCTTTAACCTCCCTAGCGCACCGCCCATATCGCACCGTTTACAACGGGGCGATCGAGGCAGTGTACAGAGTATGCTGCCTGTCATTTCCGGCATCTTGCCGGAGCTCTACACGCAGCTGTTGTCATTACTGACAACAGCTGCGTGAGAGAGAAAGCCGGCGCTCCTCCGTTAACATGGAGGTCTATGGCGTCGCCCCCCCCTTCCGCGTCACCGTGACGCGATCGGGGCGGTGCCGCCAACCCGGAAATGCTGCAGCAATGTAGACAATCGCTGCAGCTTTCCGGGGAGGCATAGGGTCTCCCCGCCGCCGGCTTCCCGTGCGGTTGAGAGGACCCTGTTCACCGAACGAACAGGGTTCGTCTCAACCGCTAGGGAGGATAATGTACATAGGAACATCCTGAATTACTGAAGTACATTCATTTTCTCTAATGTGTAGTCAAAATAAAAACATCTAATGGGCATGGTATTTAGAGACCATTCTGCATTGAAGTTTTTAATTCTCATGTGAATAAAATATAATGTCTTTATATTTTATGATACAATTATTCCTAACCAGACATTTTACTTTAAACAATAGTTCCCTTATATTTCAAAATCCCCACGGTGATCATTCACTTCAGTTTGATCCTTTGTCGGACACTTTTAATAATGATTGACAATAATTTAGTATTAGTCAATATTATGCAACTTTAGCTGCATATCTATATTTGTTTTCTCTCATCAGGACAAAAGAATGGCTTAAAGCATGTTAGCCAATGGGATGAGAAACTAAGCAGCATCCTCAAGCTTTACCAAGAGAAAAAAGAGCTGGAGCTATCCAATATGCAAACAAACAAAGGGAAAGCTGGGAAGGTAAATTGGACATCATCTGTCATTAGATCATTATTGATTTATTGATGCAATAGAAATGTCCATAAAGGTGTGTTATTTTCTAAACGTACAGAAAAACATAAACCCTACCCATACTGTTTTGTTTTTTTTTTGGATGAGGTGGCTAGTGGCTATTTTCTTAACGTGTTCATTTTCTTAATAAGGTTTGCATGTACATTTTACCAAGGTACTAGGGATAGTATTTTGTTACAGTACCCGTTTATTCCTATCCACTTTAACTCCCTCCCTTGCTCCTAAAAGTGGATACAAACCAATTACTTGCTCCGTAAGACCCCCCCCCCCCCTTGCGCTCATGTGAAGACCCAGAAAGCATATGCCTGCTATACAATACAGGCATCATCAATGTTGTCATTGAGGAAACCAGTGTGGCTCAGGGTTACAGATATTGGTAATTAAAATCTACCCCAATTCACCCTCCACATTATTATTGCATGTCAGATAAGCCTACATTCCATTTGTTCTGTACAGTATATGTGCAGTATCTCACAAATGTGAATACACCCCTCAAATTGTGGGAAATAGTTTGTCATATCTTCAGTGTGTGAAAGAAAATCTTGCTTAGGTTTGTTGCAGTGATCCTTATAATAAAAACTATTATAATAAAACTACTATAATAAAAACTAACATTAACATCCTTTTAATTGCAGGTTCAAGCCACCTGAAGAGTTCCAAACAGAAGAGTTTTTATTTTTTACAGAATATTTTAATTGCAGTTAAGTTATCATGTGCGATATTCTCATTTCAGGTTTTACTGATTCTGATATCCTTCTTAGCCGAAGGGCTCTTTCACACTAAACTGCAGTACATGCACTGCCAGCAGCACTTTGGCCAGTAAACACAATGGTTTTTTTTATGTGCCTATGCATCTTAAATGTGTGCAGCAAATGTTGAAAAAATGTGTGGTTCCCAGTGCATAAAGTGGGGTTGCCCGCAGAACGTAAGATGTGAAAGAGCCCTGAGTGTATTCATTATAACTGTAATAAAAGCTGGAAACTGTCACTTAGTTCCAAAT
Organism: Ptychadena robeensis; assembly: GCA_036250615.1. Taxonomy (NCBI): domain Eukaryota; kingdom Metazoa; phylum Chordata; class Amphibia; order Anura; family Ptychadenidae; genus Ptychadena; species Ptychadena robeensis. Next base: position 164,072,378 of record CM070032.1, read on the forward strand.
ATTAACTGTCACTGCAAATAACAAATTTTGTTAGCTTAGTGTATGGAGTCCAACTTCTCTCTGTGAAACAAACTTTAAATAATGTACAGTGTTTTTTATGCAATTACAATTTTTCCCCAGGTTTTGGTTTTCTCTTCTGTTGCCTCAGGACAATTTTACTGCTTCCTACCCCCTACTATCCCCTACTTGGCCCATATTACTCTCCTGGAAGAGAGGAAGGGACTAAAGCCCCACACATGGGTCGATACCCATGCGGTTGACCCATGAGGGATCATGGCATGGTGACCCCAGTCCCCATCCAAAGTAATGGAGATCGAACAGGGATTTAACGTGGCAATACACAGGTCAATGATTGTACAAAAAAATTTTTTACGCCCACTGCTTCCATTTATCCCATTCATAGAATCCTCAATCAGACACGGAACCAACAAGTTGGTAAACCCTGTTCGATTTCCAATACATTGGCTGGGGACCGAGGGTCTCCTTCCAAAGTATTAAACAGGATCGATGGCGCAGAAGTTCTCGATTGCATGGGCATCGACCCATGTATGTGCAGCTTTACCAACATGTTGGTTCCCTGTTCAATCAAAATTTGTTCAAGCGCGATTGATTAGACTAAGGTTACCGCATTCGATTTCCAAGCGATCGCTCGCCACAAACGTACAATCGACTGAAATATCTGGGCCTTTATCTAACTTCATATTATATTAAAGTTGTGCAGATGGCAGCATGTGTGGCAGCAACAGGAGCTACTTTTCAATCTCTTATTCCAGTTCCAGAATTGTGCTTTTTAAGCTGCTCATTTCAACAAGCTGCTGTTTAAAAAGTGTAACAATATTTATTGTATTGTGTGATTTGTGGGTATGTATTTGTATAAAATGGATGTCTAATAAATCTAGTACATTGTGTACACTGGGTGGCGTTGGTGTATTCTATATTACATAGAGGTCAGTCTAACTTTCAAACTTCTGTGTGTGTATTTGTAAACAAAAAAACTCCTTTATAATAATAATATAATATTTTTATTATTTATTTATAATTTTTTTTTTATTAATTCTTCGTATGCCATACTGTTGCTGGTATCTTCTACGCAGCCCATGCATCATCAGAAACCTGCACCTTGCATCTTAAAATCGAATTTCAATATATGTTTATGCTTTAGATGACTAAAAATAGAACTTTTAAAATAAACCTGCTTTCACATTACCAGAGTCGGTATGTAATAAAGTTTATATCTACACTAATTACTTATAATGTCATTTTAAAAAAGAAAGAACAAAGGAGCATTGCATTTCCCAGTGTAAATTACTGCTGACACCTTAGGGTAGTTTCTTAAAATCTCAATCAACAATCCATTAGAGCTCAACAGGAGTAAAACTAAATCCTCATTTAAGTGTATTTATCCAGTCTCTTTTCTCTCTTTCAAATGCTAAATCCATTTTAGCATATGCCCCTGCTTTCTCTCGCCTTTTTCTAAAGCCAAGCAGCTTCTATTACCCTTGTAAATATGAAAGATGCTAATCATATGACATATCACGTCTCAGTCGGAGCCTGGAATAAAGCCTTGAGATGTGGGATCATTGCTTCCAGACAACAGCTTCATCAGCCGGAAAGTTGGGGTTTTTTGTTGTTTTTTTTTTCTATTTCTTTCCTTCTTCCCTTCAACTATCAATCCCCTCTTTGTTTGGGAGAAAATGGAGGCAGAGCCATATGGTTCACTCTGTAGTTTCTTGGTTGGATTCAGCATGCTTTTCTGGGACTGGCCAGTGATACAGAGGATCCCATTTTGTCATTACTAATGTTATGTTTTTCAGTTAAACATTTATTTGAAAAATAATGTGGTACAAACCTAAATATGCTGTGGCCTGTGTTCCACATAAATATGGAATCTATGTAGTAAAAAAAAAAAAAAAGGGAAACCGTGTTCGCAGAAAATCCAAGGACCAAGGGGACTTTAACAGAAACAGTATCAGATAATTATTTTGTTAAAGACAATTACAAAAGGTTTTCACCACATGCATGTTAACAAATATGGTACAGTGCAAACTCCCATATACATAGAATTCATAGATTGTCTTGGAGGGAACTAACTCCAATTTGGAGAAGACCAACCCCCTTGGGACTTTAAAGGTGAGTTTACACGTCAAGATTTTTGTTTCGTCCAACCTCCGATTCGATTTTTTGTTCGATTTTTTTTTTTTATCAGATTTCGTTCGTCCATTTATCAACGTAATTAGATTTTTGTTCGATTTTTGTACAACCGACGCAAAATATCGAATGAAAATA